>OX421971.1:67109518-67754432 GCA_949128135.1 Parasteatoda lunata
GCAAATAATCTGATATACTGTATTTTTACAGTAATAATTGCCGGTAATGAACTTTTTAGCTGATAATGACTATCTATTTAAATTTTAATAATTTCCCATTTCACATGTATAATTTTTTTTGTCTTATTTCTTCTTAAATTCCACACTTTCAGTAATTTTTTATTCTAATATCATGTTATATAGGCTGGACTGGAGCTGGACCAGTGGCCAAGTCCTGGGCTATATGGTTAAAGGTTTTTCATAACCTAGGTACATGCTCAGGGCTTGGAGGAAAGAAAAAAAAAAGTAATAATTTCCGGAAAAATACTAAATCATTCTAATCAAATTATTCAAGATGCCCCCTTTAACTCCATGTCCACTTTAGTACCCTTTTGCCTTAGTTAAACTTCTTACATTGTGAAGTAGGGTGCTTTGATGTTATTTCAATTTTTAGTGGTATAAAATCTTTTTTTTTCTGTTTAGTATGGTTTAAGAATAAACAATGTAATAATCTAAATAATTTGATTAATTTGATTATTGTCTCTTATTATAATAAAGAAAACGATAATGCAGTTCCTAGAGCTGTGATGGGACATGTTTACGCATTTGGTTTACTGAAAATTGATAATAATTTTGTTCTACATGTCACGAAATTCAGACTTAGTAGGTGTATCTTACCGAAAAGCATTGGTGTATTGTTTAATAACTTATGTTTTTAGGAAAATACAAAATGAAAAGATAGGTATCTCCATTAGGTTAGATATTATAGTTGATAATATCATTAAAAGAATATGTTAAGACTTATTTTGAAAACAATAAAATGTATAGATAAATGACAATCTTTAGGGTGAAATTGATTCAATCCATTAAAAAAGCAAAGAAATTTTTTTATTTATTTTTTAATATTTTTCTGTTTTCCCCGTACATCCCAGGATTTATTTTCTCAAACTCATAATACCGCTGGATATTTATTTACATTGTACTTAATAGTTGTGTAAAATAAATAAAATATTTCATTACAGTTGAAATAACTAATTTTTAAGGAAAAATTAGTTATGTTAATAATATATTGGTAGGTTTCATTGCTTCGAAGTTTTTTTTTTTTTTTTTTTTTTTTCAAAAATATACATACTTTTTTCCCTTTTTCTTCATTTAGTATTTCACGAGACATTGTCTTTTACACATTATTTAAGATGTTAAAAAAGTGCCTGCTTTCCCTTTTTCCCGTTATTTCTACTTAAACATTACCGAGTAAATGTGTAAAAAAATTGATACCATTTAATAAGAACACTATTTAAATAAAAAATGCCTCGATTGATCATGCAAACTCTTGCATATTCGTATCACGAAGTCTTAATTATTGTAACATTAAAAATAAATAAATAAATTCGAAAAGTGCATTTCAGCTTATCTCGACTGGCTTCCAGTAGGTTTATTAAGCATGAAAAATAAAACGCTTCAACACTTTTAAAGATTACAAATTTTAGCAAAACGACATTTTTCATTTATTTACTTGCGATAATGCGATACGTCATTACATTCTAATTTACCATGGAAAGAGGATTAAAATTATGCAAGAGAGATAATGAGATATTAATTAAGCTTGTCGCATAGTATAGAAGAAGAGGAAACATCGATACTTACAGGTTTTGGTTTTATACATATAGTTTTTATTAAAACCTTAATGAGATAGAAACTATTTACTGTAAATGCGACCTATCTCGGTATTTGTTTTTTTTTTTCTTTCCTCCAATCTGATCTGAATTCCCCAATTCTACTTTCTAATTCTTCATGATATATCGTGACGAATTATTATGAAAGATGTTCATTTAAGTATCATAACTTTTTAGTGCAATCCTCAGACTAATGACATTAAGAAGAATCATAGATGAGATATTATTATTCCTAAATCTTCCGATGTGAAGAAGGATTTAAGATTATGATTAAAGAAAATTCATTAATTTTATCCATGCAATATATATATATATATATATATATATATATATATATATATATATATATATATATATATATATATATATATATATATATATATATATATATATATATATATATATATATATATATATATATATATATATATATATATATATATATATATATATATATATATATATATATATATATTATATATATATATATATATATATATATATATATATATATATATATATATATATATATATATATATATATATATATGTATATATATATATAATAATAATAAATTAAGAGGGCTATAAGAAACTTTTTATCAACTAGCCCAGCTCAAAGATTATTTTCAATGTTTTCCACGACTAGTTTTGTATTTTTTCTACATTTTTCTACATCTAATTTTTTTTGCAATTGTTTATTTATTTTTTTTTATTTTTTACACTAAGGAATACTTTAAATTGCTTTCAGAAAAAAATAAGAAAAGAAGTTAAGATAACTTATCCAAGAATACTTCAATAAGTATAACTCAATGGAATTTTTTTTTATAAAATGAAAATTTTTTTTAATAAAGCTATAAGTTTAAAAGTTCAAGAACATTATCTGTTTTGGATTCAGTAAAGTTAGCACTGTCGTCATACGGATCAAATTCTTCAAAGCGTTCTACTCCAGAACCAGAGTCAATTGAAAAATCGTCTTCACCAACCATCCAAAAGAATTCGAAATTCCACTGTTTTTAATAGATTTTATAATAAAATAGAAGTTTTTGTTACTCATTTTTTCTTTGGCTGACTTATACACCTGATATACTAGAAATATTCTATCTCGTAATCAATTGTAAGAAAATCAGAGGGTTGACTCATACAGCGTAAATAATATTTCAAAATTTTTACTTTAGATTATTGTATGGATATAAGCTTTGGTGATATTAAGATAATATCAGAAAGCGCTAATTTTTGCGGATAGAACTGTAAGGGTTTAAATAATGATGTTATATCTTTCAGAAATTATTTTTTTTAGTTTAATTATTTTAACATTCATATTTTGTAATTTTTTTTTTTTTAATTTTAATTTTTCACTTTTTCTCTCTTTTATTCTTCTTCTTATATTTTATAAGAAGCGATAAGCAATGAACGAAAAGAGAGCATTTCAAAGAAGTTTTAAAAATGTATTACGTTTTTATTGCAGTGCATAAGCTGAAAGTATATAGACCCTATAATACACGATAAAAAACATAGAAAACAAAAAAAAAATAAAAACGATTTTTAAATAAAAAGGCAAAAACTTATTAAAATTTAAAAAAAAAACAATTAGAAAATAGAAAACAATATTTAACATCGTCATTAACTCAGGCGATTATTTCCACAAAAATCGTGATTTTTAATAATGTATTAATATAGCTAAAGAATGTATTTATACAATAATGTGAGGAGCACAGAAAAATAGAATAAATATTAATATTCCCAGACGAATTTATGTTCCTTCGTAACCATTGCGATATTATTATTTCAATTTATTAATTTCAATTTTTTTAGATTTAAAGAAAGAAGAAAATATCTGCATTTTTTTACATATATAATAAAAAGAATGATTATAAGTTCAATATAAATAAACTAATTGCATGGACTTCTAATTTTTCAGAAAAATATTATTTAAACTATTTTTAATAAAAAAATTGAATTATAAGAATTTCTAGTATTATTTTCTTATAAGAAACGAATAGGCATATTTTTACAAATTTTGATCACTGAATAATATTTTTCCTTGTTTAAATTCAATTTGTACAAATCCACGCAAACAAATATTAAAATTAGTTCGGTAATTTTTAGTTAATAATTTGAACTTATATTACTATCCAACATCCTCCTACAACGCTTAATTAAATAATTAATATTATTAAATAAATGTTAAAAATTTCTTTGTAATTAAAAATTGTAATTAAAATTTGACCATTTATTAAGTGTAAATTTGAATTATACATAATAATACATTATTACTTGTGTAAATCCAGTTTTCGGGCCAATTTATGGTAATGGACAGGTTTAATTTGGTTCTCTTCAGTATAAATGTGCTTAAAAAATATATCACCTCTATTTTCGCTTTAATTTCCTACTTTTGTAATCTGGCAAGTAAGTTACAAGAATATTTATAAATTGTTTTTGTAAGTTATTTTCAAGTATATGACTTCTTTCTCCTTTCTTGATTTGCATGTTTTTATTTGTGTTGCATTTTGAACTTTTTCTCTAATTTTTGTGATATTTTTACTTGATAAAATTATATTTACAAATCTCTCTCTCTCTTTAGTGCTTCTCATACAATTATGTTTACGCATTTTATTTCAACTACATTAATAAAATATTAGAAAGTACTATTTTTTCAAATAGTGTGATAAAAGATATAAAATTAATAAGAAAAATAAAGTTTTAATAAAATTTTAAGAAAAATAAATTTAAATCTAAGGTTTGAATATTTTAAATTTGCATTTGTTTTAAATTAAATAATTCATCATGAAATTTATACAAAGTGATATTATGATATAAACAATTACAGTCATTTACCTCTTTGTGAACTGGAAGCCATAGCAAGGGATTTTCTTGCTGGTGACGAATAATACGAAGACTTTCCACCGTATGCATCGTGATCTTTTAAACTTTTCTGTGGAAATTCGCTTAAAACCATGTGTTCGCTGTTTCTAACTTTTCTGCTATCTAACAATAAAAGAAAATATTCTTATTGTAATTTTTACGGTATGTGCTAGATAATAACTCACAAAAGAGAATGAATTTGTGAAATCCAGCTCTTTTCTAATAAATTATTAAGTAATTAATATATTTTTATGACATAAAAATTATTATATAAATATTTTTTCATATCAATTTTTTTTTATTTATAAATATTTTTATTTTTAAATTAATTCCTTCTACTCTTAATCGTATTTTCACCAGATCTTTGAAGTTTTTATGGATTGCGGTTATGTTTTTAAACTCATACTAACATCACATTTCACAACGTTTTTGAGTTAGGTTTTAAACGTGAAAAATTTCCTTCGAATCAATTTAATCAAATGAATTAATTTAAACTGATCCTTATTTAATTATAAAAATTATTAATAATGAACAACATGTTTAAAAAAGATTCAATTATAATCTAGAAAGCTTAATTCAATTATTTATAAGAATTTAAAATTCGAAGAAAAATTGAAAATTTGTTGAATACATTAATTTTGAAACATTGTGTAAATCTCTTATCTTCTGAAGGAAGCAGTGTTAATCACTAAACGCAGAATTTTTTACTACATATGTTTCTCATACTTAATTTTTGGATTTTCACTTATTTGCAGTTATATAGTTCTAATATAAACAGTTATTCATCATCGAAATTTCTTCCATTTATAAAATAAAATTTATAAATTCAATTTATAAATGATTAATTTTTGAATATAAATAAATAAAAAAATATATTTATTCATAACTTCCAAGAAATATTTTTTTGAATTTGCACTTATATACAATTATTTTAGATCGAGGATAAACAATTATTCATCATTGAAATTTCTTTAATTTATAATATCAATTGTTGATAAGTTTTTGAGTAAATAAAATAACGTTAAAACAACAATTTCGGGAATTTCAGTACAAATATAAGTAACTCCCGTTACTTTAGATGTCTTTAGTAAATATTAGAATTTAGAATTTTTTTAATTATATATATATATATATTGTTTTTAAGTAACTTTTTCACCATTAAATAAATTTAAACGGATAGTTATACTTTGCAGAAAATGTCATTTTATAACTTCATGAAATTACAACGTTATTAGATTCTTCGCTATGGTTTGACTTGACTTTAATAATTCCATTAATTCGTGTGAAATAAAGTTATTTTGATTATGAATTGTTATGTGCAAGATTTTGAATGCTGACATGGATTTTGTATTTGTAGATTTTGTTTGGTGTCACTTAGTGCCAATAGATGTCGCCATCACATAAGTGTCCTTAACTTTTTGCAAAAACCAAATAAGAAAGAATGAGCCAAAGCTCAACTATAAACAATATTTACTTAACAACATATTAATATAAAACCTATCAAGCATATCCAATTACAAAAGAGTATATCTTATGTAAGTATTAAATACTATTATTTGTACACTGCATATAAAAATTTATTCTGTTTTTCTTCTTTAAATCAAATAAACTTGCACTCTTTAAGAAAAATCCGTTACATTAATTATTATACAAGGAATTAATTTTAGTGACTCGACTTTGGGAGGTGTTTTCCAAATGTAATATCTGCACTCTACTCATATGATGATTTTTCATTTTTTGTTAAAATTTCAGCATAAATAAGCAATTTTTATTAAAGACAAATATTATAATATAAATAATTAATTTAAGCTACTAGAATAGTTAGATCATGGTTAGATTATTAAGAATTTAACATCAGTGCTTTACACGGCAAGTTATAAATTTTGTCATTTCTACTTAAATCTCTATACAAGTAAGGTAATTTTATTCATAGCCAGTCCTTTTATGCAAGTAATTAATTTTAGCATCTCGATTAGTTGTAGACATCGATCTTTCGAGTTTAATACCAGTGCTTTTTCTTAGTCACATATTAATTAATTATCAAGCTAACAATATTAAATATCAAAGCCTAGTCGTCTGCATTTGAAATTCTACTAACGTTTACACTTAAAATATTTAAATGAAAACAGTTTTGCAGTATTATCAAAACTCAAAAAAAAAAAAAAAAAAAAATGATGAGGTATTATGACATTATTAGAGGTTAATGCAGAGATATTAGGACATCAACAATCTCTAAAGCCTTAAATAATACTATCATTTTTTTTATATTACATATCACAGAGCAATACATAATAAAAAGGTTTTCACTCTATTGTAAGTATATATAAATAGGCAACGACTTTTTTTTTATTGTGCGGGAAAAAATGGCAACAGTCACAGTAACGGTTCCGACACCATGCAACGGCAGAAAGCTAAACTACTGTTAAATTGATGAGTTTATCGCCTTCGTTTATTATTTTTAATTGAATCTATGAAGTTCACTTTAATCGTTTGGTTATTTGTTTCATTTTAATTTGATATAATGTTTAGAATTTAATTGTTCAAAGATGTCGAACATTAATAAAGACAAAAGTACAGTTAGTAAAGGTAATTAGGATTTATTTTAAATATTTTAATTTCTATCTGAATTCCTTGTTCTTAAATTTATTTCACTTTTTATAAAAAATATATTTATGTGGATGACATTCAACAATGATTTTTAACTAATTAAAGAAAAAATGGGAAAATGCGATACTTATATTTTTTTTCTCTTATTAGAGTAGAATGTATCGTATAACAGAATGAAATAAGTAAGAGTAAGTAGTAATTAGACGGAAACAGATTTTACGAATAATAGAACGAAGATCTAACTAAGTAGAACTCAGATAAAAGATGTTCGGAATTTTTAGAAATTTTTTTGATTTTTATTAATCTTCTTTTTAAAAAGAAAATATCATTTAGTGATTGTACTTTAAGGCAGTAAAGCATGTTATACATAGAATGCATGTTTGTTCCTAGATTCAACATATGTATACCATTGAATAATTTCGTTATTTTAATGTATTCTAAATAATAATATGCTCTAAGATTTTAAGATATATTACCGTCAGGAAATGATATATAATTATATTTTTAAAAACATAATTTTTTTTAAAAAAAAATGTTTTTATTCTTAAAAAATAAGTAGTGTTAATGTATTGTTATATGTATTGCTTTCGCAGCTAAGATGATTATAAACGCGAGAATAAACTCCTTCTATAAAATCAGTCATAAAATACACAAATTAAGTTAAATATTTTGCAACCATTATTAGAATTTTGTAATTAAGTTAAAATTGGAAGTTTCACAACTTTCGTTGAATTATTTATCCATTGCATTATCTAACTTTTGTAACTTATATATTAGAAACATATATACTGTCTCATCCATTGTATATTATAAAGCGAGACAATTATATATTATAGCTCATTAAAAATTAAATTATTTAAATATTGATTGAAAATCACAAAAGCTTTATTAATTATAGTATTTACAAATTTTAAATAAAGCAAAACTAATGTATTTTACAGCAAATGTAAGTTGATATTTGTATAATAGTTTTTCAATCTTGAATTAATAAAAATTAAAGTACAAATATTACCATTTCAACTTCATACTTAGAATGTAAGCAAAATTTCCGTTTAGCTAAATAAATATATTCTGAAATTTATAGAAAAATGATGTTACCTTCGCTTATGCTTCCTGTATCCACTTGTTTCCTCAGGCACACAATAACAGTTATAACAACAATTAGGAGTACAACAACAGATATAACAACAGGCAACAAAACAGTTAAGTTTTTATAAAATGGCATAGCTAAACTGTCTTGAGAATATGATGGCGGATGACCCTTGAAGACAGGATCTGAAAATATAAAAAGTTCAGTATAACAAATGATAGCTCTTGAATCATATTACCAAGCGAAGCAATCAGAAAACATTATGCATCATACATTATAGAATTTAGGAAAAATAAAAACTTTCGAATTTGAGTTGGAATAATGACATTAATGCTTAACGAGTAAAATTACTCTTCATTGTTTTCTTTAATACTGTGTCATGCATTCTGTATTTGTAAATATCAATTTTTTCAGGAACCTCACATTATTTTTAATTAATAATTCCTTTTGTCGTGATTATAATATATTAATTTATAATATTTATATAAATTTTATAAACAATTTGTTTTTTGAAAAATATTGACTTTAAGAAAAAAAAAGACTGATGACTGATAGAAAAATTCGGATGTTGATGAGGAGGTGAAGTCCCTTAGTAATAGGTATCTTTTTTATTTTTTAAAAAAAGTGGTTGGGCATTTGAGTATATATCAGATGTACCACTTAGTTCAGTCGGTTTCTTTCATTGCAAATTTGAATATGTATACACATGCTTTTTAACACCATATATGCTGTCTCATTAAACTAGAGCATAACCATTGAGTTAAGGGGCAAATACTGTAACAATTTTTTTTTTTTTTTATGTTGTAAAAGAACCTATTGTTTCGCTGTAAAATGAGACGTGCACTTTCGCAGACAGAACTTTCCGGTAGGCCTAATAAAAATTAACCGAGCAAAATTATCGGTGTTTACACAATGATATTGATAAAAAATATTATTGCATTAATGGATTGTATGGGTTTTAAAATTTCATTAAGAATTTCTAATATAATTAAAACTAGAATAAATTTAAATTTATTTTACTGCAGCGATATTTTTAATTAAATCTAAAGTCCAACCTAATAAAACTTTAAAAGATCCAGCCTTCGGAAACACTTTCCAAGGAGACTTGGCCGTAAAAGTGATAATATAAAAATATGGTTTTCCCCAATTATTTAATGTCGGTAGATACGATTTCCCAAATCTATAATCTTGTTCTTTTCTCTTAGAAAGAATTTACAAGGTGTTGAACAAAAAAATATTTTTATTTTATCTCAACTCATTTTACAAAAAAATAAATCTGTTGTTCAAATTTTCTGGAAAATTTTTTTGACTTATTTGTTTAAAACTTTCTGCATAGAAAGCTGAAAAAGAATTTATGATTGAAGTTTTTTATTATTTTTTCAACTAAATTTCATTTTCAAAAATATACGAAATTGGTATAATGCCCGTGAGGTATTTTTTAAGAAAACATGCAACTCTTAATTTTCTACAAATACTCATACTCTTTATTTCTACAAATATAAAAATATTATATATTACAAAAATCTTACGACGAAAATTTTGAAAATAACTCTACAATGCTTTTTTCGTATGTTTGATTTTTTTCATAAAATATTTCTTTCGTTTTAAAAAAAAAAATAATCACAGAAAATATGCATTTCTCTGTATTTTAAAACTCATGTACTCATTCGATTCTGTTTGGATTTAATCTCTTCATATTGAAAAATCATGCGGACGAACTTTTCTTTTTCATTTTTTTTGTTGTTGTTTTTTTTTTTTTAATCTTTTTTTTGCTTCGTTTTTTTTATCTTTTTTTATAAGACTTAGAAACTTGAAATCACAAAGAATTGTAGAAAATCACTGGAAGTACGATGAAATAAAAGAAACAATACTCGAATTTCAAGAAAATGATCAGTGTTTCTGTCAAAAATAATAACGTCTACGAAAAAAAATGGTGACTAAAAATTTATAACATGAGTTGGTGAGCGGAACGAACAGAAGGCGAAGCTTTATTGTAATTTAAATAATTTTACCTTTTTAATTTGACATTTATAAACAAAAATAAATGAGAAGTAATTGTCGGAGTTTGAAAAAAGAATATTTTGTGTTTTTTGCTAGCAAAAAAATTAAAGGGATTCAGTCACTTCTGAAGGTTCAAAATTATTTACCCTTCTCATATGCCCAAAAAATTAAATACTTTTATTGTTCTCTTTTCTCAAATCATCTCACTAATTTGATACCTAACGCCATATTAAATTGACTATAATTAAAAAACACAACTAATCAAAATTAATGGATGTTTTGAAGTGTTTTGTTTGATTACCTGGTGTTGTAATATTCAACGTCATAAATCTGTATTCAGCTTCAGTGGTACCAGCATCACTATGTGCTGATACACGTATCGTATACTCTCTGGATGGTGTTAAACCTCGAACATCCAAGTTTGGTTGTGCGGCATCAACTTTATCTTCTACTAACTTCCACTGACCCTGAACACGCAGATGAATAGAATAATAGAGAATAGGACAACCACCACTTGACCACGCTCCAAAGTGAAGAGTCACAAATGTAGAGTTGACGCGTATAAAATTATCTTTTTGAGGTGATACAGGAGCTGAAAAAAAATGTGATAATAAACATGTTTAACAACGGTCTTTATTTAGAAAAATAATTTATAAAATGTAATAATTGTTATTTTAAGCTTTAAACAGAGATAATTAAATAAAATGCTTTTTTTTTAAATATTTCCTTATTTGTGTCGATTTCATATTGACTGTATTTTAACTTTGCAGATAAATGTTAAAAATTGATTGCAGTACAATAGTACTAAAAAAAAATTAAAAAGAAGCAATGAATTTTAGGGTAAGAAAATTTGATTCTGGTGTATATATCAGTTCTATATCAATAAATTGCAAATATCAGTAAATAAAAATATTTGTGCAGGTTTTATGAACAGTTTGCATCTGCTTGATCGGTATAATATTTCACGCAAAGCAGAAAACTAGAAAGGTTTAGGTAGAAATTATATTGAAAATAAACATTCAAAAAATTAAAATTTTTGTTAATACGACCATTATATTTCAAACTGTTTTTATCTTGAAAGCATAGTGCATTGAAATCTAATCGAATCTAATGATAAGCAAAATTTTATTTTAGTTATTGAACTTCTGGCAATCTAAACTATAGTTTGTTCACCAGAAGTTGACACTTGGTTCCACCTCATCGGACACAGAGTTTATTTTAGCGCGGATTTAAGAGGAAAACATCTCCGCAATTGAAATTGAGACAACCCTTAATGCGGGCCAAACACAAAAAGTGAATTCTTTTTCAGTCACTTACTTTACTTTATTATCTGCTGTTACTTTTCGTAGCTCTAGCTAATTAAATATATTTAAAATTTAAAAGCTGCTGTTTCCCAGCAAAATGTCGCAAAAAGGATGAACTATTCATTCAAAAGAGAGAAATGGCATAAAAAATGGCGCGATATATCACCAAATTTATGAAATAATTAATGTTAAAAAATGCACATAAATATTGCGAAATAAATATGTTTGTCATACGGCCGCCAAATAGCAACCATGTTTAGGATAGTTCACATGCTTCCCCCTAAAATAGCGAAATAGTATCGTCGGATACCACATGATGAAGGCGGAGACAAGTTCTAACTCCTGGTGAACGAACTATAGCACAACCTTTAATTTTTTTCAAATTCTTAACATACTTCAGTTTGTTATCCATTCGAAATTGTTATCAGTAGGTCTAAAATTAGTAAATTTCTCCAGATATTTAAAAAATACTATTCTGTATACTCTATAATAATTTGGTCAAAACTGAAGTTTTTCAAGTAAATACTCATAAACATGTACCTGCTCCTTTAGTTCTTGCCGTTATTACATCACCTGGCTCTCCTTTACCAAGACTATTAGTTGCTGTCATGTAAAGCCTATAACCTGTGCCACAACGGAGATCTTCTAAAGTGTATTGGTTTCCACTTGTGCTCAGTTTCTGCTCTTTCCATTTATCTCCTCCTCCTTCTGTTTTATAGTGCAGTATGTACTCTAAAAAAATTACAAAAACATTGTGAGATTATTTAGCTGAGGAACAATTGTTCTTAATTAATACTAACTCAGATAAAATTTTAATTTATATGCTAGAAGGTGCACAGTCAAAGCTACACAAATGTTACGAAAACCAGAATAACAACCTTTCGCAGAACGAATCTCTACGAGATGTGTAGGAAGAGAGTCAATTAGGGTCTTGAAGGTGTCCAATAGGATGTTGAACCATGCCGGAGACAAGTGTCGTGACCTGCTACGCTAGATCACATAGTTGAGGATCCATGGCGTGAACATGCCGAGCGATGTGGTCCCACAGATTTTCAATCGGGTTTAAGTCTGAAGAGTTAATTGTCCTACTAGTAGCAGGATGATGGCATCCACCATCCTGCAGAAAAATAATCCGCGTGTAGGGGATATGGTTTGATAAGGCAGATGCCTACGTGTGTTGAAAAACCGTGTCACCTACAATGAGGAGTGCAATTTCTAGCCTTCATTGACAATGAATAGCAGTCAGCATAGGGGCATTAACAAGGCGTCTGCTGTGGAGGCCCACACAGAGCAACGTTCCCTGAACCTTCGTTGAGGAGACACTGTTGGTAGCCCCTTGGTTCATCTGGGCTGTCAAATGCTTATCTTTGCAGCTTTCATTCAACTCATTCATCTATGTCCACGAAGCACCGCAGTTGCTCCATCACTGGTTTTGAACAATGCGACCTCGTAATACACGGTATATTTTTACAAAAGAAGCACGTGAACAGTTTACAACGTTACATTTCAGAAAAGCTTCTACCCTTGCTCCCTTTCGGAAAAGCCAAGATAAATCACTCCATTTCTGTAATACTCCAACGATTACAATTTTTCCGATTCCTTCAGAATCTTTTATATACGCTTCACTGTAGTGTGCTGCCACTTGCTTTCTGTGATCTTCCTGGTAATTTCAAGCTTACGCCGAAAGCGGGTGGTGGTCAGATTAATGTGACTTTGAACACATTAAGTTATGAACACTGATGCTTCGTAATAGAATGGGATTTGCTTTAGTCTGTGAATCCCTTATAATTGAATGAATTCAACAGCAAAGAATAAAAGTGTTTTTTTTTTTTTTTTTTTTTTTTTTTTTTTTTGCAAGCATTAAATGATTATTTGGGTAAATTGGATGGTTGTTTGAATAAATTGTGGGTGGAAATCGACGTGCAGCCACCTTCACGTGGTTAGTTCTAGGTCAAACTTCTATAGGAAAACAAGCGAAGAATAACACAGTAAAAATTACAAAAAATTAGATTTTTTTTTTTTTAACCAAAGTATAAGAAATTAAATTATTGGTATCTATTTAATTTAATTAAGTAATGCGAACTATCAAAATTTCAAAAGTTTTCACCAACTTAAACAAAAAAATAAAAAATGTCCTTTTTTTTCATCAAATTTTTACTGCTTTTAAGTAAGATTCCCAAACGGAAGATTTTAATTGATTTCAAAATATTTTATGCCTTTTCTGATTACAATAAATGACTTCTTGCAGTAAACATTCCGAAACAAAAAAAAAATATTCCCAACCTCCTTTCTTGTGCTCTGTGTAAGCAAATATTAATTCTCCTTACCATATATGTTTTAAATTCAAACTATATATATATATATATACACACACACACACATATATATATATATATATATATATATATATATATATATATATATATATATATATATATATATATATATATATCTGTGTGTGTATGTATTATGTATTTTAACTTTCTTTCTTTTCGCTTGAATGCTTAGCAATTTGCAAGCAGAATATTCGAGTTATTATTCAATTCACTGTAACTAATTCTACCTCTTATGCCAGTATCATCTAGTTGCCTGTCCCATACAACTGTGATTGATGATGACGTCACAGAATGCAGAGTAAGCAGTGGAGATGTTGGAGGAGCTAAACAAAATACATTAGTAAGACAAAATACTTTGTAAGAAATAATGATTCATTTCTAAAATACGATTTAATTACATATTGAACAAATTATGAAAATAAAAATTCGTGAAACTCGCTTTTCTATCGGAATGCACTGACTATAAATAATGGAGAAAAAAACTAGTTAATTATTTATAATAATAGCTTGATTCATGTAAATACATAATCATAACTCATCACGTGACAGTATTAAATCAACCAAATTTTTCAAAATAAATTTTAATTATAATTCAGATACTTTAATGCGAGTACAGTCACTAAAGAAAAAAGTGTCATATTTAAAATAAATGTACCAAACCAAGTTTATTTTAGTTAATACTTAAATTATTTTAAAAGTTGAACATTTGTATACATTTCTATGTAAAGGCTAGATCAAATTATGCATTTTTTTACACGCAAGGGCAGATTTTTTGAGTCTATGTCCTAACAGCTACCTACCATGTGTTCAACCTCATTTTTCATCTTGTAAAGAGCTTGATTTTTTTTCCAGGCAAGGGTTAGGGAAAAGATAGCAGTCATTGGGTGCCACCTTCAGATTATTGAGAATATATATTGTTGTTCTATTATAAGCTGTAGAATATCAAAGGTTTAATGATCAATGTCTGAGAGACTGTTAGCAGGGAGATTATTCACAACTTTTTATTAACGTTAGTCCAATTTTGTAATGTCTGCCAGAGATTGTTTTATCATTGTTTCACAGCAACTATCAACGTTTTCTGGGATTCAAGATGACATAAAATTGATTTACTAAGATTTCAAATGACTCCGTTTCGATGAGGACGATATAAATTAAAAAACAAAAACATTTTTAAGAATATTGTAGGGAACTTGCGTGACTGAAAATATATTATATGTAACATATATTAGACAGTAAGCTGGTAGATTATTTATAAGACCATGAAAAGTATACTTTTCACCAATTACAAAAATGACCATTGATAGCTAGTTTTTTCAATGATTATTCGTGCAGCTATCTACTGCTAATTTTAAGAAGAAAAAATTACAAATGAAGAGTGTTGTTTACGTAAATGGGTGTAAGAGAAAATGTTTGCGTAAGGTCAAGAAGAGCAATAAAGCTTTTCTCTTTCGTGCGTTTTATGTGTTCGTTAATTCGACCATTTCTTATTTAGTGAATTTGCTGTTATAAACAATTAAGCTAGAAATTTGGTTATTTATAAGCACAGAAATTAAACTTTATGGCTAATGATTTACAGTAGGTAAAATTTTGAAAATTTCAATTATCTCAAAAAAATGGTCATAAAGATTAAAATTGGTTCCAGTTAATAAGCTTGGCTAATTTCTTTTAGAAATCAATTTCCTTCAAAAAATAAATAAACTTAAATTCAAAAAAAAAAAACTACCCTATAAATGGTTAACGGATACTACATTGCGGAAGAAGAAAATATTATGAAAGGTTAAAATAAAGTATAAAAAAATGTTTATTTCATTTCTTTAGTTTTCTGCTCGTCAGAAGTCAAGAAATTTATAAAATCTGAAAAATAACTTAATGAAAAGCGAAAGAAACGAACGTCAATATTTTACCTGCTTCCAGTGTGGTTGCAGAGAGTTCATCGGATCGAGGTCCAGCGCCAATATTATTGTAAGCTTGAACGATTATTTTATACTTAGTAAGTCTGCGAAGATTAGTTAAATAACTGAGTTCTTGACCATTCGTAGCTTCAACATTTTTATATTGATATTGATCATCTGTGTCTGCCACCTTATAACCTATGTAATAACCATGTATTTTTCCATGTTGGAGAGCTTTACGTGGTGCCTGAAACACAAGAATTATATACTTTTAAAAACTCCTCAAATCTTTTTAAACAGTTACAATATTTTTCAACGAAGTTAATTTTTAGAATGTGAAAGGAGAGTAAATCAAAGTTGAAGTAAAATTTATTTTGCATTCATAAATGAAATTTTACGATTATTGAACGAAACGACAATTATTGTATTTAGGAGTGATGTGCATTAAGTGTTTACATAATCAATTGAACTCTGATAGATATTTTGATTAATGAAAATTATTGTATGGTGACGATTGCTATCTGAAGTGATATGCAGTGTTTTAATAATGACTTTATTCTGTTGATTGCTTAAGGATATTAAGAATAATGAAAATTATTATATTGTGACAACTGTTATCCGGAGTGATGTGCAGTAAGTGTTTTTATAACTTCTTTAATTGATTAAACAATTACAGACATTTGGAATAATGAAAATTATTGTATGGTAACGTATGTTATCTGGTGTGATGTGCAGCAAATAATTTCATATCTGCTCAAATCAGTTGAATGCTTACAGATATTTAGAATAATGAAAATTATTGTATGCTGACGACTGTTCTGATATAGAGTAATGTGCAGTAAGAGATTTCATAATCGTTATTAACAGTTGAATTCTTACAGATATTTTGAATAAAAAAATATTGTATTCTGACGACTTTTGTTACATGGCGGGAAATACAGTAAGAGTTTTTCTTAATTATTTTTATTAGTTGAATACTTACAGATATTTTAAATAAGGAAAACTTTTTGTAGATAAATCAAATATTATAAACAAAGAAAAATTTGCATTTTCAAAAGTTCAATAAATTATTTTAAGCATAAAACAAATTATATAATGAAAAATATTTTCAGCAACGGTGTTTAAATGATATTATTCGTAATGACTTTAGTAAGTAATATATATTTAAATACAAATATTATCATAAACAAATATTAGAATCAATAATATTTTAACGGTAATTGATACCAATATTTTGAGTAAAGCCATTTTTTTACCTAAATCATACGTAAAAATATAAATATTTTCATTATGAATTAAAGAAATACTATGGTATGCATTTAAAACTGAGGTAATATTTTTGACACTTTAAAGTATGCTAGTATTTGAACTGGTTTCCTGAAATTCGATTTTAGAGGAAATTTTTCCATTTAAAAAAATATAATGATAAACAATGACTCACAGTTTTTATTCGAAAAAAAAATTCGTTCAAAGTTTAGGAGATATAAGGAAAAAATATTCTTAAAAACGTAATTATTACGCTTTTAAAAACAATATTACGTTTTCAAACGTAATATTGTTCCTTTATCTTTATTTTCCTCCAAGCAATTTTCTATTTCGTTGAAATTGTTCACGTTAAAGTGTGAACTCCGTTTTTAATAGCTAAGTATTTCATAAACGTCCGTTACGAACCGCTTGTAATGACTTTGCAATGACGTGTGTGTGTTAGCTTCATTCCGTTGTTTTTAGACGTAGTTATTAATATGAGCTGATATATATTTAAACTAAATTATGTAATCTGCTTTTCATTATTATTTATCAACTAATCATCCGCAATAAGTATAAAATGTATTTTTCGAGAGAATTTAGCTATTTTTGATCAATTAATATCTAAGATAACTTTGAAATAGTTTATTTTTCACTTTAATTATCGATCATTAGTTATTTCATAGAATAGCTAAGTAAAGTATAATTTTTCATCTATTATGTACTTTAACTGAATTGTCAAGTTTTTTCATATATATATATATATATATATATATATATATATATATATATATATATATATATATATATATATATATATATTATATATATATATATATATATTATATATATATATATATATATATATATTATATATATATATATTATATATATATATATATATATATATATATATATTATATATTTATATATATATATATTTTATATATATATATATATATATATATATATATATATATATATATACATATAGGTAACATATAGGTAAGGTATCATATAACATTATATCCTTACTTTCCATGTTACTTTTAAAGACTGTGATCCGGTCGGTTGAACGCTGACTTCTAAAGGAGGACCACCAGGAACTAAAATAGAAAATGGAATTAAAATAAAATTAATAAATGTTATTACACTAGAGTTAAAATGTTAAAGGTATACTGTAGGTTTCTAATATAATAATGTAACTGAAATTTTCAAGTTTAAAAATTTATTGTAATTTTTCAATATCTTCAAATGCTTTTAGAGATAACTCATAGGTTCATCTGGATGTATGTATGTCATTTGATTATTCAGCTGAAAATGCACAGATAGAGAATATTAAATTTGACTAAGTCTCAATTTTGAGGAAGAAATGATCAAAATTAATACCATTGGAGAAAATATTACAATAGAGATAGTTATTTCTTTTTATTACAATAGAATAGCTTGCCACGCTTTAAAAATTTCTGTTACGAATGGTCCAAATTCCTTCTAGTGATAGGACACATACATTTTCATTATACGGTACCAGCTTCAATAAGGGCAAGAAATATAGAATTTATTTTGTTTCATTTAATTTTATTCTAAAACGTTAGTATTAACTCCATTTTTTTTTCTTTATTAGATTCCTATTATATTTTATATTGAGCTGTGACACAAATACGAGTAAGTAATTTGATGAAAAAATATTTCCATGATGCTCTGTTTAGCATTATCATTTCAACACAAACATTTTTGGAGTTACAGTTTTCTTTTTTATAACATCAGTAATGTGGTTTAACGACACTTATTTCAAGGGATTGCTTTTTTCCGTTAAACTGCTTCACAATATTGCTTATAGCCTGGTATTTTTTATATTTGCTTTATTTCCACCCTAGATAACAGCAAGATACATAAAACATTTTATGGACACATTTAAATCATTGCACTTTTTTCTTATTGTCATCACTAATTTGAATCACGTTACTGAAAAAATTTTGCTTTTTAGACCCACTGGAACAAGACAGACGGGAAGGCCACGGTTGAGATGGGCTGACTCGGTGGAGTCAGATTTTCTTGCATTTAATGAAGAGAATTTAAGATCAAAGATAAATCAGAAGACGTTATGGAGAAATCTTCAGAGGAAGGGATTGGCACACATTGGGCTGTCTGGCCACCTATGATGATGATGTACTTTGTTCTTACCAGAAATGCTCGTCAGAATAATTGGAAAATGTGGCTTATTATCACTTTGCCTCAAATTCCTCGTAAAGATATTTTTTTTTTTTTTAAAAAAGAAGGATAAACAAAGAC
This sequence comes from Parasteatoda lunata, assembly GCA_949128135.1. NCBI lineage: Eukaryota > Metazoa > Arthropoda > Arachnida > Araneae > Theridiidae > Parasteatoda > Parasteatoda lunata. The sequence goes on from OX421971.1 coordinate 67,128,803, forward strand.
TTTTCTTTGGTTCGAACCTCTGGCCTTGAAACGCAGTCTTTTATCTTTTCAGTGGGTACATAAAAAGAGTACCAAGCATGCTTGGGAACTAAACACTGGGGGTTCCACGTTCGGCTGGTCACCCAACAGGAACAACTGATCTTGCACCCCAGAGCTCAATGTTAAGAAAACTGAGACAGGCACAGTAGGCCTTGGCCCTCAATGGGCTGTTCCGCCGCTGAGTTTAGTTCAATTAAAAAACACTTTTATTTTTCTTTACTATTTTATTATTTATGATCTTATTGCTGTTGACTTTTTTTTTTAATTCATTACTCTATATGAGAACAACAGGTTACTTAATTCCTCTTAGAATCAAACGAAAAAAATATGAATTGATTATCAGTAATATTATCGCATTAAACTATAGTAAAAATATTGATTTCTAAGATTTAAGAATAATTAGCATTAGTGATTCTGAAAATATTCTAAGCATGTTAATGCTATTTTATTCGGAATCAATTTTCAGACCTAATAGTAAAGTTCCGAATGTTTATTTAATGAGTTTTTTAAGGGATTAGGGCAGCTTCTTTATTTTCTTATCCCCTTCCTATTTTTTATTTTTTATTTTTTATTTTTTATTTCTTTCTTCAGCTTCTTCAAAATAGAAACCAAGTAGATGGCAGCACCATAAAAATAACTATTTATTTCCTTCTCTAATTTTGCATTACATTTAAGAATAAAAAGTTCTTAATTAATATTTTTCAAGAGTGTTTAAATTATAATGCACTCGAAAAAAGTTGAAATATTAAATTTATGATAAGTATAATGACACTAAATGCTGCTAATGGGAACTAGATTAAACAATTATACTGTATTTTTCGGTAATGTAAAGTATTTTATTCAATTGTTTTATTTAATAGTATTTTTCGGAATAATTATAATAAGTTAAATATAACCTAATATAAAATAATATAAAATAATATAAAAATAATAATAAACAATTAATATATATAAAATAAAAAAAACTTCGACATTATTACTTTATCTTTTTCTTTCTTTCTTTTTTTTAAAATACAAGTGCATAACCGAAAATCGAATGATCTTAATAAAATGCCATCTATATTCCAAATTATTAAGCGATAGCTGGTGTATAATAAAATTTCATGATATGAAAAGAAATTCACAAGTTATTTTCTTATGTAAGTAAAATAATGATAAAATTTTTTATGTCTTGCTTATTTCTTTATATTTATCGCAAATATTTTTAACAAATTAAAAATTACATAATTAAGAAATATATTTTAATTAGTAATAAATATTCAATAAAATATATTTTAGAAAAAATCCTTTTGCGTTGTTAATGTTAATGGCGCCATCTATAGAATTTAATTACAAGTTTAACTTTCAGTTGCAAAAAAAATTATTTTACAGAGCTACTCTAGCTTTGGGAACAAATTTGAAATTAATTATTCAAAATTAAACGAAAAAAAATCGCTCATAGTTAATTCTGAATGGTTATGTATTTAAACGACTTATACACTCTTAAGGAATTCGTTTTATCAAGTTGAATTTTATTTACAAAGATGTGTTTTACAATTTATTTATTGGTATATAACGGAATGCTTGAGCATTTTAAGTACTGTTTTATTATTTTCTACGACATAAAAGTTTTGATAGATGAAATATATATTGTAATTTAATGGTTTCTTCAGATTTTTTAGAATAATCACTGCTTTAGGGATAAATTATGACTATGATAATTCTACCAAATTCATTAATATCAAGCCTTAAACACTTTTTAATTGTTGAATATTATACACTATTTATAATATATACATTGAATCAGATATTTACAGGATATTGAGTAATGACTGCTTACAATACGAATTTTTTGAATTTGCTTTAAAAATGTGGTACAAAATAAACATATTAGTAAACTTAAATAATAATTTAAATTAAAAAAAAATGCTATTAAAATTAACAAAATTTCGCTATAGAAGGCGAAACTGAAATCATCAAGAACAGCTTAAATACTAGTAGAAAAAAAGGAGTTGAAAATCGATTATTTATATCTCCAGAATTTTATCTGGCAATCAAACTGGTTTTTATGTCCTTTGCATACATAAAGACAAGGACTCTAAAAATATGTACTAATCATGGTCATTACGAAACTCCCTGAATGTTTATTAAAATATATTCACATGAAGATTTAATTTTCTAATACATGAATAATGTTTGTTATGGTGAAAATAAAAAATATTATAATGAAAATAAGCAACCTTCTTCTTCCGTTGTGCCAGTAACAAAATCGCTTGGTTCGCTGACACCGAGAGTATTTTCAGCAATCACACGAAATTTGTAGGTGGAAGAGGGAAGAAGGCCTCGGACGATGGCCATAATTTCCGAACCAGGTACAACTGTCTGTTTGAGGTGGCCTTCATTCTTTCCTAAAAATCGAAATGAATATATATATATATATATATATATATATATATATACAAAAAAATATTTCAAAACATTGTCTATCAATAAAAAATAAAAGTCTGAATTATTTGAACAAGTTATAAGTGTTGAGAGGACCGAAAATAAACTTCATAGAACATAATTTGTATCTTATATTTTTATTCTTTAATTTCTATTATCTTATCTTCAATCTATTTTTTAAAGATTCATATGGATCGCCTCAGGCGATAATTATTTTATTAAACACAAGTAAATATAATTTTTAAATGACTGAAAATTTTATGGATTTTTCATTTTATACTCTCTTTACGATATAACTTCGATTTTAATTAAAGTTGTTACGGCTGTTCAGTAAATCTCCTTCCTTTATATATTATTTATGCATGTTTTCATTTAATTATTATAATGAAATAATTTAAGATAAAATAGCTTCCAAGTGAAAAAATCTATTTACCTTCAACCAAAAAGAAATGTTTACCTGCAGTTCCATTTCCGTGTTCTACAGTATATTTTATTACAGGACTGTTACCACTAAAAGTCGGTGACCAAGCTAATGTCATTGATCGGCTGCTTTTTTCTTTTATGCTTAAATCAACAGGAGGAGATGGTGCTTCTAAAATAAAAATTGCATAATTTTAATTTTCAGGAATAAAGCTTTATATTCATATTAATAAATCATTATGAAATAATTAATCAAATCATTATGAAATATTCGGTCTAAATCATTATGAAATATTCGGTCTAAATCATTATGAAATATTCAGTAATTTTTTTTTTTTTAAATTTGTGTCGTTTTTAATTCTGTAAACATGAAAGTTTTTAAAAATGCAAACTTTTTTGTATAAAAAAAAAAAAAAATCAAATTTGCTGCAAAACAAAAATTTAATTTCTAATAGAAACTTTCATATTTTTGAGAAAATGCATACTATGTTTACAAAATCAGATGTAAACATGTCGGACATAAGTGAAAACATGTGATAAAAGTTATAAATTTATTATAATCTTTACTGCACGGAATGTTCAAAAATTTATTGACCTGCTCTGCCGTTTTGTATAACTGTTCTCAATATTTTGATTCCAAATGATTATTATTTAAAATTTCCTGATTTACTAACCATTAACAAAACTATAAAACTACGCAAAGAGAAAGAAACATATAAACATATTTTTTTACATGATTTTTTTACATATTTTTTTACTTGAAGAAACTTAGATTCATTACTAGGTTTAGATCACAAGCCTAAATTTTCGCATTCGCAGTTCATCGACTCCACAGCAAAGCCAGAACTATGATTTTAAAATTTTCTGCAAATATGAATGAGGCATAGAAATCATATTTTCAAAAAATTCTCTACTTGTCCAAGGCAAAAATAACGCATATATAGTTAAATTTATCCCTCATATTGTATCGTAAATATGTTTGTATCAAACTTCAGGAAACAGGTTTTCAGAAAATAAATTTTAAATTTAGTGGCAGAAAAATATTTTTTTATATAGACAGTATCAATATTGATCATTGTGATTTGATTAAAAGTCCTTTGAAGAAATAATTAGAAGAAATTTTAATTACATTTATTATTATTAATTATACGATAAATTTAAATTTTTTTTGAAAGAAAGAAGAAAAAGTAACCGTTTTCCAAATTTTGAAATTAAATACTTTTTTAATCGGTAAAACTGATTCCCTTTTTTTTTTTAATTTTGACATATGCATACTAATTTATAATAAATATTAGTAAAGATAAGTAATGATGCGTATTTGAAATATTTTTAAATGTAACACAGGCTTTAAAAGTAAAATTTTCTCAGGAAGCTTACATAACATTATTTTAATGTACCTTATATTAGAATATGACATTTCAGCCTATGTTTTGCACACAACTTTTTAATGAATAACTCTGATTAAAATATGCTTGTTTGGTTTAATAGAAAGTTACTAAAAAAAGATGAAAATTGAAATAAGATGAAATTGAAATGATGAAAATTGATGATAATGATGATGAAAATTGAAATAATATTGTTTGATTGAATAAAAGAGTTTAAAGCACAAAATTTTTGAAAAGAATGTAATAGCTTAAATGAAAGATTCTTTTCGCGAAATATTTTAAATTATTAAATCATGCTGTCATATGTTCTACGAATCTAATTCCAAATTTTGTACTATTTTTGTTATCATATAAATGTTACTATACAAATATTTATAATTCAATTGAAAATATGACATACAAAATTCAATACTAAATATGATATATTACAGCAATATTATAATGATTCACCTTGCGACGAAATAATTCATAAGAGTTTAAGGAAAATAATACGCTCGTAGCGTTGAAACAATCTGAATAATTTTTCTGATTGCAAGATAAAAAGCAATGTTGTTTAAAAAAGAGTCTAAGAAAAATTCAGATATTCTATGTGTAAAAAAATTATACTACAATTGGAAAGAATTATAAACTGATAAGAATTTTAAACTGATAAGAATGAAATAGTTTAAAAGTAATTAAAGTCACTAAAATGTAACTTTCACCAAAACTTCATATATTTATAAAATAGTGCTGCCATCTAGTCTAATCTATCAGAAAACAGAAATTGAACTTGATATATGATATTAAAATTGAATTATATTAAACATTGAATTATATTTTATTAAACTTGCAGATATGATATTAAACATTGAAGAAAATAATCACTAAAATTGTTAAAATAAAAAAAATTGCAAATAAATGTAAAATGCAAAAAATATCAAAACTGTGGTTTAGTGTGCATATTTTACCTTTCAAAAAATATCAAAAAATATCGAAACTGTGGTATATTTTACCTTTCTCATTTAAAAAAAAAGGAATACATATATTTTAGTACAGTTTTATTTGCCATCAAAGTAAAAGGTTACATATTTTTCATAAGTGTATATTTATACGAAAGGAAAAATACTATGAGTATAAATTATTTATGTAATTAATTATATATCCTGCATTTCAGCTTAGTTCCAGTTAGCTATCATAATTATGATGAAGTATATATCATACAATAAATGAAAAAAAAGAAGAAAAAAAGACAGGAACCAATATATAGGAACTACCTTACCTAATTGTGTAGTTATTTTACGGACTGACAGGGGTGCTACTAAAAATGAAAAATTCTATAGAATAATTTTTAAAACTTAATATAAACTATATTTCTATATCTTTATAATTGTTTAATAATGGTTGATATATTTTTTAAAGTTTATTTTTTCTAAATTTATTGTTTTATTTAATATAAATCATACTTTTATTAAAATTAATGTAATAAAATTATTTTTATAAAAATTATAGAAATAATAACTGTCGACGCATAATTTGACTACGCAGTAAATTCCGATAGGTCATATATTGGGACAATACCTTTATAAATTATATGCACCTATGCTTCAGTTAAGTTTCAATTTGTTATCCTAATGAAATATAGATTGTTTTTACACATTCAACACTTGATAAATAAAATTTAAACATACAAGTACATTTTTTTTTCAAACTTCAATTAGCTTCAGTTTGCTATCATGCATTATGTAAGGTACATATATCATGATAACATGTATAATAAGAAAAACAATAAGGAATAAAATTTTCATTAAAAAAAATTACACAAATAAAATTTATACACTCAATTTTTAAGTTGTATTATCTTTTAAAAATATTCGTAAATTTTTTCCCCAATTATTGCTATGTTCTTTTACTTTACTTAATTTTTCGTTCAAGCCTAGAAAATATTTATAAATGATTATTAAAATTTCCAATTTTTGGTAGCGTGTGGAATAACTCGATTTATTAAAAAAAATTTTTTTTTTTAGATTTTTGTAAGATTAAACTGGGAAACGAAAAAAAAAAAAAATTGGTAACAAATTATCTCTAATTTAGAAACCGTAAAAATTGAAGTATGGACCTCATAATTGAGATTTTCTTATCCCTTATATGCTCCAAATGAACTTTATATTTGCTACGAGTAATGCCATGAATGTTATGTACAGAATAACAAATGTTTTGAAGAGTTTTTATAACTTGAAAATATGTGTTCTTAAAATTAATGGCATGCTTGTATTGAAAGTTAACGCATATAGGAAAAATTGTGTTTTCATATCAAAATTTTAAATCCCCCTCCATGCCATTCTTGTTAAATTATTTTTTTTACATTTTTATAATTAATATTTGCCTGGCAATAATAATTATAAAAGATTATATTTATAAAAGGTTTTTGTTTATTTTTTTTAACATTTAATTTTCCACAACTGCTTGTTGATGTTTGGCGAACTGATGTTTTTAATGTTATACTTACCTTGAACCACGAGCTGGATATTGGTCTGATCGTTACCGAATTCATTTGAAGCTGTGCATGTATACAGAGCTGAATCTGATCTCGTAGCACTTTTAATCATTAATTTCGACACAGCGGATTGAGGTCCTGTTTCTTCAATAGCTGACAACCTAAAATTTTAACTGCTATGAAAGATGGTTGAAACAGTAAAATAAATATAAATAAACGAATTACTTTACAGATATATATATATATATATATATATATATATATATATAGCTTCAATAGCTTGCAATTTCGAACTCAATCCAGAAGACAAGGGAACTCCTGGATTAAGTAGTGGGAGAATTTAGCCTTCATGGAGGACTTTTTAATGGAACTAACCCGGATTTGCGTTACATGGAGAAAAAAACCACGAACCTCCCACGGCTAGCCTACTGGCAAGGGGGCTCTAACTCATGATTTGTCTTACCATTGAGTATATTTTTACGTCAGCACGGTGGCCGGTGCAAGCTGGATGCTGAATTCGTATAAACCAGCCATCACTGGGATTCGAATCCGGGGAAGGCGAATTAATAAATTATTTATAATTTAATGTTTAATAATAATTTAATAATAATGTAATAAATTATTTATAATTTATTAAAAAAAAACGGAGTAAAGTCATGGAACGAACTCTGCCTATTCCTAAACACAGCATTTTATTTTTATTTCATAGCCGATGTTCAATAGCTGACCCAATTTTTGGGTTACGACTGCTAATGTTCAACTCCGTAGCCTTGTGATTTTGAACCCTATCCAGTAGACAAGGGAACTCATGGATTAAGTATTGGGAGAAATCTGCTTTTTGATAAAGGAGGGCTGGAGCACTTTTGTATTTAGTTAAACCGCATTTGCGTTACACGGAGAGGAAAACCATGATGACTTCCCAAGGTTAGCCCGATGGCAAGGGGACTCTAATGATCCATGATCTGTCTACCACTGAGGATATTTTACGTTAGCGCTGGGATCGGTGCGAGCCGGATGCGGAATTCGTATAGATCAGCCATTGCTGGGATTCGAACCCAGTTCACCTCATTGGAAATCGAAAGCTCCACCCCCTGAACCACCACGGCTCTAGAACACATCATTGCTTACATCGTATATATTTTAATTTTGATGTGTTTTCTCAGAATCTGTTTATTCAGTTTCCAAAATATTTATAATATTGAGTTCACACAGTTATGCATTTAGAAAAATGGTAAAGTTTTTAAACTAATACTGTAAAGAAACTGTTTTAGATAAGTGTAAAGTTTATTCTGTGCACCTTGCGGTTTTATTAAAAATAAAATTTTATTTTATTTTAAATAAGTGTATTTTAAATAAATTGTATTTTTGAGTAACTGTTTTTTTAAATAAATATCAAGATTTCTACTTTCGATTCACTTCAATATTTCTTTATTAAGTTATGTTTTATTTATGATTTTTAACTGTTTTAAGTATCAGTAATATTTCTAAAATATTGGACTTCAAATAAAACCTGTTGGAAGCTTTCTTAAAGATACATTGTATTTTTAAATGTCATTTTAAGTAAATTGTTTTTTAAACTGCATTTTGAGTTAAGAAAAATTTTTAAAAAAAAACTGATTTTTAAACAAATTGTATTTTAAACTGCATTTTAGATATGACACATAAAACTATCTTTATGCACTAAAAATCATTTTTTTTAACTAGGTTCAGTTTTTAAGTTCTTTCGTACTTAGTTATCAATGCTTATTAAAAATTCAGTTATTCGAAAGAGAATCTGTTATATTTTAAATTTGTTATTTTTAAATTTTTTTTTATATATTTAAAGAATCTAAGAATAAACTGTTCAAAAAGCAATATTTTATAAAGAAATAATTTAAGATTCCATATTTATTTAACAATCGAAATGTTCATCGAAGATGGGAGTGAAAAGAGAGTTTTCGTTTACCTTTTGATATTTTGTGGTTCCAAGCTTTGTTTATCTTTCTCCCAATCAAATCGCATCGGCAATTCCCCTTCCGCTTCACACTTCAAATCCGCATCTTTTCCTTTTGTTACTGTATGGCTCACAAATTTAGTTTCGAATTTCGGCGGAGCTGTAAAAGTAAAGAATGCTTTAAAGTTACACAACAATTCTTAAAGTTAAACAATCAAGAAGAATTTCTTAAATCATTTCTTTGATGTAGAAATTAATGAATTTCAAACTTCTTCAAATTGTTCTTTTTTTCCAATGTAAAAGTTTACGAACTATTTTATAATACAGATTTAGAACACTAGCGTAGAATGTCTTCAATTTAGAAAAGTGATTAACTATATTTCTAGGATTAGCTATTTGTGCATTTAATTATTTAATAGTTATTTTATAAGCATCTTATTAAGAAAACAGCATGGCTTTCTTCGCTACAATTTTAATTACATTGTTTTAATTTGTTTTGCAAATGCATTCACGCTTGAAATTTTACTCTAATGTTTGTCTTTGGTTGGCCAGAGCTAAAAACTAAGTTCCATTCTGAAAATTGTTTTTCCTTTAGTGTAAAATTTTAAAAATCAATTTATAACATAGTTATTGAAGCAAAGTTTTTATATATTATAATGTCTTTAATCTTGTAAGCAATAGTACTATCTTCCATTCATTATCTGTCTTCCAATCTAATTTTGCATTGGCTTCACAGTTCCGCTTCACACTACACATCTGCAACATTTCCTTTTGTCACTATATGGCTCACAAGTTTAGTTTCGAATTTCGGTGTAGCTATAAAGGTAAAAAATACCTTAAGATTGCACGATAATTCTTCAAGTTAAACAATCAAGAAAAATTTCTTAACCCTTTTCGTTGATATAGAAACTAATGAGTTTCAAAATTTCATTTTTTTTAAATTATTTTTTTTTCCAATATAAAAGTTTATGAACTATTTTATATAAGAGTACTTTTTTACTTGATTTCTTTAACTTTGAAAACATTTTTTTTTTATGTTACATCTTCGATTTGATTATTACTTAAATTAAAGGCTTAAAAAAAATATTGTTTCTTTTTTACATTACAAGTAATCATTATAAGCAATTGTTTTTTATTACCATATCATGCAACATTTTATGATAAAATTATTTAGCTGTCATTTTTGAATTTCCAAACGGTAAATATTTTAACTTTATTTTTCAGGAAATTATATTTACTTATTTAACATTTTTTTTTGTAAAACTATGTACAAACATTGTGTGCTACTAAAATAATGATAACAAAATACATATTTGAAATTTTTAAGCTATACAATAATCAAAATTTTAGTAAAAAAATTAAGAAACAAATTTGTGGATTGTGTTGCAATGATTTTACCTATTAGAATTGTTATTTAAATGTGTGTGAATGCAATAAAAAAGTTTTGTGATCCTTTATACGTGAATATTTTTTGTAACATTATGTTCGTCATAAGCAAACTAAAATGATTGCAGTCGTAAGCTAAGTGAGCAGGTGATGAAGCTAACTAGTTTAAGCATTGTTTTTATCCATCTTGGCCATAGATGGCGCCATTGGAAAACAAGAACAAAATCAACCCCTCAGTCTTAATGGCCGACGACAACAACAACAGAAGTTTAATTCAAGGGTTATGCATATATGTTTCAGTAAATATTATTTGCTTTTACAAATACTCTAAAGGTGTAATAATTATTAGATAATTATTAGATAATTATTTTTAATAAGATTAAGATGATAAACTAAACAATTTATTATTAAAAATGATTCTTCTACAAAATGTATTTTGTCATTAAAAATTCACAGTAGTTAATTTATAAAAAAAATGTATATTAAATTTCAAATTGTGTGACTAAGAAAATATTAAATAAAAAATTCGAAAAGTCAATGATATAAAATTGAAAAAAAAAAATATATCGAAGCATAAAAATGCAAAAAAAAAAATAAATTGCATTTTACTTCAAAAACTAACGAAGAATTTAGCATCCTTTGAATATCTATGGAGAAAAAGATTCCAGAAATGCGAAATTAAATGGTGTTTTCTTCTAGAAATGCCATTTTATTTTTCTGTGTTTTAGCAATTAAATACAAAAGTAGCAAACATTTATGATTCTTGCTTTAGAGTGATTTTATTTTTCTTACTTTAAAAATGAAAGGATTATTTTAAAAATTCCTCGAAATTAAACGCACCATGAAACTCAAAAACCTGTTTCTTTTTCATGAGTCTACAGATAAAATTTTTTGCTTTCATTTTATAAAAATTAGAGATTTCCTTGTGACAGTGAAATGTAATTCAAGTGCTGCGTATTATATTAAATTTTTACTTTAAGTTAAAAATAATGAGACTTAAGTGTGAACTAACGTTTCATTTGATATCTTACTGACGCTTTATACACAAAATTATAGAAGTTGGTGGAACAGAATTGTTTAGATTATTTTCTAAAACAATGAATAATTTTTCGATTTGTATACCATAATAGAAAAAAAATATCCTAAGTGTGCCACATTTTTCAAAAAATAAATAAATAACAGTACTTGTTTCCTTTGCCCTTAATTTCTATGAACGATGTGTTGAAAATATTTGGAAATTTTATTGTCATGTGATTCTTTAAAAGTACATGTACTATTGTATCGGATTAATTATGAAAATGAATAGGAATATAATGTAAAATATGAGAAAATATAATAATACATAAAAATAATGCTAAAATTTTTTACATCTTAATGATTTTAAATGATAGATATCGTTCTATAATATGGCCGGGATATCCTGTTTTGTAGGACACTTGGCTTATGCCTAAGAGGTCATGAGTTCGATCCCCACCGGCTGAAAACTCCAGTAATAAAAGGTGACTGGTGCACGTTAAATCTGTCTGTTCACAAAATACTCCGTATTCTCATATCTAATCATACCTCTGAGGGTACTGAATTGGAGTTCAATCGTTCTCTGGTTCAGGTCAAAATTACAATCTATGGAGAAATGAATGGATGCATGAATGGGTCTGCCTATTAGCGGGCTTTGACGTAAGTATGAGGTAGAAGTCTAATAGCCATAGTCTTAGCCATAGATGGGGTCACTGGAAAACAAAAACCATCACCCCTAGTGCCTTAATGACCTACAACAACATAAAAATAGATATGTTTAATACGCTGGATGTTTAAAACAAAAGGAAACGCAAACCGGTGCCTTAATGGCATACTACAACAATAAAATAATTCTATAATAACACTGAGGAGCAATTTTTGTTTTCTGTTGAGTGAGACTTTTAAGCAGATCTTAGATATTTTCGTGCAAACTGATTTTGAATTTGCAATAGATTTCTGCCCTCTACAAAATGCAGTTTTTACGCAATTTTATAATGCACTCCTGAAAAGTATTTTTAAATTTTTTAATTTAAATTCACTTTAAGTGAATACTAAGTGTTTCTATTTTTCTACTGCACAGGGAATGGTAAGAAGAAGACAATAACACATTTTAGATTACGATGGGATTTCCTTTGAGGTTACATATTTTTTTGTCTTAAGTATTATTTACTAATACTGAACATTCAGATAAAAAAATGAACTAAACTAAAAATATCATTTTGGGTAAAACCTGTAGCTTTCAGAACAAATGTAATTTCTGATTTATAGTACCCTCACCCAAATAAGGACAGATCATGTATTTATAGGAATGCAGTATAAAAAAATTTCCCCATCTTAATTAAAATTACGACAAGCAAATTTTAAAGGAATTACACAATTATTTCCCTCGGTTTAAGTGAATGAATGATTAATCCGACTTTTGTAGCTTGGAGTATTTACCAATTTCTAGTCAATGAAGCCTTTCAAATGTTGGGTAAATTAAACATATTTGGAAACATCGTCTTTAAGAACATGGAAGTTGTGTTCAAAATCAAGATATTAAATTTTCTTTTATTACACAACTTTTATTAATCACATAGCTGAACTTTAGCTGAATGTTCCTATTTTTATTGTTATTAAATTTAACTTCCCGTTTAACTTCTTTTTATTTTTCTTTGCTGTTTTACCTAAATGGTCTATTAATAAATTAAACCAGTGTTTGTGAGTGATTATACTACAATGTAACTATTTATTTGTATTATTATGAATAATTTGATTTTATGTAAACGGTGATTTTCTCTCTCCAAAGGTTCTCAAAAAACGGGAAATTCACACTAAACTCTTTTCATGATAAATTTAAACGTTGAAATAGCGTAAAAGTTCTTTTTTTAACGGATTCTAAAATAAAACTAACTTGACTATGTCTTCGAATCTTATAAAATAGATTATGTCAAAATTTTATTTTAATGATCCGTAACATTTTCTTCTATGAAACAAAATGCCTAAGAGATACTTTTCCTTTTACATAGTCCATCAGAGGTCTGTTTACGTAAAGCCTATGGAGAAACCATTCATCTAAATCTTGTGGACCACCAGAGATTCAAAATGGTACTCGCGGGACCAGTGGGAGAAAGGATTGGTTAAGTCATTACTTATGGAAGATACGTACTGTGGATGGTGAGGAGGATGACTTTACTGAGGCCTGCTCCAATTCCATTAGTCGCTTGGCATAAGTAATGACCTCCGTCCGCCTCTGTCACCTCTTGTAGAGCTAGTGACCCATTGTCGAACACCTGTCTCCTGTAGCTAGACAAAACATCTCGAAAGTCTGTAGCAAGGTTGCCTGAAAAAGCCATGAGGGAAAAAATTCTCATTTATAATTGAAGCTATGGTTAGAATTGGATAATGAATAATAGATATGTTTGTGCCTTTAATAAATGTTTTTGCGGTTCTTTGCTAAACTCAACCTTTTTTTTCTTTTCGATTAATGCGATTTTGAAAAGAATTTCTTTGTTTTTCTACCCATAATTTATGAGTATGTTAGTTTTTATGTAAATAATTAGTTAGAAAGCACTATAAATTGTTATTATGTACAAATACTCAGCAATTTAGATGGTTTCAGTGTAACGAAAATATTTTCTATCTTTAACGAATAGCTGTTATGAAAAAAATTTATTTAATTCAGTACCTTATTTACTGTTATCTAAAAAAAAAAAATTCTTATTCGCAAGTAATGCTTTGAATAACAATAATTAATGTCATGTTTTAATAGAAAACACTTGATGCGCTTATTAAAGACAAAGCTTGTTGATTAATATGAAATATAATAGCATTCCATATGGTCAATTATAAATGTATATTGGACATAAACTTTAAATTTTAGATATGTTTTTTTTAAATAGTTTATTATATTATTTAACTGTTTAAGATATTTTTTATTGCATTGGTATGTTATTACTTTTATTTATTATGTAGATTATTAAAATTACCCAGATTAAATTCATTACATATATATTGACATATGTTTAAAATATAAAATACTTCAATCGTGATCAGAAAAAGTCCTTTTTCCAAATTTATCTAAGCTATCACAGTCTGGAAAATAATTGTTAAAATTAAACTTAGCAATATTTCATGAAATAAACGTTCGTAATACGCTAACTAGGACCAAGTATGAAAACCATTTAGAAATGGAATAGGTTATTGAATAGAGTGTGATCACCAATTAATTCAAGGAGGAGAATTGATTAGCCTACATGTTTTATCCATGCTTGAAATATTATAATTGTTAAATGATGGAAAAATATTTTAGATGATTTTTCTACAAAATTACATTGCTAGTTAACTAGATATTTAGGAATGAAATTAAAAAAAGTACGTTTGCATACTGACAAACTAACTAAAGCTGTAAAATACTCAATGTTTATTTTAGAAAAAACAAACTGTTGACTACTACAACACATTTATAATTTACATATTTTAAATTTTATTATTCTAAAAAGTTAAGAAATAAATTAAAATCTAAGAATTTAACAAAATTCAAGACTTTCTCTTTCCGAATTATAGTATATATTGTAGTATAATGAAGTAATTAAAAAGCAGCTTCCAACAGATTAAGCAATCAAGAGAATTGCACAGTAAAGGAAAATTTAAAAAAAAAAAAATATCTTACATAGTCAGGCTTTAGAAAACACCATTTATATATATATATATATATATATATATATATATATATATATATATATATATAAGATTATTTTTCTCTTCATGTTAAGCTAATTTTCGTATTCATTTTTAATGCCGACCTGTCATAAAAATGAAATTTTTCTCCTAACAATTTTTTTATGAAGAAATTTCATTTAAAGGCTTTTCATATAAACAAATTTTCTAACCTGCCGCTTTTTTCCAATAAATTCTAGGACTTGGGTAGCCATCAGAACTGCAGTGCATTACAACTGTTTTTCCAACCACAGCGAAACTGTTTGTAGGTTCGACTTTCCAGCGTGGAGGCACTTTGAAATAAATTTAACTTCGTTATTACTAGTATATTGTTATTCATTATTACTATAATTTATTTTCCATTTCTTCATTATTAGTAGTAATAATGTTATACTAGTATACTATGCTAGTATAACATTATTACTAATTATGGATTGTTCTACCACCTTATTATGATCATCCTCTCAATATCTCATGTGGCCACCTTTTTGTATTTAATATATAGATATTGTTGTTCCTGGCATGGACACTACGAGATGTTTATAGGTTCGGAAAAAAGCATTATTTATAAGTGTGATTCTATAGACGGCCATAAACCTATATTAGGGATAGTTCTGTGAACTCTACATTTTAAACGCTCAATAGGATTAATATCTGGGTATTGTGAAGGCCAATGTAAAGGGAGGTCTACATCATGTGCCATTGCTTCCTGAGCAGAATGGTAAAAAAATACGTTATTTAAAGTAACCTTCGCCTTTGCGCTAAATTGGTAAAACAACAGGACTCATTTAATTATTAAAACATATTTAGCCATGATGTCTTTATTAGACTACCATTCACACAAAATAATGGTCCTAAAGCATGTAAAAAATTTACACCTCTTAATGCAATACTAAGAAATTTTTTTAGGAGATCATAATAAAGTAGCCACTCATCGTAATAAGCTCATATAAATCATCTCATGTAAAGTAAGTAAATAAAAAAAATTAGCTTTTTTAATGAAATTTCTAAATTAAATTTACTGATTATTAGGTATTATTTTAGTAAAATAATAAAAATGCCTCCTAGAAATAGATATTTTAATCATCCTTCTTACCATTAACTATTATTTGGGTGGTTCTGTTCACAGATGCAGCCATATTTGAAGCAAAACAGGTATAGTTTCCAGAATGTTTGGAAGAAATTCTTCTGAACATTAAAATAGAAGAATCTTCAAGATTTTGAACCGTTACGTCTTTATCTATAGTTACAGCATGTCCGTTTTTACGCCACATGATTTGAATTGGAGGATCACCTTGGCTAACACTGCACATAACTTTAGTCTTTGTACTCTCTTTAGCGTATAGTACTTCTGGTAGCATTGCATTCTCGATTGTTGGAGCAACTGAAAAATATATTGTAAAAATCATTAATAAAAAAATAGCTATGTTTTTTTTTCACTTTTAAGAATTTTTGTTTAAAATTAATGTTAAACATACTCCGAACAGCCATTACATTATGACCTCCCTCCATCTATAACAATGGGCTCGCCCAGGTTTCCATGGTTTCTAGCCCAGAAACAATGTTTTCATGGGGCACATTAGGACCCATAATCCTCATGGAACATTCCCCGACGTCTGTAAGCTACTTGAACATAGTTGCAGACCAGGTTCACCCATTCATGGCAAAATTTTTTCCTGCGGGGGATAGTGTTTGCCCACAGGATAATGCACCATGTCATAAGGATCGAATCGTCATGGATTGGTTCGAGGAATATTTCAGTGACTTTCAAGTCATGTCTTGGCCCCCAAATTCACCTGCCCTTAATCCAATAGAGCATTTTGGTCCTATTTGGAAAACCAAATTCGTGCTGCCACGCTACCCCCTCGCAATGTGAGGGAATTGCAGAACCAGTTGGTGAGCGCTTGGTACCAGATACCTCAGACTACCTATCAGCACCTTGTGGAATCAATGCCACGTCGGGTGCTAGCAGTTTTGAGGGCTTAAAGTGGTCCTACATGTTATTAGCAGGGTGGTCATAATGTAATGGCTCTTCGGTGTAAGTTGCTTTTTATCTATAAGTACTTGATTGAATTATTATTGTTATTGTTTTTATACAGCATATTTGAAATTGGTTCAGATATAATAATTTCAGTGTTGTGATTTCTTTCTAATTAAAATATGTATTTGTCTCTTATCTGTTTTTTCCCTAAAAAATATTTTTTTATATGTTTTAGATGATCCTAAGATCATGAAAGACTAGACAATTTGCAATCAGTTGAAGTTGCTTGGTAAAAGCCTGAAGTAAATAAGATTTTTAGACTTTACTGAACTATTCTCTACATGACTACAATTTAATCTATAAATGGTCAATTCAGGAAGTCTCCAAGAAATCTTTGGTCAAAGTAAAAGAGACTTGTCATATTTACACTTTTCATTGTGTGTATTACCTTTGCTATGGCTAAAACGTAAGAGAAATTTTTTCTAATTAATATGAAAAATATAATCGTTTCACAACAAGGAAAATGTATATATAATGGCGGTAGAGCAGACACACTACACATAAAAGTTTGTAATTAGTTATAGCAATCACCTTAAACTAATTTTAAACAGTACCAAGTCCGTTTCATTCGTATTTTGTTTATTTAATATTAAAGTATTAATTTTTGTGAATTCTTTTTATTAACTTCTAATAAATAATCTGAGAATTTTTTAAAACATTCGTTATTAAACTTTTTATGTCAATTAATGTAAAATGTTTCGGCACGGTTGTATGGTATAATCTTTAACACAGTAAAAATTATAACAGAACTTATAATTAATCGTAGTTAGAATTAATGAAAATTGCCATTGTTTTAATTGAAGATGAATATGACTATCATGGTTGAAAAGATATTTAGGGGATTGGTTTTTAAGCATACTAGTTCCCATTGGTAAATACATTGAACACTCTCCCAAATTTGAGGCTCCATGGCTCCTCACGTGGGAGGGCGGCATCTTGAATATGACATTTCATTTAATTGAAGTATTAACAAACCACAACGAATTGTAATAAAATTTAAGACTAACGGCTGGATAGGGAATTCTATTTTATTCAGTAAGTCCTTAGGAAACAGTAAACTGACCAATAACAAACAAAACGTATAGAAGCAAAGATAACAGTAACACTCAGAAATGCATTTTTTTAAAGGTGATCTAGCTCGAAAAGCTGCGAAATCGACTTCTACAGTTTTTTTTTTTTTTTTTTTTTTTTTTTTTTTTTTTTTTGATGTACGAAGAGCAATCAACGTTGATTAATTTAAAAATAGACAGATGATTGATTATAAGTATAAAACACCGTGGGCTGCTGTAGCCCAGTGGTTAGAAAATCAGAATAATGTCTGAAGAAGCCAGGGTTCGATCCTCCACTCCGCTAAGGCCCACCAGTACATGCGAAATACCGTAAGACCTGTGGAATCGAATGTCCTGTGATCGATCGCAGA
This sequence comes from Parasteatoda lunata, assembly GCA_949128135.1. Taxonomy (NCBI): domain Eukaryota; kingdom Metazoa; phylum Arthropoda; class Arachnida; order Araneae; family Theridiidae; genus Parasteatoda; species Parasteatoda lunata. The sequence continues at coordinate 67,147,037 of OX421971.1, forward strand.
GCAGTATCACGGGTACAGTGATTTTTAAAAAAGTTATCTCCCTTAAGATCTATGTCAAAATCATGTAATAATCCTCTCGAATGAGTGGTGCTGCCATCTGTCTCAGATGTCCTCAGCAAAGACATACTTTCACCCTTGTGGCGCTCTCTTGCCAAGTGAAGGGCGCACCTTACTGACTTAATTCACAAAATTAAATTTTTAGCGAGCTTTGCTTGTTCAAGTGTCTTAGGAAAAAACACAACATAATGCGTTATTATTGCACCTAATGAGAGAAAAAACATGACGAAGAAAAGGAATGCTATGCAATCAAGACAACGCTAAGGCGCAAGCCTGCAAAGTTTCGACTGTGAAAATTATGGTGCAAAATTAGAAGCCACTGTATTTACTGCATTTGTTTTATTTTTACTGGATTTGATTTTGAATGGTGGAAAGCGAATTACACGCTCAAACAGACTACTATGTTTGAGGATCTTCAGAATCTTAAATTTGACTGGTTTAAAAAATTGGAAAATGTTGGCGAAGATGTGTCAAGCTAAAAGACATTAGATTTAAAAAGAATCTTCTGAAAATAATTTTTATATTGCTTACTAAATAGTTATTAGACTTTAAATTTTTCCATTTAACAAAAGCAATTTAAAATTAAAGATTCAAGCGAAGGATTGATTTACAAATCAAGTTTGTCTAAAATATTCAGAAAGGAAATTATAACTTGAAGAATGTTACATAAAATGATAATCATAATAAAAAAAAAATTATCACTTTTTAGAAATAGATTTGATAAAGTATACATTAATGTAACCGTATGTATATTTATATTTCAGACTAAGAACTAAAATAAATTAATTGAATATTTAATGTTTGCATTATTTAAATTTTAATACTGAAAATAAAGGCGGATTATTTAGTTAAACAGAATATTAAAACAACTTGTTTTTATCTCTCCTTTGATATAAAGTGCTGAAAATTATAAGTCAATAAAAACTCCTTTGATCGAAATCAAAAGACATTTAATATGCACTACAAAATATAGTTTTTAAAATTAAAACACATAGTAAAATTTATTTATCTATCATGATTAATAAATTCTGCTTAAATTGTTAATCTCAATATATTATCTCAGTTTAATACACGCGACATATTCATGACTGTAGAGAATTTATTAAATTTGATTCTCTATTTCTCATTAATTTATTAGTTTAAATCAATATTTCGCTAGGTAAATAGTTATTTATTTAAAGATCGATAGGGAACTAAACGTACAGAGAAATGCTTAAAAGCGGAATATTTTAATGGAAATTTCCCATTTGCATTGTATTAGGGAATTTTCGTTTCAAACATCAATAAATGTATGTTAAAAGGATTAAATGTGAATCTAAAATTTCAAATAAATTTTGTCTTTGTTTTTCTGGTTCTCTATATGCAATAAAGAAAAAGAAATAATCTATACAAGTAATTCAAAATTTTAAGTTGCTTTTTTAAGTTTAAAAAATAATATAGTGATTAAGTTATATTTACCTTACATTAATTTAAATTGTATTTTAGCTTTGAAAGAGATAAGAGGAATGCACATCACACTGTTTGAATTTTCTTTCTGAAATTACGGTAAAATATAGGAATGCAGTCTGTCCATTCGATTAACCATAAAGTTTAAGGTTAGGAACATATCCTTACCTTTACGGTTTTGAAGCCGTTTACAATTGGTAGAGTTAAAAATCCGTGAATACTATACGGTTTTGAAACAGTTTACAATTTGTAGAGTTGCAAATCCGTGAATGCTATACGGTTTTGAAACCGTTTACAATTGATAGAGTTGTAAATCCGTGAAAGCTATACGGTTTTGAAACCGTTTACAATTGGTAGAGTTAAAAATCCGTGAATACTATACGGTTTTGAAACCGTTTACAATTGGTAGAGTTGCAAATCCGTGAATGCTGTACGGTTTTGAAACCGTTTACAATTGGTAGAGTTAAAAATCTGTGAATGCTATACGGCTTTGTAACCTAGCATAGTTTCTGAACCATAAAAATAAAACGGACATTGGAGCACGTTGAGGGTGCTGCGTCATTTATGCGTAAATGAAAGTTTTGCATTCTAATAGTCCAAGCTCACCAACTTAAGAGTGCAGGATACTAGAAACATTCCATGCATTGAAGAAATTGTAGAAAAGACTATGGTATCAACGCCGGGTTTTGAACCTCTGTTCAGTCGGTCAAGAGATAGACTGTTTAGCTCTCTCATCTACAGTATGTACTCAGTTGCATGAAACAAATGGCTTTATAAGGTGAGTCTAGGCGACGCCGATGGAATTCGGGTTGCTAAACCATTTTAGGTAAAACTATCAACAAACGTTTTTTCTCATACTTAAAAATTTTAATGTGCCCTTTTTTTAGTTATTTGGCCATTTGGGTTGAGTATGGTAAAATTTACAATTAACTAAATTGCTGTTTGACCATTTGAACAGAGAAGTCTTTAATAGTGAACAATTTCTGTTTTTCAATATTTTATCCATTCCTTAATGCCCTTTTTGTAATTACGCTTCAGACTTAGATTGTTGCAATTTACTCAATAATGAGAAAAATAAATGTAATATAAGAGAATAAAAAGTACTTTTGTATTGGAATGATTAGTTTAATATTTGAATTTTTGTTCAAACATTTATTTTCATCATGCACTTTTTTTTAATTCTATGAGCAATAGAAACGTGGAAAATGTTTTGTTTATCTATATTTATGTTTTGGCTATTTGAAAATAGTTTGATCAAAATCACTACATTTTCAGAAAAATTGTTTCTGTTCTGAACTAAATATAATTATTTTCACTAAAATACGGTTTGAGTTCACTGCATCTATAATGAAGGGTTAACTAAAAAAATAAACGATTTTGTTGTTTCTAAGAAAGAGCAGATTTTAATTTAGATACTTATTTTTGAGATTGCTTTAAAATTATTATATAATGATATATTTTTTTTTTTCATTCCAATTTTCTTGCATCGATCTTTTATATCATGAAACTTTAATGAGAATCTAATGAAATGCCATAACATTTAAAAAAGTTTTGAAGGTTAGTCAAATAACTTTCTTTTTAGTTTAAACTTAAATATTATCTATCATTATAAATCATTTAATCACTATTCATAACCATTACTTTCCATAATTATCTTTCTAAACTTTCTTTCTAAGTTCTTTTGAATAAAGTAATAAAAAACCGGTATTGAAAGTTAAGAAATTTTATTACATAGATTACAAAAATTTTTTCGAATTGACAAAAAATTTAAGGCATCGAATTGTATAGTTTTTAAATAAATTAAATTTTATGCATCATACGATTTTTTTTGTTTCTGAAAAAGTGTAATTTTGTATTCAAAATGATTTTTTATTTGATTTATATATATATATATATATATATATATATATATATAATAACTTATAATAACTTTTATAAACTTATTGGTATTTCTGTGTAATCACAAAAACTACCTTAGTTATGTGTTTTTTCATACTTGGGAATAACTATTAAAAATTTTCATATTTTTCATATAATCTTCGCATATATTTCTATCTACCTAAAAGAATATTGATTCATTGCAATTGGTCAGATGAGAAAAAAATTAATATTTTTCCAATTAACCTGGTGCATTACAAAATGTCAATTACAAATGTTTCAATTAACCTATGACAATAAAACACTTTAATGTTTTTTTTTTTTTTTTTTTTTTTTTTTTTTTTTTTTTTTACCAAGCACGCTCATATGCATTTTCCCTCCGGCTCTTTTATTATCTGATCCAATCGCCTCACATGCGTAGAAACCTTCATCTGCAGATCTTTGTATGTCTTGAATAACAAGCCTTCCCAATTTCTCAACCTTCTGCCTGTGATTCATAGGAAGCTTTTCACCATCTATATTGAGAGGTTAAATATATTAATGTAACAGTTTCTGAACATTATATTTTACATAAGTGACACATTCTTTGCAGTTTGCACTACTGACCTTTCATCCAAAATACATTCTCTATCGGGAATCCAGATATCGGACATTTGACAACAATGGTATGTCCAGCTACAACGCTGATATTTGGCATTGGTCTAACAAAAGGAGGACCATAAACATCCAGTCTCGCTGTGTGACGGACAGATGCAACGGTGTTAGATGCAGAGCATGTATATTCTCCACCGTCTTCAACATGGGTGTCTGTTATGTTGACATAACTCATCACATGACCTTCGGATGTGACATAGTCGCCCACTCGGAATCTAACGGCATCCGGTATGCTAATATCGTCTAAAAACCATGTCACCTTAAATGGAAAAAAAAAAAAAAAAAAAAAACAGCAGCTTTAATTAGTTATAATTAGTTATTTAAATTTTCAAATAATAATTTAAATATACTGAGAAATAACCTTACTTCTGTGTATTTATTTATATATTTATTTATTTATTTATTTTTTTGTATAATAGTGTTTCTAAATGATTGTTAAAGTTAAATGGCACTGTGACTGATATTATAAATATCAATAGCTAATGCCATTAATTTATTTATAATTTTATTTATTAAAATATAACTCAAACTTATCATAGCATGGGCATTTAGAAGGCGGATAGTAAAATGAGATAAGTAAATAACTTTTTGCCGTACAAATAAATGAAGATAAATTATAGCTAAAAATTATCTTTTTGTTAATAATAATTAAGTTTATCATTAAAAAACATTTATATTTTATTCCAAGTAAATTGACTATTTACTAACCAATAATTATAATTTATTTTAATTATTTCAATAATTAAAAAAATGAAAAAAAAAATGATTGTTTTATAGTAAATATTTTAAGAATATTTAAAATCATATGCACCAAAAAATTTAATATCTTTCATAAAAATAGCACATGTTCAAATCTTCTTGCAGAAAGAAGTACTAATATAGTTACAATGCAACTGCACACTTTTAAAGGATTGAGAAACTCAAGTGACAAACGAAAATAAAAATTTAATGTGCTTACTTTAATAAACAGTAACATTTATACTTGTTTTCTAAAAAACTAAATAATTGGGATTTTGAAAAAAAATATTATGAACAATAGATAAAAAATATTAAAAAAATTTGCCTGAATAATATTACTAACAAAATAAACTTTTAAAAGCATCTTCCATAAGCATTCATGAGTAGCTCAAGTTTTGAATACATACAGATAATTTTCAAGTTAACTTTTTTTATTGATCATTTGCATTATTTCCGCGGGTAACGGTTTAATATAAACATTTTAAACTTTTTTTACAAAACTAGTAGTTAATTTAGGAGTGGATAAATTAAACGGAAAGGAGTAAGTATATTGTTATTCGAATTATATGCATTTTACCAGTTATCATCTTATGCAACAATCAACAACGATGTAATTAAAATTTTTTAAATGGGTATTTTCCAATTTTCTTAAATTTTGTGTTTACACTAAAGACATGCATATTTTTTCTTTAAAAAACTTAATGATTATATGGATATTGTTACTTGAGGTAAAGGATTTCCAGAAGCTGCGCAACGCAAAGATACTGATGAACCTGGACGGGTGGCTTCGTTGGCAAATGTTGACAATAACGCAGGTGCTACATCTAAAAAATTGATGTAATGTTCAGTTTTAAGAATTTATTCAAATATTTTTACAGAATAACTTTTCAGGATTACAAAACATTTTTTCTAAATCAGTGGTAATGTGATTAAAATATGATTTATGAAATATGATTATGACTCATTGTTTATGAAATGGATAAGTATGAAGATAATTGCTGATATTTTCAGAGAATTAAAGATATTATCGCAACCGATAGTGCTGTTGGTGATCTTCCATATAATATTATTATCTTTATCAGTAAAACATATTATTTTCAATCCAATAAAATATGAAGACCTCCCATTTCTCTTTCAAACAGTAGAATAGCATAAACAAAATTTCATTTGAAATGAAATATTTGAATTTTCAGATTGTTTAATTCTATAATTTACTGTACATTTCTTTCTTTAAATCTCTGAGTGCTATCTACTTCTTTAGAAACTACTGTGTTTTTTTTTTTTTTTTTTTTTTTTTTTTAGAATTTATTCCTTCAAAATAAAGTTTTTCTTTATGAAATAAGTAGTTCATAGTAAAAAAGTTCCAGTACAGTTTAAGCAAGAAGTTTAACTCTTGATCAATTCTTCAAATTCTAATAGAATATTAAAGGAATTGACTCATTTTGGGCAATTTAAAACAATTTTTAACCGTAATTGAAAGTAGGAAACAAAGAAATTAGATAACTTAAAATAAGAGAGAAAATAATTTCCGTCTTATTTTGAGTTATCTAGTTTTCATCCATTTCTTACTACGATCTCTAATCATATCATGTATCATTTTATTCAATTCACCTGAACATTTTTGGAATTATAACAATTCTGAGAAAAAAATAATTAATTTAGCTATTTTATTAGCTCTTAGTATTTTTAATATTTATTAAAACTTTCTATTATTATCAAAATAAAGTAATACATTTAAAAATTCATTTATTGCCTATAAACAAACGCAAGTTTTTCAATTAAAGCAGGCATGTGATGCTTATGTGATGAAATTTCATTGGTGCAGTACTCATATAAATTTTTGAATGAACAGAAATAAAATGAATCCCGTAAGCGTTGGTCAAGATCACTTAACCCTTTCATGGGCCTTAGGAATATGACTTCCCCTTTAGAAAATACACCTGTAGAAAGGGCAAAACCCATTATGATATATTGACGATAAAAATGAGGATAATAGTTCCCGCTTCAGTTTTATGCTGCCATCTATTGCTAAATCAATTAAATAGTATTAGAATATATGTTTTGATACTTTGAAAGAATCATGTGAGATTTATTCTGTTATGACACATGTTTTCATATGACATTCGTACTTCTAAAGGAAAGGAAATGACGTCTTGCTAGCTTCCAGGCAAATGAGTGTGCAGTACCGGATAAAAAATTATATGTCAAAAGATGATTTCCAACTACAGATGTTGTAGGAAATGTTTCACAAAGGGACAAGAAAAGAAGATCCGTTATACGTGTACAAAACTTTGTAAGAAATAAGTACTCAAATATAACGAAACTTTCTTCGTTTTTGACGAAACCATTTCCTGGTATAATCTACAAACGAACATTTTGTTAAAGTTATTCTTTAAGGAAATGTATTTCGTATTCGTATTAAGGAAATGTATTTGTCATTCCATTTTATTTCGCAAAAACAGATGGCATTGTTAATCTTTTTTTATGGGCACTATATACGTGAATCAACGTCACCCCAACAACACAAGAAGGACAGAAAGAAATGAGAGATAATTTACAGCCATGCCCAAAGCGGGATTTGAACCTGGGATCTTCTTGGTAGGAGGCTAACTCCTTGACCTTCATACAGACCCGGTCGGTCTATGTCGTCATTCTTGTTTCGACTGTCTATGCTTCATTCTAATTCGTTATTCTAGTTAATAAACTAACGCAATGCTCTGTGATTAGCTTCCAAGTTAAGGAAGCATTTTCCTTATATATTTCAGAGTTCGCGTTTTATCACAAACCGCGTGATTTCGTGACGAAATTTTTCTTAAAATTAGCTAAATATAGCTCAAGAATTAGAGAACCATCAAAAGTGAGAATTTTATTTCTGAGAGTAGATATGATGTATTTAATTTTTTCATTGCAAAAATATTAATTATTTTTATTTCATTTATAACTGTAAAAAGCTTCTTGAGAAGTATACTTCCAATCCTTAACATGTATACGTAAAAATTGAATTCTGCCGAACAAAATATAGTTCTTTACATATTATTGTTAATTATTCATAAAACATAAAAACGTGAGTGCAATTCAAAAGAGAACTAATTGGACTACGAAAGCGTTAAAATACGAAAGAAGGTTTTAGAGCAGCTATATTACATGATTATAAATACTGTAATGAACAATTATGCAGGATTATCCTTATTAAAAAATACCTATTTTTACAGCAGATATATCACCAAGGAATTGACAAATATATTGAAAAAGAATTAATGATTGGTACGGATTATTATAAAATACTATCAATAACTACTATACAGGACTTTTATTTTTAGTGCAAACGTTAATTATGAACAAATATGATTATTAAGGAATTATCATTCATTAGATATTATTTAATGTGTTATTTATTTAACTCAAAATACACACCTCCAAGTTTCAATTCAGCTGAACTCTGAGCAGATTCAAAATCATTGAAGGCGAAACATTGGTACATTCCTTTATCTTCCCTTTGTACAAGAGGAATGTGGAGGACATCTCGAGCTAAAAGCATGAATCTTCCACCCCCGTAGTAATCTTCAATGGGCTTTTGATCTTTCACCCAATTCAAAGACCTTATCGGACGTCCGGACACGGTGCAATTGAATGTCGCTGAACGGCCCACGTCCACTACTTGTCGTTGCGGCGTCACATACACTGACAGAGGAGCTGCAATTGATTGCTTAAAATTAATTGAAATCTTCTGATAAGAATCTAAAAGGATTAACAGAATATGAGATCGATGTTATTGGAGTTAATAATTGGAAATGACAGAGTTTAGATAGAATTTCCAGAAGAAACTACTGTTTTAACGAATTAAACAAAAGCTAATGTGGCCGAAAATTCATTTGTAATAGTAATTTTCCTTTAAAAAGTTTGAGTGAAAATTATTTGAACAAAATTTATAAGTCAACATTTCTTACTTTTTTTATAAATATAATTTTAACCAGCAAAAATTCAGCAGTTAATTTGTAGTCATGTCTCAAACCAAAAAATTCTGACAGATAATGCAATTTAGTGTTTTAATATGCATGTAATATACCATACTGCTGAAAACTTATTTAAAAAAGCATCTTAGAAAAGTAAATTCGAATTGAAAAATAAATATTTCAGATTTTATGAATTAAGTTAGAAAAAAGTGAATAATTGTTTTGAAATATACAAATCTCTAATTGGCCGAAACAAAGACGAAGTGTTCTATACTGTGAAAAATTATGAATGAAATTACAGTAAGAAAAAGGTGGTAAATTCAGGGTGTCGTAACTTTTACCGTAATATCCATTTTTACTGAAACATATTAGGTAACAAAAGTTTGATATACCGTAATTTGTACAGTTATAAATATCTTACAATGACTGAATCAATCTAACCAAATAAATGCTACTGTAAAAATTATGGTATAGTATTTTACGGTGAAAATATATATTACAGATAATGCACGCAAAGTGCCGGTAATTATAAATGTAATTTGATCCGGAATTTTTAACATTGTATATTCTAAACATGTGACAAATATTATCTTAACACATAGATAACATATTGTACATGCTACAATTACATATTATATTACCTTCCAATTATGACATGTTTCTCCACTTAAATTAATGAAATTCAACCAGCTGCAAAAATGATATAAAGTTACGCTAAGACCTCCACCTTTATGGCCATGATATGTTTTAAAATAGTTTTGTTTTTTTATTTATTTTTATTTTTAATATTTTCATGTTTTACAGTTTACAAACAGGTACAGCATAAAGTGTTATAAATCAATTTTTGTAAAATACATAAATAGTTAGTAATAAATTCACTCTAATTATTTATGAAACAACGGAAATTTTTATGTGTGTAAATACAAGATGTATATGACAATATATTTGGTAAAATGACAAATCTTGTTCTTTATCTAGTTTTTTTTCTAAAAAATTTTTTTTTCCTGATACCATCTTTTTAAAACCAAAAACACCGTTCTAAGCTTTTTTCAAGCTCCAGAAAAATAATTTATAAAACACGCAAATTTCAAATTTATCTCTATTAATTTTATTTATCAGTTTTTCCTAAATAAAAGTCTACTTTTTTGTTTTTATAAAAATAACTCTCTATGTGATCACGGCATTACTTTATCACATCTAAAACTGTATACTGGGACCCGTAAAATGAGTAAAATGACGAAAAGAACTTTGCTTATTTTTTATGGAGAAAAAGACTCTGGTAAAATTACAGTACTTTATGGTAGGGAAAATCATAATTTGAGTAATAAAACCAAAATACACTGTATTTAAACCATTCATTTGGTAATTTTTTTTAAATTCATAAGGACCAGCAATTATCATATATTACTGGTTTTCAAAATTAACGTTTTCATTACCACACATTTAGAAAAAAATAAAAGAACTGAAAAAAATGATAAACCAAATAAATAGTTTTATGCCATGCTCTAAAGTATCATGATAAAAATTACCAAACTTTACTACAATTACAAATATTTACCACACATTATAAAATCATATTTTATTATTAAATTTCTTAAGATAAATGACAAAACGCTTCGCTAAAATTTTCGTATTTTCTGGTTTTCCAATAGATAATGTTCTGATAATTTTGAATAGCCCTTTTTACACTGATTATAGACTTAAGTAAATTTTTTTCCGAAACAAACTAATGTATGTTTTCATTTTTAACAAATTGTTTTTGCAAAAATGCTTAAAAATTATAAAATATAATACTTTTGCTAAAAAATACATACTTTCTTCGATACATTTTACTTGCCACTTAGGACATTAATGAAATATTTTTTTAAGAAGTCTTTGAAGTTTTTTTTCTTCAAATTTTCAAAATTTAGAGCAATATTTAAAAGAAGAAAGTAGTTTGTGAAGCCGAAACGTTTCAAATAAATATCAAGAGAATATTTTTTTTTGTCAAAACTGAACGAAGCTGACAAGAAATATGCTTACATAAAGAAAGTCTTAAACTTAATGAGTATCGTAAGCAAGCTACTGCAAATCTCTTGGGAAGCATAAATTTATCGTACACTCGTACTCGAGGACTGAAGAAACAACGTGAATTATTTATGAACTTTCTACCTTATGAAGAAAGTTTTCTTCGTGCATAAAATAATCTCTAATCTAAAAAAGTAGAATGGCAATATTTATGTAAAACTTTAAGCATTATATATGTTTTAAAATTCATGCCAATAAATAAGTCTCTCTAAATTCAGGTAATAGAGTTTCTGAATATTTATTAATTCACTCTTTTTGTATATTTCTTTAATAACTCTTAAGGTATAGTCTGGAATTTTTAGTTAAGTGCGAAACTCATTTAACTTTTATTTAATTATTAAGGAATGATATATAAGTCTGGAAAAGTTACAACTTAAAGATTTCAAATTATAGTTTAGGGAAACAAAATAATCAAATACATTAAGTGTTTGATTAAAAGATCTTTTAACCAAGTCATGTTTATTTTTCAATTTTCTTGAAGAGAAATTTACTTATTATAATTTTTATCTAAAAAATAATATTTTTTTTATATTAATAATTTAATGAGCATTTATTTTATATACAAGTAAACGTTATACTAAAATGGCTTCTGTAATTTTAAGGAATCCAATTGAATGTCACAAATGTTTTTTTTTAAAACAGCAAATTTTTGGCTTGTTACATTTTGAATAAATTATGTTTAAACTTTAAGTTTTGGAAACCCTTAACTTTATTTTTCAGTTTTATAAATTTTTAATTATTCATACAATTTTATAAGACATGATCGATAAAAAATTTGTTGTTTAAAATTTCAAGCTGTACTAAAATTCAATTAAAGTACAACCAAACACAATATTCTACGGGAACTTTTCTACTGGATTTTTTTCTCAGCAAAAAAAAAATATATATATATATAGAATGTGCTATCGTACTACATCTTGTTCGATTGTTTTACCATGTTTTAAAATTCATATTGTTTTCAGAACTTACTTTAAGAGTACATACTCTATTAAGCATATAGAAAGTGTGGTGCGGAGACCGGGTGATTTATAACACTTTCACTTGTTCAAAGTTTGAACTTGTTTGTTCACACAAAGAAGTTCAAACTTTGAACTTGTTTGTAGTAACATAGTGAATTCATTTACACTAATTAATTTTCTCGGATTTTTATTAGTGAAAAATTTATCTTTTTCTTATAACTCGTTAATATAAGTCTAATGGGAAATTGTTAACCAATTGTTAATAAAAAAATAGACCTCCAATTTCTATATTTAACATCTATTAAGAATGGAAATTATTTATTAGATAACATTATTAAACTAAAAATAAAGGTCAAAGAAAAAGTTTCCACGAAAAAGACAGCAATATTTGTTATCTTGTCTCAAAGATTTATTATCATCAGCTTATTGTATTACTATTCAATTATTCAAATATGTGTAAGCAATAAGAACATAAGTTGAACCATAATCTGCTAAAAAGTGCTGGTAAATTTTCAATAACGTTTTTTGCAATTATTTCTGCTTGGCTCTTACAAAAAGTTAATTGAATATGTGTAAATTTCATTAGAATTTACTTACATATGCATTAATACGACTCAAGTTTCATATGCATTAATACATACGACTATACTTTCACGACTATTTTTTCATATGCATTAATACGACTATACTTTTAAAAATGGCACACACGTGCTACACTACGAGAGTTATAGATAATATAACAGTCAGAAAGAAATTGGAAATTTGTATAACTTTATATTTTTCAAAGACTTTTTGCTAATTGTCAAACGATAAGCTTATCAAAATATCTAAAGTACCCACGCAGAAGCTTTTCGTTACATCACATATACATTTAAAATTATTGTTTTTTTTTAATAGAGCGCGTTTGTGAATGTTAATCATGACACTAATTTTATTTTTTACCTCTTAAGTGTACCCTAATTTGTAGGGAAATTTTGACGCATAAACTGTAGAGATCAAATTACGTTACGTCAGAACTTGATGAGAACCAATGTCACTCTAATATCACGTAAAATATGAGTGCGATACTTAAAATATTCTATTTTACATAAATTCATAGAGTAACGAAAATTTTGATTAATTTTTTATCCAAATAGGAAATTTTATTGTCGTTCTTTAATGATTGCAAAAGTAAAAAATAAGTGTTGTTTATCGTTACTTTTATTAAGAAAATGTCCTTACATACTTTTAAGCACAGCATCGCTGTGCCTTGTTTTTCCTTATCTTCATGCAGACATGGCGTAATTATTTGCCTATGAACTACCAAATATATACAGCAGAGTATGAAAAACTAGTAAACAACAGGGTGTAATGAACTAGACGGATGTTTTCAAAAATTTCTATTAGGAAAACAGTTAAGGTTAAGTGACCATATTCTTGCAGTAAATTCATGGAACATGGTATAGACTTTATTTTCTTAAAAGTACGGATTTTAGTGCAATATTTTTTCAACGGATAGCATTTTTTTTAAGTTGGGTTTTGATTCATACAAATCTTTTGCACCCATTGAAAGATGCAAGAATGACTAATGGGGGAACATTTGAAAATATCGTACGGTGATTTTCTAAATGTTATGAAATGCAGATTGTTTAGAATATTAAATTGTTTTGATAAAACTTATAGTTTTCATGTCAAATAAGCAAAATCTGGAAAGTAAATATAAACTATGTAATATTAATTCTCTGCAAAGAAGTAATTTCATAGCCTTAACCGCCTTTTTGTTTGTTGACATATCTCTTTATCTATTAATAAGTCTTTTTAATAAAAAAAAATAGGTTAAAAATCATTTGTCAAAATTTGTAAATGTATAAATCATGAGATGCTAGAAAAAATTCCGAAATATGTTAGAATGGATTGCAAAAGTTACTGTTCCATTATTTAGCCAAAAAGAATATATTATCAAAAAGATTCAATTTAACATCAAAAATAAAATATTTTCCCCGTGTTTGAATTTGTTTCATAAATTTTCCGAAATTTTTCTCTGATTGCAGGAAAAGCATGCAAAAAATCTTAATATATCATCGTTACCTATTTATCGATTTGACATCATCAACACTGGCAATGTTTAAAAAAAACGTTATTTTATAATAATTTATGACTTATTTTATCTTTCCAAACATTTCAACGCTCAATCATTTCGTAATTTCTAAATGCAAGTGTTTTTTTCCTCGGTTCTTAAAAGTTCCATCAGACTTTTCCATATCGACGCCCATTCATCAATGTTATTTTTATGGAGAATCTGGAAAAGTCGTTAAGTCCGCGGATTTTACTAGACAGGCCTTATTGGAATTCATTGATGCATGCAAGAATCACGCTTGTTCTGAAATCGATATCCACTTTTAAAATGATGTTTGGCGATGAACAGAACTTTTACGCATAAATTTGACACAAAGTGCGTCAAATATAAATTTTTGTAACGGTGTTCAATGTTTATAATTTCAACTGACACTTTGTATGGTGTTAGAAAATGAATTAATTTTTAAGTACTGGACTTAGCAATTAAATTTGCATTTTAGATTAACTATGTTAGAACTTGTTTAGTTTAATTTTCATTAAATGTACAATAATATGTTTAAAATTATAATCTTCCAAAACAAAATTTGATTGGATAAGTTATTCTTTCGACTTTTTTCAAAAATCTGGCATTTTCTTATAATGTTATGAATCTGTCACAGTTATTTAAAATTATGAATGTTATCCTAATTTTATTAGTGTTATAAGTTCGTCAGAGGTATTTATGACTCTGAAGGTTATTCTATACTTTTAAGTATTATAATTTCACCACAGTTATTCATGACTATGAATGTTGTCCTATTTTTTGTAAGTGTTCTAAATTAGTCGCAGTTATTCTATACTATGAATGTTATCCTACATATATAAGTTCGCCGCATTTATTCATAACTATGAATGTTATTTTACCTTTATAATTGTCATAAGTTGGTAGCAATTGTTCATGCCTATGAATGTTATCCTACTTTTATAAGTGTTATAAATTCATTACATGGCTATGAATATTATCAATCCCGTGATAATTTCTTCTTAGTTTCATAATATTTTATCAGACTATCACTTAGATAAAAGCTAGCTCTAATTGTGAAATGTTTTGAAATCATATGTGTTTTTGATGTAATTTTAAACGTTATTCTAACAGGGTATTGTCTTTATTTCTATTTTATTCTATAATGTCTTTATTTTTACTAACCATATCTAACGTTTAGTTCGTAAGCTTTCTAAGACCCTTTAAATTCTTGAAATTTGATTTTTGGAAATGAAGTTTTAATAGTTTTTTCTTATGCAGACAGACGAAACCGAAACCGGAAATAAACTCCCGAAACGCCCGCTGATACACATTAAAAACGAAAATGTTTATAATATTCCTTGAAATTTTGTACGTAGACTTTGTATGTTAGCTATGTTTTGAACTAAAGGCTAAGCTCTAAGTGTGCATTTTTTATTTTTTATGAAGCTTTAAGTAAGAATAATTAGAAGTTTTCTTTAAAAATTAATTATTAGACAATATAATTATTTCCATTCCATCGACTTTTAACTTCAAAATACAGTTAATTACATTATTTAACTAGATTATTTATTTAAATTAACACTTAAAAATTTGCTATAATGTTTTTAGCATGACATGAAAAATTTATAGTTTTTGAGCTCAGATTTGTCGTTATTTTAAAAAAATATTTCATAAAATTTTAAATTTTGCTTTTAAATTCTAATCTTAGAGTCCCTGCTTGCATAAAACGAAATTAAAATTTTAATTAAGCCTTTTTTTATAAAAAAAAATTGTCAAAAGCTGTCTGATACCTTAATGGAAACTTAAGACTATAACAAACAATAAATAAAATAGTATAAAAAAGTTATTTTATTGCGATTATGCTAAATGCTTAAAATGATGTCTTCCACTGGCACCATCGTAAACATGAAAACGGAATTCATTGACACTTCTGTAAACAATGTTTAAATTTTTATCATTTCATTATATCAGAACTAATTTATGAAGGCAGTTTTTTAATACTATAATGCCTAGTTATCTCAAAAAATGTTTAGAATATATTTGTTTTGAGTTCGCCAAAATTACATCACTATATTTAATTAAGTCTTCCCTATTTATCAGCATAAAAACATGCAATCAAAACAAGTAAAAGTCCAAAGGGATTATGCAAAAGTTTCTTAACTATTTAAGAAAATTGCGTACGGAAATGAAAGAACATTTCTTTTCTGTTTTATAGTGCTTGTTTGCTTAATTTGTTTTACCAAAGATTTTAAGAACAATTTTTAAAGTAATGATACATTTAAAATAAGAGAAATCCATTTAATTAAATAACGAAATAATTTCATTAATTAAAATTTAAATGAATAATTCTGTGATTTAAAACCAAGCAGTGTTTGTCATTGAAGAAAAATTTATACATTGGGATATTTATTTATAAAAATTAGATATAATGATACAAAAATATTTAAAAAAAATAAATATCGTAAATATCTTTTTACCTGTTTTAAAAAAGTATTTATATCTAGGATGTCATTGTTGTGGCTCAAGACGAAAGATATTTTATAATTAATTATTTATATAAATTAAATGATAAAAAATGTTTAAAGATGGTATTTTCTTTTAAGGCCTTTGCGTCAAACACGGACATTGTTTTCGCGTATATACAGGGGGGTCGGCAAAATAATTAAAGCACTTCTATTTCTTTTTTTTATAATTCTCAAGAAATACGTAGAGAATCATTTTATAACTTAATTATTTAGATCATAAGATTTCTCATAGTTATCAATGCAGTTTAAATCTTTTAGAGGTTTGAGGGAGTGGCAGTAAAATACAAAAGGAAAATAGTGTTATTGATAACAATATGCCAAAAAATGTAGCAATAAATTTGTAACTTGCAGCAATTATTTTAAGTATTATTTGCAACAACAACAAAAAAAAAATCACAAAAGTTCGTATGTCTAGTTTATTGAGATATGGACATTAATGTTTATTGAGAAATGCTATTGAGATATAGACATTTTTATAAGAAACTAATTTTTTATCTTATGAGTTTTGCTGTAACTTAAAAAAGATTAAAAAAAATTAAGCAAAATTATTAGAGCAATTTATATTTAGTTAGAAAATCATAGCTTTAAAACTTGAAAAAAATTATTTTACATTGTGCAAGATATGAGTTATTAAAATAATTCTTTTACGCTGTGCAAGAGAGGGAAAAATAAATTTTTTTAAAAATTTTGTTGAGATTCGTATTTGGTATCTAATAAAAAAAGTCCGATATGGATATTTTAAAAACTTAAAAAGTTTCAAGCAATTTTCTAAGTACTTTCTAAAAAATTTTTTTCAAAAAAACTTTTTTTTTTACTTTCTAAAAAAAAATTTTTTTAAATTATAAGGGGTTTTCCGCAAATAATGTTTTGTATCATAAGACAGAATTAAATAACAAATGATAATGCTTACTATAAACGTTCATACATCGAAATATGATTGTACACAGAAAACAAACGGGCGAAAAAAACTGTCTTTTATAACGATGATCCCCAACAATTCGAGTGTCAATTTCAATAAATCTTACTTAACAGTACAAAATTAAATTTGTGGAAAACCTCTTATCATTTTGAGTTCCTTTAAAAAAGTACAAAAACTACCTATAAATTTGCTTGAAACTTTTTTTAAAAGATATTCAAATCGGATTTTTTTTTATTAGATGCCACATACGATTTTGTGCAAAATCAAGAAAGAAAATTCTGACTTTTCCCACGCATGCGCAATATAAAAGAACTACTTTTATTATTCATATCTTCCGTAATTTGAAACGAATTTTTCTCAAATTTTAAAGAAATAATTTTGTAAATAATTTTAAATTGCTCTTAAGCATTTTGTTTAATTTTATCAGGTATTTTTAAATTTATATAAAAAAAACGTTAAACAAAAGAGTTAGTTTTAATAATAATGTCCATACCTCCGTAAATATTTAAACTAGGCATACGAAATTTTGTGCCCAATTATTGTATATAATAATCAAGATATTTGCTACATGTTCTAACTTTATTGCTAAAGTTTTGAACACAAAGCACAGATGGTTAGAAAACACTATTTTCCTTTTGTACTGAATAAAAACTGAGTAGTAAAATACCGCCATGTTATTGTTTAACAATCGGTTCACGTGATATGCCACAGATTAATTAAATATATATATTTTTTAAAATAAATAATTTTTGGGCAACATCATCATTTATAGTTTTATAACTAGTGCTTAAAGTACCAAGGAAAATTAAACTTAAATTACTTTTCACGGAGCAGTAAATTTAAAGATGGTTTGTTTGAGGAGATTGTGTAAAACTATAAATAGTACATTATTTACTAATTATAACTAACTCATTTTAAGCCATTATATCTTAGATATTTTATTTCTTATATGATGTATAAATTGTATAAAGGAAAATTTCACATTTTTTTCAAGTCTGCATATTTATTAAAACTAACTATAAATGGGGACTAAATCTAACTTTAAGTTTTGATAAGGGATTTTCATCCCAATTGTTTTGGTAACATGCGTTTATGTAAAATAAAATAAATAAAAAAATAAGTTGTATTTTGATATAGTAATACTGAATATTTTTAATCAAGAAATATTCATTTCATAAATTCTTATTAGTTGCATTATTTTTAAATGTGCTATTTTAACATTTATTTAAAATCTATAAGATGATAAATTATGAACAAAACTATTATTAATATTATTAATAATAATAATGATAAATTATGAATGAGAATTCCATTCAGATTGACGCATGTTTGCTTGAAATGATGCAGTTTAACTTATTTGATAATTCCGATAATTAACACATTTTATTTGTTTAAGTAATCACATACTGTTTTCTCCAATTAGCAATAAATGTATTTTCCAGGAATCTTATACAAGTGGAATATAAAGACAAATTGCAAATAAACACACATACTAAGGACTACATTCTTGCATCTTAACTACAGTGATATTGAAATTCTAATATCTTATTCAATAAGTGTGACAACTATTAGACATTCGCAAGATATTTGAAATATCAATTGATTTTACTATTTCACATACACTTTCACCGTAGACTGCAAATATATGTTTGGACGTTCCTCGAGTTTCAAATTTCCCCCATCTAATTTCATGTTTCGAAAACCCGAAAAGTGATTAGTGTTGCCAATCGACGGATGCAAATGTTACATGTCGTAATTACTTAGAACAAGTCTATTACAAGTGCATTAGTCACGAAGAGGATTAATGACGTCTTACAGCGCGAAACTTTAGAAGCTGCTTTTAACGTTTGATGTCGGGTGAAGAGCGGTAATGTCATCAATGTTATGCATTACTTAAGTATGTTCGTTAAGCTCAGGCGTGTAAAATTAAGATCCGTGTAGTGAATTATTTTCTATTCTCAAAATCGATTGAAAGCCATCAAGTTTCGGTTAAATTTGGTAAATTTTTCACGGATATTTATGTAAGTCACACTGAGTGACATGTGACATATTAGACTTTGAATAAATGAATAAATAATACAAGAAAGCTTTCTATTTTAGTAAATCGGAAGATTTTGTATTTTCTTGATTATCTGATGAAAGCCATATTTTTAATTAATTGCATACACTCTCAAAATTTTTCTATAATGTACCACAACATCGTTTGATTTCATGCAACTTTAATGGGTGTAAATTTGAATAATGTTTTTCTTCAAGTTGATACATACAGTGGTGTAATTAAGTGAAATATTGTTTCATTTGTACGAGAAAACACCGAACTACAATGCTAACTAGACTCACGACTTCTTTTCAAACAGCACTCTATTGCGCTGTCCGTTGAAAAAGGGAATAAATTTTAGACGCTTACATAAGTACATCAAAATGTTTATGTGTATGTATGCGTATCACGGAGAAATATAAGGGAAGTTTATACTCCAATGCTGCATCATAGAAGGAAGACATATTCTTCTTTTCTAATACTGCTTGCTGAAATGGAAAGATTTTGGAACTCCGATGTCCATAAATTTTTCAGCGCCATGCTACGGCAAAACCGTAACTACTTGTCAACTAGATTAGTATATCCTTTTTTTATTATTTTTAATTGGAATTATGAAGTTTTTTGTAGTTTGGTTTTAGTTCTATAAATGCTTGAATGTTTTTTTTTTAACGATATATCATGTGTTTTTGACGACAAAATCATATTTTGTTAATTTTAATTATGATGTATTTTAAATATTTTAATCTAATAAATGATTTTTCTTGTACTTCTATTTATTTTAATATTAGTATATATATATATATATATATATATATATATATATATATATATATATATATATATATATATATATATATATATATATATATGTGTGTGTGTGTGTGTGTGTGTGGTCATAATTTTTTTAAATTAAATTTCGTACAGTTTAGGGTTCCTTTAAATTAAATTTAAACAAACCAAAGAATCATTCAGGTATCATTAGATGTAAAAAACTGTTTTTTTTTTAACTTATAAATGCATTTTATCTGAAAAAAACAGGTATTTTTGGCATAACTATCCTTATAAGTAATGAAATATTTTAAGTTATATATTTTAATAGTGAAAAAAACTTTTGTCAATTTTTACCAAGCTTTTTAAGGACAATAATACTATGAAAGTTTGAAATATTTTGATGAAATAATATGAAAAAAATTTGATAATAATATGAATTTTAGCTGTAATTCAATCATGTGCTTCCTGTTATTACCTCAACAGAGGTGAGAAACTGAAAGAAGAGGAAAGAAAACTTCCTTTTTTTAAACGCAAGAGAAAATATTTGCTCTAGGATTCTTTAAAAGCCTTGTATCAATAATATCTTTGATTTGTGTTTCATTAACTTATTTGATTTCATGTTGACACAAATTTTTCTCTAGACCATACTGAGTTATATTTCATAATATGCAAGCTTACAGGAAGTTCAACAACTATCCAAATATATGTCAAATTAAAATATTTCCTTAAAGAATTCAAATTGCATTTATAATTATGAATCCATTCCATGGACATTGATAATAAGATGACTGAAAAGATCCATTATTTGAAATAATGAAGAAGAACAGTTAATATGATTTCAGATTTTTCAGAAGATTATAAGCAATCTGAATTTCAAAGCAACTGTGAACAATATGTTAGAAGGTATTATGTAGAAGATATGATTTTTAAAGTATATATTTTGTCAATCATATGTGAATATAATATGTACGCAAGTTTTATTATGACATAATATTTAAAACAAAATTGAACCCTCAATCTTTATTTAACTTTCTTTATAACATAAATTAAAGTTATGTTCTGTTATGTATTTCAACTTATTTTAGAAGATATAAATGCTCTTATATTAATCACAAATCAAGAAGAATATAAATAAGTTTAACATTAAATTTAAAATGTAAGTAAAGATAAAAGAATTTTTATCTTATGAAGGAGTTCACATTTTTTATCCAATTAAAAATAAATTTGAAAATTTGAATCTGAAGAGTTGCATCAGTCTCAAATGACCAGTAAAGTTGTCGTTAAGTATACTAAAATGCGTATAAAAACACTCGCAAACACTTTGAATTGAAAATCAGTATTGAAAACTGTTCATCTGAAGATTATTAAATTTATTTTATTTACCAATCAAAGTGTTTTTGCATATAATGATATATAGTCTCATTTAATTTTTATTTATAACTAACTGAATACCAATTCTTTGAGCAGGGCTATAAAAAAATAATAAACAACTGTTAAACGAAAAATATTTCCTATGCAATAAGAATTCTGGATGCTGTAATGGTGGATATTATTGCGAAATATTGCTTCGACAATATCATTTAACTGTTTAATTAAATTATATGGGAAAAAGCATGGATTAATACTAATAGTAAGAGTTGGTTGATTTCTTCTCATCCACTATGGCATCCAGAAAGCCTCATAGACATATTCTTTTCTATCTTTTGATACTCTGTAGCGTGAGGTGAGAGTGGTTAATGCACCGTGTTTTTCATTGATTCTTAGTGTGCTTGATTCTTAGTGTGCTCAAAGACTTAGTGTGCATTCATTTACAATTTTTCTATCATAAATATAATATTGATTAACAGGAAAACATCCGCACCTTGAATTCCCGTATTTATTTAACGTAAACGTTCAGAGATTTCTTTACAATGTATCGTTCTTTTTGATAAAAGAAATATATTTTTATTTTTAACAATGTAATTTATAAGTTAAGGCGTAAATATTTTTTCTCACTAATAAAAACTTATTTATTTAAAAATCATACCAACAAAAACTACATTATTAAAAACACTTTCTACGTCTTCAAAATATTACTTCCCACAGGGGGAATTATTTTTACGGAGAACAAATTCTAAAACTTCATATATCTCCGCCATTCATTTTTAAATCCGTAAAAGTAGGTTTTCAGTGATATAAAAAGAGGCTTTTAAGGCACATAAAAATGAAATTGCTAATATAAGGAGAAGTATGAAAACTGACAAAAATAATTTTACCTGATACAGTTAGAACTGTAAAAGATCTGTCTTCTCCAGCTGTATTATTTACAGAACACACGTAGCGGCCACTATCTTGTACACTCACAAATTGCAGTATTAAAGAACCATCAAGTTGAGTTATGCGGTGATTTGATATCAAATGATTTAGCCGGCCATCTTCCTCCTTGTACCATCTGTTAAAATTTTAAAGCAAAAGAAGCAATAGTTTATTTTATTTTCAGGAAATATGTAATGCGAATTTTAATATTTTGAAAAAGAAAGATGAAAATAAAAGTGATCTGAGAAATATTTCATGATTATTGCAGTGACTAATGCATACGATATGACGAATCTTTTTCCTTTATGCTTTTGTGTTGTTATATCTACATGTTATTCTGATATGTCAATATAACTGAATAAGGCAATTATATTTTGAGTGTATAAACACACACAAAAATTATTATCTTCTAAAGGATATTTAAAAAAAAAATTTTTTTTTTCGAATTTCTGAACTGAAAAAAAAAATGCTTCATTTTTGAATTGATTTGATTTAGTTTGAAGAAAAGCCTCCATGCTTAAATTTGTTTTCAGAATTTTTTGCTATTAGTGTTTGAAACAAATTTAAAACTTCTGAAGTCAAATCTGCATATTGTTTTGTTTCACTATTTTAAATATAAAAAATATCTAATTCTTAAAATAATGTATAGTTTAATATATAGTATAAGTATACATAGAATAATATCGATACATACTATTTTGAAATTAAAAAAATAATAATAATAATAATCATTCAGAAAGCATTTTTCAAATTTTAAGCACCACTTAAAGTTCAATATGCTGTAAATGATGACAAAGGAAAGCATGGCTCACTTTCTCGTAAAAAAGTATCGGAATTTTTTCACCATTTGAAGAGGATTATTTGTAGATTTTTTTAGATAATAATAATAAACATTCACAACTGTTTGATTTTGGACACTCTTAAGACATATTAAATATTTTTAATTATAATAATCTTTGTAAGTTTTATTTAAATTAGAAGTGGAATGTATTAAAAATACAAATTGACAATTTCAAAAATATGAGTTCTCATTCAATTTGCCTTAATTTTTAAAGTAAATTTAAGTTTTTTTTTCCCCTCAAAATTAAGCTATTATTCTATATACAATCTTTAACGTCATGGAGCTTGAGAAAAACTCTTCATTGTAATTATGCAGTATCTAATATTATCAACGTAAAATAAAAAAAAAAAAACTGGCAAAATGAAGTAATCTCACTTAAATCTCATAATAAAGCATAGCATACTTTTATTTTTCCCTCTTAAATATTTTCATAATTCAGTTTTAAAATTTTAGACTGTTATTGTAAAATATGAAAGAAATTTTAAGTGTTCAAATTAGGGGTTTGCAAATAAATTTTTCGGTATATTTTAAAGTGATTTTTTTCTCTTTCTGTTTAATTGCTTTATTAACTATCTCAATTTATCGAATAAATTTTTAAAAAAAAGATAACTCAGATTAGAGTAAATGCCACACGTTTAAAAGTATTTGTAGGAAACTTCCTTTTGAAATTTTATGCTGTTTTATAGTGCACAAAAAATTACCGGATATATTTCTGATTTCAAAATCGAATTTTTAGATAGTGGGTTCTGACCTTAATCCTAACCGAGGACCTAACCTTAAATATGTTAATTAATTTGTATATATGGTATTTTAAGTTACGAAATAAGATACAAAAGCACATTTTCTTTGAATAAAGTCACTTTTTTACAACAGATTTTGAATTTTAATCCCTTAAAATACGGGAGGGGGTTGTCGCAATCTGGAAAACTAAATAGTTTGAACAGAAATAGTTTGATCAGAAGAGAGGAAGAAAGTTTGAAACCATTAATGTTTATTTTCCTTTTTTTTCTAACTCAGGAACTGAATGTATGCTTATTGAGAGAAAAAAAAACGTTTTGGCGTCTTATTTTGTATCTTAAAATATCGTCTCGCTAAATTAGCATGTTTAAGGTTAGGATATCAAACCATTTAGTCTTAGTACGTGAAAATCCGATCACTAGAAGAACGTCATTCACGATGTTTGCTTGATGCTGTGAGGTTAAAAATGCACGGAAATTTGTCCCAAATGTTATATGAGACATTCTGAAATTTTACGATTTTTCTACTGTTTGCGGTAACTGAAAATGTTACTCGAAAATAATAAAATTGGTCAATAAAATGGTTATATACTTTATTTGATGTCAGTTTTTATAGCTGTTAGTAGTTAAGAAAATTGGAAAATTTTAAACTTACTTTTTCATTATAATTTCATATTTTTTTTTAAAAGAATATATTTTCTTATGAATGAATTATAAACAAATTAAGTAAAATAAGTAATATATATATATGTATTCCAAATTTCATGCATTTAAAAATTTATTTTAAAAATGTGTTAAAAAAGAAAATATTTAAATCAACATTTTTTGTTCATATTTAACCAGTTTATTCTTGACCAGTTTATGAATAGACTGGTTAAAAATATTTTTTTTGAACATTTTAAATCCTTAATATATTTTTATTAGTTTTGTTCCCTAGAAATATATTCAAATTTGTAATTTTTAAAAACAAATTTAAGTTTAAAATTCAATCTATTTTATATTTACCGATACGCTGGTGGAGGGAATGCAGTTGCTGCGCATGCCAACTCTATAGTTTCACCTTCCTTGGCTGATGCAATCGGTCTGAAGTCAATAATTTTTGGTGATGAAGTTCCATGAGGTTCTACCAAGAAAAACAAAGAGTCATTTATTGATTTATAGGTTTTACTATCAAATGCTGATTTTTGAATCCATTTAATAAATAAGTTAGCAAAGAATTTTTTGAAGGAAAAAAAAAATCAAGATTTTAATTTTTCTCGATTTTTAAAGTCATAATATAAAAGGAGAAGAAATTGAGGTAAATTATTCCAACAATATTTAGATACAAAATGTTTGCAACTAGGGTATTGATTTAATAAATTAAAGAAAATGTGTTTGGGTACAAAAAATAGCTAAAAAAAATCCTAATATAAGACCAAAGAAGCAATAATGTACTTAAATACTTTATAATAAATATAAGCAATTTTAAAATTCAATGTCTGCATAACTCTCCTATGCTGAGTATTTAAGAGATTATTGAAATGTAACATTACTGTTTGGACGTATATATGAATGTATCTCAGCATTCATAACTGAGTACGTAGCTCAGTTACGTCCTGTAGTAATTGAGCATTCTTAGGTTGCTCTGAAGTAATTGAGTGTGGGCAAACTAGAAGATTTTGCTTGCGAATATGTGCACTTTCTTCAATTTTTGTGTGCCTGAACGTGAGAAGAAGTGAAATCGCATTATTTTTTTCCAATGCCCGTCTGGGGTATGACCTACGTCATACATGCATCTGAAGGGCAGATTGTTGGTTTCTTGGCCACTTTTCCTCGGACACCATATTAGTTGGGACAACATTGTTCCCACAGTAAGGACAGATAGTACAGAGAATGAAAGAAAATCCATACCTTACCCGGGATTCAAACCCAGAACCTTTCTGATGCAAGGCCAATTCCTTGAACCCTACACAAGCCGGTCGGTAAAATCGTAAATATTAAATCTTTCTTATTTATGCAACATTTTTCTTTCTAATAAAATAAGAAAACACGTTTTGTAAAATTTTGAAGTCTTCATGTTATCACCTGTTCAACGTTTATTCTCAACTGTCAGGGAATTCTTATGCGCAACATTTTTCCTGTATTTCTATTACAATTGATCTGTATTTGAAGGCAGTTTATTTTTGGAATAAAAAGTATATTGTATAAGTAGTTCAATATTCTAAATCATACTTTAAATATTGTTAGGTAATATTACATATTCCACGCAATCTTCTCAATTTATCAATATTTGTAAATACTATGACATTTTTGAAAACATAAAAAAAAGTATTGATATTACTGAATTGATAGGATTTTTAAAACAGAAAAATATTTTAATCCTTTAAAAATTAACTCTTATACTGTTTCTAAATAGTCGCCAACATAGTTAAACATTTTCATAACTTTTTAATAAGGAGCTGTTTGTCTAGTTTGAATTTTATCAAAAACTAACGGAAATGAATAACTTTAGCAATTTCGCGAAATTTTTTAGAATACGAATATAACTCTCTAAGGCGTGCTATTTCATCCAACAAAAGAGCCTTTTGAAAAACAGCCTTAAATTAACATACCAAATGTCAAAACAGTAATAGTTTATGAAACTTACATTCACTGTTAACGTGCTAAAAATGCAAATATATTTGATAATATACGTGTTTAAGGAACCAAAAATTATGCCTAACCTGTAACAAAGAGACTTCCAGATGAAGCGCTGGCAACAATATCTCCCGTCAAACGATGTCGTGTCTGGCAGCTATAACTTTTCTGTCCGTCTGCCTGCGTCACTCCTCGAATATAAAGCTCACCAGTTGGTAATATGCTGTAACGACCACCTAGAAGTATAATCATTCATCAAAGCATGTGGTTCTTTGAAAGTTATATGGTTATTTTTAAATTACAATATGGTTAAGTAATGGATATTAATCCTATAGTTTATTTTTCGTATTTTATCTAAGTTTCGAACGGTTTAGTTAGAATTGACTAAAGCTTCAAAATTACCTTTAGTTTTTTTTTCCTTAAATATATTTTGTATTTTCTTCCTAAATATAATGTGTATTCTCCTAAATATATTTTGTTTTTCCTCCTAAAAATATATTTTGTATACCCCTGAATATATTTCGTGCTATTTTTTCACATAAAAAAGGAGCTTATTAGGAAAAAAATAAATGAAAAAGATTATGTTTACTTAAAATTCTATAATTTATTTAATTTCTAGAGGAAATATCCGAAATGAATTTTATTACATCATTGATGGTTGATAATTCCATGCAATGTAAAAAATGAATCTCCAAATATCAAGAAACTTCTTCGTTTTTTTACGAAACTGTTTCCTAGTAAATGCCCCGACTAAAAAATTTTATAATTACTCCTTCAAGGAAACAAATTTCGTAAAAAAATGAATCTAACTTTTCTGATAATCACATTATCTTTGGCACAATTTGGGTAGCACAACACAGCGGAAACAGAAATATCAGAGAGATAAATTATAGTCATGCCCAAAGAGAGATTCGAACTCGATCTTCCTAGATCTTCCTAGTATCTAACCATCCAACAGGATGGTTAGCTTACTTGATCACTATATTTTCGATTATCTGGTCTTTAGTCTGACACAATCTAGTCTTTGATTCGACTGTATTGTCTTTATTTTTCCACAATGCACAGAGATGAGGTTTTTAATTAAGGAAACATTTTCGTCATGTATTTGGGACTTTGCTATTTGTCACGAATCACGTGACGAAATGATTCTCAAAGTTAACGAAGTACTGCTCAAGGATTGCTGAATCCTCAAAAGTGAGAGTTTTATTTCTCAAAGTGCATTTTTTGATTCTTTATTGGTGTAATTAATGTTAATTTACCCACTCCAAAAAATAAGGTTTCTTATAAATGATTTTCATGGCTTCAAAAAATTTTAGGCTTTTTTTCCAAATTATTTTAAACTTTAACTCTTTGTACTGCTCACCTCTTAAAAAAGAAGAAAAAACTACACTGAATCTTTTTTTATAAGAATTCTATGTTTTCAACTCAATTGATTTACCTAAAAATCATAAAGTACTTTTCATATATTTGTTGTTAAGTGAAATGAATATTTAATATATATTGTCATATTTGCTTGCTACACTTCATAGATTTTGATTTCAAATCCCATTTTCACGTTTTAAAATTCTAGAAAGAAAAAAAAATTAAAAAAGAAGTACAAAGCTATACAATGGGATACTATTCCATATTTTCGAGTTTAAGAATTACAAAATGTATAAATAATTCTAAAGTAAGAACTTTACTATTTTCTTGAACATTTAGAAGATAAATTTAAACTTTTGAATATAATATTTTAATCAAAATGGAAAATATCTCTATCCGAAAATCATAACGTTCGTCAATATATTTATATGTTTTTTTATAGGCTCGTTTATCAGACGAAACTTAAAAAAAAAAAAAAAAAGAACAGTTTTTCGTAAGCATTTGTGATTCCTTATCCATACTTATTATTTGTAATTGGAAGAAATACCTTTTTTGAGATTATGAATAATTTGAATTTTTTTTTATGTTTTTGTATGTTCCGGCAAAATTAAATAAAGTTAAATTTTCCAGGAAAAATAATGAATGAAATATTTATTTTTGTTTTCTATTTTATTTAAAAAATGTTGAATTAGAAACCCTACAATAAAAACGTTTGCAATTTAAAAAGTTGAGTTATCAAAGAGAGTTTTAAAAATTAAAATAATTATACTGCTTCGAACGAAAAAAAAATTTAATGTTACGATTAGTTTAGTGCAAGAAAATTATAAAACTTAAAATTAGGCTAAATGCTTTTTTTATTTAGAGATGGTTTTGTTGCAATAATAAAATGGCATTTTTAGTTTTACACACCTCTTTTAGTTGTTATTGCGTATTCTTAATTACTCAAATTTGATAATTTTAATACAAAATCTTCTTATGGGTTACTTTTGGTTTTTTTAAGCTGTTTTTAGCAAACATCTCCCCCATTCCCGGTCGGGTAGTTTTTATCCATTTTTTTTATCTGACTTAAATTATTATTTCCCATACTGTTCTCGGCAAATTTTGTTTCTTTCCGACTGTTAGATATAGCTACAGATACCTGATACTGTAGTAACAGTATCAGGTATCTGTGCATTATTACGTTCTCATAGTATCAGGTATTGACCTCCAGGTGAGCCTTAGTTTCATAAAAAATACTTACTTAAAACAAAACATCTTTTTTATTTTTGCATTATAAAATCTCACAACTCATTCTGTACAAAAATACAATGCAGTATTTTTAATTGGTTGATAAAAATTCTTGCTCATAAAAAAATACTTAACATAAGTTATTAGTTTTCCAATCATTCATTTTGTATTTTTTCTTTTGAAAATCATTTCTTTAGTTAAAAGTATTACACACCGTAAAAAATAAAATATAATTTTTAATAACGTAAAGTAAAACATTATTTTATTTCACTTTATTTCAAATTAATGTCGTTTGATTTAATAAAGCTGAACAATTTAGAAAACAACACAGCATTATTGCTAAAATTATATTTCGATACAAGTAAACAAAATTACATATTGCCTCCAGATATATCTTATTAAATAAAACTTTTGTTTCAATTCTAGATTTTATCAAAGATTTCTTCGAAATTTTATTATTTGTCTTAATTTCAATTCTCCTATACAATTCTTCGAAACAATAGTAACCAATGATGTTTCTAAATTCTTTTTCCGATATTTTCTTCCGAAATAATAAGCTAGAAAAGAAGATTTAAATTATTGATTTCGGATTTCAAGAAAGACAAAATGCAGTCAGAAATAATTTTTATCGAACGCTGTAATGCGGAAAAAGTATGGAAATTATTCTTTATTTTGCTATCTGTTCCAATTGTTTTTCTTGATAAATATTATTTTGACTTTATTTTAGAAGCATTAAAATGATTTCAAAGTCAAATGTGGTATCCAACTGTTTTTATAAACTTTCATAACCTATCATGCGGAAAATTGAAAGGAAAGTGAATGGTTAATATTAGAGATCTTTTTTTCTGGTGAAAGAAGAGTTAATAATTGAAGAATTAGTTATTGGAGCAATGGTGTAACTGACCTTTAGAGCAATATGTTTATATTATGACATATTTTTTAAATAGTTTTTAATCATCAATTCCTTCATTTATTGTTATTTTATTTTTGCATTGAATACACAATTTGGGATTTTATATTTCCAAGTGACCAGACAGAATATTTTGCACGTTCAAAAAATACATACAATCAGATACAGAAAACAATAATTTTCTTAAAAGAAGATAATTATGAATAATTTTTACACAAAATATATATTTCAATAATTATCTTTAAAAATAAGCCCTACCTTGTCTTAACGTACTTATACTGGAAGTACTTATATAACTCTAACCTAACTACTTAAATAAATAATTGCCAATGCATGAAAGAAGGAAAGTGGATTTTCGTCGATTACTATCAGTTATCAACCTATATTATATATATATATATATATATATATATATATATATATATATATATATATATATATATATATATATATATAACTGAATCTGGTCTCTACGACTGTATCATAATTCATAATGCCACCCTGATGAAGCTGCGACGTATGTATGTGACGTATATATATACGAAATTTCAAATCTTTTCAAGAAGTTTGTTTAAACGATATTTTAAATTTAATGCTGGTAAAATGAATGATGCTTTTTAATATATTAAGTATATTATATTCACAATATTTATAAAAGTTGCGGTTCTAAATTTTACGCTACTACGCCAAGTTGGAGACAGTTAATTTATTCAAGCATCAAAATAACTAGAGGGAAAACTTTATCGAACTAATTATATTTAACGAAATTTGTAACACCAGAAATAATTGCAAAGTAATTGGAAGGAACAATCCTTTTCCAATTAGTTCAGCAGAAATTTAGAATGAAATGAATTTGTAGAAATGTTTAGTTATTGAGAAAGCAAGACTCTTTGAAATTATATTTCAATTGGAAGGTGACAAATAATCTAACAATGGCAAATGACATGAATAGTATGAATAGAATTTACGAATGAAAACTTTTAATTTTGTTTCTACGAAATTTAAGAATGTATTAGTTTTATATTTTAAAGTCTAATTTATTTAGAAATCTCAACATCAGAATGCGAATATAAGTCTCATTGAATATAATAAAGCAGCTTATGTTAAATATTTAATAAATTGCTAATTCTAACAATAACTTTAACTATTTAGTTAATTTCAGTAGCAGTGCTATTTTAATAACTATTTAACTATTACATAATGTAATTTTGTTTTGTTTAACATAACATGCATTTTAATATGTATGTGTTGACAAAAATAATTCAAAATTTAAATTTTATGCTATTCTTTAAAACTCTCTTTAAAAAAATTCACAAATCTCAGTGTCTATTATATATATGAATTTAAAAAATCTGAAAAAGATAGAAATGTAAAGTTTGCAGTTCGAAATTTAAAATAAGTCATGAAGTTTGTGAGGGCATGCTGCAAAGTACCGAAAAATAAAAAAATATTTTTAGTTGCATGTCCGACAATTACAAATTTTATCAACAATTGCCCGATGGAACAATTTTTTTTAAAAAAAGAATGGAAATAATAGTTTTATATTATTTTCAGACTACACTAGCATTTATAACTAATTTTGAATTTAAGCTAGTTTCCTACGCTGATGGAGAAAACTATTTGCTTGTATTTTCCTTACGTTTTTATTTATATAAGTTATCGTATTGTAAGCTTTTTATGGGACAGTCAGTAACCAGCCGGTTTCATAAACAAATTATTATTTAAAATAAATAATGCCAAGAAACTGAAGAGGAACGATGATTAAAATTTTTATTCACTTAAATGTGTGAATTGGAAATAGCAGTCAACACGCTTCAATTCGCTCAAAACCAGGCACTCATTTTCACGACTAGCTGGACGTGAATGGGAATAAGTGTTTTGAAATATAGAACTTAAAATTTCCAGCGAAGAATGGTTATATATGGAATACAACGAGATTTCACGTATACAATATTCTAAGGTATAAAGATAAGGTGAAATATAATTTTTTTAAAATTTATACACCACATTTCAAAAAATTATAATAAATAGTACTTATTATTAAATGTCGAATGAAATATTGCACACATTGTTACGTTAGATATGTCTTAAACATAATGGGATTGAACAAATTCTACGAGATTAGAAGTTGTTTAAGAGCGTTTTTCACTTTTTCACTAAGATAAGCACTTTTTAAAATGCTTCTAAATTCAAGATGGTAAGTAAATTGCCTTAATACCCTTCGGCAACAAGCATTGAACACTGTTAAAGTTTCTTTGACTACAGCTTTGATTACAAAGCAACCACTTAGTCACGAATTTTCGATATTCTTCAGCTTCACTCCTTCTCATCAATTTAATTCATGCTTACTGGAGTATATTAGTTTTGTTGAGGGATAATACTTCATTTGAGGGTGTATTATCATTATTTCTGAAAAAAAAATTAGCCTCTAGACAAAGACAAATATTATTTTGGAAAAATTGAGATTCGCTATTTCGAAAATAATGGTGCCTTAATCTATATGACCATTTATAGGAATATTATACAATAATATTATACAATAATGATACAATAATATTGTTGACTGATGTTTTTAACTAATGAAGTTGTTAGATGGTAAAAATATATTTCAATTTATTATTTTATAAGATATAGCAAATATTTATATTTTTCAAAGCTTTTATGTGGCGTATTTTGAAATATAACTATATATTTTTTAAAAAAAAAATTTTTAGAAAAGTGCGAGATGGAATAAAAATATGCATTCATGTAATAGCTCATCAAGAATAGAGAAATAAAACAAAAAGAATATTTTTCATTTATTTACAGAATTAGATGAATAAAAGAAATTCATGTATTTATTTACAGAGCATATATAGTCGCTACTTATTTTCTGACTATTGTGTTTCATTCTATGCATTTATAATAAATATGCATTCATACATGTTTAATACATAACAAAACTGCTCTTTGTTTCAGAATATATTCTTATTTTATTTTGTTAGAAGTAGATGGAAATATTTGTTTGCTAAAAAATGCCTTTAGGTATAGTTTAGTTTAGATTATATGCTCGGAAGTACTGATTCCTTCTTGTTGCTTCTTGTTGTATGCCTAAAATTTTTCCTTTAGGCAAATAGATTTTTTTCCTTAACATTTTCCGGTAGAAATAATTTTTATAGTGCATAAAATTAGTAATTTATTAACTTAAGCTTAAATAGATATTAAACTAGCAATACCAGAAATTATTAGGTATCTTTATTATTGGTTTATATCATCACAGAGTTAGCTTTTAAAACTTAAATATATATGAGAAGTGAATAATATCTATATTTTATTTATGATAAAAACATATTAATCATTGCTTTTATCTAACACTAATTTCTTTTCTTAAAACAACTAAAAACATTTCTTAGCAGCTTGAAGATCACAAACTACATACATCTGAGAACCTCACGAAAGAAGCTAAGAAAAGATAAACTTGGCGATGGCAGTGAAAAACAAGTTGACTGAAAATATTTTCCGATAAGTTATCAATCTTTTAAGACTTTGCTGAAATAAAAAGAATCTTGCAGCGAGTCTTTTTTTAACAGTTTATCATTCCTTTATATATATATATATATAAATCGAATATATATTTTGTTTTAGTCATTTTTTACTCTTTGTAGAATAGATTTGAAAAGAAAGAAATAGTTTTATAAGGAGAGGTTTAATGTTGTTTTTTTTAAAATGAAATTTGAGTTTTTTACCTCTTGAGGCTGTGGAAGTTATTGCTGTTCCGTCATCTCTTTTCCACATGAATGTTATGTAGTCGTGAACAAAAGATGGGACTTGGCATCGTAATACAGCAGTATTTCCACGCACAACAAATTCGTCATAGACTTGGACTTTGTATCGACGTTGTACAACTGAAATTGAAGTAACAAATACTAAATACGTTTTAAATAAGGAAAAAACTAATAAATAAAAATAATAATCTTAAAAAAATCATGCATATTAGAAGTTTTTTGACTGAAATGATTTCCGTTCCTACACTGGAAAAAATTCCGGATAAGTTTCGGGGCATCACCTGTAAAATCCATATTTGCCGTAAAATATTATACCGTAATTTCTTCAGGAATATTTATTTACTAAGAGTGATTCAGAGGTTTTAAAGTAATTATTTTTGGGAAAAAATACAGTTTATCAGACTTTTTGTTCCATAATATAGTCAGGTAGAAATGGATTTTACTATAAAAATTATTGGCACCTTGAGTGCCGGTACTTTTTACAGTAATTTGATCGATAATTTTCCACAGTATAGAATGATTCGTTTTTGTTCCTGGCAACTGGAGATTAATATATTTTGAAAGGATTATGCTTAGTTTCACTCATAAAATCTGGAATGTTTATTGTTCAATTCTAATTTCCGGATTTTTTCTGATACGTGTTCTAGCTAAATTTTCTGAAATCTAGTATATTGCATGCATATTCAAACAGTAAATTGCATTATCAGTCAGACGTTTTTGGTTGGCAAAATTATTACAAATTACTTGTAGAATTTTTGCTGGTTTAAAGAATATTTATAAAAAAAATAAGAAAAGTTAAAATTTAATATTTAAATCTGGTTTAATTAATTTTTAATCAAACTTTGTACCGTAATTTAACTTGGAATTCCTTAGTGTAGATCATTGTTATATATAATTAATGTTATGCTCAAGTATAATTATAAAAAAATAATTGTATCACTTTTGTAGTGTAATTAATGAATTTTTGAATAATATTTATTTTTGGTATTATTCAAATGCTGATAGCTGAATACCATATTTATGTATTTTGTTTAACTTGCAATTTACTCTTGAGTTAAAATAAGATTAATACTAGTTTTAATAGTAACAGTTATACGTATTTTAAAAGAAAATTTAAATTAAATCACTAAAGATTGTTTCTAGATATTCATATAAAAAATATTGTAAAGTATTTATTCAACACTGTTAATATTTAAGAATAGTAAACAACTTCAAATGCAATACTTGTGATTATTTTAGGGTTGAAATACCGAATATCTAGTACTTTTTACCGAATTTTTTACATTGTGTGTGAAAAAAGTCTTAAAACAAAATAATGTAAGAGCTGATTTTTTGTACTTTTCATTCCATATAAATTTGAAGTACAACAGATTTAATTTTTTATATGATTGTGCTTAAGACGTTTTAATGTAAATCCAATTAAGGCAAGTGAAATATAAATACATTTTATTCCATTAATTAAATAAGATGTTAATTACATTTTGAATAAAAAAAATAATCGTGAAGTTAAATACAAATTCAGTTATATTTTAAAATTATATATTATAAAACCTTTATTATTGAAATTATTTTCGATCCGATGAGAAATCTTTCTTAAATAAAAATAAATTAAAAACTGAATTTTTAGGCTTTTCTTGAAGTACGTCAGAATTAATTAGTTTTTATAATTATTCTTGAAGTATTAAAAGTATCTTTAAATGTTTATATAATAAGGTAGAAGACTTATTATATTATAAGGTATTTATATTATAAGGTAGAAGTATTTACATATTAGTTCATAAAAATATAAATTTAGAATTATCTGTTGAATTTTTTACCATGTTATAGTTTCAACTAAATAAACTTTTGGTGATTATTAAGCGACAAATTGATTGCACTTTTCATCGAACTCGAATTTTGAAAGTTTTCTATATATATTTTTATATTTATTTATATTTTTTATATTTTCGATATTTTTTCTATTTATCACGATAACAATATTACAATATATTTTAACTATCGTGATTACAATAAATATCAACAAAAAATGTCACCAATAAATAAATATCGACCTTCGATAAATAACGTAAAATACCGATGTTCGGCAAATACCTATTTTATCGTGATTCAATGGATGAAACTCACTTGCGTAAAAAGAGAGAAAAACTTTATCTCACACTGTATTTCACATTCAAGAACATTGTTGACTGAGATTCTGAGATTCGGTTTGCATGGCGGAATAATAAACATATTAGCGGATTTTTCTGTTCCAAAATATTCAGAAAAAGCAAAGGATAAGTTGCTTCCGTATTATTCTTCGAAAATAAGTGGACGAAAAAAAAACAGATCGTATAATTGATTCTGAAAGTTCCACTCTCCCTTAAAAATAAATAAAAAAAACCTTCGTAGGAAACTAACATGGAAATAATAATGTATATTTAAATCAAAAATGTCGATGATTCATATATATCAGTAATACTTAAACTATCATTGCATATTTTTTTTAAACAAATGATCAATAGTTGAAATTCAAGTATCATAAGAAATCGAATAAAGGAAAATTGCCATTTTATTTGTACTGCAAAGTGTGATAGTTAAAAGTTATTTTTTTAGAATTCCTCCTGATTTTTTATAAATGACGAATTTTTTTGTTTATTATTGAAAATAAATGCGTATTAAAAATAAACTAAGGGATTTAACAACGTAATTTTGAATTATGTGACTTAAAAATTAAATTTTCAGTCCAAAAAAAGTAAATTGTTTTATCACAGAACAATGCAAGTCGTTCAATAGCTACAAACAGTAAAAATATTATTGTAGTTCAATATTTTTGGGCATAATAAAAACTAATATTTACTATAAAATATTATTTTCTCATATTTTGAAACTAGAACAATAGATATTTTTTAAGTTTTGTGATATTTAAAAAGCAAAACAAATTCTAATACAAGTGATCTCAAAGCTCATTATTTATAATACAGCTGTAAAAATGTTTTACTCCAAAGATACTTAAAGTTCAATAAAAAGTGATAAGTGAAGAATAATAGAATGTCCTTTTATTTCATTTCACAATAAAATCATAAATGCTTTTACATATTATTTTTTAATTTCTTTTTTTTTAAATATCATTTCTTGAAAAAACATTTTTCAAATACCATTCTCTTGAAACGACATAACATTTTTAAATTATTCAATTTTGCATCTCCATTGTATTACTAAATTTTACTGTTTTTTTCATTTTAAACAACGTTTATTTAAAATTTTTAACTATAAAAAAACAGAAAACGTTGGTAAGATATCATAAAAATTTCACGTTGGTAAGATATCATTATTAATTTTTATATTTTTCAAATTGTATTTTTTCTTCTTGTTAATCTGGAGTTAGATCAGCAATCGAGATTAACTGGAAAAAATAATCGTTTAATGCATAAAAAGTGAGGTATTATTTAGTACCAAATAATTCAAAATTTATAACTTAATGCAAAAACTATGCTTTTTTCTCGTTCTTTATAAGCTGTTAAGCTTTCCTAATTGCACTGTTATTTTTTAATTATAATTATTAAAAATGGTTAAGAAAAACTTGTCTATTGTTTCTTTTTAGCAAGAAAACGATATCAGACATGAAAATATAAGAATCAGTTATATTAAACACATCGTATATCTATATTTTGTGATTATATAGCACGGTAATAAAAATTCTGGTTTAACTCATAACTAATCTACACTTAAATCATCTTTGTAGGAGATTGAAACTCTTAAAATAGTTTAATCGTACTTAAAATAAAACAACTTTTGATTTGCATATTAATTTAATATTACGCCAGTTCACTATACTACGTTATTTTAAGTTATAAAATATTGACGCGAAAACTCAATAAAATATATATGCACGTAAAAATCCAGTTTAATTCGCGAGTAAAGGTCGGGTTATCATCCTTTTTAGCAAAATCTCTTTTGGGCTTAGTTATAAACTTTATTCGTTTTATTAATATTTTATAATTAAACGTTAAATAAAAAGTTGTCAGATGCTGTTATTTCTTTTTTCAAATAATATTTTTTTTTTTTCAAATTCAAATTTTTTTTTCAAAATTTTTCATTTGATTTTTTTTTCTGTGCCTTCTTACCGTATTATTTATTTCATGATGTTTGAACTAGCAAGTATTCGAATTATTGATATTTCTTATTTCAAGGAATCCCCCCCCCCCTGCTTTTGAGAAAGATTCATATTAGATATGTAATCCTGCATTTTTTTTTTTTTTTTTGCTCGCTCTAATATGATTTTTTTAAACGAATTTTTATGACAATTTGTTTTTTGTTATTTGTACCATTTATACTGTAGATAAAAATTCCAGAATGCACAAAAGTAAAATATTTTAATAAAATTTAACGTACTAAAATTATGTTCGTAATTATTCAAAAAAGAAATTACCAAAAAAATTTAACTTGCCCTGCGGGCATGTAAGACTGTGGGACGCATGGCCTAATTGAGCCTTTACATAAAACATCTTTTTTGAATGTATTGAATAAGAATGTGCCTTTACATTCTTAAAAATTTATGATGATGCAGTTTTAATGTTATTTATTGTTTGTTGTGTTGTTTTCGTATTTTATTGTCAACTTTTATATTTATTATTTTTGAATGCACGCTGACTGGGGGGAGAGATTTCATTTAAATAAATATAAAATAATGGTAAGAAGAATAAAAAAGATTTAGCAAACTTCTTTTATAATTTTTATATTTTTTATTTATTATCAAAGTTTAAGGCATTTTTTAATAAGCATTTCAGATTAAGCTTTTATATGCTTGGCCAGGCATTTTTTTCGAAAACTTAAACAGGGTCCTTTAATACCCTTTTTTTAAAATAATTGTCAAAAATACAGTTAAAACATTTTCATTTGTAAGGAAGCCGTTATTAAAGTAAGGAGAAAAACTTAAGTGAATCTCTGAAATTAGGCGGAAGAACAGCAAAACCAGTTTAATTGCAGAATGAAAATTTTTTGGAATTATTTTTCATTTCCTCTCTTTTCCATAAGAAATCAAAAATATATAGTTGTTTTACGTAACACCTTTCTTAGTAGTGATTTGTTAGATTTAAATAGCGATTTCGTGAACGCTGGAGATAATCTTCTCTAGAGCGACATTACGCGATTCTCCTTTCATGGCTAAACCATCATATCAGAGAAAGCATTTCTGAATCAAATTCTGAGGAGCATTTCTGATGCCCATGATCACACGTACAAGAGCTCAATTTTTACTATCATATAAAAACTCGTTTAAATACGCGTACGCAATTTTTAATAAGTAATAATTGATTCCATTTCTGACTAGCAATTCCGACGACCATGATCACACGAACAAGATGTCAATAACAGGGAGATATCGCAAATTTGCGTTGCGTTTCAAGCAATTGTGTATTTCACGTAAATGTGCGTTTCATTAGAACTGACGCATGCCCAAATCTATTATTGCGCATGCGTCAGTTCTAGTGAAATGCGCATGCACTAATAAAAAAAATTTTAAAAATTAAGTTTTTTTTACAATTGGTTAGGATTGAAAATATTTGCAATGATGTTGAAAGTTTTCAGGAGGCTGCGAATAATTTTTTGAATAATTTGAGTAATAATGATTTTCCTTTTAATTTTTGAAATGTTAAGTTTTTGATTAAGACAATGATTGAAGAATACTAGTTTTTTACTTCTTTTAATAGGGTGAAGTTCAAGTCTAACTGAGCAGCCCCAGTTAAGCATTACATTAATTTGTTTCGTAATCTTTTCTTTTACTTCTCTTTTTTTCTTTCTGCGCATTTTAATAGATGACGTTGTTTTCTTTTGTTTTAAGTGTTTCCTTTGCATTTGGTTTGTTTGTGAAATCACTGTTTGACCTGTTTAATGTGAGTTTTTATTTTCTCAAGATTCTGTTTGAATTTCTTTTCAGAATTAGTTTTAAGTATTTCATGTATTTTTTCCTGGACTTCTACAAAACCTTCGGGGTACTGAGAGAGTTAATTTTGGCATTTGTCTTCTCTCTCATTAGAAAAGGTTTTTTATATGGCTTCCGAGGCCGGTATCCCCTGAAGCTGTCGGCTTCGGCGGTAATATTTTTATTTTTTTCCTTCGTTTTCTTTATTGTAAGTGAAAGTAAGATATTTGGAAAAAATCCGTAAGTTGAAAACGTTAACGTAGTGGAATATCTTTTCAACTGTGACCAGAAAA
Source organism: Parasteatoda lunata (assembly GCA_949128135.1). Taxonomy (NCBI): domain Eukaryota; kingdom Metazoa; phylum Arthropoda; class Arachnida; order Araneae; family Theridiidae; genus Parasteatoda; species Parasteatoda lunata. The sequence continues at coordinate 67,187,045 of OX421971.1, forward strand.
TCAAAACAAACATTTACAATGGATGTAGACTATTTCTTTAAAGATGTGGTATACATTTCAAATGTTTTGCTCTACGTAAAACTCTGGATCTGTGACGAGAAAAATTTAGTGGGTTATAGATTTTGATGAATTCAGCTATATAGAATGCAGCTTATTATTAGCATTAATAACATATAAGAAAATATTATTGAATTTCTATTGATTATTTAACCTCTTTTAACTAAATTGCATAGTTAAAATAAGTATAATTAAAATTGTAAAAAAGGAAAATATATCTAGTTTCTTTGTGGAACTAGTGCAATTAGACGAACATAATGTTAAATAGAAACCATTAAAAATATTTTTTATTGAATGAACCAATGGTTGTAAGATCACACTATTCATTTCTAAATTTTATTTCATAATTTAATTTTTTTTTTGTATACAGTCGTTAAGGAAGGTAGGCTTAAAAAAAAACAACATTTAAAAGCTATAAACAGCGTTCTTGTAGCTTCGGCTTTCTAGCGTAAATCACGCCAACGTAACTTAAACGAAACGTAGTATTTAAAATTAACGCGAGCATGCGCAGTTGCTTCAATCTTACGCACGGGAGCGTGCGGAAGCTAACGCAAGTTTGCGAAATCTCCCTAATGTCTTGTATAATTTCGTACAAACAATATTAAATAAACAATAATTTATTCCATTTATGACGAGCATTTTTGATGCCTATGATCACACAAACAAGATATCGATTTGGTACTCTCATGTAATATCAGGAATAACTACGTGTACTCAATTTTAATACGTATACTTATGGAAGCTTGATATCCATTTCCCCCCGTCCTGAACTGATTAGTATGCAGGTTTTATACTCTCTCTCTCTATATATATTATCTATATTATCATTACATCATTACATACATACATCATACATACATTAAATATTATCATTATGAGACCTCCTGTGCATTTTAGCTATAAAATCAAATCGCACTGTAAAAAATTCCGCATCCCATTTTAGTATAAAGTACCGGTATTTTGTTCGCGTCATCCTGAAAATCCATTTTACTGTAAAAATCATGTTTAATGTAAAATAATGTATTGTAATTTTCTCAGTATTTTTCACAGTATTTCTTTAGTTATTCGGTTATTTTACTGAAGTTATTACAGTAAATCTAACTATCTATCAGATTGTTTGTTCCGCAACATGTTTAGGTAAAAATGGATTTAATGGTAAAGAATACCTACAACTTGGGTGCCAGTAATTTTTACCATAATATGATATGGAGGTTAAGAGATTCAGGGCATGCATTATTGAAGAGATTCAGTGTATGCATCATTGAAGAGATTCAGTGTATGCATTATTAAAGAGATTCAATGCATGCATTATTGAAGAGATTCAGTGCATGCATTATTGAAGAGATTCAGTGCATGCATTCTTAAGAATTTCTAATGAAGCTTTATCTATCTAAAAATAAACCGAGCTTTTTTATACAAAGATTTATATAAACTGAATTCTTCCATTTTCTTTTATTACGAATATAGCACGACATTTTTGAAGCCAGAAGTTATCCTATTTTATAACGAGTTCCAGCTATCTTAGCAGTCAAAACTTTTTCTCATTAGAGAATACTTTTCTGAGAAAAGCTTAAAAAGAATTCTCTTTTCCTCAACTTCACTTCTTTTTTCTCCACTTTTTAGTACGTACGTAACATTTTCCTCCATCTTCAAGTCTATGTTCAATGAGTGGGGTCCCCTTAATGAAGGGAAGGAGAAATTGTTTTCACAATCAACCGCAGCGAAAAGCTTGTTTTAGACTGGTCGCATTAAAAACTTTTGAAAGAAAGCGGTGATTAAGTTCTACCCGAAAAAGGCATCTTCATTTTTTTGTTGAAAAAAAAAACTGTTTTCAATTTGAAGTATTTTAATGAAAAATGTGTACAATGAATAGACAATTTTTTAAAACTATCATCGAATCAATCTTCCTTTTTGGAGAAAAAATTAATATTGCGCATTAAAGTGTCTTTCATTATAAAAAAAATTAGATTTTAAGATTTATATATATTTAATTAATATGACTGCCACATATTATGTAAAGTCTCTTTCGAAAATCAAGTCGAAATTAATAGTGTATATTAACGAGAAAAGAATGACTTAAATATTTTAGAAAATATAATTTAAATACAGTTTAATTAAGTTTAATATGAGTATTCAGCATGATTATGAGCAATCAAGATGATTTTAATAATAGTTTTTGAATCGTGTTTAGCATTTTTCTAAATAATGAACAGACTAAGAAAGTTTAATAATGCCCGAGGTATCTTCGAATTTTTTGATGAAGTAAGAATCTTTGCTTTAGATTTAATATATATATATATATATATATATATATATATATATGCCGACCGGCCTGTGTAGGGGGCAGAGAACTGTCCTTGCTCTGGGTTCTGGGTTCGAATCCCGGGCAAGGCATGGATGTTTTTTTCTCTCTATCTGTGTTCTATGTCCTTTCTCCTTTGTGTGTGAATGTGTGAACGTGACCCGTCCTATAAACGGGTTGTGGTAGGGTGACGTGGGCGACGCTGCTCCTTCGCCGTGGCTTCGCCACAGGTGCCCACTGGGTAACGAAAAGAGAGTTAGCAGTTCTGGCACTTTCTGTGGCCAATGGATAGTTCCAAGTGCCCACCATTAAAAAAAAAAATATATATATATATATATATATATATATATACATATATATATATATATATATATATATATATATATATATATATATATATATATATATATATATATATATATATATATATATACCATTCTCAAATATAAACTCAGAAGCGTCGGGAGCTAAAGATGTTCTACTTATAATCAGATTCGTTATCTTCTCAAACACGTAGCAGCATCGTAATACAACACGTAGAAAATTTATAGATCAATGAAATATCAGAAGAATAACAATAAATTTAGAATACTATACAATAAATTTCAGACAGTAAAAGATCATTTTGTGAAAAGGATTTTATTTTGCCCCTCTTTTTGCCGAATAAATCTCAGTTCATTGAAACAGCAAACGAACAGAAAATGTTAAACGTGTTGCCCTAAGAATTCATGTAGTTCTCACTGTTAACGTCTGTACTTTAGGAAAATTTGCTACATGCACACCTATGGCAGTCTGTGGTAAACTATGGCTTCCATAGAAATTTATATGGCAATATACCATAAGTCTATGGTGACTATAAGGGATTTATACAGCAAGACGCCTTAAGTATATGGTTACTATAGAAATTTGTGTGACATTCATATAGCAAGACACCATAAAGGTATGGTAACCATGGACAGTTGTATAGCATTTTATGGCGGGATAGCAAAGCCTTATGGTATGTTTAAAGGGAAGTCCCATAAGCATATGGCAAAGTAATGGAACAACGGAAATCAGTGGGACTTTTACTATTTCTGAACAAAAGTAAGCAAATTAACTAATACGGCTGCTTATTTAATATGAAAGTTGAAATTAATCCACATATATCAGTTGTTTTAATTTGTTTCAAGAATTTTAACCTATGGGTTTTGAATTTTAAATAAGATTTCAATTAGGAAACGTATTATTGGCTTATAGAAGGACTGGATTATATTCGAAATAGCAAATGGTATATAGAGTCCCATTACACGCGAAGTAAGGAGTAAAATATTAAAAAAAGCACAGCATATATGCTCAATTGCGGATTAAATTTAATTATTAAATTTCATGGTTTAAAGGATTTATTTAAAATCTACGTAATAATTGCAGTACTAATTGCTAATTAATTTGAACATGAAATAATGCAAGACAAAAATCATATCTATTGTTTAATTTTGTAGAATAACAAACTATTTTATCCTTCAGTTCGTTCGTTTATTTGTGTTCAAATTCGTACTTAGATAACTTGATTTGTTCTAGTTTCATCTGTAAGCTTATTGGTAATATATTATCACATTACTGCCATACAGTACATATAAAATGCGCATAACAAATTAGTCTTTAAAAAAATATTTATTCCCCTAAATAGTCTCCAATAAAAATATTCACGGAAACTTTTTGTCAGAAAATACCGAAAGCGGAAATTAAAAGCTATAAATAGATATACATTTTACTACTTGCTAACATGTTAGCATACAAATTAAAGTTCGATAAAAGTTTGCCATGGAATTGAAGCATTCTTTAAGTTTTATCTTTCTCTAAATAATTCTGAATTGTTACTAATTTTCTTAATTGTATTTGGTTCGACTTTGAGTAAAATGCCAAATAGTTCTAGTCTGTACTAAGTCGCAACTGTGCTGCAACAATCTTTAAATTTACAAGTAAAACGGTCTCTGCACATTCCGGCTCCTGTTATCTATTTTTCGCAATGTTCGTTTTTTCAAAAATTCTAAAACATTTTTCATTTATTCTTATTTATAACTAAGTGAATAAATCGTTCACAATGTCCCTTCCACCAATTAAACGATATTATAACTTAAGCCATAACAGATAACTTAATAAAAATAATATGATTCATTGAAATACTTTTCATCAGTGATTCTTGTTAATACCTCAGTTTTTAACAGCGAAAATTTTTTCTCATTACCAATATATTGTGTTTTATTGATGATCATATTTATTGGGTGTTCCGGTGGTTAATGGGTTAAGGCGCTGTTCAAACCGCTAGTTGGAGAGCTGGGAACAGTGAAATTGTCCTGACAGCCGACAATACTACCAGCGTGTATATACTGTATGCGTGCATCTATCGTGGCTAAAAGTCCTCGCTTTGGTAGTGGTGAGGAAGTTTGGACAGGGGAGTACCAGCTCAGGTGTTGTCCATGTCATCTGACTATAGTTAATATTACGTCGCATTTTTATTATGGCCGTTAAAAGATATAGCCTTATATATGTCGGTATAGATATAGCATTATGTAGCCTTATATAGCCTAAAGATATAGCCTTATGTAGCCATGGTTGAGTGATGATGGTCGCATTTATATATCACTAGCTGCTTAACCGCTCCTTGTTCGATCTTTTTAAGATAAACATAATTTAAATAAATTAACTTGTTTATATGTTTGAGCTTCTTTCCTTCGTGCATAAAACTATAATTTTTAACAATAATTTAAATAGTTAAAAAACTATTTTTAATACATATTAATTTTTTAACAAAAACTTATTCTATAAAACAGTATAAATTTAAATTTTAAAAAAATCTTTTCTGATTTTTTAGTAAATTGTTGAGCTGTTCTGGTAACAAAGCAACAAAAGTTTTTCTACTGTTCTTGATTTTGTTTCTCAGATAACTAGAGAAGTGTAATAATAAGTGGACATTATAATACCTTATTCCACAATAACACAACTGTGTCTTATATAAAAGCTCAATAACATGCACATTTAATGGAAGTAAGTTTCAAAGAAAATAATCAGAAACTTTAACGATGAAAAATACTGCTTTCTGTTATTGGTTCTAAAAACTTCTATTAAACCAACGGAGGAATAGAAAAGAGCTTAATTAGAATCTACTGACGCAGTTGACTAGAAAAAGGCAGTCAGATTAAGTCAGATAAAGACAGTTGATGATTTAATGAAAAAGTTTTTTTTCTAATGATACTGAATGCTTCAAATTCCCATGAAAATTCAAGCAATAACATGATTAGCTACCCTATCAATACGATTCAATCAAAACTAATTTTATTCGCTCACTCATTTCAAAGAATTACAGAAATAGAATCTTCATTGAAAATTTATATCGTTAATTCCCAGCATTATTCATTTAATCATTATTTATAGTGAATTGGTATTGTATTTGACTTAAATTAAAAATAAAATAATTATATATGTTTCTGTATAAAATTATAGTTGAGCCATAGTATATCTATTTGGTGCAAAAAAGTTGGTTATTAACTTGTTTTTATGATTTTAATCATTATTGTTGCATTTTTGTAATTTACTAAATTATAGAGTGGAAAGCATCACCCGAATTGATAAATTTGGCTAAAAATTTAAAACATTCAAAACCTAACCATTAAAGTTAACTAACAACTAAAGTAGTCTTAACCACACTTTCTAAATGGACTTTTTTTCAATATTTTAGTACTAGTGACATGCAAACAATTTTGTGTTTCCCTAAAAAACATTTCCTTAAATGCTCTATAGCAAAGTCAGTTGTACAAGACATTGCGAAAACTGTTCAATGATGTAATTACCACTGTGCAATAATATCCTCACATTGCGGGAAACTATTTATTACAAATAAGTATGCGAGATGTTTGTTGAAAACATAGATTTATGTTCCCACAACTGGATCCTTTTTATTAAACATATCCATTGAGATTAATTGTTTTGTATTCTAGAATATCTACAGTGCGCTAAATAAAAAGCGGGTACGCTGAATAACTTGTGATCTAATGATCGGATCTTAAAGTTCTATGACTCAATCATGGTGGTTTGAGAGGGTGACCCGAAATGTGTTAATTAATTAGTACAGACAATATATTAAGGGAGAAAATCAGGCATAAAAAAGTACTTTCTTTGAATAAACATGCCTTTCCTTCGGCGGATTCGGATTTCTAACCCCCAAAATATAGGGAGTAGCAGCAATCTGGGAAATATTAGTCCAAATTGTTTTATATATATATATATATATATATATATATATATATATATATATATATATACCATTGTATTGATATATTTTGCTTCGGTTATATTAATACAATATTAGAAAGCACTGTTTTTTGCAGATATAATCGTGTGGGCTGATGAAAAGATTATATATTTTTATAATTTTTTTCCCCGGATTTTTTAAAAGGTTTTTTCTTTTTTTTTATTATTTTTATTTATTATTATTATTTTTATTAATTTTTTTCTTTTTCCCCTTTTTTCATTTGTCTGTACTTTTTCTTCGTTTTATCTTCATTTTAAACCTATATATATATATATATATATATATATATATAACATTATAAAACATTTTATGATTTTAACAATTTAAATCTTATATATAAATTTTGTGTTGTATTATTTTTTGTTCAATTTTACATTTCAAATGGTAATTATCATTGAATTTTTTACACATATTTTTAAATAAACAACGAAATTTTATCTTGAATATAAAATGGCATATTTTACGAGCACGCCCGCTGTGCTTTTTTTTAGCATTTTACTTATCTCTTCAAGTGTCATGAAGCTCTAAATATCTTACATTTCATTATGTGCACCTCTTGTCAAGATATTTAACTATACATGCGGAACTATAATTTTTTACACATATAATTTTTAGCAACTTGCAGAACTATATTTCTGAAAACCAAAATTTCCGGTATACCCTTGTTATATAAACTAACCGTATTAATATCATTATACTAAACGTATGAATTAAATACTTTATTTGGTTTTAATAACTGGAATTAAGTTTATTTCAAATTTATTTATTTAAGAAATTTCATTACCTTAATTAAGTGTATTTTTAAAAAACTTTTTTTTTCTTCATGTGGTTAAGAAAAAATTTTGATATTATGTGATCGATTTATTGCAAATAAAAACATTAAAACAAATTGATTACACGGGAAATGTCATTCCCTGTTCTGAATGAAATAGGAAATTTTTTGATCTATCTGTATATTTTTTTTCTAAAACCAGCAATGGCGGATCACGTCTCCTCAAATGTCCCAGCGGTCTGACGCCTCAAATTGCTTCTCATCCATCATGGACTAAAGAACTCATCTCTTTCAGCTAGTGAAGGATGAGGAAAAGTATTTTTACTTGTTTATTTGTATTTCATGTATTTTCTTTTTATTTCAACAACCTTTAGATATAGTGGTTTGCAATAAACAGAATGACAAACATGGGATTTCGATAAATTCGTTTAAAAAAAAATAATGAAAAGGGATTAGATGTTGTTTTATGCTTACTACAATTTCGTTAGATTCAAACACATACTAAAAAAAAAAATTGAAATAATTAATAACAATATTTTTGTAATGTTTGTAATGTTGTAAGTCCAAAATTGCTGTTATATAAAAAAAAAGTTTATGTTTTCATGATTGAAAAAATAGAATAAAATACCCATTGTTTTGTTTGAAAAAAGATACAGAATGTATGAATTGATTTCAAAATCTTTTTTCTTTTTAAATACTGGAAAAATATTTTTACTAACAATTGTAGCTTTAAAGTAAATATAAAACAAGCAAAAGCATTTCTTATAAAAAAATCATATTTTCTAAATTAAAAAATAAATGTCGTTGAATATATTCAACAAATAACTTTTTTCTTACTAAGTAATCATACTTTTTAATTTACTTTCTGTATTGTCATTTATATTAATAAATATTTCATTTACAAGATAAAACTTATTTATTTCCTTATTGAGGATCAGACAAACTGAATAAATGTTTGTAATTATATTAGCTGTTATTAATATCGCCAAATACTTTCAATATTCTCTAAATTAATCAATTAAACGTTGTATTTCATATCAATACTTCGAATCATAAAACGATGCAACATAGTTTGGAAAAAAAACAATTTGGACAATTATACTGTTCAAACTGAAGATTACTGTAGTTTAATCCTGTCAAGACCAGAGGAAGGAGTAAGATTTTTTAACCCAAGCCCACATGATCCGAGAGAATAAAATTACTATCGAGTACGTATGCGTATTAAAATAGGATGTAATATGCCAAATCTTGTTTCATATTTGATACCATGGAATATAATTGCTCGATCACGTATATGTTATCACAGTCCTTAAACGGGTTAATTGAGTTTAACAATTGCTTCTAATCAATTAAAAAGTATATTATTTCTCCGAAAATTTTGAACGATATTATGGTGCAAGATTATTTAAATGCCAAACACGGCATACTTTTGTATTGAAAAAAGAATGAAATTGGTTGTTTCTTTCTGTATATTACGCATAATATATGTTAAACGCACAATACTTTTTAAAGTGGCGATTTCAAAATTATTTATATATATATATATATACTTATATATATATACTTATATATATATATATATATATAGCACTATAAATAAGTACAAAAAGAATAAAAAGAAAAAAAAAGAATTTGATTTTAATCTACAACACTGATATAACCGTTTAAGGTATCGATACAGATGCATGTTTTCTTAAAATTTTTATTGCCTATGCTTATTACTAGTCACATTACTAGTCAAATGACATCCTGTTCTAAAACATTCCAAGTCTAAAACATTTTTTATTAAAATTATACAATTTTCTCTCTCAACACGTCCTTACTATTATAACATAGTTTCAGTACAAGCTAATACTTGCTCTTCGTACAGGGTGAATAAAAGTTTACAAAAATTTATAAAATGGCATTGATTAGTACTACAAAATCGTGCACAAACTGAAAATAAAAAACTGACACTGTTAATAAAATTAAATAGTTCCAAAAATGTTTATTTATTAATAATTATTACTAATTCAGGTGGATTTTTAATTTTAGATCAAGCAAAACACATTCCTAGAAGTTCATCTCGTCAAAATAAAGATTGACTATATTGAGTATCATTTAGCGTGAGTGATAATTTACCACAATCAAAAAATTTCCCTTGGTAAGTATCCCTTTCGTCATCTTCCCTTTAAAATCATTTGAATTCTGTTCGAACTTGCCTCGTTTACACACTCTCCGCTTTACTCAATATTTCCAAACATAATTTGGTCTTCAAACTCAAATGGTATTGTAAATTTTTGTTCTATATCTATTATCTTGTCACAAATATGCTCGTTTTTAGCATCGCTACAGCTGTAGGTGTTAAGAATTTTTTCCATCCGTGCATTTTATGTTGTTTATTCTGTTACTCTATGAAATCATAATGACGTAATTTTTTTTCTCTTCTTCCATGTTTAAAAACTATCACTGTAAATATTGTACAAAGAATCGAAAATTGTCGGAAGAATTGCAAAAAAAACCTTTTGATTTCCATCTTTCTTAATTCTTTTCTACTTGAAGTTTTAAGTATATCTGTTTTTGATATTCCACTTATTAATAGGAATCGGATACGAAGATTTCATATGATGGGACAGTTATATTAAACAGTCATGTGTTCTAAATGCTATGGTTATTATAGTTCAAAACATTATGGGTAACGAAATGTAATATTCAGTAAATAAGATACACTTTTATCGATTAAAACACTGTGTAATTTATAACTCATAATATGAGTTGTTCACATTTATATAAAAATTTACTGCGTTTTTTATGTTTACATTCGAAATGCCTTTATTTTATAGCATCAAAAAAAAAAAAAAAAATACATCGTTTACGAATATGAATATTTTTAAAGCAATGTTTTTTTCTCAATATCTTGATATACTTAATATTATTTAGCATTTTTTAATTAAAGTTTTAGAAAAAGAAAGTTAAGTTACATTCCTATTGTCTCAGGAAAAGAGTTATTTAGTTTTAGCTATCAAAGAAACCATTAAGATATAAAATGGAAGAAAATGTTTTGCAAGACATTTCAACATTGAAAGAATAGTTTTTAACCTTTTGCTTACGACTGGTACAACTGATGGTCCAGAATAGAACGTACTATCATGCTCCATAGGGAAAAGATTAATTTCATTAAAAATCCTGAAAGCATATTTTCTATTTAATTTCTAGCTGTGTTCTTTAATATTAAAGTTTTTAAAGTGTGGCATAGTTTAATATTACTTTTTTTCATTTTATCATTGATTTCAATCCTTTTATTTTTCACCAAAAAGCGTTAACCTTCTTTCAAATTGTAAAGCTTTATTCGATTGTAAATCTCCGAAATTTTACCAAAGCAAACAAAATGGAATGGAATGGTATAGAGTTTCAAAAGTATTTCTGAAAATTTTAAGCAAACACGGAATGGCCTGGGGTTTTCACTTTGTAATGGTATTGTATATGAATGCTAACCATATTATATATATATTCTGAAATTCTATGAAAAATATACGGTATTTCTCACAGGCGTTTATTTTGAGAAATATTTCAATATTGACAAGTCTGGAGAATCTCTATTTTTGAAAGATTTCGATTTAGATATATTCATAAAATAAACTTACTGACACTATTGTTATAGTTAAATTATAGTTTAAAAGTATTGTTATAGTTAAAAAAATTGCTATAGTGTCACTTATCTGCAATATTAAAAAAATGTTGCTGTTAGTTTTTTATATATATAATATATCCTTGAAACAATTTCTGAAATGCAACATTATGAAACACAAATTGAGTTATTGTAGTTTTAAACAAAGAGAAGCGTTACTACGAATTAATTAACTTAATAGTATACATTATATGAGTATCTGAAAAATATTAAATATTTTTTCTGACTTAACCCTTCGATTTTAATTACAACAGATATATATATATATATATATATATATATATATATATATATATATATATATATATATATTTGCTATTTTAAACATAATGGTGACTCAAGGAATCTATTTGCGAATTTATAGGGACATTATATTTGATAAAAATTTATATTTTTACGACGTTTGGTACATTAACATTGTTGACTTATATTTTTAACTAATGAATTTATTTGATGGTAAAAATAAATATAAATTTATTATGCTATAAGATTTAGAATATAATTATATTTTTTAAGTAAGTAAGTGGCTTATTTTGAAATATAATTGTATTTCGTTAAAAAAAAAAAATATGTATATAAAAGTGTGAGGAGGGAATAAAAATACGCATTCATGTAATAGCTCATAAAAAATAAAGAAATAAAACAGGACAATATTTTTAGTTATTCTACTGAATTAGAAAAATAAAAGTAATTCATGTATTTATTTAAAATGCATAAAAAGTTCCTCCTAATTTTCAGACTTTTGTGTTTAATTCTATGCATTTATAATACATATACATTCATACATGTTTAATACATAACGAAACTGTTCTTTGTTACAGAATATGTTTGTATTTTATTTTTTTAGAAGTAAATGAAAATATTCCTTTGCTGAAAAATGTATAGCTTAGTTTAGATTATGTGCTTAAAACTGTTTGTAACTGAAATTGTTTATAACTGAATAATATAATAAGGGGAAAAATTGTTGATTGTTAGCTCTGAATTCTTTAATCTAATTTTATGAGTAGGATGTGAATTATTACTTACGCGAACGGGTCTCGTTTTGAATAATGAATTAAAAGAGAGAATTTAAGCAACGAAATATTATAAAAAGACCAGTTAAAAATATTCATTATTAATATATATATATATATATATATATATATATATATATATATATATATATATATATATATATATATATATATATATATATATATATATATATATATATATATATATATAGTTATTTTGAGCCTCTGAGGCTTGTTTTGAGAAGACTAAAATATATTATTTGTTAACTGGATGCTAATGATGGGAATTGCTTATTACAAAATTTAAACTTGACCAATTATTTTACATCTAATATTTTAACACAAATAGAACAATGGATAAATGTTTTTTTACAAATAGAGCAACGGATGAATATATATATATATATATATATATATATATATATATATATATATATATATATATATATATATATATATATATATCATCAACATCTCACACGATTATATCTGCAAAAAAGATTGCTTTCTAGCATTGTATTGCTAGATATGTCAATGCAATATTGTGAAAGACACCCAAAAATTGTAACGAAAGTACACAAATTAAGTTAAAAATGCTAAATATTAAAAAAAGATAATAAAAAATCTGGAAAATACAGAATAAACCAAAAAAGGAAATATATAAAGCGAGTAGCGAATTCATATGTACTTAGACTTACCTCTATATTTAAAAAATGGTTTAAAATATTTTCTTGACAAAATTTCCCGATTACAAAATGTGAAAATAGAAGCTTAAATAGAGGATGAGAAATCCTTTTAAGGCGTATTCTTACTGAAGTACTGAAACACGTTTATTTTGTTTTTTTAGTTCACCTTTACTGGCCCGAATCTGCATATGTGCAAGGTAATAATATTATGCTGGGTAAATCAAAATTTATTGTTAATAAGTTTGAATTTCAGTTATAAAATTTTAATATTTGTGATTTTAGGGACATTATTCACATTTAATGAAGTAAAATTTTCTTTAAAAAATTTGTTACTTATGATTTTAGAGATATTAACTTTAAAAGAAAAAAAATATTCTTGAAAAGATTTTTGATTAAATATTTGAAGATTTTTAAAATCATTAGCAAATTATTAGTACATTTTGGAAGTGTCCATCTATTTGTTTTTCGGATAAATAAAATTATTTTAATTCTATTCTGTTCATTAAAAATAGTATTTAAATAAATGTTTATAGAAACATTAGAATTCATTCAATTAGTTTATTTATATTAAATTTAAAATCACTTCTTTTATCGTGAAAGTCAACAGTGCAGATATTTTCCTCTCTTTTAATGATTAAATCCAAAACATTAAAATTAATATCTTCATGATTGCGAAGCAAGATTAACTCCTCGGGGTAAATATTTTGTACCAAAATTGTATAATTTTGAAAATTAAAAATAATTAAATCATCAATAAATATAAAAACAAATTTAATATTAAGAATATAATTTTTTTTCTTAATAGTGTAAAAATAAGTTAGCTAAGAGAAATGAAAGATCAGATCCTTGTGGTATTCCACAAATTTGAACAAAAATGTGTTTTCAATTGTAAAGATAACTGTTAAAAAGATAAATGCTAATGACAATTTCCCAATAATTAAAATCGCAATTTAGGTTATTTTTATAATCATAGTAATAACTCAACACATCATCTTTTAAATTAATTTAGTTCTCTTGTCGATATATTCATATGAGCTGATGACGAGGTTATTTCTTTTCCTTATTTTGTTTCCTATCTCTTTATTTTTGTTTTCGTTAAATTATACAAATTTTTAAACATATTTGATATTAAAACTTTTCTTGTCTTCTCTTTTAAACGGTATATATACATATTCCGTATACCGTATCGTATTTTTATTTCTGCTTTTCCGAAGGCAAATTTGGTTAATAACTTATATAATGTTCTTAGTTTAAAAACTATATTTCAACAGGGATTAAAATATAAAATATTTCTTCATGAGTTTACGATTGCAAGAGTACTTAAAAGATAAATTCATATTCAAAAATTAAACTTTTTATACAATAAATATAAATATCGTATCTTCTTTTCTGTTTTTTAATAACCTCACTTCTTTCATTATTCTATTTTTTTGCTATTTTTCAAGTTCAGTTTAAATAAGAGATTCGAATTAACAGACAAATTTCTCAATCAAATTTTGCAATTTATGCTTGAATTTCCCTTGGTGATTATTGGAACTATTTATTCTTCGAATTTATAAACTGGAACGATTTTCTAATTTATTTTCAAACGGATATTCTTAACATTCATCTACGAATTTATTTCTTTAATAGTTACAACCCATTTCCTAATGCTTTCTGAATAATTTTGGAATTTTAAAAATAGATTATTTTTTAAATAGCTTTCTTCCATTAAAATTGTAAAAGAAATATTAAATTTGCTATTTGTAATTGAATTGCATTCCATTTTTCGATTAAACTACCCAAGTGAGTTGAATTCAATTCTATTTAGAGATAGAGTTTCCAACAAAATGGAATCCCATTACACTTGATTCAGCATTTCATTTAAGATTCTTTAACTTTATTATGATTGAGTCTACACATCATTGCTTTGACTATATAGACATATTGAAATAAGCTATTCATATTCGAAGCTATTTTCTAATTAAAAAAGTGTTCTTGAGTGATATCTTCGAAGTAATATTTGCATACATAATAGGCTATTTCATCAAAGCAGTTATACTTATAGTAAATTATAAATTGTTGCTAATTTCTTAGTAGCATTATCTTAAGTTAAATAGTGCTCGACTTCGCGTGCAGGTCGTTGGGCTACCGAAGCGGGGGTGCCATCCCCCCTGCAGAGGATCAAAATTGTGATGGCATGTCTTCGGATCATCCTCAGGGATGTTTCCCAGACCGTCGCCAATAGCCCATTGTGCAGCTCTAGTGCGACGTAAATGAACTAGAACTAGAACTTAAGTTAAATAGAAATTAATTTTAATATGAACTAATATAGAAAATGTAAAGAACAAAAATTAAATATATTTTAAAAATTAACACATTTTAAAGATATACTTTTGCCTGTTCAATTCGTATTCTTCTATTTAAATATGTTAAAAAAATAATTAAATAATTAAAAATAAAAAATAAATTTCCTTTTTTTTTAATAAATGCCTCGCAAAGTATGATTTATTGATTAAAAACATATTTAACACTAGACATCGTATTTATCTAACACAAACCATAACACATTGAAATTATATCGCTAAATCTGATTTATTAAAGGATTCCACTATAAAAATCTCTCATTTAGTTTACATATCGAGTCATATTTATCAGTTGTAATATATGATCCAATCAATTAATGATATTTGAATGCCATTGATCATTAAACTTGATAGAAAAGAAAATAATTGGGACTCCTTTCAAAAATTTAGGTGTTTTGGAAGTTTATCTGAGGTTGTGTTAAAAATTGATAGAAATATACTTTAGAGAAACCGGCTTAGAGAAATTGTTTTTGAGGTGAACAATTTTTTTTTCTACAGTTCAAGCAAATGAGCAAATTTGTGATTTAAATAATTTCACTCGCTTTCAAATAAAAGTATTGATGTGCTATATATAAGGTTGATTTCACGAGGTGTAAATAAGGTATATTGATGAGGTTATTCGGTGCAAAATATAACCTCATTCTCAAAATCAGGTGATTTACAACTGCCACCCTAAAAACTGGTAAAAAAAAACCTTTTTTGTAAAGGACAGCTTTCAGAAACATTTTTTGAACTACCTATTTTTCAGAGATAAATTCTACACTGAGAAACGCACTACACACGCTGATTTCAAATTAATGAATCTCGCCTTTTTATACATAAATAAGTTAAAATATAACTTTTTTTATTTCAATAGAAAATTGAATTATTAAATAAACATAACTTTTACCATATTTTTGAAACATGTTTTCTGTGCGTAGGCACATTTGCATCATACATTCTTTTTTACTTAGCAAACCAGTTAGTTCCGTATTATTTTCTTAGAAAATGTATTACAGGGAAATATCAATCTGTCTAATTTGTACATTAGCATCACTGTGGTGAAATCGAAAATGAAGCTACTGGTGTCATAAGCCATACCCATGGAAAATTATACAAATTCAAGGGATTCTTACAAAATTAAAATTTGCGTAACTGTTATTTTTTGGAGGGATTAAATATTTCTAAAAAAAAGGGCAGATTAGTAGAAATTGTTACTAATGCTGAAAATGAAGGTGTAATTTTTGTTCCGTTAAAGACTGTGTGCGATTCTGAAAAGAAACAAAAAATATAAATTCTTAACAAAACTATTAGGTAGAGAATAAAATATACAGTTTTTTGTTACTTTATTTTCACTTAAGTTTATGAAGTAACAAAAAATTAAAGCATTAACGATTGATAGGGACGGATTAGTCACTGAATAGCAGTTTTTTAAAATGACAATCTGAGAGTAAATTTACAAAGTCGAGTACATGGGATCATGGCTAAAAATTTCGAATAAAAATTTAAATTGTCTGCTCGAAGCATGTTGTAAGAAAATTAAGAACTGTATTAGTTAGCGAAAGACAAAAAAGAATAAAATAATAGGTTTTAAACTGTCATCTGGATCAAAGAAAGTAAATCGTTTGAAATAAATACTTCACCTTAATCGTTTTTTACCATTCAAGAACAAGTATATTTTAAATAATTACTAAGAATATCCGTAAGCAGACTGCTTTTTTTTATACCAAAACAATTTTTGTTGTATAAGTTACAAATAAAATCTGTAGTCACAACAGTTGTTTCCCTATGAGAACAAATTTTCTCAGTAAAAGTTAAGAAGTAAATCTGTTATTCTCACCATATATGGATATTTTATGACAGTTACGTTGTTAGCGCGAGCGCGTTGCAGAAGTCGTCTTTCAGGAATTCAAACCTGGGTCACCTCTTTTGCAGGTGAGAACTTAATCCTCTGAGCCACCACGGCTCTCTTGCTTATTTAGTAAGAAAGGAGTTTATAAAAATTATGTACAAGGAATTTATAAAAATTATTTCAAATTATATTCAAAATTGATATCAAAAAATTATATCCAAAGAAAGATAATAATAAAGTAGATTATATAATTAATAATAATATCAAATTTCAATTTTGTTTATACTGTGTTCAAAACAATAAAATAATTGTTGAAATATTAGGAGAGGTACTGAAAATAACACTATAATTATTTTAGAAAAGTAAGGAAAAATGTATGACAAGAGCTAAACTTTAAACAGACGGATTTATTAATTTATGATTAGGGTGAAAAACCGTTTTCTCTACAAAACAGCTTTAAACATTAAAACATACAGAGAAATCCCTCCCGCTTTTTGAAAATTGACATATTTGTGATACAGCATTTATTGTTTCTCTTTTCAATAAATAACCTTTAATATCTTTAACTTTTAATAAATCTTATCTATTAAAATTATTCAGAACGCTTTTAAAATTTTAGTAAAATATGTAAGAAAGTTATTGAAATGATTTGATATAGGTTCTTAAATAGCAGACATTTACATATTTAGCGAGTATAGGGAATAGACAAAAATTGAGACTTCTTTAAAAACTTTCCACATTGCGAATGTTGTAATTTTTTATGTACTTATGATTTATTTCTTATGTGCGAAAATAAACAAAAATGAACAGTAAAAATATCTTGAAGCAATATTTAGTCTTCTCTGGAAAAGCAGTATTTGAGAAAAAACACATTTAGAAGAAAAGTATAATTTTCTAAATTGAGTTTACGAAAGAAATTTTGGCAGCAATATTATTTATGACGTTTGATAACACTAAAATAATAAAGCAAGAAAAGATTTTCAAAAATCGAAACATAAAAAAGAATCTATATAAATATATTTTTTAT
This sequence comes from Parasteatoda lunata, assembly GCA_949128135.1. Classification (NCBI taxonomy): domain Eukaryota; kingdom Metazoa; phylum Arthropoda; class Arachnida; order Araneae; family Theridiidae; genus Parasteatoda; species Parasteatoda lunata. The sequence continues at coordinate 67,205,033 of OX421971.1, forward strand.
CAAAAAACTTATCAAAGTAGAGAAGCTATTGAGTTGAATAATACTCAATCATCATAACTCTAAATCCTATCAATTTCACTACACAAGAACTTTCCAACCAAAACCATTCAACTCTTACGACCAAACCAATAAAAACTTTTTCGGACATTCCCTGTCATTACATTTGTGGAGAGGAATAGGTACCCCGAATTACAACCAAGTATTATTTGAACAGAAGAAAAGAAGAGGATCTGAAAGTAGCTGGAATTTTCTTTTCGCCATTTTTTCCGAAAGATCCGCTTTAAGAACAATGCCGTTTCTCTATCAATTTGTGGAAGAGACGTGCCAGCTAGAAGATGAGGCCAAAGAGAATCGATGAGACAGAACTGAGTGCTTCAGTGATCAATCCATCAATGATAGGCGCTGAGGGGGAAATTTGTGATGGCTCGGAGCGGTTGGTGGTCAATAACGAAATGTCACTTCCTGAGTGGGAGCAATCTTTACAGAAAATTGGATTAAGAGCTTACTTTTACGAACGAAAGCCTGGGACGGACATCCTTAGACAAAGTAACAAACATTAACTGAAATGTTTCATACGTTATTTCTATCTCTTGCGGTGGTCATTTCTTACATATTAAATATAACTATTACGTTTAACGAATTAATGCATTCAATTAACAAATTAATGAATTCAATTAACAAATCTACACTCTTAATATTAATTGATATTTTGATCTATGTCGATTTAATATTTTCACGCATGATTTAATACTACAACACATGATTTAATACTACAACACATGCTGTTTTAATGATTTAAAATCAATTACATAAAAATGTTAATTAATATTTTTAATTTTTTAAATAACAATAAGTATGCCAATAAAAAATTTTACAGACTTATTATTTTTATCATTTCGTATCAATTAAATAAAAATATCGATTTACTATATTTTCCTTTGTATAAAATAATAATAACGCAAGAAGAAAGAACTGTACTGAAAGAGTTATTGTTTTTATAATTTATTATTGCTTAATTAAAAGAATCATTTCAATTTTTTTTTTATATTTCGTATAAAGCAAGTAAGCAAATATACGGAACTTGCCTTACTGGAGACACTTTTTCTTTATAATTTACAGAAAACTGCATTGGAGAAAGTTCTATTTTCTTTTTTAATAATTCAACACTATACTTTGTCATTGAATTTTAGTAGAAATTTGAAGTTTTGATATTATTAAATATCTGTCAAGTCTGATATGCTGTTTTGCCTGAAAAATACATTTTAGACACTTGTTAAAGAATCGGATCACATTTAAGTACTTTAAGTACTTCTTTAAAATGGATATCATAAATATCAAAAAATGCATTACGTAGGAAAAAATGGGAGGAACAAAAGAATATGATTCTATAAATGGAAAAGAAATACATAAATAAGTATCATTTTTTCTCAATGCCTACCAGATGAACACTCGACATTCAGATATCAGTTAGACAGATTTGATGGCTACTCTTTCTGGGCCACCATATTAAGTGGACCTATGTTGCTCCTACAGTAAGAACAGATAGTACAGAGAATGAATGAACAACCATGCTTCATCCAGAATTTGAACCCAGGGCTTTTTCGATATGACTACTACTCCGGTCGGCATAAGTATTATTTCATTTGTTACTAGAAACTTACGCACTTGATTAATACTAACCCACTCAGATCTGCACTGTTAATAATTCCCGTTCTTTGAACAGATTTCCTCTGTATAGTTGACGGCTTGAAGCTGTTTTGCTGACAAAATTATTTTTTTCTGTTTTTAATCCCAATCAAAAACGGATTAAATGAGTCAGTTCAATTTCTAGTTTATGAAATGTAGCTTTTGCTTACTGTCTGAAAAGTCTACCTTAGTCAAATCATTGTGCAATTACTTTTTTTTTAATCATATTTCTCAGCAATTATTTTATGATTATGAACTTCGTGTAAATAAACTTCGTGTAATATGCTAAACTTTATTCCCAAATTTATATTCTACTTAATCATTATATTTTTTGCATAAAATTTTCTGGTCAGTTAAGTTTCCAGATATTTTTAAACGGATAGGCCACACCATAGTTTAAAACATTTAGGGGAGAGTCGGGTAGCCCCACTCAATGTCAATTTCATATGTAAATAATATTTTTTCAAGTCAATGGGCCATCGGACAATAATTTTTATATTAAAAAAAGATTATTTTCAAAGTTTCAAGTATTTATGCAGCTGGTATAACATGGTAAACAATAGTTTTGAAAATATGCTGAATACAGTTGTCATGATATTAAGAAAAGTTGGTTGAATGTTTCGATTAAACTTCATTTTAATATTAAAAAAATAATTTTTTCTATACATACAGCATTAAAGTATGTAGTCTTAAGTTTAGTTTGCACAAAGAACGAAGTTTATTTGTGAAAAATTGTTCGAGTAATTACAAATTTACAAAAGTATTGGATTTCGGGTAGCCCCGCTCACATGAATGTTAGGTATCACAGCCCACTTTTATTTCGTCGATAAATGTACGGTTTCAAAGATTTACTTAAATTAAAATATTTTCTTTAAATATTTAATATAAATATATATTAATATTATAATATATTAATATACATTAGTAATAATAAAAAATATAACATTTGTTGTTAATAAATGATAGAATTCACTAAAAGTATATAAATATGTAATAAAAAAAATAATTTTGTGATAAAAATGATAAATAAGGTTTATCTATTGTCAATACATTGGTCATTTTCATTTACACCTGAAAAAACAATCAAAAAACATAATTTTTGTAACTGGGGGAGGCTACCCGACACATTTTGAAAAGAGCTGAAAAACATGTTTTTTTAATTTCTATTTTTTTAAGTTAAACTATTCTTTTTTTGGTTTATTCTTTTTGTATTATTTAATTAAATGATAAAACAATAGAAACATACAAAAATCTTGATTATTACTCAATATTATACAGAAATATAAGCAATAGTCCTTAAGTGGGCGGGGCTACCCGACTCTTCCCTATATATTTGAATAATATTTCAATAGGAAACAAAAAAACAGTTTCAAATGAAAACAGTGAAAGATGTTTCTTCATGCTGCGATGTTAGGGTGAGTGTAGATCTCGAAATGACGTAACCCAGGTTCAATTCTCTGTGCCGTTTGGTCCTACGAATACTTCTTTCGTATATTGCACTGATCACAATAATGGCATAGCTATTTTCTTAGTTTTTAGTTTTTAAGTTTTTTTCTTATACTATCAGAGTCCGTTTGTTACAGAAATGGAATTTGTTGGTTAAAATAGCAGTGCTCATCTGCTTAAAAAATAGACTTCTGTTTTTAAATAACAGTATTTTTCTGTAAAAAAAAAAACGGCTTTTTACTGGCACAGCAGCTAACAGTTTTTTCCGTAAATTTAAAAAAAATATTTTTTTCAGTTTGCTGACAGTTGAAAATCTTTTAAATAGTATCGCTCTAATATACATGGGTGATTCTCCCGAAACATGACAATTCACTGTCCCTTGCTCCAAGATTTAATACTATAATAGTAAAAGAACTTTTTTTCAAACAAATTAATAAATAGCATTTCTATTGGCATTTTAAAATAACTTTGCATTAGCATTGACTGTTTTGTATAGTTAAAAAATTTAATTGAACTTCAAAATGTCATTTTTCTGGCATGTCCCAAACAATGTTTCCGATAATAACAATCCTTCAAAATCCTTCAAAACTTCCTATAAATTTTTCAATATCTAAATGTTTTTATCTCAACCAGTGTAAGGATTTCTAGAATATACGCAGAGGGTATTATTTACAAAAGCATCGTTTAAATTAATTTTTTCTGTCAATAATTTGTTCGTCCCAAGAAAATCTGTCATTTTCTTAGCATTTCTTACTTTTATTTAGTGGTTTATAACCAAAATAGATAGAGACAGCAATCAATATCTTATGTTAATAGATTGATCAGATACCCTCCTATATGAACATGTCTTGTTGCATGAATAAAGAACCAATTTTCTGGTTCAAAATCTATTTCAAAAATTTTTTCAAGGTAAGTAGGCTTTTGTGTTGTCATTTTCCTGGCTTCTTGAAACCATTAGTAACATAAACTACATAGATTTATCTGAGTTATTTTAGAAATCCTGTTGTTTCCTACAGAATATAAACGTCATAGGTCAAAATATTTAATTAAATTAAAGTTATATGCTATAAAATGGCGAATTTGTCCTTATCCTCGCTGTCATTTTCCTGGCTTATGAATGCCCTAACTGCTAATACTGTAAGGAGGGAAAGCAAATATCAACCCAATACCAAGTATATGTATGATTGTATTATGCTTGGATGTAATCAAAGTTATTTATTTATTTAATGATTGATTCATATCCACAATTTTATTCTGTTCATATCAGCAACAAAATTTTTTTTGATTCTTTCTACAGTGGATAAAAAGAATTAATTTAAGCAATTCATGCTTCATCTAACATAAAGGCTTAAGTTGAGTTACTTACTACTAACTTAAAATGACTGTTTTTTAAACTTCTAAGCTAATATGACATTTTCCTGGCATTCAAGATTTGGTGAATTTCTATTTTATTATTTTTTTTCCTGAGCAAATGTCAATAAACTACACTGCTGTCCATAAGATATTAACAAGTGTAACTAAAGAAGTAAACAAAAAAAATTTTAGATTATTTTGACGACTTTAAATCTGAAGAAATTTTTTGGTCCGAATTGTCATATTTCGTGAGAATCACCAATATATGTATCAGAGCGATATATACTATTTAACAGATTTTCAACTGATTGAGAATTTAATAGTTTGAGATATAGTAACTAAATCTCAAATTATTCAATTCTCAATCTCATTTTTATGATACTCCAGGGATACATTATTTTCATACTATTTGTAACTTTTTATTTTCTTATTGAAAAAAAGTTTTTCTTATTTAAGAACTCACTCATATATTTTTCTAACATCTTTTTATTATATAACTAGCGCTGAAATGCCAACTCAATTCTGGGCTTACTGCAATGAATGTTCAACTCTGTAGCCTTGTAATTTAGAGTCCAACCCAGAATCAGTTGACAGTATTAAAGTTAATTGGGCAATTACTCGCAATGGTTTTTGCTTTTGAAATATTACTCTGCATCAACTTATTAACATTACATGTTTTAATTTGTTTGCCATATTTTAAAGTTTTTTTTTCATTAAGTTTTATTTGTTTTCAGTTTAAAATTTAAATTACTGGGGGGGGGATAGATGAAGCACCATATAGGGAGCGTCTGGCATCCTATAAGATCAACAATGATTTGGGTTAGGGGTAAAAATATACTTGAGGGTGCCCCTTGGCGAAATTGGCGACTTATGTTTGGCGCCATTCCTGCTTGCGCGGAACACCGTGGTAACAGGAATGGCTACCAAAATATAATGATATTTTAATAGAACATTGGAAAATTTCAACAAAACATCGACCAAAACTTTATAAAATTGCAATGAACCGATATGAGCAAAATTATAAACCCAATAAAATGCATTTTGAATCGAAACAAAAATTGATGGAGTAAACACGAAAAGAAAAAGAAAAGAACAACTCACTTCTTCGTTAAGCTTGAATATTCTCAGATTTAGGTGCACCGAATTCTCTAATAGCAGTTAGATACTGTCTAAATTTATCAGGAATAGTATCTGTGTACCTCCATCGCCACAAAAATTCGGTGAAATACGAATCGAAAATGGCGTCTGTGGTACCGGACCGGCTATGACATTTTTTTCTAAAGTCCCTCTTTAAGACTGCCCACATACCATCGATCTTATTGACCAGAAGCTAACGTAACCTTACCAGCCAGTATCTAACGTAGAACTAACGGACCTCTGAAATTCCATATACCGTTGAACATTTAAAAATAACGCTGAAATCTAAACCAATCAGAATCACGATTGGGTTTCAATCTCGCCCAGCTTGGCGATCAACCGCGATCACAATTTGGCAAGAATCAAGGGACACCCTCAAATATTGTCTACCCGAGTAAGGCTCCGCCACGCGTGCTTCGGATACGGAGATTAATCTCCGGCTAATGCCCTATAGTCATGTGTTAAATAAAATTGCTTCCTCGCTTTATATAGGTTTATAATATTGTTTGTATTAAAATTGCTTTATATAAGTTTATAATGCTGATAATAAGCACCTCTGACATTTTACAATCCTATCATATTCTCTCTATGTGATGTTGGTGCAGAAAAATTGCCAGCTAATCTCCTAGAAAATGACTTTAATTTTGTTCGCGAAGCGAACAAAAGTGTAATTGCGTAGCAATAATCGGTAGCGAGCAGGGGGCGGAGCCCTCTAGTATATATATATATATATATATATATATATATATATATATATATATATATATATATATATATATATATATATATATATATATATATATATATATATATATATATATATATATATACATATATATATATATATACATATATACATATATATATATATATATATATATATATATATATATATATATATATATATATATATATATATATATATATATATATATATATTATATATATAAGTTCCAGTAATTAGTCTAGATAAACTGCTAATTCTGACAAAATAAAGTATTTATTAAGTATTTTCCAGTTTTTTTTTAATCCAGATGTCTCGTAGCTTATTAAAATTGTTCCAGGAGATTAAAATTAAGTGTTAAAGATATTCAGCACAATTTGCTCAAAATTATAATTTAATACAATATTTGAAAATAAAAATAATTGATCTTAAAAATATTTTTAATTATAAATTTTAATTAATTAATTAATTAAAAAATATTTAGTATTTAAAACTTTAGCTAATCAAATAGACAACTAATATAGTTAACTGCGTCTCATATTTAATCTTAACAAACCACTTAATCTTAATAATAACCAACGAATTTATGAGTTTAAGTCCTGAGTTTTTAATAATTAATATAGCATTTAATTAATTACAATAAATACTTTTTTATATTTTTTAACTTACTTAATTTTAAAACGCAGAAATTTACTAAATGATGTGTCGGCAAATCATATATTTTATGCAAAATTTTATTTAAATTTGAATTTTAGTACATATTTGTTGAGAATTGACGACATAAATATAAAATGATAGCAAAGATAATATACTTTTAACTATTTTAAAGCTTTTGTGAGTTAAAAATAAATTGAAATTTAAGCACTGAAATAAAGATTTTTGATCGAGTAAAATATATATATGACGAAATAAATATAAGAAAACCATATTATAATTATTGATTATTTAACTTCCTTCTAAAAACTATTTTTCCCATTAAATCATCATATACAAATGTTTAAAACTGCTTTGCACATCATTGTCACATTAAATAAATATTTTTTTATTCTATACTGATATGTAAATTATCTTTCTACTTAAACGTTTGGCCATGTGATAAAGAAAGTTTTTTTCTGTTATTCTCTTGAGTATAATAGTTCATAAAACATTTCATATTTTAAATAAAACACATAGTTTTGTCTATTGTTGCATCTAAACCTGTAAAAAAGTGGGTGCGTTGTAATTTGTATTAGTTCTGTAAATATAAAATCAATAAAATTTATTTTTAAAAATTGCAAACAGTTCAAAAATTTCAAACAAATTTAATTGGAATCAATTAACCAAAAACAGAAAATTTAGTTAAATACTGAATCTTATAATCATAACGATAGGTTGAAATTTACAGTCTTATTTGCTCTAAATTTCATCTCACATAAAACTGATCTATGATTCTGTTAAAAGCGAGCCGTTGTATTGTATAATGAGCATTAATAATAAAATTTTTCCACAGTAATAGTTTGGTACTATATTAGTGTTACAGCAAATTGTCACATAATAATGATTCAAAATACTCAAATATTCACAGCGTTCGTCTAGTTAAACCAGCCTTTGTCAACCTTTCAGTATTCGTGGCCCAGTTTTCAGTCATAATTTTAATCGCGCCCCCCCCCACTTACTTTAAAATGTACACAGCAATAATGTATATTGAGTATTTTGAATTCTGTCTTTAAATTATTTTTAACTAACTGCCAAAACAAAAATAAATTAAAAGCCAGTAGCAGTTGTAGATACTATGTTGAGATTGTAGAAACTATGTGGGGAGATAATTTTTCAAAACAATTGCTGTCTATTCCTCTTTCAAATGATAGAATTGGTGATTCAGCTCAAGATGTATAGTGTCAGCTTTTCTCGAAGTTGCGTGACAAATTGTTTTCAATACAGCTTGATGAAGCTATAGATAGTAATAAAGATGCTGAGATTTAATTGCCTATGTTCGATTTTGTGATAATATGTCAGTAGTAAAACTACTTTTCTTCAAATCAATAGAACTCAAAACAACAACGGTCGCATTATTTGCTATTTAAATGATTTTATGAATGTGGCAAGAATAGAACGCAACAATTGCGTCGGAATATACACCAATGGTGCTCGTTCAAGTTCTTGTTAAACAAAAATCGCCTCAATGCGTCTGGACACATTGCATGATCCTCAGAGAGGCTGTGGCTTCGAAAGAAGTGAGTCCCGGTTAGAATATTGTGTTAACTACGGTTGTAACCGTAGTAACTTATATAAAAATGAGACCTCTGAGATCAAGAATCTTTTCCGCACTTTATAAAGACATAGGTTAAGTATACATTCAGCGTTACTATTTAATTGCGAGGCACGATGTTCATCACGTGAGAAATGCTTGCAACGTGTTTATGTATTAAGAGAAGAAATCGCCATTTTCCAAAACAAAGATAACTGACCGGAAGCCGAGAATTTTCGCGATTGTTTATTTGTGATGAAATTGAGCTACTTAGAAATTAAATAACTTGAATCTTCAACTCCAAGGCGCAAATACACATATGTTGGACACGAGTGATAAAGTTAATGCTTTTTGCGGAAAATCGGAATTGTAGGTCAGAAATTTACAGCAATAAAACCTAACAATGCTTGCAAAAGTGGATGATTGTACTAAATCTTATAAGGCTGAAGAATAACATGTAAAAGTTGTTTTTGTAAATATTAAAAATCATTTAGAAATGCTGGCAAAGAATTCTAAAAAAGTATTTTCTTTCTGACGACAAACTGATAGCAAGTTACGAATGGGTGTAGTAATCCATTTCATACGACTTGAAGGACATAGCAAGTTACGAATGGGTGTAGGGATCCATTTCATACGACTTGAAGGACTCTCAATTGATGAGGAAGAAAAATTCATAGACTTCACGACAAGTGGCGAAACCAAAAGACAATTTAGTAATAAATCACTATTTGAATTTTGGGCAGGAGTAGAGGATGATTTTCCTGCACTGAAAACAAGGGCATTTCGCATTCTATTTCTGTTTTCAACATTCTTTTTTTTCTGAAACTGGATTTTCTGCCGTGGCTTCTTTGAAGACACAATATAGATCTCGTCTAATTATAGAAACAGAACTGAGAGTGACTATTTCTAATATTAAGCCTTACCTCAAAAAATTTGCTCTGCAAGACAGGCCCAAGAAAGTCACTAATAATTATTAAATTTGCTTTTAATTTAGTATGTTTTGATTAAGTAAGGTTAGTGAGCCAAAGGTGACTAGTGCTCCTAGCACAGCCCCACCCCCCAAAAGTATAATTAATTTTATTTTGAATCACGAAATAGCCCTGCTGCATTGTAAATCTTGTATCTGAGGTGCACGTGACTGAATTGGAAGAGATTTCCGTGAATGGCCTTCATTGTATAAAGTGATTTAATTTTTCGCAGTTGTCGTTCTAATTTCCGGGTATATAAGAAGATATTGTAATTTATATGTGTTTAAATTCTTAGAACTTTGAGTTATGATATGTTTTCCGAAAGTTTATTTCTTTTTCTTTAACCACATTACTTTAATTCGAATTAATCTATCAGATTAGTAGTTTTAAGTCGTGCAAATGGTGACCATATACATGTTTCCAGGAAGGCCTGACACCGGTGCCACCTTTGAGACACTTCGGAAACAAACGTGAAATCTATAAAAGAGTTAATTATAAATCAGTAAATAGTATATTATTTCTCAAAAAGGAATGATTCAATCGAATACCAATTGATTTATTTCATTTTAAGCAAATGTGGAACTTTAAATTTTTATAATATTTTGACGTTCTCTGCACTTTAGTAGAGTTTGCGATATTTTGTTTCAAGTTTCTTTTTTGTTTACATTTTAAAGTAATTTTTCAGGTATTTTTTGGTATTTTCCAGGTATTTTTTGGTATTTTTGTGGTAGTTATGAGTGTTTTTATGGTAGATTCTGGTGTTTTTTTGTAAATTTGGGCATTTTTATACTAGTTATGGGTTAGGTTTGTTAACTTTAGTATGATTATTTGTTTTTTTAACTCTTATTTATTAGTTTTGGTTAATTAACCCTTTTGAAAGAACTAACTCAGTAATTCTTGATTTATTCTAATAAGTTAAGTCAAAAGAATCGCTTAGGACGTCACACAAGACCTATCAATGCAAATGATTTATAACAAATGATATATAAACAAATTATACACTTTGAAAACAAATATCTCTTTTGAAGTTGGGAAACTTATCCCTACCAGCGAGACACTTAAAGTGCCATTTTGAAAGACGATTGCCAGTCCAAGTGTCTTTTCTAAAGATAATTTGAGTAAGTGAAAAAGTGATTTTAATATATGGCTCCTCTTTGGAACCTGTAGGAAACCTTAGCGCAGAAGCTACAATTCTGAAATTGTATCATAATATAAATGAAATTTTATTTAACAATTAAAAGTATACGTGATGTGTATTAGGGATAAGTGTGCAAGATGTTGCGAAAAAAAATTCAGCACCACAGACTGAACCGGAAAATTAGGAAAAATCCTCAAAGCAAAGCCACCTTTGGCTCCCCACATTAAGTTTTGATTTAATAAGTTGTTTTACTTTAATAACTTATTAAATATGTTGAAACCTATTTTGTTTTCTATATGTATGAGCGCTTTCCTTTAATCGAGTTAATAAATTGTTCAAATAATATTTTTTCTTGGATTTTCTCGCCCCCCCCCCTTCTAGTGTACTCACGCCCCCTAGGGGGCGCGCCCCACAGATTCAGAATCGCTGAGTTAAACCATGCTAAAAGGTATGTTAAAGTTAAAAATGGTATACTAGTTAAAGGTATTGAGCATACCAGTGGTGAAAATTGAAATATATAGTTTCATTTCAAGCATCTAACTACATCTTTTTTTAATTAATATAGTTCCTCAATATTTCTGTAATCATGGTTGTAATAAATTTAAATAACAATTTAAAAATATTTTAAGATTATTGTAATTTTTTGCAAGACACTAACATAGATTAATCCATTTTTGCATTACAAAATAATTCAATTCACTTAAACTATAAGTAAAATAAAATAAAATCAAACCTAACATTGGATAAGTTGTCAAACAATCGTAACATGTTATATTATAATTTTAAAATGACGCAACACCCACTATTAATAAAACTGATATTTTATGTAATCAAAATTAATTTAAACATTTGAAATTTATAAAGACTTTTAAATTATTATACAGTTTATATTTTTAGTAAAAATGCATGCGTAACAAATTTAATTGATTCAAAAATCTGATGCAGGCATCGACCTAAGTACAATTTATAAATGGATAAAAAACCAAAATAAATAATGCTGTTTATTTTTTCAATTATTTATGGAAAAATTTGAGCGATTCATCTGAGAAAAAATCTCACTTGTTTCTTTGGGATTTTATGAAAATGGTGAGGATATTGTTTTGAGCTGTTACATCCATTTGCTGAAACAGGAAAACTTTTTAGCAAAATCCTTCAAGTTTTCCCCGTCGGAAGAAATTTACACAAAAATAGCTTTGTTAAACGTTTGAAACATTTCTTCTCTTATATCGAAAATTTATTCTGACAAATCTATTCGTTTTACCAAAAGCTCCTACTCAATCAAAGAGACTGACGTTTTCATAAGATAAAATTGAATTGACATGGTTTTCAAAGTTGAATATGATTGATTTATTCCGATTTCTTTGATAAATATGAATCTAAACAAAGAGATCTTTGTTTCATTCGAAGAAAAAATTACCTCTACTGCATTAGTGAAAACTATATTATTTTAGGAGTTTTACAATTATTTGGCTATTTATTATTTTGGTTTTAAAATCAAATTTTATTAATTTAGAAATCAGAAACTTCCAATGCATTGAAATCTATACAATATACAAATAGTATAAGAAACCCAAAACAAATAATTCTGCTTTTTTCTCATTTTTAATAGAAAAATCTGATCTATTCCTCTGAGATAAAATCTCACACGTTTACGTATCATTTTATAAAAATGGCGAGGATGTTGTTTTGAACTATTCTATTCATTTGTTGAAACAGGGAAATTTTTTTAGCGAAATCCCTCAAGTGTTCCCACATCGAAAGAAAAACACACAAAAATAGCTCTGTTGAACTCCCGAAACATTTCTTCTCTTATATCAAATACATTTATGCTGACAAATATATTTGTTTCACGGAAACCTGCAATTCAATCAAAAAGACTGACGCTTTCTTAAGAAAACTACAAAAACAATTAAATTGGCATAGATTTTAAAGTTGAATGATTGATTTATAACAATTCATTTGATTAAAATAAATCTAAGCAAATAGGTCATTGTTGTATACCTAGAAAAGGATAAGACCGCTGCATTAGTTTTTAAGTAAAGCTAAATTATTTTAAAAGTTTCATTATTTTCTCTTTGAAACCAAATGCTACTGACTAAAAATCCAAAAATACCAATGCAGTGACGTATTATGTACAATAAATAAATGTATTATAAACTCTAAACTAATAATGTTATTCATTTTTTCCCTCATTTTTATAGAAAAAGTTAGCTATTCATCTGAGATAGAATCCCATCTTTTTGAGATTTTATAAAAAGGGTGAGGATATTGTTTTGATCTGTTCCATTCATCTGTTGAAAAAGGAAATTTTTTTAGTGAAATCCATCAAATGTTCTGCATTGGAAGAAAACCGCACAAACATAGCTTTGTTAAATTTTTGAAACATTTCTTCTTATTCTTATATTCAGATAAATTTATTTGTCTTACGGAAAGCTCCAATTCAATCAATAAGACTGACATTTTCTTAAGAAAACTACAAAAACAATTGAATTGGCATAGATTTGAAAGTTGAATGCTTGATTTATTACAATTCATTTCAAAAAATAAATCTAAACAGAAAGGGTATTGTTACATTCTTAGAAAAATAAAATGGCATTACAATAGTTTCTAAACATAAGCTAACACGTAGTATTTTAATAAAAATATTAGCAATGTTTTAAATTTTGATTTTTCTGTAGCATTACTATTGTTTGAGTTGCTTAAATATTTTTAAAAAAACTTTTTAGCCTCTCTCATGCAAGATTAATTTTTCTTAATGCCAAAGCTTTGAATGACATTGCACGCATGCTCTCCATAATAAATATTTAAAATATTTAAAATTGCATGCATACTTAATATTTAAATTTACATGGATATTTAGTATTTAAATTTTACTCAGTGCAGAAACTGTTACAATTATAAAACTTTGAAACAACCCGAAATATAATTTTTTACATGATGTTTTGTTCATAAACAAAAGTTTAAAGTTGAGAATTGGAAAACGGTTTTGAATAAAAGTAATCAATTTTAAAAAAAAGAGTAACTTTATTCATTTTGCTCTAAAACTTAAGATGGATTAAATTTCTTTCGGTGGTAATAAAATTTGGATCTATGCTAATTTTAACATATTTATTTATGTGAGTAATAATTATTAGCACATGCCTCGTGTTAAAACTGTTGATATTAAACTAGCCTATTCTCTATTATACATAATTAAATAAATCGGATCATGTTAAGCAATATTATGGTTAAACTTTGCAACAATCTTATCCTGAATATAGGGTTAGTGACCATGCTACAATAGTTCTATTTTCATACCTATTCTATTTCATATCTGTTCTATTGTAATTGAAATGATGAAGTTTTAAACTTGATACTTTAAATCTTGTATCGCTTTTTAGTGATAATATGCCTCAGCATACCGACTCTAAATATATAATACTTTAAATGTTTCATAAATTTCCAACGATAATATGCCTCGGAATATTGATATTATGGCTTAATCTTAACAACTTTTTTTCCTTAATGTTAATTTCGTAATATCACTTTTAGCGAGAGATTTTTTTAATGTTTAAAATAAATTTAATACTATTTGCTTTTAACTTATTACATTTTATTAAATGTGATTTTATAAAAAATTCTACTCCTTTAAACGTCGAAAAATTTTGAAGTGATTTAATAGAATATCAGGCAAATATGTTTCAACATCAGTACGGTTTTGTAATGAACTAAATCATCACCTTTTTAAATTTTATTACCCAATGGTATAGAGCATTTTATGCTGAAACGTGGTTCAATTCGACACGTTCCGCAGTGGAATGATCGCAATGACACGGATTCCAGTAGAACATCCAAGCCAAGCATCACTGGCTGCTGTCAGAAAGCGGGTGGGTGACTACTTTGATCAGCCTGCGTAGGGACTGAGGATGTACGGTATAGGTCTTTGTTAAACTGTTCTGCCGTAAAGTGCTTGACTACTCGTGCAGGTCGTCGGCCTACTAAAGTGGGGAGCCATTCACTCTGCTGAGGATCAAAATTGTGATGACATGTCTTTGGATCCTTCTCAGGGATTGTTTCCCAGACCGTCGACAACAGCTCATTGTGTAGCTCTTGTGCGACTTTAAATAAAGTACCTACTTCAATTGGATAATTGGATTTTAAGTAGAAGAATACCGCAGAACTCCACATACTCCGCTATACTTATGCCCAATCATAAGGTATAGCGTGGTAAAGTTACATTTATTAGAATTTGCTTATTATTACACAGAATCGATTTTCGCGTTATATTTAATTGGATATAACGTGAAAATCGTTAATCTCAAGCGACGTCCCGCGTGAGTATAGAACCTGATTTGTTGCTGAATCGTGGCATAGAGAAATGCCATGATTTAACCAAGTGTCATGTCGCTGGCATGTGTCCGATTAAGCGAATCGAGCTTATACGATATAGAGATTCTAAAAATGCTCTTTACATTTTCCTTGATACCGATTTTTCATTAATAATAAATATTTTAAACATAGGAATAAAATGCTTGACTTTTCAACAGGTTTGGTTTTCAAGAGCTGGACAAATTTTAAAATGACTATATGACTGCAGACTATATGACTATTTTAAAATGACTATATGACAGAGTTAATTTTTATTTTACTTTCAATAAAAACTAAAAAAATACAATGTTCTACAAAATATTTAAAACTTTTCATTTATCATAAATAGTTTAAAAAAACAGACTCAACATATTTTATAAGCTTTAATAAAGAAACGTTAAAAAAAATTTTTTTTTAGGAAACTTAATATTTTAACTCTATATGAATTCATAAATACTCTTAACAACTACAAAAAAATTTATGACAGACAGTATGGATATCAAAAGTTTGAGTTGAGTTCTCGTTAATATTATTTAGATGAAACTCTCGTCGTTAGAAAGTTTGAAATTCATCGTATTCCAGCAAAAAGAATTAATTTATATTTTGGATAACAATAAATTTTATTTAGTTATTAATGCATTTAAAATGAAAGATTTTCAAAATTTCATTACAAAAGAATTAAAACTAATGATTCTATATTCAGCATAAAATGTAATAAAAATATATTTATTTTATCAGTAAACAATTCTTGTCAAAACAGAAATATTGGGTAGAGAAGTTGGAATAAATATTAAAAGAGATAAAACTTAGAATTGCATACAGAAAAAATCTGGAGGTAAAATATGCATACATAGTTATATAAAGAAAAAATAATTCACTTCAATCTGTAACAAAATAAGAACAGACATAATTTGTTAAGTTTTAAAAGTTAAATTAAGCATTAAAAATTATAAAACTTTCAGTTATGTTTACAGAAAATTATTTTTAATAGTATGTTATGGAAAAGAAAAAACCTTACTTTAAACTGATAAAAATACATTAAAATCAGAGATACTAAGCGATAGAGTTTCAGAAATTAAAGAGCATGTATATATATATATATATATATATATATAGCAAAATAAATAAATACAAAAGAAAAACAGAAAAAATTAAGAAAAACAATAAGTATCATTGCTATATTGATACAATATTAGAAAGCACTCTTTTTCGGATATAATCGATTGGCCTGATGAAAAGATTATATCTTTTATTTTCCGGTTTTTTAAAAAATCTTTATCCTCTTTTTTTTATTATTAATTCTTTTTCTTTCCCCAGTTGTTTGTTATTATTATTAATTCCCCCCCCCCTTTTTTTTTCATTTGTCTGTAATTTATATTTGTTTTATCTTCATTTTGAACATATATATATATATATATGAGCAATTCTACAAATAAACGCCAATTAGGCGGCCAAAAAAAAATTTTTTTTTGGGGGGGGGGCACACTATTGCTACCTGAATTTTCTTCTTTTTTACACCCTAAAAAGGCAAGAAAAAATCGTGAACATGGAATTTTTTCTTTGTGACATACTTTAAATGTGACACACTCAGATAAATCTCGCCGTTTATTCAGATAAAACGATTTTTACATAAATATAATATTATTATAATGTTTCTCTAAAATGTATTTATAGAGATTTCATACTATAAGATTATATTTTAGCATAAAAAACAAAAATAAAAAAATTTAATCAAAATTCGTAAATTGGAAAAATTGGGACAAATTTAAAATTGTTATTTTGTCATTTAAAGTATGTCACAAAGAAAAAATTTCATGCTTACGATTTTTTCTTGCCTTTTTAGGGTGTAAAAAAGAAGTAAATTCATGTAGAGATAGTGTGCCCCCCCTTCCCCAAATTTCTTTTTGGCCGCCTAATTGACGTTTATTTGTAGAATTTGCTCATATATATATATATATATATATATATATATATATATATATATATATATATATATATATCACATTATCACAAATAATAATTTTGTGCATTGACCCTTGATCGAAAATAAAAATCTTTCGACAAAAGAAAACAAAATTAATAGATATTGAAGGAACAGATATTCTGTCACACTTGTCCTATATATTCCAGTTTCTTGAATAAAGACATTTATCTTCACTCACTGCATAAATTTTTCTTTAAAACTGGGGAATATCCGCAAAAGACTGATGATACGGATGTGTATTGGAATGTTCTTAAAAAAACAAGTTTTTGCTCTCCATTTTAAAACCGAATGTCTTTCTTGCGTGGGTGGACGTGGTCAAATTTGTCACAGAATACATGTGACGGACAAAATAGACGTTTTTGTGGGGAAAAAAATGACCAGTTCAGTCAAAAGCCGATATTCTGAGGTTTAATGCAGCTATTAATGTTAGCTTCTTGGCATATTGCCACCCTATACATATTACATTACAATTTCCTTATTTTTTTGCTCAAATATATCAGAAAAAGATGAACACTTAAAAAAACTTCCAGATAAAGGAAATCACTTTTATCATGTTTTCTTGTATGACATAATTTTCAACAGCAATAGACATTTAGAATTTCTTTAATTTATTTGTCTGTAGATTTATTTTGCTTTGCATATTTTTTTTTGTCTATATAAATAATTACAGCTTCCTACTAAATGTGCTTGAGAAAAAAAAACATTGCAATCTTCAAACTCAACATTCAACAGTGTTAGACATTTAGAATTTCTTTAATTTATTCTTGTGTTGATTTATATCTTTTTGCATACTTTTTGCTCAATCCATCGCAATATTTAGTGCTTATTACTGTTATAATTAAGTGTGCTTGAAAAAAATATTCATCAAAATCATTAAACACAAGATTATTTGAAGAAAATATAATAAAAATATATCTGTAGCAAGGTTATTTTTTAGCCTATTTAACAAATAATTAAATAAATATTTATCTTTAATAATAAAGGAAGAGTTAATGTGCCTATGTCATTATTATAACTCCCGTATCGTTTGATCTACCGCCTTGAAATCTAGATGGTGAAAAGGAAAATTTTATCTCTGATCTTTAAATCTGTTCAAAAATTTAAATTAAAACATTCAAAAGAGAGGAATAAAAATTATAATTTTCTCATTGGTTTAGAAGAAGTTATTGTTTTATATTAGACTGCAGTTAATCTGCATTATGAAATATTTTAAATATAACATCTGTAATGTTTGCTAGCTTATAGCTCCAAATTATTAAAAAAAAGAGTTTATTACATAGTCTTTAATATTTAATTATTTTTTATTCGATATGTCAGATGAACTCAATTATCAACGTAAACGAAGTACCAGGCGGATTATGTCACTAAATTAGTATTTCTAAAAGTATCTGAACAATATATTTCTTTATATGTCTTTAGCCATGATTTTAGAATGTGTTTTTATGAAATTATATAATTTAAAATTAATGGTTATTGAAACATGAAATAAGGATATCGACTGAAGAGAAAAACTAATAAATAAATAGTATTAATTCTTTTAAAAAAATCTCCATACTATTATTTACTTAAATAATGCTTAATTAATATAGGTAGTAGGCACTATAGATACTAAATTTTCCAACATAAATTAAAAATATTATTTCAGAATAGTTGGTATCTGTTAAAAAGGCCCCAACACTGTTCAGTTTTAATTTGTATTTGCGATTTTATGACCCCTTGAAATGGATAAGAAACGGAGAAAATTGCTTAATTGTGATAAATTTTGACTATCATAATTTTTCTTCAATCAACAGTGTTATTCCAAATGATATCGAATGCAGTTAATATTTGTTTGAAGAAAAAAACAACATTAAACAGGTTTTTCATAATTTAATAAGGTAAAGCCATCGGGAAAGGCATTATCAACAATAAAAAATAATGAAAATATTTTAGCTTCATCTAGTATGTTGGTTTATTTCTTTCAATTTTGTGTACGGTTTCGTTGTATTGTTTCGGACTGATTAATTGACTATTTACTCTTTTTTACCCCATAAAAAGAATTAGTACTCATAGATTTAGAAGCAACCTAAATAAAAATGTTGCATTATTAAAAAAACATAAATAAAATGTTAATGTTTTTAAAAATAATTAGGCAGTTTAATTGCATTTTTATTATTGTAGCACTCGATCAATCAGTCTTAATCAAATCTAGAATGGTTGGTTAATGAATTTTAAGCCCTGTGTAGAACTAAATCCATCGCTGCAAAATTTTTAATGCTTTAAAAAATCGCTATAAAAATAAAATTTTTGTTTTCTGTCAATTTAAATTTAGATTAGCATTAGGCTTATGATAATTGTAAAAATAATTGAGCGAATTTGAATGCTAAGTCATATAATCTAAAATATTTTTTTTTGAAAAACATAATGTTAATGTAGAAACTTATTCAAATGACTCTATTTCGTATAGGTATTAAGCTCAGAAATTTACACAAAATCTTAATTTTTTTTTTAAAATGCTTATTATAAATTTGTAGATGACATAAAAATCTGTTTCAATTGTTATTTTTTTTAAATTTATATTTTGTGTAAATTTAGCTTCGACAGTCTAAATTTTAAAAGGACCAAACCCTCAAAGCATGCAGAGTGTTCCATAAAAATCATCCTTATTGTACATTGTACATGTTAAGAACCATTATTAAAAATGAAGACAATAAAATATGCAAACTTGTTATTTAGGCGAGAAATGAGCAGAAATATTATCGGAATCTGACAAGTCACAGTTAAGAAAGGGGTTTCAGTAACTATTTGAAAGTAGGTGGAAGACTGAAGTTGAAAGACGACACTTCTACAAGTTTCAATCCGCTATCATACAGGCTTCAATGTTCTTTACAGACACCTTTTTTAATTTTGATTTTTTTTATTTTGATAGAATTTTTGTTTTCGTCCTCTCCTAAATATTAATTAGTGGCCTCCAATCTGTATATTTTTCATATTCCTTTTTTGATAAGAATTCTAAAAAATATGTATTAAGTTCACCCTAACAGAGCACTATGTCTACATTAATAATGATGCCAAAATTTTATGTCAAAATTTGTTTCGGTTGAAATATGTTTAGTCCAGCTGATTAGTATTACAATAATGAAATTAAATACATCATTGTCTTCAAATATATGGATAGATTATTTACTTTTTTCAATTAAATATGGTTCAAAACTAGATTAAGTTATGGTGTGGAATTCTTCATGAAAGGTATATGTTTATATATAAGTATATACATTTACATGTAAGTATATAATTTCTAATGTCTTGAAGGAAATATATTTAATAATAAAGTAAAATATTTATTTACTTTAATTTTTAAAGAGCTTCATGTATTCCTTTCTTACGGAAGAATAATGGTAAATAATGTAGTTTATCATTATTCCAGCATTGTTTTTAATTTCATGTTTTATGAAAGAGTTTATCTAATTTCTAGATAATTTTATTGGCATTCTTTTGTTTTCTAAGCCTACATATGCTCTGTTGTTACTTTAATTCTAAATTGGGAAGATATCAGAAAACTAAAATGTATATTGTGTTTCAGTTGAGATGATTTAATGCAAACAATAAAATTATTTTAAACAGATTAGATGATACCAAACAAATTAATTTAATTTGATTTAGAAACTCATTTAAGAAACACGATAGACGTGAATTAAACAAATTAATAAAAAGCTATTTCATGTTTTTTTTCTTTTCAAATTTTGCTAAAAACTGGAGTTTTCAGCAATATTTTGGGGTCTATCATTTTCATAACTCTGTGCCACACGGTTAAATATTCCAGATCAAATTACGGTACAAAGTACCGTTACTAAGGGTGCTGGATCTTTTTATCAAAAAATCCTTTTTTAATTGAACATGTTACACAAAAAATCTGGTATATCGTAATTCTTACAGCAATAATTACCATAAAATCATTGAATCAATCTTAACTAAATAAATATTACTATAAAAGTTACGGTATAATATTTCACAACAGAAATGGATATGCTGGAAAATTAATTTTTCAGATAATGCACACAATTTTCAGTTAACTAGATTTATACCATAATATGATCTCGATTTTTTTTACAATGCAATTGATGCCCACATGTAGTAGGTGTTGGAGACTTAGACATTGTTTCTCCAATTGAAATGAACATTTTTGAATTTCAAGTAATACATATAATTATAAATATAAAATTATAAAACAGCATCAATAGCATAAAACTATAAAACAACAACATCAACAGCTTGAAATATGAAATTATAAAATATCATTTAGAAACTTTTTTTAGACATTAGTAGAAAAAGAATCATTCTTAAATTTGCTTTCCAAAAGAGAAAACAATCTACTCCATCATTTTTTATACTTGTGTTAAACATTCCAACTAAAATTCTTAAAAGTTCATGAATAAATTATAAAAATAAAAGTTTCGCATAATTAAATATCACTGTCCGTAATTGTTGCCAGACATTTACTCACATATATTAAATTACCCAGTTATACCATGAATGTAACCTTATTTATTATTCCAGACTTATTAGAAAAGAAATAAGCAGCTATTTCGAATATCTTATATAGGTTTGATGAGGCAGTAAGTATTTTTTTATTATGTCACGTCTGTTACTATAATTAGGTGCTTAAAAATAAGTATTTATTTAATTATTCAGTTTATTTTGTTTTTAAGAAGGAAGGAAGGTACCGAAGTTGTTACTCAAAAATCAAGCTGAACTACTTTTTGCAAATTGATTTTTTTATTTGTTTATTTTTTGTACATGAAAAAATCTATAATGATAAAACGGAGATGTTGTTTATGTTTTTCTCTTATAATACCAGAACTGTTTGCGCTGCCATTCCGAATTGCAGAAAGTAGTTGAAAAGGACAAATTTAGCTCCCGATTCTGAAAATCGTTGAAAAATTTCAATTATATCGTTCTGGAGATACGTCCGAAAAAGGAATTTTTCTTATAAGATGGACATTGGTTCAATGCCCACTAGCCGTTGTTTTGAATTGGGTAGTTGCAATTCGAGAAGAAGTGAAGTGATTACACCTAACCAGGTGATTTAAATCAGATTTAATAGGAGCGATGCCTCGCGTGTGTGACGGATCTGACTCAATTTTGAATCCTAAGTGCCACGATTTACCTATAAAGACGTCATTTGAAGGTATCAATTCAACTATAGATGACTCTTTTCCCGCAAATACTTTAAGAGATAGAATCATTTGTCTCTCACTAATCTAAAAGGGAATTCGCTGCATTCTCTTTAAGGTATTTTAGAGTCTAAACACCTAATGATAGCTTTGATCATTTGGTGTTTAAATACTGAGGAAAGTACTTGTTTATGAAACTGAAATTATATTATGCCCATTTATGTCATTTTATCTGTGCTTTATTCCCGTTATATTTGGATTTAGTCTATATTGCTCAAAGTATACCCTATTCTTTGGACAATTTAACGGTAATTTGCGTATAAAATGTATTAAAGTTCCTTTTTCTAATTCTAAAAAAATATCCATCTTGAGATTATACGAATGCAAAAGTTACCTGCTTTAACATGAACTTCTCGGCTTATGATACTTCCAATTGTATTAGTGGCTGCGCATCTGTATACAGCATCATGTACACCTTGTCTGAAATCTTCAGCAGCGAATGGGGGAAAGACGAGTGAACCATCTGGTCGTGTATGCCTAATGCCTTTAACATCTCGAAGGATGTTGCTGTCCTGCTGTATCCAATTTATCACAGGCGGGGGATGACCTTGAGCTGAGCAAGTCACTATAGTCCCAGTGTCATTTGTGAATTCAATTTTATTTGGCGGCTCACTAAAAAAGGTAGGACCTCGTTGATTCTCGTGACCTGAAGAAGAGCCTGAAAAATACATTACAAATTTAAATTAAAAGTTTCTAAAGCAATAATGATTAAAATATAATTGCAATTAATTATTATAACTAGCAAAAGGCAACAGTTCAATAAAATTTGTAAATCATAAAAAATTTGAATTTTTTTATTAATAAGACAGGTCCAATTTCTATTTTATGGGAATAAGCATTGTATTTTACTAAATCTTAATAAAGGGAACAGTACTTGTTTTTAGTATAAAATTTTCAATTGCAGACTTCCCCAAATTGTTTCGATTCTTTCCATTTTATTAAGATTTAAAAATATCATTATTTGCTTGATTTAGGAAATGATAGTTAAAGTTTGAGAAAAATCATTTGAAGAACTTTGACAAATTTCTAAACAATACTTTGAAATTTAATCATAGAATTCGTTTTTCTGATACTGCTTATAGTATTAAGACATGTGAATAATTCAATTGATTTCTACTTGAAAATAATTGGACTAGAATTTGAAAATAAAATAAATGGCACATTTAAGGCCAATATTTTAGCAATTAAATCATTGAGAGCAAATTTAAATATATGCACTAGTGAATAACAGATTAAGTAAAGCCTGACTATGAACAATTCATAATAATTATGAAATATATTGTTTTTGGTGAGTGGCAGCCACAATATGTTTTTGTAAAATACAAATTATGTAAAGAAATATTATGGAATTTTTATAAAGTATTGCTTGAATTGAAGTTTATTTTCTTTTGGTTGAGGGGGGGGGGGGAGAGGATTAAATAAGTAGTCAGAAATTCTACCTGCTAATAAACACAACAGTTTTCAGTGAATAAACATTTTATCTGAGATTATATTAATACTTTTACTGATTATACTTTTTAATGTTATGTAAGTCATGCAAATGCTGGAAAACAAGTTTTTGCCTGGAATCGAAAAATATAATGTAGTTATTTTGAAACTTTTAATGAGAAAAATGATCCTATATTTCGTTATTTCAGATGCTAAATAAATTCTTTAATAACAAGAAGATAGTGCAGATTTTTTATTCCGATTTTTTTTCTTTATATCTAGTCAATTTCCAGAAGAGGCCTTGTCTGTCATACATTGCCCAGGTACTTTCATTATATATATAGTTTTATCGAATTTTCTTCTCCAAGATACTTCTGAAATTCCTAAACATGACTGTCAAATAATACCCTCTTCAAGAGAAGGTTAGTTATTTTAAAGTTATTCCGTGATGAACAAAATTATCAATGTGGGTTGTCATAAAACTTTTTATCTTACTTTTTATCGGGACTATTTTTTGTAAATGGATTCATTTTCCAATTTCTGCAAAACGTTGCAGAGAACTATTTTCACATCGTCCATATGCATATAAAAGACTATTTTAGCGTCTCAACTATTTAATCTTTCAAAAAAAATTTCTCGGAAATGCTCAGAAGTTCCTGTATTAATCTCACGCGTCTACTGTTATCCTCACTACTAGTTATCCCTCATAATTTTATAGTCAAGCATTCCTTTTGGAATATTAAACTAAATATATGCCTTTTTCGGGGAAGTTATTGTGATCTCACAGCTTGCACAGTAATATCGAGATCTATTGTTGAAAGACTCTCATCCTTTTTTTTTTTTCTTAAAACATTGCTTGCTGTTTTTTCAATAACACTTGGACATGCCAAGCTCGCCAGCCTTTGATAGTTTTCAAAAAAAGTCAGGAAGTTGCGTCTCTTGTTTGAAAAGAGCACTGCAAGGATGAAAGTGCGTACTCTGAGCATTTCTGGTCATAAGTAAAATGGCTTTCAAAAGGCATCTTATATTTATTCAGATAAAAAAAGTAAGAAAATATCTTATTTATTAGAAACTCTACTAATAGCTCAATGAAGAAAAAAAAACTCTATTCATTTTAAAACAAATATAAATCCTGGTAATTACACTCTCAATTGACTCCTATTTCGATTTTAGTAATTTGTCAAGATTGCCACTTAACTTATTATGTTCTTGTAGACTGCTACCTCAATGTTATTTTTTTTGCTTCTTAATTTATTCTTTACACCCTTTTCACAATTAACATAAATTCGAAACCACACTTGTAAACCATTTTTGCAATTAACACAATTTCTTTGTTATCTTTTATTTGCAAATAGAATGAAAGAAGAAACATCATTACTATAAGTATTATTAATTTTTAATTTATTTTAATATATCTGAAACAATTAAACAAATTTTATTAATTTATTTTACCTAAAATTAATTTAGCTAATTACCATATGCAAAAGTAATTTATTAATGTAAGTCATGTTATAATTAATTTCCTTTCACGAATATGGCTATAGAACTGTTTAAATGTGATGAAATTATTTTTACAATTCATTAAGTTTGTCCATTTCAGCCTGTGGTTATAAGGTGTTTTTGTATATTTATTAAGCCTTTGATGCATAATATGGGTAAAGGTATGTGAAAAACTAATATTTTTAGCAATATAGAAAAAAAAGGGAATAATCATATGCTCATTGTGTTGATTTTTCACAACTTGGTTAAACATTTAATAAATATTTATTATACTCTGAACTCCTTTATACAAAATCCATTATACAAAAATTTGAAATACCACTGATTCAACTACCATTATTGATTACAACTCAGTAAGAGAATTAATCTTGAAAACGGTCAATTAGACTTAAAACAGGAAACTGTATAAAATTCAGTTTATATTTTTCGAGGCGCTTCTTTGGTGAGGTAATTTAATATAGAGTCAAGCGGTTTAATGTTGTAAGGTAGTACCAGCTACTGTTCCAAATAGATAACGAGAATAACTTTCAATATCTCATATTTTTTAAATATTCCCTAATTGTTTATTCACTGGAATGTATTCAACCACTGGTTGGTTTACCATGTACCTCATAAAGTAATGATGCCCCATTGAGGAGGTAAAATTTGAAGAAAAAAAAGTAAAATTGGAAACATTATTTCCTTTCTCAAATAAGTTATAAATATTAGGGAACTTTTCCTGTGCACTTGGGTTTCTGCACATGCATTTTATCACTATTCATTTCAATATTTATAAATCAATTTTTGGGTGGTATTAAAAATTCTACTTTAAGCGTGGATTACAATAATAAAAACAAATACATTTTAATAAAAAGTTTTGTTCTAATGTTAGAAAATAATATTTCTGATTATTTTCTTGCTATAATATTAAAGCACTGCATTTTCAAAATTTCTATTTATCCATTATGTTTAACTCAAATCATCTATTCTTTGTAAAAATGCAGAAAGTTTTTGTCTAACCGATATTCTTATTCTGCGATACTTAAAGATTTAGTGTTAATTCTTAATTTTCTTATATTTCGATTTCATGCTTGTGCATTGCAAGTTTACTTTGTTAAATCAAATCATACAATTGACAAATGGAGTTAATTTTTCAGAAATATTTAATTTTAAAAACAAACTTTATTATTTGAGTCGATGTCAAAAGTTACAGAGAGAAAGAAAGATGGAGAGAAAGAGTAGATATTGTCTGAAAAAATCTCAAAAATTATCCAGAAATTCTTACGAATTTATAAAAAGAAACTTAGTACTATAGAGATAAAATTCGTTACCAATTTGAAATGTTATAATGTTATAAGTCTCATCAACAAGTAAAAACTTTTCTCATTTATTTCTTCGTTTTGAGTTATACAATCTGTATATCCTATGTTATTTCATTTTGAAGTAAATTTGATTATTTTCAAAATCCAGTAAATCAATTATTTAAATATGATAAACAAATTAACAAAATATTAATACATAAAATTTTGATAGTTATATATGCTTTAATGGTTTCGTTTATTTTTAAAAAAAAAGTTTTTGTATTTTGCCATTACTTAAGCATTTAATAAGCATTTTTTCAAGTATAATCCGATCGTATAATCCCAAGAATTCTTTGTCATTCGGTTTCGGATTCTAAAGAATCAACATTTTACAAACGAGTTTGGATGTTTAATATTTTGAAAAAATTCCTTACATTAAAACCATGAAGATAAAAATATCGAGAAAAATAACAAATACTAGTGAATCTTCTTAAAGCAGAATGTATTTTCATTATGTGAAACAACTTTTCGATAAATGCTCGACAGTTTGTTTACTTTTTATTGCATATCAATGCTTACTTCTACTTTTAAAAATAATCATTACACCCTGCCTTTTACGCAAACACATTCGTATGATGATATGTTCATTAATTGAAAAAAATTAACATATCATATTATAATAGAGTTATAATAATTTGATTCAAAACTAGAAATGCTCTATGTCTTAAGCTTTAAGAAGAATACTAACACAATAAAGGAATAAAAATAAATTTTCCTTTCTATAGTATACATGTTTGCATACTTATAAAATGCTCAGCGCAATGTATGGATATATATTTTTTTTCACTGCAAGTAATAATGAACATTCTATGATTGAAAGTTAAAGTGTTCTCATTAAAATACATTTAAAAACAGGTAAACTGTTACATTTAAATATTAAAATGTTATCATTTTTACTTACTAATAAAGGCTGAATATATATTTAATTCCAAAACAATGGTTATAAAATCCTTGGGTTTATTTTCATAAAATTAAAGAAAACTCAAAGTAATGAAAACGGAATTAAAAATATCCTGTAATGAAAAGGTGAACAGCTTTAACTTAATTCCATCTGGTGAGGATTTCGAAACTAGTAGGATTAAGTATCTTCCTCCTAATTCATAGGGCCATCTAACAAACATAACTTTATTCATGTAAAGGGACTTAACGCCTAAACATTACATTCAAAACTGGAAAAACGAAATAAACTAAATCACCCTTCTCAGTTCGACTTGTTGTTTCTATTTTGCATCCGAAGAAAAGATTACAAAATGTTTTCACAGAAGGATACATTCAAATACAAAGCGAGAAAAGAGTAAACGGATAGCAGCTTATTTTAATTAATATTTATGAACTCCTCTTTCAAAGTAAAAGAATCTTGGATTTCAAGTCATGGTATTGTCTTCAAAACGATGGAAATGTCGAGATTCAAAAAGACATTTTAAAGAATGGAACTTTGGAGCAGAAATGTAATGAAGAAATATTACTGCTCGTTTTGACATTTGTTTCTTTTGTGTTTTGAAAGATTTTCAACCAGAGAAATAATGAGTTTTCTATAGAAAAGGGAAGAATCGAGAAACCGACATCGCTGCATCCAATGACTGTATTTGCTCAAAATATTTGTTACGGGTTTCCTTTGAAATCAAATAAAAGAGCTTTGCAAAATGGTATTGCTGAAAAATTTCTTTATTTTGAAAGGGGAGAAATCTTTTGCATAAGTAATGCATTTATTTTACAAACAATAGTAAATCGTAAAATTTTATTGACTTGAAATCGAGAACTTATTTCATATTCTATCTTTTTACTTTGACTTGAAAATAGGTCATGAATCAATTTTACTAATTATTTAAAAATTAGTTTTAGATTTAAACTAGTTACAATATTTTTCATACAAGGCAACAAAAAATTATGTTTTCTTAAAAAAAGAAAAACTGTCAACTGGTGTGTCAGTATATATCGATTGTTTCACAAAAAGATACTGTTTATTAAAAACGGACAACTGTTTTTTAAGCAGATCAGTCCTGTTATTTTAACAAAAAATTATGTTTAATGAAAAATTATAACAAAAAAAGGAGCTCAATAAACCAATTATGCCAGCATTGTACTCGATGCGTGCCTGAAGCAATTTGCGGGTAACGATTAAGAACAGAAAAAAAAAAATCTACATTCATCTTTAAACAGTTTTCTTTTTTTTCTTTTTTTTAAAAATTGTTTTCAATAGATTTTACAGTTATTTCTTATTGTGTAAAAGCACTAAATTTCCAAAATAATGTATGAATTAATAATTATGAATAATTGGAAAGGGCTCATATAATTGAAATTAAAAAATATATGTATATATTTATCTATAACTCTCCAGTGAATTTTTCATTGATTAACTATATTCATGAATTTTATGTACTATAATCATAAAAACTAAGTTCTTTATTTTAAAGTTAAGGAAATTTATTTTAAAATTAAAGTATATGTTTTAAAAATAATTCTGACTCGTGAATTTTTTTGAAAAAGTGAGAAACTTACTTTTATTCCACACTTTTAGTATAATCAATGAAGAGTTCACTAAGTTAATTTTATTACTAAGTTGAATATTATTAATTTTAGTAAAAAAAGGTTTTATTATTCTTTATGAACCATATAAAAGCATTTTATTGCGACTTCCGATTTTTATTTTTATACTTTAAATCAGATAAGAGAGTTTATGAATTAACTAAAAACAATATTGCAGAAAAACATCTAATTAAAACATAAAAATATTGACGTAAAATCTCACGATGTATTTAAGTGATTTACTGTGTTCATGAATTTATAAACTATTATTACAAAAGTTAAATAGTTAATTTCTTATCTAAAAAAGTTTAGAATTTAATATTTAAATTTTTTATTAATTAAATATTTTCTTATGATTTTATTTTTAGATAATTTCTAATACATTTAGTAACGTATTTCAAACTTAAAATTTTCCAGAATCATTAGAGATATAATATATTTATTTTTCTAATAATTATTTTTCTAAATAAATTAAATAATTGACTACCAAATAAATATGAAACATTTTTTCAATAAAAAATTTTTAAAAATTAAAATATAAAACATTTTTCTAGAAGATATTTATTTCCCAATTAATCATTGATTATAATTTTAAATGAAATTTAAAGTAACAATTTTGGCTGTTTTGAGAAAAAAAAAAAACACTCAAATTTTTTTATGTTGCATACTATTTTAGAAACATAATTAGAATAGAATGGAAATTTTGCAGTGATAATTACACTGGGGAACAAATTTATTGTTTCAATTATGCAGATACTTAATATTGCCGAATTCGATGGTGGAGATTCCATATCTGAGCTTAATTTTGCTTATAAAGCAACGGTTTTGTTATATGACCTTTTAACGCTATTTTTGTCGAATAGACAAATTAAAAACGTCATTTCTAACAAAGGGTCGTGTAAATTTTGCGACAAACTTCTAAAGAAATCAGGGCACATCATAAAAATTTTAATTTAATAGAAACCCATCCCCGGATATGTAATCATATGGCTAGGAGTGCTTCTCTATGATGATTTCTTCAAAAGCACATGAAAAAACAGAATATAAAAAGGAAACGCCCCTAGCAGTATATTACAACATTTTTGTGCATGGGTTTTCTTATAACCTTAATTTTGCTGATGTGCCTTATCTCCACTAGATGTTTATCGCAACATTTACGGGACCCCCTCTTTAATATAACATTTTTATCCTGTACATTTCTACCAAAAATAAAAAATGTCATTGTTAATAAATGTAGCTTGATGAGGGAAACGTATTGCAGATTTAAAACTAGTGATTCAAAAATATTTAAGGCACATAAAAAAATTTCATGCAAATGAAAACAACAAAAAAATTTTCCTAAGTTTTATTGAATTATTCTTTAGAAAAGCACAGTCACTAATTTTGAAATAAAAATATACCTGTTTCCTACTTAGTCTTTCACGAATTGAAGAATAATACAAATAAAGTGCTAAATTTTACAATAAAAATCAAAAGAAATGTTAAACTGAAACTTTTCCGCAATCCCTATTTAAAAGGAATTCTTAAAAGAGAAATAATGAGTGTTGTTTTCCAATTCTTTTTCGTGTAACACTGAATTCTCGATCAATTCTTTCTCGATTCCATTAACGATTTTAAATTAATTTTGATCTCCTTAGTGCTCAAATATTTTTATGAAGCAGTTGAAATTTTCTGATTTTAAATACGAAACGCAAATAAATACAGAGCTCATAGAAATTCATGAAACTTAAATAGGCATGAAAATTCAAATCAATTTCACTGCAAAAATATTCCGGATCAAATTATGGTAAAACGTACCGACACTCATGGTGCTGGTATATTTTATCTTAAAATCCATTTCTATTCTAAAATTTTTGCGAATCAAAAAATCTGATATACCGTAATATTTCCAGTAATATTTATTGCAAAATCACCGAATTGCTGTCATCAAATAAAT
This sequence comes from Parasteatoda lunata, assembly GCA_949128135.1. NCBI lineage: Eukaryota > Metazoa > Arthropoda > Arachnida > Araneae > Theridiidae > Parasteatoda > Parasteatoda lunata. The sequence goes on from OX421971.1 coordinate 67,235,986, forward strand.
ATTACTATACAATTTACGACATAAAATGTTGCGGTAAAAATAGAAATTTCCGGACACTGCAACCAGGGTGCCAATACTTTTTACCGTTATTAGATTCGGAACTTTCTACAGAGTAAGCGAAATTTTGTTTCCTGAACTCATTGTCTATGTTACCAGCCACCGGTTAACTGAAACTCCACTTAAATGTGTCAATAGACTAATATTATTTCAAACAAAAGAGCAGGGTTATTCATAATTCACTCCGGGGTTTCGAAGCGTTAGAGTAAAAAAACGAAGAGGAATATGGCAAAAAAGAACATATGAAATTGTTCCGAAAGTATTCAAGTTTCAATTTAAGAAGTTGCCGGTAGAGGGCGGTAACATGTACCACTGATGCCAGTTGTAGTAAAAATAAGGTTGTAGTAAACAGAGGGAATTATGAATGACCCTGCATAAGAAAATTTTAATTAAATCTAAGTTCAATTGGTGTCTAAAATATTTTTAAAAAAAATCGAAATGAAATTACCAAATCTGCCCAACAAATCAGACAGAAGGACAAGGTATTAATTGATAATTTCTTATCATAAGCACTTTCACGCGAATAAGTAATTCATAATTTGCAAGCATTTCGCCATCTTTCCATCGTTTTGAATAGCTTCTCAAATCCTGTGACGCGATTGAATGCACGTGCCTTTTCCATGTTTGGTTCTTTTCTTTTGGTTTATTTGTGAAAAAGGTTATATATATATATATATTCAAATATAATCGTGTGGGCTGATGAAAAGATTATATCTTTTATTTTCCGGTTTTTTAAAAAAACTTTATCCTTATTTTTTTAGATAAATTCTTTTTCTTTCCCCAGTTGTTTGTCATTATCATTATCATCATTATCATTATTATTATTCCCCCCCCCCCTTTTTTTCATTTGTCTGTAATTTACCTTTGTTTTATCTTCATTTTAAACTATATATATATATATATATATCAATCATACCCTCTGTGAATAATTTTCGCCTACAAAAATACCAATGTTGATACAGTTTGAATATCTAAATATATTGTAATCAATTGAGTACAAGTTTGCGACAGTTTGTTTTAAATTTGAAATGACTTTGAACTAGATTCAATGATATTGTAATATGCAATTTGTGTTCGCTTTCTGTTAAGCCTATTTTGAATTTTCACAATATTATGTCTATGTTTAGTCCCGGTTTCATTTACAGATGAATTTTATTTCAAGAATTAGTATGGCGTATCCTAAAAAACTGTTTTTACTTAAAATGGTGTTTTAATAATAACTTCCCTGACTCTGAAGTGTAAGATATCTTAGTGTTTTGTTACATGTTGTTGTAACTGAAGATCTTTCTTCATTAATTTTTCTTCATTAAAATTAATGCAAATAAACATTCCTGGTGTATCACTACGATATTTGTGGTGTGGAGTAGTGAAGTAATTACCATCATTTTTTCTAGTTAAAATAATTTAATTTTCTTACAGTGTACTTTAACTCGTTCTTTAAAATAAACCATTCATGCATGTTAGTGATTTACAGTGTCATTGTTTTACTTTTTCATCGGAAAGGACTTCAGCATTTCTTGTGTAAATCTCAGCACAATTTATTTTCACTGCTTTTACCTAAATTCTGCTAAAAATAGCTCACTACAGCTCCTGTTATAATAACGCTTTGAAAAAAATATCTAGCACTTACTTGAACTAAATTCAATCTCCTCATTACTCTTTATAATACAGTATTAAAAAAAACTGCTTTATATTTGATCGCATAGATATTTTATAGACATTTCAGAAATAAATTCTGCAAAAGTTTTCGAAATCATGATGTTATTATCATGTTTTTAGAATAAAATTTAATAATTACATTAAAAAGTGCAACTTATTATAATTATTATAAGTTGTTTTATTCTCAAATTTTGTATTTTGCCATTCCTTAAAATGATCTCAAAATTATATACCTTATAATTCAAAATTTTATCTACTCATATTTATTAAAAAAACTAAAAACAATAAATATTTACAAAAAAAATATTTTTTGTATAGATTTATCATTTGATATACGAATTTTATAATTGTAAAAAAAAAAAATGTTTTGAATTTGCTTAAAAACTTATAGATATCTGGTGAAATATGCAAAAAGTCAAATTAACATTAAAGGGTTTAAACTTAAGACCGCTCTCCTGACCCAACTGTTGGGACCATATTTCCCAGATTGCGGCTACCCTCTATATTTTGAGAGTTAGAAATATGAATTTGTTGAAAATAATGAGATTCAGAGATTTTTATTCAGAGAAAGTATGCTTCTGTGTCTGATTACGTAACTTAAAATTTTGTCTACGCTAATTAATTAGAATACTTGAGGACCTAGAACATGGGGATCCGAATATTAGATCAAAAGTTATTCAGGTTTCATTTATTTATTTTTTTTTATTTTTATTTTATTTATTTATTTATTTGCGCACTGTACATTTCTATTATGGTGCGGCCTGTGATAATTTTCAATTTTTATTGTTGTGAAATGTATCAATGATTAAATATTGTTAATATTGTATTAAAATAATATAAAGAATATAAGTATCTTTAAGTTTATTTTATTCTGTGAAAATTATTAATTATTTTAAAATAAATAATAATTTGGGAAAAGTATTTTTCCAAACAAATTTATAATGATGCAAAAGAAATATTATCAATTTATTATGATAATTAAAATAATAAAATAAATTGCTTTGTACGCTAACAAGGAATGTTGTATTGTAAAAACCGATATATCAAGAATACATATATTACTCTTTTATTATAGAGAAATTTATTTTAAATTTTCTATGATAAAAAAGTTTGAAAAGTTAAAAAAAAAAAAACGTTTATCATTATTAAGTAATTTCTGTTTATACGCTTTTTTAATCCATAGGAATAAGCTCATGATTTTATGTAAAGTTAGAATTAACAAGCCCGTTTTATTTTGGAAATCGATTATTTAAAAAAAATCTAGCTTAGAAACAGCCTAGTTTATTTGTCTAGTGTATGAAATTTTAGAAATTAATTGGATATAAGAAAGCCAAATACGCATGTTAATAGAAATAAATTCAAATTTCCCTATTTTTTTAATAAAAAAGTTGCAAGCCTCCATAAATATGTGAAAATAAATATAGAAACATAGAAATTACAAAGCATTTGAATAGATTTGTATAGAAATTTCTACTCAGTAAGCAATTTTTTTTATTGAATAACACGGGGGGGGGGGGGATAGTGTTACAGCTGGAAAAACAACTGATAAGAAGACACATTAAGGGGTGTTACAAATATTTAGAGATATTTTTAAAATAATTAACAAACAGTATCCATACTTTTAGAAATGACAAATATAGATTAATAGTAGTAATTCCTTCAAATATAGATCTTCTTAAATATTTCTGAAGGAAACGTAGATAATAAAACTGAAATTAACGTTATCGGATAAAATATTTTTTATATACTTGACTGTGCCATTTCTCTAATTAATAATTAGTCATGCTTTATTTTTATCGCATGCTAAATGATATTATTTTGTTTTAAAACATCATCTATTTTTATGAATTTGTTTTATTTGAAATTATTATTTTACAACTAATTATTCTCCAAAAACTTATGAAAGAACGGGTATAACTTTTTATTGTAATGATAACCCAAGAAATATAATTTTCTTAATATATAATTTTATTATTTTAAATTCACATTTACTGAAAAAAAAAAAGGTTTACAAGCTTTTAGCTTGGGGAGTTCTCAGTTATTATATATTTTTTTTTAAGTTCAGCAAAAGTTTAAGTTATATAGACAAAATGTTCTGAATTCCCTAACCCCACAGATTTCTAATGGAGAAACAAAACCCTTCTCGACATATATTACTAAAAGCAATATTTGTCCAGCAGCATATGTCCTCCAGCAATATTACGGGAAAAAAGCCGTCCTGTTTCTGCAGAAGAAATATTAAATTCATCTGCTGTTAGGAGTTATAAAAATTTTATAGAAATCTCACTTGGGAGATTGTGTATTTATACAGGTTTTTTTTTTATAAAAAGACAATATTTTTAAAATTTTTAATTTTATTAAATAGGTCAGTAGAGGAGTTTTATTTTACACCATTAACAGTTCCTAGTTTAAAAATTTATAATATTATTGTTCTTTCTTTCTGAATACACTTTTGTTTTTCACATAACAAAGTGGTCAATTATTCTAATGTAATAGCATAGGAAAAAAAGAAACTGAGAGGCAGTTAATGGCTAGCGGTTATGACCTGTTTGAAGGAATATAGCAAGCTGATAGAGCAATTGAAAGCATTCGTGATCACGCATCTGAATGCCCTATTCATGCGTTTTCGCTGTTAAGCCCCTTCACTTAGTTTTTTGATTTAGTATTGCATTATGCATTCAAAGAGGCAACGTTTAAAAACGCTAGCTGATATGTTGTAGTGTTATAAAAATTAATGCTATTAAATCATTCTAAATGCGTTAAATATTTTCGAACGGGAAAAATAAATTTAAAAAAAGTATAATCTTTTGACAGTTTTTACTTACTTTAATAGTATTTATATATATATTTTTTTTGAAAAATAGATTATTTTAATTTCACTCGACTAATTACTATTGCATAAACTTAAATAAATAAAAACTTATGCTCCGTCCTAAATGATATTTTTTTATAAACAATGTGGGTAGATCTAAAAATTGTTCAAAGCTTACATTGGCGTATACTTAGTATGCAAAAATAAGAAGATCAATATTTAAAAACGACCAATACCTTACTTTAAAACTTTCTGAATATTGGTTCTTGATATGGAATAAAGCATAAAGCAAACAATAAAAACGAAATAATTTTAGTCAGCACTAGGCTATCATGAATAGAACTGAAAAAACTACCCACAATAGTAACAGCTCAAACAATTCTAAGATTTTCCTTATATTTATTTGTTGCCATTTCCGGTGAATTTATGCTATTAGGTTGGGCAAGAAACAACATTCTTTAAAGAACTTGAAGTTTAACAAAAATTAATAATAATTGAACTATAGTAATATAAATAAACTTTTAGATACTTTGATTTAACAAAATACTAATCACAATAAAAATACTTGGTTATATTTTAAACAATCATAAAACACAGTAAATAATTTTATTTTAAAAAAAGATTTTTATTGTTTTCCATCGTCTCTACAGGAATTACCCTCTTTTATAATGTAAAACTGCGATAAATTTCATTTGCCAAAATACTGATCATAAATCATATATTTAGGAATAGAAAGAAAACCTCTCATGAGTTCACACAAAACACTAAATTACATTTTAGTTAAAAAACGTATACAAAATTTGTTACGTATAGTCAAACATTTATCAAAATGTCCCATAATTATTTCAACAATATATCTGAACAATTGATCGTCATGCCATAAATAAATCAAAACCATGCCATAAATGTCTCAAAGTTAATTAAGATAAAATACTTTCAAGACTACATACCAAAAGCATTTTTGAAATTAATTGGTATTTACAATGAGAATTATATATCGGTTTGTAATTAAATTTATTTTGTAATTGACGTTAATGCGTTTTTTTTTTCTTTTGTCGTTGTTTTTTTTTTGTTATTGACTTGCAATTACGCTTGTTTTGTAATCGACATCGTTACGGTTGTTTTGTTTTTTGTTTGTTTGTACTCGGTTTGTAATTTGCTTATATTATGATATTTTTTGCTGCTTGTTTATAAAATAATCTCGTTATGTTATAAGTAATAATCTTATCTTTAAGTTAAAAATTGCAAAATTAGGAGAATGGAATTAATTTTTATTTCATGTATTTACCTATTGCATTACATACAATTCAAGCAGTTTCTGTGCTGAAAGTATATTGACAAGAAAATCAATTATTAAATAAAAAAACAATTTGCATTAGACTAGGAGTTTTAGTTTCGTTAAGCTATTAAATATTTTAAATTTATAGTTTTATTTGAAATCGATTATAATATATACAACACGAATAAAGTAAATAATTAAAATTAAAAATACTTCTAATCATATTTTACTAATAGCCCGACTTATACCCCGTTGAGTAATACAATAAAAGGTGATTTGTGATTGATGAGTTTTTATTACTCAAATTATCCCCTCAAACTTAAATCTTATGATATTTAGAATAGTGAAAAATATTTGCATCTTTGTGAGTTTTCTTGTACTAAGATCTTAATATTATGACGAAAGGTTCAAAAGGCAGTTTGAATCTCTAACCCAAAATTTCGTTTAATTTTTTTAATCTGCTCAATCGAGAAGGAAGTGTGAGAATTGTTTTCTCGAAGTATTAACATTATTCATTGTTGCATATTTAAAAGAAACATACGTTTTCTCTTCCATTGCTAAAAAAATTGAAATGTCTGCCACCTTAGCACCATACACAGGAATATTATTTTTTTGAAACGTAACGAGTAAAAGTACAAATATTATAAGCAAAAGTAATGAGTAAAAATTCAAAAATTCATCGGAAAAGTAAAGACTGAGAAGTAGCTAAATAGTTTATAGTAATAATTAAGTAGTTTTAGTAGTAGTAGTTTTAAGGTAAGTTTACGACTAACTAGTTTTAGGTTCACATTTAACACATTATTGAAATTATTTTTTAAAGAAATTCTACACACACGGCCCGAGTGTAAATTTTATTTCTTCATAATTACATAAAAATTAGAAAAAGAAAAGAAAAAAAATCAAACAGATTTTAAAGTATTTTCAAGTTTATTTTTTCGGTTACTTCCCCTGGAATTATTTATGCAAACGCTTTTACTACACTGTGAAAATTTTTTTATGTATCTGGATACCAAATATGGTTGCACCTCAAAGTGGTGCTTCTCTTAGTGTTCTTTTACTCCAAAACCAAGGATAGTTCCTAGTCTAGTGAAACCCCTGGTATGTTCTTTTACACTACTTAGTGTTAAATAGCAGACACTATGTATGTTATTCAGTAACACTAAATTTTATAATTACATTAAGATGTGATACAAATACGAGACATTAAAGTTATTTTCACTAGACAATATAGAGCAAGAATCATACATCTAAGATGCATAATTATACAATATTTTTCAAAATAAAAAGCAGTTAGTTAATCAAACATAAACGGAGGACAGACAGAATATTAATATGCATTCGAACGAGACTGAAGTGAATAAAAATTAAATATTAAACTTTTATTTTATACGATTGACAAGTTAATATAAATTTTATTAGAGCATGAATATCTTTATAATACATCTAAAAACATACGTGCATTTTATTGCAGCTAATTTGAGAGGTTAATAAAATTAATTCAAAGAGAAGATTAAAGTTAGTTGGCAAATGACAGCCAATAATTTTTTTCAATCAGTGAAGATGATTGAAAGTCACTTGTTATTAAGTAGGTCAAGATCAGTTTGTCTATTCAAATTGATAAGAAGAAGTATTATTCAAACAATACACTTCCTGAAAACGAAATCGTCATCTGGACACTATACTATCAATAGCTTGAAATTTCACAATAATTTGCTTGAAAACTTCTAATAATGGGCTAAAAGCATTTGTTATACTCTTAAAACTTACGCAATCATCATTTCAAACAAGAATTTAGTTATATAGTTGAAATACGAGTATACACTAATTTTTGCCAAGCTAACGGAGCACCGAAAAACACAACTTTCTTCACTTATGAGCTGCAGATTAGTACAGCAAAACACAACCTTTTTCACTAACAAGCTGCAGATTAATGTAAATTTCATTAATTATTAGTGTTCTCATTTAATTATAACTTTCGCATTGTGTAAGAAAGCTTTATTTGATATTTCTTTGAAATAAATTAATCATTCACGCCAATTTTTACCGTTTTTTTCAAGACTTTTTAAGATGGGTTTCACTACGATGCAATACCTATCTGAATCATGCTTATTTTTATTTTATACTTAATTTACATTATTATTAATTTATAATAACCTTAATCCCGAACTGTCCTTATTTTTACAGTTTATGTACCAAGTATCATAAATTGTGAAGTACATTTGTGGAATTTAAATGTTTCATTAATACTAATAAACTAAAACATCATTTTCAAATGTGATTAACTAAAACCATCAACTTCATATTTTGCCTAAACCTAAATAATAAAATTTCCAAACCCATTAAATGATTTTACGAGTCCAGTTACAAATGAAAACTTTTCTTTTTCTGATTAAATTTTTACAGAAATCCCTGAGTGAACACCATTCTCTCGAACAGAAATATCCTCCACGGTCCATCAGTTGTCTGAGCAAATCCCCCATACTTTATAGCAGTATCCCTACCATATCTTTTCGAACCATAAAGAAAAATAAACGTTACTCTATAACAATTTTTGGCGCGGAAGGAACACCAACTAAACCTGAAAACACTGAAGTAGCAGAAACAAAAGATAAAAAATACCAAAAGAGATAAAACTTTCAGGCTTCATCCACTTCAAAAATTGTGGCTACTGCCAGATACTACGAGGCTTCTGTTTTTATGGCCCTCTACCAGGTGGTCGTTACGGCTCTTTTGGAGAAGCATAAAAAGGGCCGCGCTGATCCTTGTTGTCCGCCATCACTATGCTAAGTGGTAGAGCATCTCTGGCAGTTAGCTTTACCAGTTTCTGTTGGAAAGACGATCATTTTGAAAGTCGTAAAAAAGTAGCTCTATAATCATTCACTCTTAATTCAACTGAAAGGGCATTTTTGCAAATGACGGTGGTATGGGGTCATAAAATTAAGGATCGATGTGTTACTTTGATATTTATTTTTTTTTCTTAACTGAAAATATATAAATTGATTTGTTAGAAGTTGATAACATATGAAGCAGATATTCAAATAATTTATACTCGCTGGGAAAAATAATTTCAATAAAAAAATCTCACCTTTGTTGCAGTTGCGTTTTTACTTTGTTTTATTGTCATTTTCCTTAATATTATTAAAATTTGGAAATTAAAAAACGAATAATTTGAATTTTTTTTCTTCAAATTCTTGCAGTAAGAGAAACATATTTTTGCCCATTTTTGACTTCACTTCGAATATAATGCGTCATTTTAGCGTTCATTATTTCATCAGATTCTAAAGACTGTGCTTTTGTTTTTGATTGTAATTTCGTTTTATCTTCACTAAGTGAATTTAACTTAGAGCTTTTTTCAATGCAAATGTCATTATGAGAATTTATTTGTAAACTTTTTAGCACAATTTTGTTTCATCTATCAATTCTTACAAAAAATCAAATCGCCTATAATATATCCGATACCGTAAAAAATCATCTCCAATAAATTAACTACTAAAAATGGTTACTTTTTAGATACTTGAATAAGCCTTCTAACGGCACTTTATATAACAAACTGTTTAGTAAGTTTTCTCCATTAAAAAATAAATATTTCCTCGATGCTAGATAAAGAAACGTCACATTTTCTGAAATTTTCCATTAAAAAAATGAAGAGGAAGTATCTGCAACTTCTGTTTAGAACTGAAGTTACTTGTTTGCTGAAATATTAACACTTGCCTGGCCATGAATCAAATAAGTGACGCATGATGTAAAGCAATAGAAGTTCCACTGAGTTTAAACGACTTAATCGCATCATTTCAACCAGCGTTAATTTAGTGGCTTTATTGCTAAAAAGATATAAAAGCTATTTTACACATAATTTTACAAAAGAAAAAAATACTTAGTGTTGCTTATTTCAGTTTGTAAATTTTAAAGTATTTCGACATGATAATAAGGTCGACATTAAAATAATAGGTTCGACATGATAATAATTGGTCTACAAAATTCTAAATATAAACCGAAACAAAACCGCAAATGGAAATTGAAAACCCGGTAGCAATAGATTAATATTCAAAAATAATGAAGATATTTTTTGTGTTTAGTGTATTGCAGTTTATCAAATGTATCAAGTCACAGAACAAGATTCATAGTTTTAATGTGTTTACATAATATTTTATGCATTCACTTTCAACATAAATTAATTTTTAAGAAAATTATTTTTTTCGAAGTTGTGACTGGTTTAATTATGGTAAAAATTAAACTTGCTTTAAATAAAGGTATATTTTATGAGAAACGTTTTGAAAATTTAAATATATTTAATGATAATAACATTTTTTTTTCAATACATAGTAAATATTTATTTAAATATTTGGTAAATCCTTTAGTTTCAAATCAACATTTGCTATAATCTAAACACATGTCTATTAAAAGGTCTCAAAAGTGCCTTTAACGTAATTCTTAACGTGAAAAACTTCCGAATTAAATAAAACATATTGTAATTTTTGCCCCTAAAGGTTTATGTGAAAATCTATAGAGTGTCTTTAAAATTCCTATGCTTAAGATTTGCTAATTTATGTGCAAAATAAGATATTTTCAAATGATTTTTTTTTTTGCTTTTATTTTACTAGTTTTAGCTAATTATTACATAATTTTATGTTAACATACAGAAATGGTTTGAACTCGTAATTATAAAAATGCTCAAAATGACCTGCCTTTCTTTCATAAAATCAAAGTTGTAGTTTCTTGCTTCTGTTTTCAGAAACGTACTTCAATATACTGGAAATTATTTCAAGTACCCTTCGACTAATGACATTTTTAGATTCAATTCCATCTATTGTTTGGGCTCATAGGTTTAATTAAAATGAATACGAATTACTACATTTGGACAACAAATCCTTATTTACACTGTGAGAAAAGGGTTTCTCAATATGGGGCAAAAATATATTAAAATAGTTCGGAAACAAATAATAGCCGAATTTGATACTTACATTTGATGGCGATGTACTTATTTTTGAGAAAAATGCATGAGAAGGGAGAAATGAGAGACAGTCGAGAAAGATACATGCGTTGTCTGTCGGCAGGATTGAAACCAAGAACCTCCTGGACCGCAGTATCACGCTCTAGCCACCATAGTTATACTCATCAGAGCAGGGAGAGTTATGAAACTTTATATATAGGCCACCGAAATGTCACATCATTACAAACTAATGTCCACTTTCAATGGTAATGGTAATTTAGGAAATATTGTTCCGATATCTTAATCAAGAGATCGGTAATTTTATTAACACTTTTTGCTTATTTCTCTGTATCTCACAAATTTTAGAGCGAAGGGGATGTACATGTATTGCAGTGGTCACTATATGGAGTTTCCTAACTCTCCCTTGACTGGTGTGTGTAACTAAGGTGGTTAAGGTATCCTACAATTCTGGAGGTATTTTGTTCAAATCCTGTTCCTTTGTTCAAAGCTAATGGACATCTCAATAGAGCAATTCTCCCTCTACATAGCTGTTGAGATTCTGCATTTTGCAAACAAAGAGTCTATTGTATTTTCTAATGCATTAATTTTTCTTTGTTTCGGCTATTCTAACCATCAGCTATTCCTTGTTTGTTTGATGCACTTTCGCTCAATTTTCAGAATTCCTTTTTTACACTATACTATTAAAAATAAACCTTTACATTTGGAGAAAAAAAAAATCTTGACGATCATTTTTGTGAATCTGTGTTTTCAGTTAAATATCGATACCACAGATACATACATAGAATTTGCATTTTTAGTGTATTTTTAACTACCTATAATTAAGAAATAGCACATTCAATCACATACAATACATGTGACATGGTAGTAGGCTTTAAAAAATTTTCAGGTTCCTATCATTCAAGAAATCTTTGAAAAACCTAGAAAATTTGAGTCAGATATTTCCTTTTAGGTTTAATAACATAGTGACTATAGAAACATAGAAAAGTGACTATAAGGTATAAGAACAAGATAAATAAAATATTCTTCGTACTGAAAACACCCCCATTGAAATGAACTACGTATGCCATAAAAATAAGGAGTATAAAACAAATTAATGAAAGGAAATTAAATTTTTTATCCAATTTATAAGATGTTAAATGATACCTGAAGTTAGGTGCGACTTTATATTGTCCCGTAATGAGTTCCCTTACTGTATAAATTTTGTATCAGTTTGAGAAAGTGGACTTGAATATTGAAGGTTATACATTATTTTTGAATTGAGAGAAAACTAAGAATCTCTTACTATGACCAATCTCTATCAAGGCCAATAACATAAATATAGAGAGTGAAGTCCTCTTACGTCAGCTCATTTAAGGATGAACACGGAATAATTGAATTCCAGTTGTGCCAGAGAAATATAATGGTTTTGATAATTTTGATTCATTTGCATTCTTTCTCTTCTCTACGTCTATTTCAGAAACTATGGACTAACTCAGACTGCTTTTTTCGTTTAATTCTTCCCTTACATATTGAAATATGCGCCCAATGTATATAACTTTTCTTTCAATTTAATTTATTTTTACAAAATATCTATAGACATGTATTGAGAACTTCCACTAGGTAACACTATTCATAAAACTAATAACAAATTAAAATTCTATATTATGAATTTTGTCTTTACTTTTAGTTTGAATCAATATTTAATCCTATATTAAATGCTATTTAATCGTCTTTTTTTCTGTTCAATTCACCTGGAAGTTAGCGAAATACGATATTTTCAGTCCTCTTACCTGATTCCACAACGAGATTAACTTTAAACTCTAAAAGTTTCTTATTTTTGATGACGATAAAAGACTTTCAACGAAGAAAAATTTAAAATGCTATAATTTATGAACAATTCTTTAAGCATAAATGCACGTCCTAAACATTTTGTAAACACTCTTAAAATCATCTCTTCTACTTCAAGAAATATACCCCCTCATCCAAACCAACAAACAACCAAGATTTTATCTAAAAACAACGCTTTCTCAGATTTTAATTCCATAAAACAAATACTCATGTTCGAGAAGCAAAGTTTCATTTAAAAATCTTTCATTTTCACAAAGAGTAATATAGATTTGTACTTCTCCACTATCAAAAGTGCTTTGATAAATATTCCAGCATAATGACATGTTTCCAGGCTCGCCTGCTTACAATCCTTTTTAACTTAATATGTTCAGTTTGTTTGAAATATTATTTTTATGTTTGTTCCATTTAAACGACAAACTAGAAATATGTAACTGGTACCACTTGTCAAGGAATGTCCCATTCCATTAGTATTATTCAGAGAGGCCAGGGTAACCTTTAACGATCTTTGTTGGAGAGAACAGATCTATGAGATAGAAAGGAGTTCGTGAATTTGAAGCCACCTCATTAACTTGCCTTCCAAATGTAGTAGAAAGGGTCCTCTCTTGCGGTAAATAAATGGACATGAATTATTTCCATATATCGCTTTTCAGTAGATAATTAGAGGGGAGGTACGCGGATGGAATGAATAGGGAGATTTTGAAGGGGTATTTATTCTTGGTTCTCAAAATAACTATGTTGGGTGGGAGTGAATCTTAATAACCAGTGGTCCAAATGGGTAAAATGAAGGGTTACAACATTTTAGGGGTTTTCTCTTATTAAGTAGTTGTTTTATGTAATACTCATTTTATGATGATGTTAAGTAGTAAGTTTATGGCGTTTTGGGAGTCATAAAGTACATAAGATCATATACAGCGTTTCAGTAAAGCTATTTATGTTGTAACTTCCTTTGTGTTCTTGAGTACAGTAACCAATGAAAGAAAAACTTTTTTTTTCCTTTGGATACACAACAAAACCTAATAGTAAAATATTTCTTCTTCTAGTAGTAGGTAATTTAATAGTAAAATATCATGTTTGTGGTCAAGTATATTTCTTCATATTATCCTAAAGCAGATAGCGGGTAACGTTAAGGCAAACGTTATATTTTCACTTTTATTTGGTTTTCATAAAAAGTTTGACTAATTAATACTTATTTTTAAATTTGTCAAATTATAAGAATGCTAAGCTTGTTTCCTTAAAAATTGAAAAAAACTTCAGATTTTTTTTATTTTTAGTTTTACTGTTAGCTTTATTTTCTTCTAGTTTTGTCCAGGCTCTCAATGGAACATTACATTTTGTCTGTGTTGAAAACGTAATAAACAGGCCAACTTTCACTTTTAAAGTATTAAGGAAAGTATATAAAAGCCTGCAACTACAAACATTATTTCATTGATGGTAAAAAAATATCAAATAAACCTTTAGAAGGTGAATTCATCCTCAGTTTGAGAATGCTTTCTTCTTTTGAATTTAAAATGAGGATTCGTCCTCGAGTTTAGAAGTTTTGTCCAGCCTTTTTTTTATAAAAGCTTATTCAATCTCTAGAGAAAAGGTTTGTTTATGCAAGCTTAATGCGAAACTCATAGCGCGCAAACTAGCATAATTAAATTTTATCATTGAAATTTGCACGGTTTATTAGCTAATCTTTCATGAACATTGTTGGTAATTGGGATAAAGGTTGTTGCTGGCAACCTCACACTACTATCTGGGATCTTGTTTGCGATCAAGCATATCTGTTTACATTATCCTACGTAGCGAAGCACCTTTTTTAAGCTTTTTAAGATAACGAAATATGTTCTACTGTAACTTAACCCAAAAATCAGCAATTTTTGACTCTGGAAAAAAGTTAAAACGTTTCAAAAAATAATAATAAAAACAATCAACGCACTTGAAACTTTATAGCTTATGCGTTTTCATTTTTCTAACTCAAGTTTAAAGCATTTATAATTGCAATATATAAAAAATATAAAAATTAAATGCTTCTTTAATGTTTATACGTTGCTAAACTGTAAAGTCATATTTTCGTTTGTATTTTTGTTATAAACAGTTCTTACACTTCATAAAATTTCTAAATTATATCTTTTTAACAATTTTAAACTAAAGAATTATGTTTATATATAGATTCTTGTGTAATGAAATGAATTAGAATTTTCAAACAATAAAAGCTCATTTCAACACATTTCGTAAAAAGCTTTTCGACATTTTAAAATTGAAAAAAAAATCTTAAGCATGTCTAATGACGATAAAACAATACATAGTTTTAATAAATAAAAATAAATATTAAATTAACAAAATTGTCGGTTACTTTTTCGATTTAATGATTAGTTTTACTCGCTATATTTAGCTTTACTAACCACTAATGAAATATCCAATTTCATCCTAAAAAGGTGTAAGTTTTTGTGTGATATTTTGAGCTTAAAATTTCTTAGTATTCAAAAATCTGATGATGACATCAAAAGTTATTGTCTTGCCATCTGTACTTATTTTAAATTGACATATTTTACTAAACAAGAAATTCGACACAAATTATAAAGTAATACTTTTTAAAATTTAAAATTTTGAATGCATTATTAAAATAAATTTTCTTGACCATTTAAGTTATTAAAAAATATAATCATTCCATTTTTTTTCTTGATAAAAATAATATAGATTGTTTTCAGGAAATGTTACATTAAAAGCTTTTTTTCAGTTATTAATTACGAATTATCAAACACTTTTAGAAACATTTATACAAAGTTTAAATATTCTTGTGGATAAAAACAAAAGCTTATGAAAAGCTGAACTTTTCAGGTTGTCATATGCGTATCTACATTTTCAATAACTGAAAAAACTTACAAGATGTTGAAAATCGTTGTTAATACATAGTAATAAAAGTTCCTTTTGCGAAATATTTTTAATTAAAAATGGTTTACTTTTATACACAATGCATTTAGAAAAACTAATTCATTTGAGCCTATAAGATACGAAGTAAATCCTTCGCATTTTGTCGAAAAATAATGTTTTTAAACATAATCTTTACTTGAAAGTTTATATGAGGGTGACATAGAGCAGCAACTTTTCTTTAAATTATAAAAAGAAAAAGAATTTTGTTGGATAGAATACCGTTCGATGCTTTGTTTAACAATAAAGATGAAAGCAAAAAGGAACCCAATTAGTTGTGCCGCATTTGTCTCGAAATAAATTAAAAATGAATTTTGCAGTTTAACAAAGTGAATAGAAATCTTAATTAACATAGCTTAATAATTTATTTTTTCTTAAAATTTTTTATTATATTTGCGAAATAATATTGAATTAAAAGTGGGTTTGAAATAAACGTCTTTCTATTTATTTGCTATTATTATTTTATGACTAAGAGAATTATTATATTTCAAGTAAAAATACTTTGATCATGAAACAAAAAATTCCAAATAGTTTCTTTGAAAAAAAAGGAAACTCTTTAACACTAAATGAATCTGATTAATTTATATTCACAAGTTCTTGAATTTTGTGCATGGTATTGATCGAATAAATGTTTACTTTTCAATATATTTATTTAGTTTGATTAAAATAAAAATAAAAACTTACCTAAAAAAAAAATTTTTAAGCATTTAAGAATAATTTTTAGTTTTTTACATCATTTCAAACTGAGTAAATAACAACGTATTTGAGAAAAAACGATGCAATAATAGCAGCTTTTAAAATATTATAAAAATACTTATTAGGTAAAAATTTTTATTATAACAAATTTCATATGTCAGAAAAAATATTTTGTAATTTCAACTAAAACCCAAAGTAACTTTTAACCTGGTACTAGTAACCTGGATTACTTTTAAATGTATACTTTTTAAATCAAATTATTAATGTTTTGAATTATCTATCACATATTTACTTCATATTATATTATCTTTGAAAAAATATTAAACATTAATAATTTTAATAAAAATATTAAAAATATTAAATTTTAGAATATTGTATATCGTGGTTTTTAATTAAGTCATTATCGCAGTTTTTCAATTATAAATATATACGTGGTTGAGTGTAATCTTATTTTATTTCTTAATCTATTAAAATATTTTTTTGAATTTCACAAGTTGAAATTTATAACCGCAAAGCACTCCTGGTCAAATATATTTTAAAATAATGAGCTGTACCAATATGATATTGGACGCATAGGATGTTCTCTAAACACCGTCTTTCATGCATTTATATTTAAAATCCTTGAGAAACGAGGTTAGAATTTAAATATATTACAATTCAAAAAGTGATTAAAATTCGTAGAAGAACCAAAAATGCTATCAAAATCTAATAATTTACAACTGAACAGAACATAAAGTATTAATAATTGTCAGATGGCTTAATTTAACTTAACTTGTTTTTAGTTACCTTCTGATGCTTTGTGTCTTGTTTTTCTCAATTGTGTTTTGTCTGAGTTCAATAACATATTTGATTTTGATTTTCTCGCTTAAATATTAGTTTTCGATCCCTTATGTGAATATTTTTTACTTTTTTTTTACAAGAATTTAGAAAAATATAAATTAAAGGCTGTCATTATGTAATACCAGTCTATATTATCTTTCGAAAGATATGATAAATATTTGATTGGAAACTACATAACTGGACGTTAAAAAAATTTATTCAATTATTTTTTGGTTCTTTTAATCTTTCGCATTAGTTAAAAAAGTGAACCAAGCGTACAACAGCCAGATGTCGAAAAGTGGTAAATGAAGGTTCAGACTCCAATATTTCGACAGTATTAGCAAGATAGTGGCTATCGTGTTAGCATTACACGCCAGTTGTCTTTACTTTTGAGGTAGGTGGATACTTAACTATTTGAGTAAATGGGCTTTAAGCCACCAGGCATTGAACTGAGGTCCTCACAATGAGAACTTAATGGAGCCTTAAACCTGCAACTAATTCATATTAATAATAATCAGGTTATTTAAACAAATATGATTCCTTGGAGTAATTTATGACAGCAACCATAATATTATTTGTAACATTATGAAAAATCTTCATGAAAAGTCTCATTATGAGAATTTGTCTTTCTTTATTTATTTATACAAATTGGGCACCTGGGCCGCGCAGAAGGCCCCTATCCCATATATCATGAAGTAAAAAAAAAGTTAAAATAAAAGACAGTTTGAGTTCAGCAGTCTATGGGGTGGCTGTTACTGGGAGACAAGCACCTTGCTTGTATAACTGAAAGAAAATGAAAATAATAAGAGCAACTTGCTGTTAAACTGTGGATGGCTGTGGTTTAATTGTCAACGTGAAGTAACATAAGTCAGGATTTCAGTATTGGTAAAGTGTTTGATGCTTTGGATTATTGATGTAGACTATAGATGCTGGAATTGATGACTATTACTTATGCTGATAGTTGTTGAATGAGGAGTCGGAGGTGAAATGAGCGGCTATTGGTCTTAGTTTTTCGTCTTTTTTATAGTTCTCGAAGTTAAAAATCTGATTGAAGTTGGTTGTGCTGCATTTTATGACTTTATCGTAGAAGTCTGCATTTAATTTATATATATATTCGGATAGAAACGGAATTTTGAGATCTTTATGGATATTTGAATAACGTATGAACCATCTGGCACGAGTGATTTTTCTGAGTATTTTATTTTGACATTGGTTGAGCTTTTTCATTAGGTGTTCGGGTATAGTAGTCCAGGCAGGTGAAGCATATGTAAGTATAGGTCGGATCATAGAGGTGTATAGTAATTTTCTGATTTTTAGTGAGGCATTTTGGTTATAGATGAGAGGTTGGATGATATTAACTGCTGCATTTGCTTTGTCTATTATATTTTTAATATGGTCGCTCCAAGTGAGTTTGCTATTAATTATGAGTCCAAGGTACTTTGCTCTCTTAACTATTGGAATTAGAATGTTGAACAGTTTCGGTTTGCATTGAGGTGAAATTTTAATTCTTCTTTTTTGTATGATGAGGATTTGCGATTTGTCGGCGTTTACGGCTATTTTCCATTTTCTACACCATTATACCTTTGCAACATTATAAAAAGTTTTTATATAGTATCTTCAGAAGTGCATATTAGATACATGACTTATGTCTTTGAAATGGAAAGCACTTTAGTAATACGAATATGATGGTCCATGAGATTGAAGTACCACAATTTTCAGATGAACAGCAATAGGGCAGCAATGTGTCCATCACTATATACCAGCCATTGTCACTCTCCAGGCAAGTTGGTACCCATCTATCTGAAGATGAGTAGTCTTTCAGCCACCAGAAATGTCACGATAAAAATTTAGTGTCTTAACCGTTGAGCCATCGTTACTAATTTACATTAGTACAAATTAGTTAATTCAGATAAATATGGTATTTTACACCTCATTTAACAAGCTTACGTGCCGTTTTCTAAAATCAGCATTTAATCCGTTAATTTAATTTTTGTTTTTTTAAATTATTGTTATTATCAAGCATAATAATACTCCAAAATATACTGTTAAATACCAATTATTACATTTACCTCTTAATAAGTAAGGTAAGTAGGTAGCTTTACACATATTTTAATAATACAAAAAAAACTATAAATTTAATCCTAGAGAAAGAAATCAAAGGCCTCCTGAAATTTCTTAGAAGTCTCCACTCATATTCAATTTCAATTACATCACCGTATTTCAATAAGATCTCTTTTGAAGACATTCGGATGTGTTCAAAAGATTTTAAAGAAATCCTTCATTAGTGGATAGGGGAATTATTGAATGGACAAAAGACGACTTTGTTAGGGGACGAGCTAGACTCCATCATTGAATTATATATCTTGTCATTAAGGCTAATGAGGTGATTGGGGTTCCGGATTCAGGAAAAGAAAAACCTTTTCTAAAATCGGGGTAGTGGTGATTGGAGGACTAAAACAATGAAGATGGAAGAGCCACTCGTTCTAATCAAAGATAATCGAGAGTACTCTTCATCGGAAAGAGGGACGAAGGAATACAGTGGAAAGAATTCGATTATTTTAAGTAGAATGTATATTCAATAATTGCTTCAAGAAATCTTGATATATGTAGGATAATTGCAAAGAAATACGTTGTTTGGCTCACAGTGTAATGATACAACTTTAGTCTGTAAGCAAATGTTTTTAGAACATTTAATTTGATGCTTTTTTTTTTCAAAAATCCTTTTAAATGAAAAGAATTTAGTAGCAATTCTTTCAACCTAATTAGTTTGTATCTTGGAAAAGAAATAAACCGTCTTTAATTGGTAGTAGCAGTTCAATGTCCGGGAGATAAAAGGATATACTAAATTGCATGGTATTGAGGGAAAAAATATAAAGTCATCTATTTCATAATTAGGAATAGTCATATTAATCATTATAAAATTATTAAACTTTGAATAGCAGATTATTTAATTCATATGACATAATATTTGGTATTTTTCTTAAATAAAACTACGGCTTTGCATTATAAAATATGAAAAAAAAAAGGAAAAAGTAATATCTTTTAATTAACTATCTTGTATTAAAGTTTTATATATTGTATCCCTCATTAATTTCAATACATATTTGTTCACTTCATTTTTATCAAAAGCTAGCAAAATGTGGTACTTCTCTTCACTATTCACGTAGTTGTTACTTATAGAACTGCTCAGATAATTTTCTGTAACAAACATCTGCCTTAATAAAAATACTATTTTGCTTGTTTTTGGAGAACAAAGCGTTTAGAGTAAAATAGTGATCACTGCGGTATATTTTGCAAAATAGACATGAAGCTAAATAAGTCATTTAGACAGGTGCGTTAAACATGTGTGTGTGTAATCACAAGAGGAAATCATATGTGGTAAGGGATTTATTGTAGTCGGAATATCATTGGAGCCTAAAATTATCGACAAACTAACCAATAAAATGCCCCGAGTTTTTAGGATGATTGGCTCTTCTATATGGAATTGCACTGATTGCGAAAAAAAAATTTAAGGCTGAGTTCTGCATTATGTGTAGAATTATGTGCAAGCTAAATGCTTCAACAAAACATTATTTTCACGCGAAAGTTTATTACTTAGTGTGTTTCTTGAAAAAATTTATACTTGGAAAGAAAACAACATATGTATTGAAAATATATTAGCTATTATATATCAATAAGTTATAGAAGTTAACATCAATTTTCATCAATTCCCTCTTGCGTCCATATGCCATAGGGTCATTGAACTTATAGCTTGCATTTTTTTTAATTCTGCTAGAATCTCCAGATACTGCTTAACACCGTAATATGCCGTGAGTGAGCCAAAAAACTAAATAATTTTCATTTTAAATTTTGGAATTGTCAGTATTATTGGAGGTAATGACTCTAATTGAATGTAACAAGAAACAACACGCTTCCAAAAGCCTTAGACTTTATCAAATTATCTATAAAAAAAATGAAAAGTTGGTATTCATCGTGGTAATTATCCTAATTAATACAACAACATGTTCTCACTAATTTCTATAATGTGTCAGGCGTTGCATAGCGATCACTTATTTATGAATTATTATTAAACCGCGATGCGACGACTATGTGGAAAAACGAAGCGTTAAGTTTACGTAGGTAGAAAACAGGCTTTATCTGTGGTGTTCGGGAATGATTTCTAACCATCTGATAAGAGCCGTGGTGTTTATAGAGCTCACATAGGGATAGAACGCTCACATGCCAATGGGGTGAACGGGTTCGAATCCCAGAGATTGCTGGTCGATTCGAATTCCGCACCCGGCTGGCTCTGACCACGATGCTCACGTAAAATATCCTCAGTTGTTGATAGATCATGAATTAGATTCCCCGTGCCGTCTGGCAATCAGTGAAAGGTTTTCGAGGTTTTCATCTAACTCAAGTGAGGATTTGTTCCATCAAAAAATCCTCCCAATATTTCTCCCAAAACTTGATCCAGGAAATCCCTTGTCTGCTGAATTGGAACATTAGTAATCATATACCCAAAATTTAAGCCAGCTGTTCAACGACTGACTATTATAAAATAAAATAACAATCTGATATACATCGTATATCGCTGGTATAATTTAAATGAAGAGTATTACCGAAATGGCATAACAGGAATTTCCAGGCTAGTATGAAAGGCTTAGTAAATTGTCCATAAAACACAAAATTTGGAAGCTTTCTCTGTTTTATAGACAATTTAGTGACTGATAACTTTTGCTTATTTAAGATTTCTGATGAAGACCCCTTTTTTTAGTCAAGAAAGTTTTTTTTGTTTGTTTTAGTTTTATTATTTCTTTTAATAAATAAATGGGATTATGTGTCAGTAAAGATTACATAAAATATATTTATTCCTAATTTGGTTATTCTTTATATCTTTAGGAGCAGTACTAAATTCAGCTAAATGTTTATATGTCTTAGCAGAATCGGGCAAGTTTTTGGTTGTGTAGGTCTTTAGGTGCATAAAAATGTAATATTACGTTTAGGTGTTTTAGAAATTTTATTTTAATACATAGTAAATGTCAAAATATTTCTTAAATTTTAAGCGCGAAATATTTGCTCATTTATAAGAAAACGTGAAATTTGAAAACTTGCTATAAAAGTCCTTATATTGCATACTTATTCAGAGAAAACAATTCTGATAAAATTACCACTTTTTATGGTAATAATATTTCTAGTAAAAACTGCAATTCTGGTAACAAGTTCAAAATAGACGGTATTTGAAATATTCATTTGGTTACTTTTTCCATAGTAACGGTTTAAAGGAAATTCAGGTTTTAAAAATTATAGTACCTATTAACACACCTTTAGTAAAAAATACAAAACTGAAAAGTATATTTAACCAAATAAATGGTTTTTTATGCCATGCTCTAAAGTACCATGATAAAATCGCCATATTTTACCTCATTTTCCAAATTTTAACTCATACGATAAAACGTAGTTTTACCAAAAGTGTTTCTATTAAAATTACCGTGCAATATTGTGTTCCCATAGAGCAAGAAACACTGTAAATTTGACCATATTCTGGTTATTTCGACCATGTTTTCTTTCTCAGTGTAGACAGTACTTGCTGTACTAGGGCCATTGCAGTAGGAGGAAATTTTTTTTCTCCTACACCCTTTACTACAAAATTTTATAACCTCTGTGTAAATGCACATGTATTTGTTGAAAAATATTGCTATTTACATTTCCTTTATAAATCTTATTTTCTGTTTTAAAACCTAGTAGACTTTAGTTTTTTTTTATTTATTATAATTGTTATTATTTTTTTGTGACTTTTTCACGTCTTTCAATTTTACATCATTTTTAATGTTGCATGTCATTTTAAAGTACTGATATCCTAAATAGGTGCTTTATATTATTTTATTTACTGAAAAGAAAAGTTTCATAATTCAGTATTTGCTATATTAATTTACGATATGTTAGTCAATTTGTTTTAAATTATTAGTGAAATTCGTTAGTCGTACTAAAACCATTCTAGTAACGATATTCCAATTTAAAATAATTCATAAAATTATGTGTTCGTTAAAAATTAAATTAAGTAGAATTTTGAATTTGTCCATTTTCTATCGTAAAATAAGTCAAAATGAAGTTTAAATCTTTAAACTGGTTTAAATTTAAGTAATTTTATCTTCTATGTAAATTGTGAATATTTCAGCTTCGCAATCACTTTCGAAATCCTATTTTTTTTGCATTTCCATCGAATATGCATTCGAAGAAGGAAGTGTATTTAAGTTTTCGAAAATAACACTTGAAACCATTTTATCATCCAACAAGTAATTTCCCTAGCTTTCAACAAGGGATAGAAGGAGGAAAAAACAACATTTTGTGCTGTCGCATCAAACAAACCACTCACAAAACAAAGGTTTTCAAAAAGTGTATTATCCCTTCGCTTTGCATGAAAATGGAAAAATCTTGTCGCGGGGAAATCCAATTTTGCTCTGGAGTCTTAAGAATTGAAAAAAAATGCTCTATTTATAGCCTTGAGTATTACTTTATCCCTGTCATTCAAAATGAATGAGATGAAAATCTTAGACTGGGAATTGCGAGTTAAATTTTAAGTAAAATGTTTTACCTTTTTTTTCATAAATTAAATTATTTTTCGGTTTTTTTTTCCAAAATATAATAGTACATATTCAACTTATTTTTATTATTTATCATCTTTAAAATAGCTATTTCTTGTTTCGTAATAAAAAATACTTAAAGAGTAAATTTTATAAAAAAATAAATAACTAAACATTTTACGTAATTTATATTATTCCAGGTTAAATAAAATTCATAAATTAATAAGACAACATGCAGACATAATGATTAAATATTGATTTTAAATTAAACTAGTTTCATATCTCTGTGTGTGTGTGTGTGTGTCTTTATATAATACTAGGAGGCTTCGCCCCCTGCTAGCCGGCGCTTGCCAACCCCCGGAACTACTCGCAGTTCATTTCGGATTGCTTCGCAATCCAATGCTCGCTTTGCTCGCTCATTGGATACGTTCTTAACGTCTGGCTTTTGTATACTTTATAGAGAGCAGTCCTTTAAAAACACAATTGTTAATTTGGGCATTTGGCGATACAACACTTATAGAATTGAAGGATTTGTTACGTCAAGCGCTCAGGTATTATATTTTTGATCTAGTTGCGCTTCTATGTCATTTTGATTTATGTTGCTAAGTTAACTTTCAAAAAATTCTACGGCTGGCAACAGCATTTTTATTTTTAAGTTGTTTATTTTTATTTTTGTCGCAGCTGAATTGAACAACCTGATAATGCTCACTCTGGTTATTGTTTCCGTTTTTAAAAGCGCTATATGTTGAGCCACCTCAGCTAGATTTGGCATGTGACATTTTTAGATGCAATCATTGGTCGATTTTCTAACGTTGCCATTCGGGGAGTTGTAATGAGGCTTTTTTTGGTGCCGTGTAAGAGAAATATATATATAGATAAGAAGAGAGTGAAATGATAAAACGTAACCTATCACAGAAGACAAAACAGCCAAGCAAAATTGAGAACGCAGGAGTGTGAAAAAGTAATAATTTTTAATAATGCTGTCGGCTGAATTGTTACAACTGAACTTACCAGCTAAAGTTTGTTGACATTTTTATTTAGTTTTGAGTATGTCTAATGATGGTGTACCAGTTTTACATTGTTTTCTGCGCATTTTTATTGGCCGGAAAATGACGTGGTAGGATCCAGTTTTTCCTTATTCATATCCGTAATGTTTAGGTTGTCATCAGCATAAGACTGATAAAAGTCGTAAAGTTACTGTTTTTCTATTCGCGATCGCAACGGTTAAGTACGCCCTCTAGCGAGAGCCTGTAACCATTAGTTCCCTCATAACCTTTGGCAATGACGGGCGCCATTTTCTTAGAAGCAAAATTTCCCTAAAGAAAAGGTAGAAGAACTTGGAAAAAACTAACCAGAACATGCCAAACATTAAAGCAGAACATGCCAAGCATTCGAAGAACAACTTCTCAATAATTTTTACCTTTCTATTACCAACAACATAAAATGATTTCATGATCACTTGCTGTTGCAGATGTGTGTATTGCGGTAAAAAGATTTTTCTGTCTTCAATTCATTACAAGTTAAAATGAAGTCAACATTGCTTTCGTCATTCCAATGAATAAATGTGTTCCAATGAATTCCATACAGAATTGTAATAGTTATAGAATATTCTTCTTCTTCATAGAATAGTATATATTTATGTATCTACATAATTCAGAAAACAACAACAAAGAATAATCCAAATTACTTGAAAAAGTATCTTTTGTGCTGATTATAAATAAATTTTTTATTGTTTTCTTGGTAAGTGTTTTTTAGTTTTGAAAGAATTTCAACTAGAATTTAGCTATTCTGTTTTTAAGCTATATATTAAAATTCATATCGAGATCTTACAATTATAAAATTTTGATGTGTGGTATGTTACCTAAAAGTAATGAAGGGATAAACTATGTGTATATTATTTGAGAATAAAGTTTTCAAACAAAGAACATATCATTTTGGAATTCTCCGGACTTATAAATCAGGTAAGTGTTATGATTTTTATAATAACAAATTTGCTTGTAAATAATTTTTTTTCTTACTTGATGATAGTTCTCTACAGAATGGTTTTTTTACGTCAGATTAAATACTATAAGAATTAATAAAAAGAAACAATACGAAAGTTTTTATTGAAAAATGAGGAATTTTTAAAATTGTTTTTATCCTAAGAATTCTTTATTTTACGTTTTTTAGCTTATAATTTTTTGATAAAATTGTTGTCAAAATACTTTTTTTGAAAAATTAAATGGTATTAAATTATTTGTTTATGTATACTTCTTGCATATTCTAATATTTGAAGTAATATGATTCAGAAAAGTATGGAAGAAAAATTCGGTACTACGTATTAACCACAGCTACAGATTTGGCAGATTTTTAAGTGCCGCCAATCTACACTTAAAATTTTTGGAAAAAATCTTAAAATGAAACACTTTGTTTAAAATCAAAGTAGTCAATCGGATTTCGGTGGAAAATGGGCCGAGTTTAGCATAGATTCAAAACAAACTTTTCTCTCACCTTATTCTATAGCCATTATGAACTCTAATAAATAAGATTCAAAATGAAATAACATTTCCAAAACGGACGTTTACTAAGATAAAGTTTCATGTTATGGACATTGGTACATTTTCGTTACATTTCACTCCATAAAATATTTTGCTCCTAAAAAAATAAAATTGCGTCTTGTTTTGTTTTTGGCAAGTCCCAAAGACGCATTTTCGTAACACTAAAAAATGGCGACAAAAAAAGAATAGTTCTTTTTTTTTTGTTTCGTAAGCATTCTTTATTTTACGTTAAAATTTAAATGGGCCTTTCATATTATACCATTAAATTTAGTAAAACTATTTCTCAGGCATTGGGTTTGAACTCTTATAAGAATATACCTATTTTTTTCTCTTTATTTACAAATATTTTTCCGATGTGTTCTGGATGTTCCTTCTCTAAAAAAAAGTGATACCATTTTGTTTTCGTTTGCATAAGAAAGAAAACAAACATTTTTTTTTTAAAATTTAATCAGCCACAATAAAGATGGAACGTTACAATGCTACATGCTACATTAAAGACGTCTCCAGTGTAACTGAATGACTGTTCATATGGAAATCGCAGGGATTCGGCACATACAACAACGCCCCCTATAGTTCGTTGCGATCGCGAATAAAGATCTTTGTATCCCAAATTTAAAGTTATTTTCCTGTGCAGCTATTATTACGTTTTTAATTAAATTTTGGAGTTTAAAAGTAAGAATATAGTTGCATTTTTAATTATTATTATAATGTAATTCTGCGCTTCATTTGAAGATAAAGTTAGTTAGAAAGGTCGTCAAATCTTATCTACCATTTTACAATTATTATTGTTGTGCAAATAACGTTAATATACTGTAATAAGTTACAATTAAAGAGATTTGTTAAATGATTTATAACTTAATGATCAGCTTAATGAGCAATGAGATGCAAGCAAAAATAGTGTTTAATATATCCGCCCATTTGGTAAGCGAAAATTTTAAATTACGGTTGAGAACTCATCAAATTTGTTTATACAATATATTGTTATAATTATATATTGTTATAACAATAATAAGAAACATTACTACTGCTTACAAATAGATCTAAATATTTATAATACTAATAGATAATAATAATATTTTGACGTGGGAAGTAGAGGTACAAACGTAAGCAAACAGAATTTCTTGCATGTATGTTAAGTGAATTATTTTAACTTTAGTAGAAAAATTCTGTTCTGCCAAGAAACGACAATAATTGCGAAGCAATTATCGGGGTTGGTGAGCGGCAGCGATCAGGAGGCTTAGCTCCCTAGTATATATATAGCATAATAAATAAATACAAAAAAAAAAAAAAAACACGAAGAAAATTAAGAAAAACAATAAGTTTCATTATTGATAAATTTTGCTTTAGCTATATTAATACAATATTAGAAAGCACGCTTTTTTGCATATATAATCGTGTGGGCTAATGAAAAAATTATATCTTTTTTTTCCAAATTTTTTTTTAAAAGAATTTTATCCTTTTTTTTTTTTTTTTTTTTTTGTCCCTTCCAGTTTTTATTTTTTTTATTTTTTTTTTAATAATTTTCTTTCCCCTTTTTTCATTTGTCAGTAATTTTCCTTTGTTTTATCTTTCCATTTCTTCAATTCTGTCGGAATTACGATTAAAAACTACTGCAGAATAAAGAGAGAGAAAACATTAGATGTAATTTATCTAAAATCATTTGTTTAAAAACAATAGGGTAAAACTTTTATTTCTTGCATGCAATTACTGAAGGGCATAATCATTACTGTTTCATTTGTTAAAAAAATTAATAATATGTGTTACTTAAAAAATGGATATAAATTTCAAAACAAGAATATATAAGAATAGGTGATATTTAATATATTTATATCAAATTTTTATTTCCTTTCGGGCTGATAAAAAAATATTTTTTCCTTTTTTTTCTTTACACTCGGCATCCCCTAAAAATATATGAAGGCAGCTTAGAGAATATTAAACAAATAACTGAATGATTAAGCAAAATTACATAAATATAATTAAAGAAATAATAAAAGAAAACGATTAACTTATTCTCCAAATAACAGTATAAAAAGATACTCTAAACTTAAGAGCAAACAACATTACCATTTCCCAAGCTATAAAAAATAAATCGCTTTATTGTACTCTTTAGCATTAGACTGGATACTCTAAATGCTTTTATGTGGTAGATACTAACTTACGCTCGAATTTAATAACACAATTATTAATCGATGTATATTTTTATTTTACATATTGTTCAGGGGAAAGTAATCATCAGTTTAGAAAAAAGAAAGAAATACTAGAAAAGCTATACCTCATACAATAAATAACTGAAGCATTTTATAATGTTTTAAGCATATGGAAAAATAAAAAATAATCCAATTTCATGGATATTTTTTTCAATTGTTAATTACAAAGAATACGTTTTGTTCCAGAAAACAATTTGTTGCATGCATTAAAATTAGTTAATTTTCGTCTGCTTTTTATTTAAATCTTTTGAGACAAATATTTTATTTAGTATATCGTCTGCAATGTTACGTAGAACAAACAAAAGCAAATTGAAAGAATAAAAATTTATGCAATTACACGGAATTTTTTTTTTTTCGTAAATCTAACATATTTGTAGGGAAATGGCGATTCTGGTAAGGAAAAAGAAAACACAATTCTGGTTATAAAGTCAAAATGCTCGGTATTTGAACTATTCATTTGGTAATTTTTCTGTTCGTTTGATAAAGGTTAACCGAAAGTTTTAGTTTTCAAATTTATAGTTCTTATTCACATACATTTATTAAAAATACGAAACTGAAAATAAAATTAATCGAATTTTACGCCATGCTCTAAGGCATTATGATAAAATTACTAAATTTTACCACACTTATCATCACCAAACAGAATGGTAATAAAAATGTATTTTATTGTTAAATTTACCAAAATCCATAACCAAGGAGCTGTGATTTAAACTACCATGCTTTTTAGTGTTTCCATAGAGCCAGAAACACCGTGGATTCCACATATACTGGTTGGGTTAACAATTTTTATTAGCAATGGAAGGAGTTGGAAGAACATTGATTTATCAAAGCTAAAGCCTTGCATTGTTGTTGTTTTTTAATTTAATAATGATTATCTTGTATTATTATTATAAACCACCAAAGTTTTGAAAAAAACAACCATCATTTAAATATTGTAGAACTTAAGTTTTATCCACAAGTTGCATTGAAACAAAATATTAAACATTTTTTATATGATAGCCAATAGAAAATAAAATAAAAGTCAAAATTACCAGGTATTGAGAAAGATGCTAAAATTTTTTGAAAAAAAAAATTACATCATTAACTTTCCCTTTTTATAATATTAGTAAGATCCACTCTCAGCTCACTCCGCTCACCAACCCCCGTAATCACTTTTCATTCATCATTGTTAATTTCCTATTAAACGTAAATAAATCTCGCAAAAATACTGAGCACTTTGGTTTCATTTAGGGGTAATAGAGGGTTGCATACGAAATAGTGTATCGCATATGTTTGAGAAATAATCATCCGTAAAATTACCCTTATAAAAAAAATAAATTTAAGGAATGCAGATTGTGAAACTCAATAAGAAGAAAGCAAAGTGAACTAATTTTGCGCTTTGAAGAGATTTATAGCGGTTCAAATAGAGGACGATCTTTATCACTATTTACTAAGTTCTTTTTTTACTTCAAAAATTCACAGTGAATATTAAGAAATATAAATGGCAACATGTAATCTCTCTTTCTCTCTCTTGCTACATGTGATTGACATCTACTCGAACGCAAGCTTATCAAATAAAGATATCGTGAGGAAAAAAAAAATTTTCCACAACAATGGATAAATAGTCAATATTTATAACAAAAATGTTTAAAAATATTAGGAAAAATTACTTAAATTTGAAATAACTTTCGAACAAATAGAAATTTCGGAAATACTATAATTAAAATTAGAATACAAAATTGTCATTATCAGCATGTCATATTACAACTCTAGTTACATTTCGGCGGACAATAGATCGAACAACATGGTTCATATATAACACGTTTAACAGGTAATTATTCTCGAGTTAACTGTCAAATTGATTTTTTTCTTAACGCTTATTCACTGCACACCTTCGTAGTTTTTAATTCTTTAAATCTTGTAGATTTTGGGCAACAAAGCAAAATGTAACGTAAAGCAAAGAAAAAAAAATTACTTATTACCTACTGAATAAATAGTTAAGCTTAACTTTCGAGCAATCTAGAGCTTCGTAAAAAGGGAGCTGCTTTAAGTTCATAAACAAACGCGGGCCTTTCAATACGCCAAATCCCAACTCTGTAGTTGCATTCCGGTGCCCTGTAAAGTGGTGAGTATCGTATTTTTTTTTAAAAAATTTAACAGTAAATAACTCTCAAAAAAATTTTATTCAATGCTATTTTTTGCTATTCCACCATAAATCCTGTACACTTTTCAATACACCTTAAGGCCTGGTTTCTTAAGAGAAGCGCCTTCTCTGGGCGTCAGCGGGAAATTGACGTACCTTGACCCCAACAAAATACTGTTTTGGAAGCTCAGCGTGATCATTCATTCCAACGCATACATTATCTCGCGTTGCGCATGCGTTAATGACGGAAACAAATATTTATTTTGATTTTGTGTTATTGTTGACCAGTGCTTTAGAGAAAAAAAATGACCTTGTCCTAGAAGAAACACATTACAGTTTTGCTGAGTGAAGAAGATGCTATCTTTAATGTCAAAATCAAAATCTTGGCCGATTTCAATGCTCTGTTGGCAGTTGTCCGCCATTGCTTCTGGTGTTAACATTACGTTGTAATCCAACTGCAGTTGATTTGGACGTCAGTTGACGTTCGAGCTGAGCGTTCGATGACGTATGCTGTCTAGCCCACAAATTGACCAATCAGGGGTTATTGCTAGCTTCATGCTGACGTTTTGCAACGCTGACTTGTCCTAAGAATACAGGCCTTTAGTGATTTCAGGTTTCTTAGTCTTATAGTGTTTGTGCAGCAAATCAATATGTAAATTTAAGGTGAACACTCAAAACAGTGGCAGCGGTAGCCTTAATGATTCGATTTTTTATGTAAAGAAACATTTTATCAGCATTATTAAAGTAGTTTCTTATGATTTTCTTTAAATTTTAAATTTAAATTCACTACATGTTAAATTTATTAGTAGTTTTTGGTATTTTAAAAAATGCTAACATTATTTATTGGGCTTTAGGTTGCAATTACAAGTAACGTAAAATTTAGGATAATAAAAATCTATAATATTAAAACGTTTGTACGTGCGTCTCTCTTATAACTCCAGACTCATTTGTGAAATGCTGAAATTTGGACAGAAGGTTGAAGGAACAATTTTAACCTCCGATCCTTAAACAATGGTTCAAAATTTCAAAAAAAAATTTATGAGTTACATTTAATGAATGGAATTTTCTCATTGGCTTAGAGCAAGTGTTATTGCTATAAATAAAACAGTAGAAGATTTTAAAGTTATCGTAAGTGATGTTTGCTTGCTTATAGCTCTTGTTAATCAAAAGAGGAACTTATTGCACTTCATAATAAAAAATACATTCGTAATTTATACGTACATTGTACATGTAACTACTTATATATTACGCTTTTAAAACATATTTTCATAAAATTGAATAATATAAAATCAGCGGTATTTTTTATTTCATAACCGTCGTCTACCCAATTTTCAGTTGAGTTTACGACTACCAATATTAAACTCCTTAGTCTTATTGCAATTTTGTATCTCATCCTGGGAACTTTTGGATTAAGTATTCTGATAAATCGGCCTTTGTGGAGGACATTTTGATGGAACTAACTTCTCGCAACATATGTTTAATGGAATTTAAATCTAGGGATTTTGGAAGCCAACGTAATAAAGTGAAATTTCTATTATTTTCATAAAAATAAATATTCATAGTATTGGCAGTATAGCAAGATGCATTATCCTTGAGAATGTAATATTGCAGATAAATCATCATCGGTATTAAGAGTAAGAATGTTTAGGAACTGAACTGAATATAAATAATCTAAAGAATACCATTACGCTACTTACTAAGAGAAACTATGTTATGCAACGACTAATTTGTATAAACTTTCCGAAGGACATAAAAATGTATCTTGATTTGTAACATAAGTGGAAAAAAATTTTAATTGATGAAATAAATACATTAATGTATACTTAAAAATCTCAAGTTATTTTTACCAACATCAAAATAATTGTAATAAATAAAATTTCAAATATGAAGCACATTTTTCAATTTTTTTGCTGTAATTAATTTGTAATCTAAATATGATTTTATAGGCTATATTTTTCATTTTAAAAACATAATTTATGAACTCAGTCATTAAAATAATAGTTAGAAATCACTAAAACTTTTCCATACAAAAAAAAATTTTCATAAAAGAATTACTTTCTTTTTATTAAAAAAATGAAGAACGTGAATAAAATGTTTAGTTGAAAATTATTCTATATAAATTTGCATGAAAACAACTTTTGATTTGAACAAAATTTAAAGAAAATGTGAATAAAATATTTTTTAGTGCTTGTACTCTCAGAGAAAAATATTCTTGATATCGACTTTAATAATTCATTTATTCTATATATGATATGTCTGGACAAAAAAATATGTGCATTCATCGTAATATCACAATCAAAGTCTGGATTGCCTTAAAAGAAAATAGTTTATTACAGAAACTTCCTAACTTTTCTAGATTTTTTTACATTTTTTTTTTACTTACGATTACTCTTTTGCAAATAAGGAATATCAAACAATATATTTTAATTTATTAAACATATTTTATGCATTATTAGTTCATAAAATTCATACACTGATAAAAATTATGGTCAAAACTACAAAAATATAGTAAAATTGGCCGTGTCCTCTACAGGAACACGAAAAAGCTCGATAATTTTTACCGAAGTGCTTTGGTAATGATTTTTTAAAAATTAATAGTAAAATATGGTTTTATAGTTTGCGATGAAATTTGGTAAATGTGGTATAATTTATCAATATTAATATGATACCTTAGAGCATAGCATAAAATTTTTTTTTTTCAGTGTTACTTTTGATTTTTATATATTTCGATATTATTATATTAAATTCGTGGTAATGAAGACTATAATTCTCAAAACCAGAATTTCTGATAAACCGTTGCTCTTTGAACGAAGAAAATATTAAATTAATGGTTTAAATACCGAATATTTTTGTTTTTATTAATGAAAGTACGTTTTTTTCAAAAATTTTAATATTATACAGTATGGTAAATTTTGCTAGAAATTTTTACTTTGTAAATCGAAAAAAAAAAATAAATAAAAAACAAACTGTCAGAAAGCAAAACAATCAAAACTAATTACTATGAATAGCAATATTATTAGTAATCAATCATTTATTTTTGTATAACCAAAAAAAAAAACATTTTTTTTTCTAAGACAAAAAAGAAATATCAAACCAGGCATTTAAAGCAATTACAGTACTATAAAAATTTCTCCTAACAAACTCATTTAATTTCAACAATTAAATACTGTAAAATTAAAAATGTTAAATAAATTTCTTACTTACCTAACAGTGAAAATGTAATGATTCCTAATATTAAACAATACGGAATTCGATGCATAAAAGTCGCCATAATCCTTTTGTAGAATTTTTTATTTGTAGAATAAAAAATATTAAATTAGTTAATTCCAATATAATTCTACTTAACACAAATTATTTTCCAAGAACGCGATTCGAATGAAAAGTTAAAACACAATTCCAAGCAATTTCGTAATATGCGTCATTTTCTTGGCAAGTATTTTTTTTTCTTATAGTTAAATTGTTGTAATTAACTTAGATAATTTTTTAAACACATAAATTTAATAAAAGCGCACGTGGTTTTTTCTGCCGGCACTGAGTTTCTCAAAACTTTTGACAGTTTCTAATTCAACTTTCCTTCTTTTTAGTTTTAAAGAATTCAAAAGAAGAACATTTTATTTTGAAACATTGTGTAATACTTCTTCTTTTGTTAAACTTAGTTGTACTTTGTCAGTGTCACCTGTTTGCCGGGCGGCGAAACTGTGATAGACGTCCGGACTTTGACAGGGGCGCTACCTCAATGCCCCTGCGTGGCAGACTGTAGCCTCAAGTAAAACATCATACACACTAACTCTCCTTTCGGATTGCTCCTAGGAGTTACTTTTCTGTTCGCGAACAGAAGGTGCGCGTTCGCCAAGTAGTTTTCGCCAAAGCGCCATTTTATAAACTTTCTTGGCGCTCAGAATATGAAATGCATCATAAGCTTCTTTAATGGACTGACAGTATGTCAGGGAATTATTATAAATGATGAGATTTAAATTTAATAAAAAAAATTTCATTAAATAAATAATTTAATTTAATTAATATCAGTTTTTATGCTGACACTGAAACTATTTAAACTGGGTTAATTTAGGATTTTGTTTTTTGAAAAATGAAATTGATTATGATTTGTAAATAAACTAAAATAATTTAAAATGAAGCTTTAGTCCCGAAGAAATCTATAGAGATGAACACTCTCAGAAATCAAACTCTCCCTTTTGACAGCTCAATAACTCTTGAGCGCTATTTCGTTAATTTTGAGAATCGTTTCATCACGAAAGCACATGATTTGTGACGAAACGCGACTTCTCAAATATTTGACGAAAATAATTCCACAATTCGGGGCCTCATCTAAGTACATTTTGGAAGATAGTTAGCTAGAATGATGGAACTAGAATGAAGGCTTGACGATCAAAACTAGAATGAGGAAAGAGGCCGGCTGACCTCTGTTGTGGTCATAGAGTTGTCCTTTACCAGGAAAATCACGGGTTCGAATCCTAACTTTGGCAGGGATGTTATTTACCTCTCTGTTCTATCTAACCTTCCTGTGTTGTTGGGCACCGTTGATCCGCCTACATGATGCCCACGAAATATTGATCAACAATGCCGCTCGTTAGATACCATGACCTTCATCGAATTAGATACCATAACCTTCAAGCCCTTCATGGAATTTTTTTGGGGGAAAATGACTAATATTTCTTTACTTTTGGAAAAATTCATTTGCTCGTAGAAGTGATAGTTATTTCGTCATTCTGACAAAGTGTTCATTCTGACCATAAATCAGGAAATTGTTTCTTAAAAAATGAAGAAAATTTCGTGGAATTTGATTATTCTTTTTTCGCATTGAACACGTATATTTTTAACACAAGAATAGTGCTTCTCTTCCTCTTTCCATAATAATGTATTTTCTAGTTATGAAATTTATTTCATACTTAACCGTATGAACCGTTGTGATTATACACATTTAGGAAATTTTATGACTGTAAGAAATTTGTTACAAAGCATTTATTAATTAACATTGCCTAGCAACTTTTATTGTAGCTAATAACACGATGATAATACACAAAATCTCAAGAGATAGTGTCTTGAAAATTTCAAAGTAACTTTACTAGCAGTTTATCCATTATATTATTCATTATTTGGTGGCACAACACTCTATTTCCTGCACTTGCCAACTAAACTCTTTTTATTGTTCTTTTCGGATAGCGTCGCAATTAGATTTTGTTTCACTCATTTATTACGTATTTATGACCTCTAGCTTTGCATTATGTTGGTACTTTTTTTTAAAAGAAAGTCTTAAAAATATGCATATCTCTATGCATCTTTGAAAACTTGATCTACATATATTTTTTTTTTTAAATTTAAATACATCACGATTTAATTTATATACATTTCTATGCTAGTTGGAAATTACATTTGAAACAAATAATTCAACGAACTCAATTAAAAATTTTCTTGCTTAGGGATATAATATTTTATTCTAATATGAACTCGTTAATGTAATGTAATGCGTAAAAACCATAGTAAAAATAAGAAAATCAAAAGATGCATAATTGGCCGATCTTTGTCTTAAAATATTCCTGCTTATTCCGTTATTTATTAAACGTCTTTATATCTAAAACACTGCTCTAAATTATTGTTAGATCTGCGTAAAGTATTATTAAAACAAAAATATAAAACAGTTTTTGAGTTAACATTGATTTTTCTTTTTAAACCTTTGATATCTAACCAATTTGAAACTTAGTATGCTTTAGCTTTTCATCACACACGCGAGAACTGAATTTCCATTCGAAAATTTGAATGCTTGTATATTTAAGCATTCATGCTTATGACTACTCGTTCGCTTCACTTTTTCGTTCCTTGTAGCCAATGGAACAAAATTAAAATTCTTCAGTTACTTAATAATACGCATACCACAGAAAAATGTATAAAGTGTTTTCACTTTTCGCTAGAGTATATAAAGAACCGACGCGTTTTTACATGAAAGCGTAGCAAAATGGTTTCATTTTTTGTCAAATTGTTCAGCGCAAATATATGTTAAAAAGCTAAGCAAGCTACTGCTAATCAGATGATGAATTTTATGTTTTCTCTTATTGTTGCTATATTATAAAATTTTCCTTTATATATAAAATTGTTTTTAAGCAATATTTGTTTTGTTTTAAGTACATAAAAATTTTCCAGATTTTTTTTATTACACATATTGAATGCTAATGAAGACAACGCACATTTTGTCTCATCACCTAAAGTAAAAAATATATATACTGATTTTTTTTCGATATTTATTGTTCTTGAATTTGTTATTACACCACATGTACTTATGTGGTTGACATGCATCATTATTAATTTAAAACTCTTAAAAAAAATTAATGTGAATAAGTGTTATTGCGTGTAATAATTAGATAAATGATTTTCGGTAAATTATCAAGTTTTTTTTATCTATTTATTACATAACAGCATAAAATCAACGAAAATAAATGAAAATACTACCAAAACCCATAATTACTTATCTAAAATGAAATATTTGAAATCGTTTTGAAAATTTTATATCTCTACACTGTAAAAAAATATTCTTATCATGGACATAAATTTTCTAAATACAATCTTATCTCGATAATCATAATTCAATAACTGTATTGAAATGAAGTAGAAAATACATAATACTATAATTCACAGTATCGACTAAATGTCTCTTTTAATTTGACTAAAGGGCACTTTGGTCAATTATTCAAGAAAAATAAATAAAAAATAATAAAACTTTAAGAAAAGTTTTATGATGACATCTCAATGGGTTATTTCTGAAAGTATGAACTTCTCTAAAAATTGTCATGCTTTCAAAATCATTTTTAAATAATATCAAAATTATTTATCAGTTTTAAATATTAAAATTTTTTTCGAAACTCAAAACTTTTGAAATATTTCAGGGAATAAAATAGAACGAAACAAAATTTAAAATTATAGTGAATGACAAAAAAGCTATATTTTCTCTATGAAAGTCTTCCATGATGCCAAAACTACCAGACTCAAAAGTTGTCAAAAGTAATTCGACAAAAAATATCTGTTAAAAAAAAAAAAAAAACAACAAAAATTTTGATTTTTAATCTTCAATTTTTTATTAATTTCACCTAAAGAATTCTAGAGCCATTTTATGCAGATTTTTCCTTAAGAAAAAGTAATAATTCAAATTATTGTTATTTTTATAAACCCAATCCAAAACAACTCAAAATCCACTTTTTCACGTAATAAAGAAAATCTTCTCTTTTAACGTGATTAAGAAGGACAAGGATTTATCTCCATCTCCAGACGGAATAATCCTAGCTAGAAGTCTGTTAATGGTAGCCTTAAGTGCTAGACTGGGAGAAAAATCGGGAGTGAAGTGGACTATCGAGAAGAATCGTGACTGTGCAACAAAATTTCTCACTTGACAGTTTTGGCGAACGCATCGCATAAATGTGCAAGATTTGTGGATGCAATATGCATTCAAATAGCCATGAATAGGAGTAACAAGAGAACTATAGATAGAACTTTAAGCAATAACTACTCACAGTTTGCGTATTTTGAAGATTTATATTTTATTTGTTTTGCGAAATAGTTAGAATAAACATGAAGAGAAAGTTGGTTAGAAGTTCTTTTGTTCTACTCCTAAAGATTTCTTTTCAAACATCGAAATATATAAAGAATCTTTGATATTGAGAATGAAATAAATAAAGTATGAGATAAAAAAAATCAAATTTATTTCCATATAGGAAAAATCTGATGAAATTACCGTATTGTATGGTGATGACATTTATGAAAAAAAATCGAGTGATAAAAACTAAAATAGGTGGTATTTAAACCATTAATTTGGTAATTTTTCCGTTCAAATGGTTAGGGTTTACTGGTAATTCTGGTTTGCAAAATTATAGCTCCTATTACCAGACATTTAGTTAAAAAATACATAATTGACTGATTTATGTAAATTTAACAGTATAAATGATTTTTATACCATGCTGAGTTATTATGGTAAAATATCCAAACTTAATCACATTTACCAAATTTTGTCGCCTATTATAAAACTATACTTTATTGTTAATTTTCCCAAAATCATTACGAATGCCCTTACTTAAAAATTACCAAAATTTTCAGTTTTCCAAAAACACCAGAAACACGGTAAATTTTAGCATATTCTGATGCTCTTAACCATACTTTTTTTTTCAGTGTATGTTGGAAAGTCCAACGAAGGATAAAATATACTTTGTGAAATATAAACTAAAATAAAAAACTTGAATAAAGCACAAATGAATGTACATAAACTATAGTATGTCCACTTATGTACTTTAATTTGTGCTTTATTTACGCTAGTTTTTGCTTTTCACTGAAAAGTGTTACGATTTCCAAGAAATTATTCATTTATAAAGATAAAAAGTGTTTAAAAAAAGAACAAAACAAAAACAGAAAGATGTGTAAACAACAAAAGTGTTTGAGAAGAAGATATTATGCTGCCTTTACTGTATATCAAAAAGCCTAAAATTTGCAAACATAAAAGTTAAATATATATAAAGATTAGATATAAATAAAGAGTTAATTTTTCTGCTCTAATATTAAAGAATACGAAATGCCTAAAATTAGTTCACAACACATTGCAAATCTTGTTTGCAAATATTTTACAAAATGGTTATAACTCTGTCCAAAATCTATTATCAACAATTTAAAACAAAATAGTCAACAGTCAAAATACGCAAGAAAGTACAGTAGACGTTTTTTTGTAGAAAATTATATTATAACATACAAAAATCTTCAATGATATCAAGAAATGCAATTCAAGTAACTTTTGCTACAGGAAGATGCATGACAATCGTTTAAATAATCTTATATCTATATTATAGAATTTAAAATAATTCGAAAAACGTTTCTTATAAAAAATGAGAGAATCCTTTTGTAAAAGAATTTTTGAAATAACACATGGAAATAAATTTGCTAATCCATAAAAACGATGTATTTCGAAACATTTTCTTTAAATACTATATGAATTAATAACTAAGTTTGTATTAAACTTCAATTTTATTTAATGGAAAAGGGATTTTTTTAAAAAATCATATTTATTTTCTTTCAAGGTTTAATACGACACATTTAATTAGTATGATTCGACTAAAAAATTTGTAAAACACTACTGTAAAAATTTGTATTTATTGCATTAAAATTAAAACTTTTTTGAACGCAATTCAAAAGAAATATATTATCAAACCATTATTCTCCCCACAAATTTACCAGAAAGTTTTATTTAAATTTTTTCTCAAACATATTTTATATTATTTAAAAATTGAAGTAAAATAATGTATTGGGTTTAAAATATTAACTTGCATTTTATTTTTAAATTTACATCCAAAAGATGGAAACAAAACTAATATTAATTTTCTTTAAACCTTAAATAAAAAAAAACTTATACATTTCTGATTTATAATTAAAAAGAGAACAATTTAAAATAAATATTAAAGTATCAGAAGTTGCATTTGAAAACATCGTTGTATTTTCCTTTCATTAAGTCGCGTTTAAAATTTCGTCCTGAATAGAAATTCATTAGTGTAAAACTCGAACTACATCATTAAATTCTTTCTAAAATATATTTTCCTAATTAAGAATACTTTCTTCATTAACGCAAAAGTCGGATAAAGCAATTAAATTAATTGGAATTTCTGATTGTAGATACGAAATAACGGCTTAACAAAAGTGCATCAGATGGATTCTAAATAATATTCAAAGTTATTAATGCTTCAGACTTTTGAATTTAAATAATCAAAGTGAAAAATCCAACTCAAAGAATAGCTTGGCTATTCTATTACACCACATAGATCATCATTCATATTTTTCGACGTTTAATTAACGTTCGATGATGCTTTTGACCACTAGCGCGTTTAGTAAAGTGCACATAAAAGGAACAGATTACGATAATTCCGGGTGATTTATGGCCCGGTTCGCGCCCGGTTTCAAAAAAGAGAACACTATTTCTCTTGTGTGTATTTATTGCTCTCTTGGTTGAAACGCGGGCAAATTTTCATCGAGCGTGTCGATCGTTGTGAAAAGGAAGAATTTCATTTCTCATAAAGAACGCAGTGGAACGACGTAGCTTATAAATAGAGTAGCCGGACAGTCACATTTTTTTCTTCAAAAGGGTGAATGAAGACCAGTCATTAATTTTCTAGTTTGGGGACTCGACACAAAGTTTGATTTTAATACGCAGTTTGCATTTTTAAAAACTTTTAAACTGTTTTAACCAAGATCCTTCATATTTCTGACAATCTTAATACTATGCGAAACTAAGCAATAGTATAATACAAAATATCTGATTACAAGGTGGGACAAGGTACAAGATGGGATTAATTTATCATAGAATGCATACAAATTTTTTTCAACTAGCATTGTGTTAATTTTTGTAACAACGTTTTTTTCTTATTTTCATAATGAAAATCTGAAACAACGTAGCTTAAAATAAAAGGAGAAATACGATAATTTATGTCCAGGTTTGAAAACAGAAAACTTGTGTGTATCTACTGCTATTTTAGTTGAAATGAAGATACATTTTCATAGAGCGTGTTTAGAGTTGTGAAAAAGAAGAATTGCATTTCTCACAAAGAACGCCATTTGTCATAAATATATAGCTTATAAATAGAGTAGCCAGACGCTAATTTGCAAACCATCGGCCTTTAACAGCTCGTTCTCTTTCTTTCTCTTTCAATATTTTATGAGATTTTTCTCTTGGTTGTTGTTGGTCACAATTATAATTCAAGCTGTTATTTTTTAAAACTTTTTACTTGAACTGAAGAAACTTTAAGAATCAAGTTTTTTTAAATTTATTTATTGAAGAAAATGCCAACCAAGAGAGCGGGTCATTAAACGCTGCTGGATTGGAAAATCGCTAGCCGGTCAGTCAAATTTTTATTTTTTCAAAGGGGTGAATAAAAACCAGTCATTACTTTTCGAGTTGGGTATTCAACACAAAGTTTAATTTTAATGCACAGTATGCATTTTAAAAGCTCTTTAAACGCTTTGAACCACAAAATTATGCAATTTTCCAAAAACTTTGATACTGTGTAAAACTGAGCAATATTACAGTTCAAAAAATCATCTTCAGCCACAAGATTGTACACATTTTCCACAATCTTAATATTGCGCAAAACTGAACAATATTATTATACAAAAAAATCATCTTCACCTTGATTACATGATATTGAGTATCAACTTAAAACATGGTTCAGTTATATTCCTCATTAAGTCAAAAATATACAAGATATTGTGTTCAAAGGTACGTATATCATGGTAAAAGGTTTCATGGATTGTTCCTAGAACGTATACAAATTGTTCTCATCAAGAAGCGTTAAACAGACAGAATTTTGTTTTTAATAATGAAAACCATGGAGCGACGTAGCTCATAAATAATGTCGCTGGACTGTCACAGATTTTTTCTTACAGGTAAATGTTGAACAACGCTAAATATAAATAAAAAATTCCTTGAAACTGAAGCGGTAAGATATTACCTGATTGGAAACCTTATTCGCTTTAAAATTAAACAAGTATAAAATAATAGTCGAAATACTTCAAGCTCATCAAAAATGAGAGCACATTTTCAAGACCTGCCAGACGTGAAAGAAAAAAAAGAAAAAATAATTTTTTTCTTCCCTTTCAAGTCTGAAAATTCTTGAACCAACAATTATTTAACAAAGATTTAAGAAGAAGTTACAAATAACAATTTTACTATAAATCCTGATTTTTTAGCTTTTTTTTTCTAATTCAGACTTTATTGCAATTCTGTACAGGTGATAAAACTCTTGTTAAATTCCATTCTTTAATGACATAAAATTGAAATGAAAGGGTTTAACCTGAATCAAACTATTTTGATAGAGTGCCATTGTTATTGAAAACTTCAAATGACAAAACTA
The DNA here is from genome assembly GCA_949128135.1 of Parasteatoda lunata. NCBI lineage: Eukaryota > Metazoa > Arthropoda > Arachnida > Araneae > Theridiidae > Parasteatoda > Parasteatoda lunata. The sequence continues at coordinate 67,278,313 of OX421971.1, forward strand.
AAAAAGCAACTTATTAGAAATAAAGGAACCATTGTTCATTCATCTAAGATTTAAGTTGACACTATGATTTGAAATAATAATTTTATTTTAATTACTTGTCTTTATACATTTTTCCTAATTCATATTTTATTGTATTTTTGTTCAGAAGGTAGAATTTTAACTCATAAGTAAAATTCATTCTTCAGTAACACGTTACATGTAACTGAAATTCAAATGTTTGATCTAAATCAAACAACTCCTTTAATAGCTGCTATTGGAAATTCTAAATAACAGAACTGAAATTAACTTTTTAGTAATAAGAGAACCAATATTTATTTATTTAAGATTTAAGTTACAATTATCATTGGAAATAATGATTTTACTGTAATTCCTTATATTTATACCTTTCTTCTACATTAATACTTTACAGTGATTTTTGTTTAGTTGATAAAATTCTAATTCATGCATAAATTTCTTACTTTTGTTACTTGCAATTGAAATTTAAATGTTTAACCTAAATCAAATAAATCTTATAATTAATCTCATTAGTTTTGTCATTTTCATAAAATTAGCTTCTCAGTCATAAGAGAACCAATATTTATTTATCCAAGAAATAATTTACCATGATGATTTAAAATTACAATTTTATTGTAAATTCTTATTTTAATACATTCTTTTCTAATTCATACTTAATTGTATTCATACTTATTGTTCAGATGATAAAATTATAATTCATACATAATAAAATTCATTCAATTTTCATTTATATTTTTTTGTTTTTTTTAATGGAAACTCAAATGTTTGACCTAAATTAAACTAGAAAATAAAAAAAAAACTAGAAAATAACTTTTTAATAATCAGAAAGCTAACATCTAAGATTTAATAAACACATTGATTTCAAAAGAAAATTTTATTGTAAACCCTTATCTTTATATATTTTTTTCTTTCTATTTATGCACGCTATTAATGTTTTTCCTTAAAAGAACCAATAGAAAATAATTTAATTTAAAAACCCTGTCACTTTTTCTCAGATGATAAAATTGTCGATATAATAATTAACCAGGTTCTTTTTTTATCTCATTATTTATTAATTATTTATTTTCTTAAGATAAACACTAATTTTTTTTTAAAAAGAAAGAATAATGTCGGCAAATAAAAACACAAGTTTGGTCTGAATTAAACAAAACAATGAATTTAAAAGAGTCTCATTGCTATTGGAAATTCCAAATAGCAAAACTAAAAAATAAATTATTATTAATAGGTAAACCAATATTAATTTAACTAAGTTAACAATATGATTTCAAATGTAAATTTTATTGTAAACCTTTATCTTCATACATATTTTTTATTATTCTGGACATACAGCAGTTTAAATTTTTTATTGAAATAAATCAAAACATTTTTAATTAACAAATATCTGAACTTTGAATGGGACGAGGTAAGGTTTAATTTATCTGATACTTTCATTCTTATTTGAAGTTTCTTTCTAGGGCACGCTATTTATTTTTTTCCCTTAAGAGAACCTATTAAGAATAATTTAATTTAAAAATTCAGACTCCTTTGCTCAAATAATAAAATTCTGTGTCTAATAATTTATCAGGTTCTTTTTGTCTCATGATTGGTTAATTAATTAGTTTCTCAACATAGATACTAAAATACTTCCAAAAGAAAGGATACTGTCGGATAATAAAATTCATTAACTTAGCTTAAATATAAAATATTAATGCATGAAATTTCCTTAATATTTGAAATTAGGATGCATATAAAATATATATAACTAATATTTATATTAATTACATTTAAAAATATTAAAAAATAAGATTAAATATTTAAAAAAAAAATTTTTTAATAAAATTTAAAAAGGAAACGTATTAATAGTAAGAGAATACGTATTTTAAAAGGATTTAAATTACAATTATAATTTCTATTAATACATTATTATTATTCTTTATCTTTATACACTTTTTTGTCTTTATACACACACCGTTAGTTTGATAATGCATCAGTTGAAATTTGTTATTGAAATAAATCTGCACACTTTTAATTGAAAATATATTCGAACTTTACATAAGGAGAGTTAAATTTAATTTATCGGATAATTTTATTCTTGCATGGAATGTTTCGAGTTTTTAATATTACAGTTGCTACAGCTGCTACTATTTTTATTTTATTTTCTTATGGGAACTAATAAAGAAAAATTTTATTGAAAAATGTAGACAATTCTATTTAAATGATGAAAACTCCCTTTTAATAATTAATTGCCTTTTTTTATCTCGGGATTGTTTAATTAATTAGTTTCCTCAGACAATTTCAGAAATTTTTTTCTTCCCCAAAAGAATTTTGTCGGTACATAAATGACCCTATAACTTAAAGTGACATTAAGATAAGATGAATTTTTTTTTTACAAATCAGAAATTACCGCATTCCTTTCAAAGGAATTTTAAAAAAATAAATTAGTTAACTACTTCTCAATACTATATTTTTGCTAAAAAAAAATTTAAAATATATTCAAACACTGAATTTTTAACTTCAAATGCCATAATGAAATTAGAAATGATGTCTTATACAAAATTCATTTTTAACTTTTTTTGCTCCATACTGTTTTATACACCATATTTTTTTTTCATTTACTATACAGGACGTAAAAAAAGTTTGAAAACAGTCAAATATCTCCAGAAATATACATAGGCTCGAAAAAGTGAGATAGACGTTATCAATGTTTTTTTAAAAAATTCTTCAATGATAAATTTTGATGTTTCACTCCCAACCCCTGGGGGTGAAATGAAGGGGGGAACTTTCAAATCTTAAATATGAATTCCTTTTTTAAAGTAGATTTGGATTTTCCAGAAAAAATTAAAACTGTTTGCTGTATCAGTTTATGCATTTCACTTTATAGATGGTGCTGTAACCAAGTCAATTGAAATAAGTTGCAAACTTTTTAAAACGGTGAATCGCGAGATCGAGCAAATTACGAAGTTAAAAACTGTCATATTTAATTTTTTAATCGATTTAAAAACATTTTTTTAAATAAAACTGAACCACTTTTATTTATTTGTTTATTTTAAATTTGATGGATCTCCAGCACCATTTTAAGAAGTCTGCATTCTATTTTTATTGTCTCAGTTATAGCACCATCTGTAATATAAAATGCACAAACCTACACCTCAAATAGGGTTACTTTTTTCTGTAGAAGCATAATCTGCAATGAAAAATAAGTGACCATTTTCAAGAGTTCAAAGTAGCACCAAATTCCGCTCGCCGGATGTGGTGGTGGAAGATCGAGTAGATACCATTGCATAGTTTCAAAAGAGTTGCTTTTATTTTTATGTAACATACGCTAGCATACAATAGCATAAATAAGTAAAAAATAAAAGTACACGTAGAAAATAATTCTAGTTAAATTGCTGCACCGTATGATATGATATGGTATGGATTTTTATACCATGCTCTAAAATATCAAGGTAAAATTACCAAATTTTACCACTAGTTGATTTGATAATCTTATTAAATCAAATAAGTAAATAAAACATACAATAGCATAAGTAACATACAATAACGTTAGTAACATACAATGCATAAATAAATAAAAAATAAAAGTACACGTAGAAAATAATTCTAGTTAAATTGCTGCACCGTATGATATGGTATGGTTTTTTATGCCATGCTCTAAAATATCGAGATAAAATTACCAAATTTCACCACTAATCACCAAATTTTAAAACAAATTTTATAAATCGCTTCTTTGCTGTTAATTTTACCAAAATCATTAGCAAAGCGTTTCGGCATTTGGGTACTTTTTGATGTTCACATAGTGCCAGAAACAAAGAAAATTTTTCCATCTTCAGGTTATTTTGACAAAAACTTTTTTTTTCTTCAGTGTAATAAGCCGGAGGGAAAGAATTATTTACTTTATTTTGGTGACTATAGGAGGCATCCAGACATTTTGTTTTTTATCTTATGCTTTGTTCAATAAAAATAGCAAGTGAGTAATTTGAAAAAAAAAAAAAAATTAGGACCTGAAAATTTAGCAAAGACCGAGATTATCTGGAAATAATTAATTATATAAACTGAAAATTATAAATTTCATCAAAAAGTTATTTATCTAATAAAAAATTATATTCTAATATTAAAAAAAATCACATATGCATTGGACGCTTCTATTTATTTTTTTTTAGTTTAAATATTTTAAAGTTAGTAAAAACTTTAGTTTTTAAATCTAAATTGGTAAGCAACGAAATAACAATGAAGCAACAAAAGTTTTTCTTGAGCAATTTGAATGTACGACTAATGATTGCAAAACCCTTACACAAATTGCTTAAAACTCAAAATAATAGCTCACGCAAGCAAAGAAACATAAAAATTTTTTACCAGAATCGTAAATAACCCATCGCATCATAACAAATGTATGAATTCAACATCTTTTGTTAGAACATAGACTGACATTTACGCTTCATTTGTTTCTAACAAGCATAGGGAAACATCTTTCTAATTGGATCCGTCTTTAACTGAGAGGAAATATTCCAGGAGAAATGTAATTTCCGAAGCAGCGCAGAAAATTCGTTGTTGCTCTACATTTCCGGGAAAAACTGGAAGGCACCATTATAGCAAAAAGAAAACGAGGCGCGAAATTTCTCTTATAGGCCGCGGGGTTGAAGAATACGGCAATATTCGAATATGGGAGATACATACCTAGGGGGTTATTTTTTTTTGTTGTTCCCCTATCTTTCTTTGACGTCATATTTTTTGTGAAAAAAATGAAATGTAGGTTCCTAGATCGACAATTTCCTTTTCCGTTCGGGCGTGTCAATGCAAACTGTAAAAATGATTTTTTTTTCAAAGATGTATTTTTTAACTCGTGGCGATAAGAAGCGGATCGTCTTTGTGGCACATTTTTATCAGAAAAAAATTATCTGCAATAAAATGTTTTTTCTTTCTTTTCAATTTCATACTTGATCTAATACTTCGTATATTTTATCTCTAAAAACGCTTATAATTCTAAGAACCTGACATTTTCATTGTCGCATACCTGTTCAAAGATATCGTCCATTTTATAATTTATAAGTTTTCTATATTGACTTCCTTGTTACTGTATTTCTAAAAAAATATTTGATCTAAAAAATAGTAGTGCACATTAGCATTGAATATTACTTTTTACTATTCTAGGTATCAGGCATTAAATTGTAGCACACTTGATCTATTGCTTAGGTTCTCAATTTTTTACCGTATTACTTCTTTGCAATCCAAAAATAGTAGTGCACTTAGAATATAAGATTTTCTAATTATCATTATCCAGCATCGAAATTATAGCATACTTGGTCAAAGAAATTACATTTTATAATGAAATATTTTCAGTTTTTCATTATCTGTGCATATATTTGATCTAAAAATAGTTATTCATTTGTACACTTATGATTTATATTAAAAGAAATTTATAGTTTGATCTAACACCAACTTAAATGAAGGACAGTCTAATTAAAGACTTCGTTTGTACCTTAAGATAATGCGCTTTTTAATCATAATAATACATTTCGAAAATTGAGGCGCGTCTTTAATTCCCACTTCAGCAGCGGATTCAACCGGATTTCATAAGGTTCCAAGAAAATCCTGTTTGATTTAACCTGTTTGATTGAGGCGCGTCTTTAATTCCCACTTCAGTAGCGGATTCAACCGGATTTCATCAGGTTCCAAGAAAATCCTGTTTGATTTTACCTGTTTGATTGAGGCGTGTCTTTAATTCCCACTTCAGTAGCGGATTCAACCGGATTTCATCAGGTTCCAAGAAAATCCTGTTTGATTTAACCTGTTTAATTGAGGCGCGTCTTTAATTCCCACTTTTGCTGCGGATTCAACCGGATTTCATCAGGTTCCAAGAAAATCCTGTTTGATTTAACTGGTTTTCAATTATAGGAAAAATATTATAAACTGTAATAATTTGATTACAGGTCTCAAAACGTAATAATTTATCAGTGGATGTTTCAAAAATACATTATCATGAATAAAAATAATTATTTAGTCCGATTATTGTTAAAATTGTGCTACTTTTTTCTTCTTTAATATTTCTAAAAAGCAATGACCATGCACTCTAAATTGGTTGCCACTGACAACGAACTTTAATTTATACAAACAAAGAATATGAGATCTTGGGTTCAATTTAATATTCAAAATATTCTTAAAATAATAAGGTATACCTCTTGGAGATTATTAAATAAGACGACACGAAGACATCCCGTAATATTCAAGATACAACAAAATGCATGTTATATCTTTTTTAACCGTAGATGTCAGGTGTAATTAAATAACGGCTCACCAAAGAGCAATTTTTCCTTCAAAACAAAATTTTTAAATTATTATTTTTTAAATTACTCATTATAACTTTTTGTTTTAAAGTGAAGAGATGACATGCAATAAAAACTGAAAAGAAAAAGTTATTTTTGGTCTTCCCTGTCAATTTAATGCAACATATTATGTCTTTAATTAATTTTGTAAAGATTAAACTGAGAAGCTTCATTTTTTTAACTGAAAAATTTTATTCGGGGTAAGATATATAGATAGGCCAATTTTAATGAATTACAGAAATTTGATTAGAGAATTTCATTATAAATCTAACAGATATAAAAGTTTTTATTACTCAAACAAGAAATGCAAATGAAATTTTTAAAAATAATTTCTATCATCTATGCTATATATTTTTTTTAGATATGTACACCAAGTTAGACACGAGGATGTTCTTCCAACGTAATAACATATATCAGAAATAATTTTTTCAAAAATATTTTTCTTTAACTATGATAAATTGGATTGCGATGTAATTGCTTTGAGAATTATTATAGTTGCTACAGAAATTGTTCTTAGAATAATTACATTAGAAAATTCTAGCGTATACAAGTAACACATCCCAGAAAAGAGAAGTCTTCAGAATGGATCAATTTTATAGTCCGACCTAAGGAACATAAGCTGCACAGTGGAGGAAAAGTAAGAAAAATGACACTACGGTCCATTAAACTGCGCAGTAGAGGATAATTCGAAAGATATGAAATTTCGTTTGGACTACTAAAGGATCAAATTTTTTGTTTATGGTAACCCGTGTTGAGACCTTTCTCCCTTCCAGGAGATATTGGTACAAGTCATAATAAACAAAACTCAAATTTTTAGGAAGAAATTATATTTTCTTGGATTGCTACTTTTGCCAACAGTCGTTACTGAGTTAAAAAGTTTGGTACTCTATATAATTGTAAGTTCGTCATTTAAAATAAAACATGACAGACAAATTATTTGATTTCAACGTTGTGTTACTAAAGCAAAATATTGCTGCATAAAACTTTGTTTCAAAGAAAAAGTATATTTTGTATCTCACACTCATGAAAAAAGCATGGTGAAAACTACTAGAATACTGTGAAATTAACCGTGTTTCTTGCTCCTTAGAAACTTTAGCGCTTTGGCTATAATTTGAGGTAAAATTAACAAAAAAATGTTTTTATTATCATGCTATGTTGAAGTGAATGTGGTAAAATTTGGTAGTTTTACGAAAAAAGTCGGTATTTTTGACAGTGCTAGTATGATTAGAGACAAAGCAAAACTTATTAGTTTGACAACCTCTATTTTGTTTAGCAAATGCTCGTTAACTTTGTTTTTCGCCGGTTAGTTGTTTTCATTTCATGTAAGCAGTGGCCTAGCCTGAAACCTTATAAAATACGTAAATGTAAATAAACAGTTGCCTGGACAAAGCAAAACAAAATCAGTAAATTAACTGTTATGCTTTAGGGCAAACACAACATCCTAAAACGGTATCGGGTTTAAATCCAACCGCTACTCTGGAAGTATATATTTACTGTGTTAATTTATTTATTGCTCTAAACACAAATGCATTTTGTGTGTGCTCATTTTAAATGCCTTTGTTTGAAGCCTTTGTTAAGTCGGAGTACAGACAGCAAAATATAGAAAATGACATCACACTGATATATGCAAGACTGCTATGCCGCTACCTCAACTCTACAATAGAGAAATCTTTGCAATGTCTTTCTTGAACTTGAGTTACCTGTTTTTCAACTTGACTAAATCTAATAAACGGTGTTTTGTAATGAGCAAACAAGTCGTCAGATGCAAGTGTAAGTATAAATAAACAAATAAATACACAAAATAATAATGTTTATTCTTTAAATTATTCATTTTGCAGGAGCCTCTCTGGTCGAGAAGTCCTACCTCTCCACCAAATGCTAAGTAAAATGAAGTTCATATTCCACCATAATCTTGTATATAAAAAATTAAATAAACATGTTTTGTTTTTTGAAGGCTAGTGTGATTAATACAGATGATGGCTACTCTCTTGTAAAATTGAAGAAAATATAGCCTAAAATTGAGAAAGACAGCACAGAAATATTGACTCTACGCTGCAGAGTGTTTGGTGGAAGAACAATACCTGACGACAGCGAAGGCCCATAATAATGTATAGTTGTTTTATTTCCCATAACTCTTAAAGACATTTCTCGCTGTGTGGTACCGCTGTTCTATTTACCGATCTGAAGTGAGATCAAATCCCGCTATAACACTTGATGCACAATCGTGCTGCCTTTTTTAAACTTGTGCCATCCATTTTTTTTAATTGAAAAGCAATTCCTTTCCTTTAAAAAAAATCCTGTGCATAGAAGTGAATGAATAAATAAATCCCCCCACCCGCATAAACGATGCAAAAAACAAACTTCCAAGTGTGATAAATCCGTGTTTAGTATCTTTACGACACTTGAAAAACTAATTTATTCTTACCTTTCCTCACATATAATTGAGAAATATATCAGAAAAACAGATTATTAACCGTCCCCTAACTATCAGCCATTTCAATAAATTGCAATTTTTAATAAACCATAGATGTGTAAACAGTTTATTACTGTTCTATTTGGTAAAAGGCAAAGACTTTAAAAGGTTAAAATTACCAAATAAATGGTAAAAAGAATGATATTTCCAAAGAGCATTTTGGTATAATTTTCTCATGATTTATTAAGCGACATGAAAATTAGTTTTCTGGTTATATTCAGTTACTTTTCAGTTGCTTATTTTTACTGAAAGTGTGGTAATACGAACTATTATTTTGCCGCTAAGTGTATCTGGCAAACCTCCCCCATAATAAACAAAAAAAAAAAAATGTTTAATAAAAATAGCCAAATGAATGGTTTAAATAACGTATATTTTGGTTTTATTAACCAGATTTACGATTTATTTTACCAGAAGTATCATTATCATACATTATTGTAATTTACCAGATTTTTTTTCAAAGTGAGGTTAGGAAAATCACATCATTATATGAAAAATTTATAACATTTGTAAAAAAATATTAAAACAAATTAATTACAGAGGAAATATAATTCCCTGTTCAGAAACAAATAAGAATTTTTTTATATACTATATATATTTATTTTTCTAAAACCAACAATATTGTTTTTTTATTAATTAATTAATTCATTTATTTTTTATTTATATTTTTATCAGAAAAATCTTAACGGTAAAAGTAGTGTAATTTTGCCAGAGTTTGTTTCTCCGTGCATCTCTTTCCATCTTAAACCTTAAGCTTCTTATAGAGAAAAACGTGTGGTTGCCATCAAGGAAAGAAAGCAGGGAGGAAAAAAAATCTCTTTAAAAATCGAATTTTTTCCTTGTAATTATTATATCCAAAAATTATCAAAGAAAAGTAAATGCTATTTTCTTTTGAATAAAATTATAATATTTCATAGCAATAAAGTAAGTGCACAGAACGTAATTGGGAATTATATAAAAGTTCTACTGAAAGTAATTAGTTTCTTCAAAAATTGAAAAAAATACAGTAACTTACATTTTAGATTCTAAGTTGCTTTAAACATACTTGCTTACTAAAATACATTCATTATAAAAAAAAAATCATTTTCGTTGTGCCAAAATAAATATTTCAATACGAATCAGTTTCGAAAAATAAAAACCATAAGATTTTACAAGGAAAATAAAAAACAACTATGCTTATTTTCCCCGTTTGATATGAATTGCAATCCGATATTATTGGGGATAGGTGAAAGTAAAATGAAAACCGAAATCAATGAAATTCTTCCTTTTTCTTCCAAAAAAGTCATCTTCTTCTGCTCTATCGGTTTTTCTTCTGCAAACTTTCAACTCACCGATGATGTATCAATAATGCAATCGTATCACTTGACACCGCTATGGCCCAAGGGTAGTGGTTGCCGAATGTGGTTATCTGGTTTGAATCTGTCGTTGACCAGGCAACCGTAGTCCTGATATCGAGTCTAAAGCTCGATATCGAGTTGTTAAGAAAGCAGACGAATATTTCGACTTCCTCGAGGGAGACATGGAGCAAAATGGAGACCTATGGTTATAGAGCACTTAGCTTTGGGAGAAGAAATTTTATGATGGTGTGTGTTCTGAGCATTAACTGCACCAGTGGGATATGGCCTTCTTTTGTTATTACCAAAAAGAAAGATTATCGTTATAGTTATGAAAAGATAGACTTTAAGTGTTAGTGGATACGGTATTTTTTGTATGAGAATTGATTTATAACTGTAATAAAACATGGCGTCAAATTGGTTATCTATTGATAATAGTTAGAAAAAATAGTCGTACAGATAAAACTAAGCGATAAAATAGTTAATGTAATACTAGTGATTCCTTATCGGTAAGTCAAATTGCTAAAGTTTTCAAGAGTTACTTTGAAACAGTTTTGCAGAAATCTTATCAAAAACAAAAATAGAATTATTGTTTTAAAAAATATAAAAATATATGGATAGCTTTGATATTGTTAGATTTGGATTAAAATAGAGGTTTGAATTTATATTTAAAAACAATATTATTATTAACTTTTTCTTTTATTAAAAAATCATCTTCTTCTACTCTGTAGGTTTTTCATCGGAAAACTTTCATTTCACCTAAGATGTGTCAATAATTCAATTATTTCTCTGAACACCGCTATGGCCAAAGGGTGGTGGTTGCCAAATATGGCTATCTGGTGTGAATGTGTCGTTGACCAGGCAACCGTAGTCCTGATTTGAGTTATTATGCTCGCTTCCTTCAGTCAGACATGGGGCAAAATAGAGACCCGTGGCCATCGTGAACCTAGTTTTAAGGGAAGAAATTTTATGACTGTCTGTGTTCTAAGCATTAACTGCACCAGTGGGATATAGCCTTCAGTTGTTAATGTATCTAAAAGAAAAATATATTGTTATGGAAGTATAGTTTATAAGTGTTAGAGGATACATCATTTTTTATATGAGAATTGATTTATAACTGTATTAAAACATGACATACTTTTTTAGCAATTATATTAGTATTAGTAATAGTTAGAAAAGAAATAAAAAATAGAAATAATATTAATGAAACCAAACGATAAAATAGTTAAAGTGGTAGTTGGGATTTATGCATTGTAATATGAAATGGAACAGTTACTACTAATCAGTCTGATAAAAGTTTTGTCAAATATAATGCACAAATGCAATTATTATAAAGACAATAGGAATATATGCATAACCTTGCTTGTGTGAGGTTTGAATAAAATAAAGAGTTTCGAATTCATTTACTTCACTCGTGAAAAAAGGGAATGAGTATTTAGGTTTAATTGAATAAATATTGCTGGCTGCTTCTGAACTACTGGAAATTACTTTGTTTTAACCATAAAATTACAAAAATAGAGCCATAAAAACTAACATTCAAGCTCTTTCCGTCTAATTTTAAATAAATTACGTCTTATTGAATTTGTAATTTTTATACATTTTTATATTCTTCATTTGACGACATAAATTTTATCTATGTTAAAATTATGATTTGTTTATAAAGATTATTGCAATAAGCATGTGTTAATAAAAAATTAAATGCCATTTTGAAATAAAAAAGCATACTTAAGATGTAAAGTGCTCGATGTTTCAGGAATATTCTGTTTTTGATAAATCATCGTTTGATTTTGGAATTGGAAATGAAAAGTAAAAATTTAACTGAAAGAAAAAGAAAGAATCAACCGGTTACAAAAGAAATTCAAACGGTTTGCTGGGTTGCAATGCAATCTTGTAGCCTTGCATGTTTTAATTTAAAAGATAACATTTCGTTTACCAAAGAGGCAGTTCTTGTTCGAATGGCTGGTCAGTTTGTCTAACGCTCCCGAAGTGCAGCTATCAGTTCTGATGAAACAGATCCGCAGAAATAGACGAATATTGGGTTAGAATATCCTTGTTATTGGGCTAACCATAGGAGGTTTTGGGTGTTTTTTCTAGTTCGAGGTAGTTTTACTTAAAAAGGGAGTTTATCCAAACACATTATCCAGGAGTTTTCTTGTCTTCTGGGTTGAGTTCAAAATTATAAGAGATCAGAGTTTAAGCTTTAATTTAAATATGGATAGGCTGTTCAACACCAGTTATAAAAAATTGTCTTTTACTATACCAAGAAAAGTTATAATACATTAAAATACGTTGAATATCAGCCTTATTTCATACATTGGTATTGAATTAATGGTATGTATGCTTCTTACCCATTTAGAAATTAAAACTATCTTCAAACTACTTTATTCTAAAGTTTGTGGATTTTTCGATTTTAATATCTCACAAATAAACGCTATCTAAATAGATCGTAGGAACGTATTACCTTTTATAAAAGCATAGCGAGCAATGGCGACAAGTGCATATTTTCTACCCTCAAAGGGATGCAACCTGTCACATTTTGTGACCACCAGTGACGCCAAGCTCTCCAAGCAGAACAGACTAGGGACGACAAAAGCAAAAGTCTCATTCTCTCAATAGAAGATTGCAGTCATGCTACTGACCTGCATTCTCAAGGGGGTCTGTAACTCAGCAACCAGGAAATGCATCCCATGGTATTAAAGTGTCAGGGTGTTTTGAATTATTCATTTGTGAGATGAAAAGATAGCGCTGAAGAGTACCTTATTTGTTGAAAGAATTTTCGAGTTTTCCGAATTATCAAAAGCCATTCAAAATTAAGCTATGTATTATAATTCAGAAGAGTTGCCAAGATAATTGATAAGCACTATCTTAAATAGTAATCGATTGCTTTGAAACGTTTCACGTCATTGAATTAAAAAAATTAATTAATGATTTAAAATTAATGAAGAATATTAAAATTGACAGATTATGAAGCAAGCAATTGTATACGTCTCTAATTTTAAATTGCAGAATATTTTATTAGCAATGTTAGTGTTACAAATTTAACGCATATTGAATTAACGAATAATATTAAACAGACAGATTATGATATTAAAAATAGTATTATACATACGCTTCTAATTTTAATTTGCAGAATATAAAAAATGATAGTGTTTAAAATTTAATACATTCGATTAAAAGGGTTAAATAAAATTTATTTGTAACTTTAAAACTATGCATTTTTTGCTTAAAGAGAAAAATGATTATATTAGTATAATGAGTCGAATTTTTATATTTTTACTATGCATCTCTGAGAAAGTAATTTCCTATTAAATCACTTAACTGGAAAAAAACAACAACTAGAAAACTTGATATAAAATACGAAAGCTAGGATTATAGTGAAGACTTAACCAATTTTTCTTATCTAGACATTTTTCTAATTTTAAAAAATTAATTTAAGCTGAATACTCACTAGCTTATTACTTACTTTATGCAATAGAAAATTGTTCCGCCTACACTGACTGAGATAATTCAGGTAAAAAAAAAAACTTTATTTTGTGAATAAAACCAAAATATACGGTAAGAAAGTTATTTTTTCTATTCACATGATATCGATTTACTAGAAATTCTGGTAGTGAAAACTATATCTCTTATTATAACACATTTATTAAATAATACAAAGTTGAAAAGTGAATTTCACCAAATAAATTGCTTTACTATGCCACTCTATGAGGTATCCTGGTAAAATTCCCAAACTGTACAACATTTACCAAATTTTATGACAGATTTTAAAACCATATTTTATTATTAATTTTATCAAAATCATTGCCGACCGGCCTGTGTAGGGGGTAGGGAACTGCCCTTGCATCAGAAAAGTTCAAGGTTCGAATCCCGGGCAAGGCATGGATGTTTCTTTCTCTCTATCTGTGCTCTATGTCCTTTCTCCTTTGTGTGTGTGAATGTGACCCGCCCTATAAACGGGTTTGTGGTTGAGTGATTGGTGTGGCAGAAGTCGAATTCCTGGTCATAGATGGCGCCACTGAAAAATAGGAACTAATATAAATAGGCACACGACAAATAAAAAGTAAAAATCATTACTAAAGAGCTTCAGTAAAAAATACTGAGCTTTTTGATGTTCCCTTAGCACCAGAAAGACGTTGCATCACATTTAATAAGGAAAAAGGATTATTACACATCATTTTTGGGTGCTGTGTCTTATGCTGTGTAAGTATCAAAATACTTTGGAATGGTTTGTTTTTATTTTGGAATTATTAAACTTATTCAAAATATCATTTTATTACTTTTAGAGTTTTGTCACAGTTGAAATTAAATACTTTTCACTTGAAATTTGAAATCGAAATATTTTTCAAAATGTCTCATTTCTTATATTTCGACTTAACATGGGTAGCATTTCTAGGAAGTTGACTTTGGAGAGAGTTTTTAATCCAAAACTCTGACTTGCGAACCCGTATTGTTTGGGTAACTAACCAACATTTTTTTTAAATTTCACAGAGAGGCAAAACAATTAAAATATATTTAAACAATATATATCAATTCTATACGCTCTCTTCCAGTCTTTCAAATTATTCACTTTTATCTTATCGGTTATATCACGCTTGAATCTGCTAATCAGGTTCAACACACACGTGTGACGTAACACGCGTCTATCCCATTAGATTTTATTCGAAAATTGATTCAGTTTGATTATAAATCCAAGCTTTAAATCTTCAACGGTTTCACTCCACCTTCATAACCACGTAATTAGACACAACCATATGATTAGTTGCAAGTGCTCAATTGGGCAAATAAATAAGCTAAGTTCCAATTAATAATAAATTAAGATTTTAAGATCCTTAATTATTTTTGCGCAAACAAGATTTTTTTAAATACCTGTACTTAATGCCATTTATAACTTATACTACTGACATATACATTGGCTAGTATTACCTGGAACTATTACATTCGAATGTAAAAAAGAACTCAAAATGTTTATGAAAATACTTGTAATCAGAGACATAAATGCATAGCTTAAACATACTTGCATACTTGTAATCAGAGACATAAATGCATTCTTTAATTCTGAATTTTAAAAATAATGCGTTGAACCATATAAGAATAGGGGAATTGGATATTTTGTGCCACGTATGAATAAAACGAAACAAAACGAATAAAGAACCATTAAAGGTACTTAAATAGACATTGTCTAGTTTCGTTTCTATAAACAGCAGCCTTCCTCAGAGTCTAAATAGAAAATGACTGTACAGTGCTTTATTTACGTTTTGTTTCATTAATGTGTTGATATTAAAAAAAAAATTTCTATTAAAAGCATAATAAGCACTTTTAATGGTTCAAATATATATATTACAAATCTTTAAATTCTCAACGACTGTAACTATTTGAAAGATATGATTACATTTTTACGATACATCAATGTGCGGAATAAATTCAACTATAAATAGTTTTGTCACTAGGGAATAAATTTGGGGATAGGGAATAAATTAGGGAATAAAACTTACAACCGTTTAAATCTTATGAATGTTCAAAATAATTATTTATGGGTTTTGAGCTATTATGATTATTTTTTTTACAACGTAAATTGTCTATACATACAAATATTTATATCCTTGTCGGACAGAAAGTTTTTTTTTTCTTCTGAAGCTATCACAACAAAGCAACATATCCATTCTTTCAGACTAAGTATATAACAACCTTCCTTTTTTGTGAGTTCAAGCGCTTTTCCCTCCGGCGATTTGATGTTGCATTCCAACATTATATTTTACAAACTCCAAAAGAGAAAAAGAAAAAAAAAAATATTCTACCATACTCTTTGGTATGAAATCAACTTCCAAAGGTTTCTCCTTTTTTTTCCTGTTTTTGAGTGCTGCCCCTTCCTCAAAGTTTGTTCAGCTCTGACATGCAACGTATCGATCTTATTCCACAATCATGTTCCAGTTTCTGGATATAGTAGAAAAGCAATTGATGTGAGGTCTTGTAGTCCTTCGAGAATTTCGAATCCGGAAAGAAAGATGGAGGAAGTAAATCGAATTTTTTCCCATTGCTTTGCATAGACTCTTTTCACCGAAGTTTACTTTCCCAAAATCCTAACATACCAGGAAAGAATATATTTAAGAAACATGCTCCATTGAATCTAAAGTGAAAGGAAATTTTGTGGATTAGCCATTGAAGTAAAAGCAGAACAACATATTATGTACACACAATTTTAGCAAAATTAAATTTTAAATCTTATAAGTTGTAAAGTATTAAGAAAATTTATTACATAATTTTTAACACACAAAATACTGAATTTCGCTATGGAAACAGTAAATTTTTTATTTTTTCATTTTAAATGTTTTATTTAATGCTTGGCATTAAACTAAAACTTAGTATTTAATCTAGTTAATAGTATTTCGAATAAATGTAATAAATAGATTAAATTGGGTTTGGCATTTTTTAATTTTTAAATGATAGTAAAAAAAATTTAATTTCTATTTGATTTCATTTAACATGTATTAGATATTTTTTCCAGGCTTTAGATTTTTGAGCACATGAAAGTCGTCATACACGTATTTAGATATCCTGTATCAAATGTTTTTATAGAGTTACGACATACGTGTAACAGATTTATGATTACTTACTTACAGTTTGTCGATAAAAAGCTCTCCCATCGTTTCAAAAAGTCTAATGCCGTTTGCTGATATGGAAACAAGAAATAACATATTTCAAAAAAAGAAACTCCTTTTTCCCCCTGACTACTTTTAGAGTCAAACCCTGTCTTAAATATTGACCCAACACACCTACTTGAAATAGTCAAACCTCGTAACCACAGTTATCACCCCTAATCCAGACCAATGGCTAGGGGAGATCTTTCCATAGTCAGGCTATACTTACTTATGTTTTTCTTGCTTTCCGACATATAAGACCCTCAGCGTATCTCTTCATCTGATTTCACCCCCCCCCCCTTAGCAGCAGACCTGGTAATACTTTCGATTCATTTTGTTTTTATTTTGGCTTTAAAAAAAAAAAACTTGTTTTTTGCTTTTTATTTTGAAAATTTTTTTCAAATAATCTCAAACATTCGTTCTAATAAGATTTCTAATTTTGTTTTTCTAATTTTTTTCAAAAATTTTTTTTCCCTGAAGCATAACAAATAACTGCTGTGACAATTGCTATTAGTAAATTACTATTTTTGCTTATATTTCAATATTTGATGCTTTTTAGAATTTATCCATTCCTAAAAACACGTTCCTGCCTTAATAGTTATAAGTATTGTATCTTCACTACCCATTTTTACATCTATTTTTATCCTCTACTGAACCCATTTTTATCCTCTACTGAAACTTAATAGTTGAAGGATTCAACGTCGTATATTTCTTATTTTACAATTCTAAGTTTGTGTCTCTTCTTTTGATTTATTCTCTTGTTTATATTGACTTATTCTATTATTAATACTTTATTTTTTGTCTATTTAAGAACCTACAATATTATTATATGATTTGTTGAAAGCAAAACGTTACCGAAAGGAAACGGAAAAATAATTTCCCCTACACATGGAAAGATCAACTATGTATCTTTTTTTTTCCTACGTCGTATATTTCTTATTTTGCAATTTTAAATTTGTGCTTCTTTTTTTTAATATTTATTCTCTTGTTTATTTTGACTTATTTTACTATTATTGCTTTTTTTTTGTCTATATATAAACCTACATTATAATTACTGGATTTTTTTTTAATGCATAACGTTACCGAAAGGAAACCAAAAAACATTTTCCTTCTATACCGAACATGGAATGATCAACAATGTATTTATTTTCCTTGTGGAATCTCAAAATTATAGGTATGCTTTGCTTTTTCTTTTTCTTACAACTAATCTAAACCAATCAAAGTAATGAAGAAAAGTAACGTTAAATTATTATACATTTATTGATTTACATGGTGTTTAAATGCTATAATAGATGACCCTTTTATAAAATTATTTATGTTATTATATGCTAAATAAATAAATAACTTCTTGGTTGAAAGTTAACTTCCTTTCTAGGAAGTTATTTCTTGATGAAAAATTTAAAAATGAGCTAGAAATAAAGTTATATTTGATAACCAAAAAGAGTTGAATCAGTTCATCTAAAATTGCCGCAGTTGGCGTGTCCTTTGGCTGGAACAAATACGAAACAAAAAATAGTTTTATTATTGTTCGGCAGATTTAACGTTATTTTTTGCGTGGTTTAAAAGAAGCGAGATTCAAAAGAAACATCACAAATCATGGTTACCGACTATGACATCACTCTTTTTCGCACTATTTGAAAATTTCTTGTTGTAGCTTCTTACACTGTAAAAAAATCTGGTTAAAATTACGATCAAAATAACTGGAAATGCGTGTGTCGAGATATTTTTACCGTAAAATTAATTTTTACCATGAAATTTTATGAAACAATAAAATCTGATGCGCAACAATTTTTTCAGTATATACTTTTTCACTATAATTAAATATATATTACATTAAAAATTACAGTATACAGTTTTCTGGTATAAAGGGTTTTACTGTAAAAAATGAATTTTACGGATGCTTCACTCAGGGTGTCATTATTTTATACCATATTTTAATTCGTAATTTTTTACAATGTCTATATTGGAAACGTAAATCATATCTACCCGTGATAAGTGATTCCAAAAAGAGAAAAAAAGTTAATTAACTATATCTATGGTTTTACTCTAAATCAAAATATTGTAAGTGCATCCACACGTTCTTCAGATGTTTCTTGGGCCCTAGCACTGCTAGTGGAGACATGATCCTCTTCCAATCTTCTTTGACGTTTCTCAGGTGTTTCTCGGATCCTAGCACTGCTAATTGAGACACGAACCTCTTCTAATCTTCTTTGACGTTTCTCTGATACTTCTTGGGCTCTAGAATTGCTTGTCGAATTTCGGTCATGTTCCATCCTTCTTTGACGCTCCACAGACGTTTCTTGGGCTCTTCTTCTTCTTTGAGAATCTCTTAATATCTTTTTCTTTGACAAAATACAAAGTTTTTTGGAAGGCGGTTCTGCCATGTCAGTAATCGGGTTTTTAAGAAGTCAACGAATACTTTAGAACAACAATTACTATGAAAGCAAATCATGAAACTTCAATATTAAAATCTAAGTGCTTACCTGCAAACTGAAACTTTCTGAAAATAACTAATTACATTTAATAAAAACTTGTTAAAATAAAGAATAGAAAAACCAAAGAGATCCAAGTTAAGTGTGATCGTTCCTTCAAAAACAATTAAATTCCTATTTTATATATTATATAGCTACAACGCTTAAGAAAAAAAAACTAAAATGCTAAATACATGAAAAGAACACGAAAACGAATTAATTTTAGTAAAAATATACTTGAGGGTGCCCCTTGGCGAAATTGGCGATTTATGTTTGGCGCCATTCCTGTTAGCGCGGAACACTGTGGTAACAGGAATGGCGGCCAAAACTGTATAAAATTGTAATGAACCCAATATAAGCCAAATTAATTAACGCAATAAAGTGAATTTTGAATCGAAACAAAAAATAATTGAGTAAGTTCAGAAAGAAAAGGAAAAAAAAAACTCACTTCTTCATTAAGCTTGAATATTCTCAGATTTAGGTGCACAGAATTCTCTAATAGCAGTTAGATATTGTCTAAATTTATTAGGAATGGAATTTGTGTACCTCCATCGTCAAATAAGTTCAGCGAAATGCGAATCGAAAATAGCGTGCGTGGTACCGTACTGGCGGTGAAATTTTTTTTTTATAGTCCCTTTTTATGATTGCCCACAAACCTTCGATCTTATGAACCATAAGCAAAAGTAACCTTACCAGCCGGTATCCAACGCAGAACTAACGGACCTCTGAAATTACATATACAGTTGAACATTTAAAAATAAAGCTTAAATCTAAATCTATCAGAATCACGATTGGGTTTCAACATCGCCCAGCTTGGCGATCAACTGCGAACACAACTTGGCGAGAATCAAGGGGCACCCTCAAATAGAGTCTACCCCAAAAATTATCGTCTTCGCTTAAGAAAAAAAAAATAGAGCGTGGAAAGAAGAAGAAAAACTTATTATAACAATTATGAACAGCGACAAATATATCAAAGCGAAGCGTTCTATTTTCGTATCGAATATGTTGCCACATTTTTAATACAAAAGTACAACTTTTCTCCACTTTAATAAATGTAAACTAATGCGAACCTTACAATTAAATTATTAATTCCTTCGTATATTATTGGTTTAAGTTGTCGAAAATTAATATTTCAATTGTAAGGTTCGCATTAGCATACATTTATAAAAGTAGAGAAAAGTATATGCATTTTTATGGCTCTTTGAAGACGAAAAAGCAAAGAGTTTCTTACAAAATGACTGATAACTAAAAAACTAATCCAAATTTTTGAAAAAGAAAAAAAATACTTCATCATTATGTCAAAACACAATTATGTGCCGAGTTTCGTGCCTGGGCGAGGCTTCTGGGGCGATATATTATGATTACAAACACACACACAGCCGCGTTTATTATTATGTATAGATTAAATTTCAAGACGTGAGAATTTCTACGTTTTATTTTTTATGCTTAATGAATTAGCAAAAACATGTATATATATATATATATATATATATATATATATATATATATATATATATATATATATATATATATATATATATATATATATATATATATATATATATATATATATAAACATATATACATTACACTTAATATATGTTTTTTGTGTAATAAGGATATTTATATCTTGTTTTTGAACTCTCTTTCATATCTTTTAAAGCATAAATTTTCGTGCTACTGAATGCAAAAAGTGATATATATATATATATTTTTTTTTACAGCAAGTAGTGTGCAATAGAACATCCTTGGTGTAGTGGAATACCACTTTTGAGTAAAGTAATTGGTGTAAAGATACCCGAATATATTTTACACTGTATTCAAATTTGTTTTAAATATTCTCTTTAAATATTAAAGAACTCTAAAACAAAAATTGAATTTGCATGCTACTTCGAAAATCTTTATCAACAAGTGGGATTTTTTATGTACTAAGGCTAATATCATCTTCTTTGTCCAGAAATAGAAGCTACACTATTCATATTATTTACATTAACAGAGCATATCTCTTCTGCACACTATCCCGGTCCTAAAGGAATTATTCTTCACAATATCTTAACAGTTCCCTAATGCCTTTATAGCTTAATCTTAAGTGCAGTCTTCAATATCTACAGCTTGCCTTCAGTATTTTTTTTTCCATCCCATTCTTGGCCCTGTATCTCTCCTCTTCCATGCCAGCAGTTTGTTCAACAGAGCCACACTCGAAAAGATCGATCTATTTGGTTTCCCCTTTCTAGTTGGTAAAGTTGACGCGAAGCATAAATTCCCCCGACGAAACTTTGTCAGCTGGGGGAACTGTATATCCCCTTTTAGATCCATCGATTTCAAAGAACGCTATTGGCTCGGAAGGGGAGGGAGTTTCCAAGACGTTCGGTGACTGTCAACACGCAATTGTGACATCTGTCACCCACCCGAGTTAGGTAATAAGCACTGAATCGAAAGATGTGTCCCTATGATCAGAGGTTTCAAATAGTTTTCTTAGAGATGAGATATTGACTTTACCGAGGAAACACACTTCAGATTTCATCGCCATTACGGCGTCATATTTAGTACTGTTTATTTAGAAACTTTACAGAGGAAAATATTTTAAAGTAGGTGCTGAAGATGTTGAAATATTAACATGTTTTTGTTTTCGAATTGGTTCTAAGGGAGTAAAAGAATAAAGCATTTATCATAAAAGATATACAGAGTGTCATTTTATCATTTTTGAAAGAGTTATCCTTAGTCAAAGTATTCTCCCAATTACTTTTTTTAAAGTCTTATAGCCTTAATCACTGCATTTGCTTGCATTTCCTGGAAAGTAAATCTCCTCAACACAAAATGCCTACTGTACCAGACAACTCTTGAATCTTTTACCTTCAGTCATTGAGCTTACTTATATGCTATTTTATGTTATAATATTTTTATTTGTTGTTAATGCTACATATAGTTTGCCTACGGCAAGAACTCCCTCCGCCACAAAGTTTGAGGCCACCTGCTGCTCTGGAAACAAGAATAGCGGATTTTCCTTTTTCTCTCCGAGGAAAGAAAAAGTTTCCCTTTTTCTTTCCTACCCGAGCCAAAACTTGCCCTAAGCAACCTGTCCAACCTAGAAAAGTTATACCTCGTTACCGTTGTCACCACCACGGGTCCAGATGAATGGCGAGGGGAGTTCTTACTTTAGACAAACTATACTTCTTTAATTCTCTGAGTGATAGCCCCTGCTTTTCCAGAACATTCAGATGCAGGCTTTCCTGCATCAAAAATCGGTTTCCCCACGTTCTTGAATGAGAAAATTTTGAGGTGCGTAGGAGGAAATTTTCTGTTCAAATTTACCCTGGGTTCAGTGTGTTCTTCCAAAAGAGCATTAATCATGTAAGATATACAGAATTCCTTTTACTATTTTTAAAAAAATTTATCTTAACTAATGTCAACTTCTCTTATTACCCCAATAGTAAAAACCACTGCTTTTGATTGCATCTCCAAGAAAGTAAACGCCACCTTGTCTACTGTACCTTACAGCTCTTGAATCTTTTTCATTTAAACATTGAACTTATATGTTGTTCTATGTTATATTTAGATTGTTTTATTGCGCACTGTTAAGTACAGACCCTGAGGGTGCATCATCTGTAAAATGCATTTTACCGTAAAATTCATTTTCACCGTTAAATATTTTGCCGATATCTTACAGTAATATTAATTAGAGTGTATCAGTGATTTTACTGCAATTATTACGTTAAAAATTACGGTATTTCAATTTTTTTGTCCTGTAACATGTTACGGTAAAAATTGATTTTATGGTAAAATGTATTGGCACCCGTTTTTGGATTTTTTTTACAGCTTATTTTTTTATTGAATTCTCTAAACGTTAGTCCCTTCTTTTTCAGAACTTTTAAATGCAGGCTTTCTTGCATCAAAAGACCGGTTTCCTCATATTCTTGAATGGAAAAATAATGTTGTGCTAAGCAAGAATATTTCTGTGCAGTTTTACTCAGGGGCTCTTCGCTTGGAAGGTTACAGTTTTAATCACTCATTTAATATTGCAGTTATCCAAATTTGTGACAAGAGCACAGTGGTACAATTATATTTTATCTACTACTTATCAAGAACTCAATCATCTTGCACCACATTGGTTAGATTCATCACTTTCTGGATTTTCCTCCGGATACCGGATAATTAGAAGTATCGAGGTTCCTGATTTTTGCCGTGTATATCGTGGGAGTTAACAATCAAATGTTTGTTAAAATGAACTCATTCATGAACATAATACTAGCTTTGGAAGAATGTTGTCAAGGTTCAAGGTAGAGATGACTTGATGTTAAATGGGAAAATATACGTCAATGGAATATTTGAGTTGCAATTATATTCAGTAATTAAATCAATCTGATAGATGCGAATTTAATACCAGATGCATGCAAACAAAATATTAAAATTATTTTCGACTGCTATGAATGACTCTCTGTTGTAAAGAAATGAAAAAAAAAATGTTTCCATTTTGTTTTATATTGTTGCAGGCACTTTACAAGGCTCAGTATAATGCCTCGATTTTCTCATATAGACACGATATAAGGCTTGATCTAAGAAGATCAGATTAAATACAATATTTACAGGGATTTTTATTAGAATTAAGAAATTGAATACTTTCGAAGTAGAGCCCACCCCCTTCTTCATACAATTTCATCACACTTGACCTACGCTGTAACTATTAAGTGGTCGGCTTTAATCATGTCAGCTTACTAGATAACTTAATTTTTAAATTTTATGCATTCAATTAATTTTTTGGAATTTTTTTTGTTACCACTGATTTCTTGTTGATGCAATTTTTCTGAAAATCAATAATAAAATTTTTGCGAACAATTTTATTATTAAGATTCACGAATAATAATACATATTAATAGATTAAACTGAGAACATTTTATTTCTGTTGCATATGATTTTTTTACGGATCTTGCATATTTTTAAGTCACTTGTTTCAAATCTGCAATGATTTTCTCTCTCTAAGCTACAGTTTTTCTAATGATATTTTAGTCCATATTTCGCCGGAACGTACAAGTTTAAAAGCGTTATATATATAAAAATGGGGAGCATAAATGTTGCGACAAACTTCTATTAAATCAGTGCAAATTATCAGGATTAAAGTTACATAGAAACCCATGCCCGGAAATTTTCTCATATCTTTCTAAGAGTTCTTCTCTATTATGAAATGTTTCTCCGTAAACTTACAAACAGGTCATAATAAAACACACCTCTAGTCACATACCGTGACATTTCCGGGCATGTTTTTCTATGCAAATGTAATCCAGATGATGTGTTCTACTCCTAACTACCCGAGATGTTTGTCACCAACATTTACGCCACCCCTGCTATACAAAACGATATATAACGTTTTTAAACTTGTACATTTCAACAAAAACGGAATAAAAATGTCTTTTAAAAACGTAACTTAAGAATCAAAACAAATTTTAAATTTGAATTTCCCACACCCTAATTAGACCAGATCAAATATTTGCAGAAATGCAATTAAAAATTTATTCCCCTGTAATATAGTTAAGCAATACGAATTTATTATATTTTAAAAATAATATAAGACTTAATTTACATTTATCATACATTTATGAATATCTCTCAATTTTAAGACTTGACTATCATTTTTGTTCGCAAACTTATTTATATAATAGTTTTACAGTCTCTTAAAATCTCGATTTATTATTTTATTTTTAAATACACATACTATGCATGCATGACCTGTAGGCAGGTTTGCGCAACGCGTAAGCTAGCAATGTTTCCTATTTCATATTTACTCTGCTTCAAACGCTTAAAATTGCGATAAGATAAATATTCCGGAGGCTTTAGTCTATTTCATGCATTAGTAGTGTAGGTTATAAATTCATAGATTAAACCAAGAAATTCTTCGATGTCACCAAAATATGAATAGATAGAATTTCTGCAATATACCCTGTACAACGCTGTTGTAAAATCTATCTTCTCCTCCCCTTTTGTATCTACAATAATTTCAAATACTCCCAAAACTCTACATTGTCGAAGTCTCCAAAACACGACGAAACGAGAAATGGAGTCAGTGGACAAACAGAGTTTGTTTGAATTTCAGGCAACAACTCATAACTTGTCTCGGTGGATGAGGCGACAACATTTCGAACTAAACTAATTATATCGCTGTCAGTTCGGTCTTAGCCTGAAGCGGCGTGATCTTATTTTCTGGGAACATCTCCATATTAAAATATTAAACGAATGTTTACTTGGTAATAAATGTGTCTGAGAAGTTCTTTAAAAATTAAAGGAGAACAAGTTTCCGAACTTCTAAGGATCAACGTTACAAAAATATTCTATTAATGTTGGTTACATATGTAAACGTTGAAGACAATTGTACGTAAAAAATGAATTATCAATTATTTTCAGAAAAAATAACATACGGTATTGATTAAAACATGAAATTAAAAAAATGAGCACAGAAATCGAAATAATATGAATAATACAATTGTTTGAATAAAAAAGAGTTACATGATACTAAGCATACAAAATTGTTTGATCAATATATAAAATGTTTGCGTTAGGGCTATGTATGGTATATATGAAACTTCATAAATCGAAGGAGAAATGAATATTTTTTTTTCAAGAAAAGAAATTATACTTTTCTTAGTTTAGTGTGTGTACTCTTTGTCCTCCATCATATCATATATTTCGCCAAAGGAATTATGAGCCATTTTATGTAGAACTTGAAAAATTATGACAAGGTAAATAAAAAAAAATAATTATATTTAATCTAAGTGTATTATTTACTTAAGAAGATATTTACTTTCGCAAGTGTGTCTGAAAAAAGAGTTGGCTACAGATTAATTTTATTATAATCAATAAATTAAGTTCAATTAAGATTGCCTTTACGGTATCTTACAGAATCAGAAAAAGAATCTTCTTAAAGCAAGACATGTATGTTGCCAGAGCAGCTTATATGCGGTAATTCCATTCTTTAAAAATAAATGTAAAGACAATTGCCTTTCTCTTAATAAGAAGTTTAAATTTGAAATATTATTTACTTTTCAACAATTCATTGTAATTAAATCAACATTGTAAAATGCATGCTCAAATCTCATGAAATTTCTTTATTTTTGACGAAACACTTTCCTAGTATATGTTCCGAGCGAATAGTTTGTCAAAGTGAAGAAATCGTCACTTATTCTAGAAAATATATTTTGCAAAAGTAAAGAAATCTTTCGTCATTTTGTTTTATTTTTCAAAAAAATAAATAAATAAATAAAGTAAGGTGGGCATTGTTGATCACTTTTTCGTGGACTCCCTATAGGTTGATCACGTCACCTCAACAACAAACACAATGTTCCAGATATTCGAGAGTTTGCGTTTCATTACAAATCACGAGATTTCATAACGAAATTATACTCAAAATAAACGAAATATAACTCAAGAATCGCCAGAAGTGAAAGTTTTACAATTTCCGAGATTAAATTTTGATTATCAATTATTATGATTATTAATTTTGACTTGAAGTTTTGAAATTTCACATGTAATATATAAATTTTACGAAGTATCTTGTTGTAGGAAAGAAAGTCAAACAAGTATCGAGACAACATAAAAAAGTACTTTCATATATTTCTATACACATTATAGAAAATTTTCAATATTTTTTTTTCATAATAAAAAAACTTTTTCTTTAAAAAAAATGTTTTCATCTGTTTTGGACTATTTTTTCTTACAGTAGGCACTAAATTTCTCGCTCTTCGTCTCGGAAGATGCCTGAGCTGTTTTTTCATTTAACGTAACCCGGTGTGCATCTGTACCTATGTCACGAAAGCAAGCAATATTACGCACTTCACATTGACACAAATGTTTTTTACATAGTGGGCCACATTCTCATATCACACAATAGGGAACAATTCACAGAGAGAGTCAACCATACTCTAAGCGGGATTCAAACTCGCAACATTTTGCTACGCACGCTAACTGCTCTGATACTTGTATGGATTTTGGAATAAATCGAGTTAATATCAATTACAATGAATAAATATTTAAAAATGAATAAGATGGTGAAACTGCTTTTTGATTCAATAAATATATTTCACGCAAGGCAAGATAACGTTACGAATTAATGGACTTGGGAAGAATTTTCATAATTACCGAAACCATTTTCAAAATTCATGATCTCAATCATTTATAAACATTTCTATTTCTAAACATTTGTCTATATTACTTGATATTAACTACTGTAATTTTTAATTCTTCCCTTCACAATGAAATTAGTCTGTTTGTAATGTTTGCTGAAATATATTATAACACTTAATTAGAGATATGCTATCTACCAATAATTTTTGGCCATTTGAAATAGAAAATATTAATTATTATTCAGTTATTGATAGAGCTTCTATAAGAGGCTATTACAACTTTAACCTTCTGGCGCATATTTTCTACAAATCATTTTCCATTCGGCTTGTAGAATAAGTGTAAGCTCATTCACTGATTTCGAATGTTTGTTGCCTGGCTTACCTGGTTCTGGAAATAAAAATCCATTTGGTTTATCTTATTTCCCGCATAGCAATTTAATGTGGGTTGTAGACATCTTCTTGCGGCATTGTCATCTAGTCCAAATTGCAAAACTGATTTTGTTACACTAATCCTAAATCTCGCAGTTTACGTCAGCGTTGAGATTACCAACAAATTTAAAACAATTATTTCAGTTTATGCCAGAAAAAAATATTCTTAGACCGTAACCTTTATTCCACCAACGTTTACTATGTGTACAATGGATTCAGGCAGACTGAAATCTCGAGACATGACCCCGACCAGACCATGCTATTTAAACTGTAGAGAGTGAACTTCTATTCGTTTTTTCAGAGAACTCGTTTTCTCTGCAAAAAAGTCCACCACTAATGCCCTTTGTACCTCATTTCCAAATCCGTTTGCTGAACTTGTTATTTAAGGCTTATTGGCAGTAACCTGAGCATAAAAACAAAGCAGATATGTTTCATTATGGATGACATTTCTCCAAATAACATTCTAGAATGCTTAGTATCTCATTCTAGGAGTCAGCAAGTCTTAGGCTGGGTGCGGCTCTTTTAAATTTCTGTGGATAGCACCGGTTGGTCTCTATCTTTCAGTTTCATGGGTCTGGATATATCTTGACATGGGCATATATCTTGACATATATCTTGACTGAATATATCGACTCGGGATATATCTTGACAACTATTGCTCACTTATTATTATTATTACTTGAATGCCAAAAGCTAAGGAAGATTCTAGGTAATCCAGCTTGTCAGATAGGTCACCTATGAACCAGTCACTTCTGTGATACCGGATGATTATACTTTTCTCAAAATCAGGTAAGACTGCTTTTCTTGACATCTTTTATGCGAGTAATACCAATTTTGTTCCTTACAAAATATTTAATGGCGGAGGGCATGACGCATATCAAGACCACAAGCATCTGCATTTGCATAGGTGTTCAAATACTTATTCTTAGTTTCTGTAAGTTTTAGTTATAAACCTATCGACATATTTGCAATTATAGAAGAAGAGTTTTTTTTCTCTAAAATGTGGCCTGATTTGAAATATTGAAATGCGCCACTTTAATTAACTTTTCTAACCATTTAGGTTAACTATGTTTTCTCAATTTAAACTTAATTTAAAAAAATGAAAATTTACTCGAGGTTGTCATTTGTTTATCAAACATCCCAGCGTTTTTTTTTTTTTGGTTTAATATAATTTTTATGTTGCTTTTTTAAGTTTTTTTAAAAAAAAGTCTTTATAATTTTAAAACAACAACAAAAAAAAAATGAATTAAGTATTAAATGAAAATTTGACGATTTTTAATGCTAGATTTTCCTGACTTATGAGAGTTTCAATCTATTTAAAAATAAAGACTGCATTTCTTAAGTAAAAACCTTTCTCCTAAAATTTATTTTAAATCACGCACTAACGCTTTTAAATTTTAAATAACAACAATAATAAAAACGTTTCGAGTATTAATATGATATGTTTGACAAAATACTTTAAGCAAAAGAGCATTACTATGATATCTATGCATAATTCTTTGCTCTAGGTTAAAAATATTACTTGCGTTCGTCCTATTTTGCCTTCAGGTTATATGAAACAACAGTACTTAAAATAGTATAGTGGATTGAATATCCACATGCTCAAAGAAAAAGGAAAGCTACTATTTTCTGTTTTAAACCCGTTTGGACTCAAAACAATCTTTCTCAATTAAATCTACCTGAAAGTGCACTAATGATTATTTTCAAGTCAATATAAGCTTAGGATTATTGGGAAAGTTCTAGAATTCTGTTTAAATAACGAACGAGATTGGATTTACAAGGAATAATGCGTAGAAATATTATTTTGATAGAGCACTTTGAATGTTTTCTCCGCTAATATGCAAGTGCACATTCACTTCTAAATAACAATCTTTGTTTTCGTCTGTTGCGAAATAAAGAACAGGTGGTGCTTATTAGCTTCAGGAGAGATTTTAATTAGTTCCAACGTATTGATTTTAATTAAATTTTCATTTCGAAATAATACATCGACTAAGGATATTTTTATTAAAACAAAGAAAATGGTTGCTGCAACTTAGTTTGTAATTTTTATATAGGAAGGCCTTACCGGATTAGTTGTTCAATTCAACCTATATGCATTTTGTGTTAAATAGATTTTAAGTGTAATGAATATAGTGTTTTCTTATATTGCCTGAATTGTGGTGCCCTCTCTTTAGCTGGATAAATAATAAGATATTAGTTTCAATGTATAAGTAAAGACTAAAGTGACTTATTTCACAAAAAGTGACACTTAAATTTTTAATAATTATACATTAGTTGTACCATTGTAACATGCATGGGCGTGTGCAAAGTTAACGGTTAATGTGATTATTAATCACAATTCATGAGTTTCACTATATTTTTTATTAAAACAAATGTGTATGCAGATTAGATTTTTTTAAAGAAAAAAATACAAGAATACACATAATCGTGTTTTTCAGCGGTAATGTTAAATTAGTTTAGACTTATGCATTAAAAATAATGTACACAGAAGAAAAAATTACAATTATTTTTACTCATCGTTTAAAAAGAAATTAGCTAGTTTCGTTTGGCTTTTTTTAAATAGATTATTTTAAGCAATTAAATGTTCTCTCAGCAGACTGCGTCAAAGTACAGTTTCATACGTAACATACATGAGAAAATATATAAATAAGTTAAAAGTCATATATTTTATAGAATTTACACAGAAAAAAAAATATTTTAAAAATATGTATAAAATAGTTTAAAAATACAAAAAAATTTAAAAATAAAATAGTTTAATTTGGTATTTCAAGCAATTATCCGTAAATAGTTTTGTGTTCGCTAAATAAATACTGTAACTGTAAAGTTCTATAAACATTATGCAGGAGGAAACTTCTCTGCATATAGTTGATTCTGTACTCTTGAGTTTGGTAATTGGATAGAAGTGAATATTTTTTTTTCCAAATTTCGAACTTGGAAATGATTCTTGGTGTGTACTGTCCTAATTAAAAGATATAAATTCGTGTCGTAAAAATAAATTTGAGCCTCGTAAGGATACACTTGCACCATTTCGTGGTTTCAATTCCTTTTTTTTTTCATTTAGAGATACGTATTTTTTTTGACGCAAAGTTCAATCATTACACAATAATCTATCTCTCTAAATAAGAAATTTGTAAGGGCCTCCATCTACAGCCGCCTTTTAGGGCGTTCAACATAACGTTGCATTTTGTTTTGATAAAACTATAACACTTAACTTGAAGTCACTAAGAATTATAGAAAAATGTTCCGAGTACAATGAATGTTTGATAGTTATTCAGATAATATATAAAAATATCTATCGAAAATATAAAAATAATATTCGAATATTAGTTCGATATATATATATGTTATATATATATATATATCAGTTTTTTAATAGAAATGAATAAATAAATATAAACTTTATAAAGAGTTATAAATACCATTCCTTATTGGAGTTTGCACAAGTAAAGAGTGAAATTACTTCTCATTTATTTCTTCATTTTTATTCGAATAATCTGTATTCCTTCGGTTAATTTTTTTAAGTACAGATTATTATTTAAATATGCTAAGTGTCTATTATTTTGTTACAATTAACCTATTAATCAAGTGTTCTTATATAATGCAACAAAAATTGTATGTTTTAAAAATTAAATGTTTTGTGCTTCTGTGGAAAATATTGACGTTAAGAAAAAAATATAGCCAGGATGAATGCAAAGCAAATGCGGAAGTTGATTGTTACATTAATTTTTGTAGTATTTTTAATTTGTTTAATTAAGTTTTTTGACACAGTAAAATGAAAACTGAAATAAATTTTTTTTTCCAAATTTATTAATTCTAATAAAGGAAGAAAAATTTTATTGTCGTTGCATGGTATGTTTTGAAAAGAAATAGTGTATTTCTTTCAAGTCTAATTCCTAAAAGCATACTTTAATAACTGTCTTACCATTTTTTGTCAGCAAATTTTTATTACTTCAATTTTAGAATATACTTCAATAACTAAAAAAATCATAATAATATAGATTATGATTTAACTAATAGATTACAATTTCACCAATATAATTTTATAACTTTATTGGTAATTTTGAGCATTGAATAAAATAAATTTTTATAATAGATTTTCTTAAATCTTTTAATAATTTGTTAAATAAAAAATATAGTGAATGTTAAAGATAGAATAAGATCAAATTCAGTATGGAATTTCTATTTAAATAAACTATTTTCCTTAAGGTTATTGTTTTGAACATATAACATTTTTTTTATTATTTTTATAAACTGAATACACAATTTCTATCTCGAGGAAAAATAAATGTAATCGATTTTGAATACGTGTGTGGAAAATGCGAAATGGAATCACTAAGTACATACATATAGAAAAATTCTATGTTTGCCTCCTCCCTGAGTTTAAATTCTGGGTATTTTTCAGACACTGATGGATGATGTACTTAAACGAGTTGTATTTTGGGCATTCCACACCTGCTTTAAATAATATTATGTGAGTGTTTGCATCCAACTATTCTAAGTAAACCTTACATACAAAAATGTTTTGAATGCTTTTCTACTGAGAAGTGTGAAGGATTTTAAAGCAAACATGTTGTAAATTCCATGCATTAAATATGATAATACTAGGTGTGGAAATTTTTGTAAAATATTTTTTTTTATTATTTTAATTTTTTACTCAAATTATTATAAACTGAAAATGAGTATTCAAACTAGGATGAGAGTTTTTATATTTTAAAAACAAAACAAAACTAATATATTTATTTTAATTTAATAGAGATGCCTAACTATGCTGTGTTAATGTAATGGCATACCATGTAGTATTAATAGGTTTTAATTTACAAAAAAAGTAATAATCAATAACTTTGTTTGGCATTACATTCCATAAAATAAAATTTTTTATTATAATTTAACAGAATAAAACGCTTACCAAATTGTTCGGATTTTTAAAAGCAATTTTGAATAACTGAATCATTTTAAGAATTATTTCTTGAAATATCTTTGTTGCTTAATATTATATATATATATATATATATATATATATATATATATATATATATATATATATAAGTGCTTTGAAGTTGTGTAACAAAGAGGATTTTTTGTGTGTGCTTTTAAAGTTGTAAGTAAAAAAAAGAAATTGTAAAATATCCACTTTGTGTTTTTTGTACCAAGGCTAAAAGAATTAAAATTAATGGCTAAATTTTTACACTTTTATTTCATAATTTAAAGGAAAATTTAAAATCTTAGCCACTTTTTTGTTATTTTAAATTCAAATTCAAAAAAGGGATTATTTTTTGTTTACAACTGCTATCGGGCTGACAATTTGCAATAATTTAACCTTATGAAATGAAATGTTTTAACATTAACCGTAAATATGGACTGAAAATATTACTATTCTTAACTTAACATTACCAGTTTTATTTCCATTCAGTAAAACTGTTCCCCGCTTTAAAATGCTAATAATATTTTTTTAGAGCAAAAAAATCTGAGAAAATTTAGGAACAAAGAATTTAACTGAAGTTATACTATTGAATTACGTATAAATGTTTACCTATGAATAGTGAAAATAAATAATATTTATCATAAAAACATCACTTATTCACCCTTTTTTGAAAAGAATTAAGTAATTTACTACTTTAAAAAAATATGCCCTCTAATAGTTAGATATTAAGAAATGGTGGTGCATAATAAAGTAAACTAAATGCGGCTGATTTCATAAATAAATAAATAAATAATAATAAAATAAATAATAAAAAATTAAATAAAAATTAAAATACTGATTAGTTTCGAATTTTAGTTATAGTTTTAAATTAATTTATTTAAAAACGAAGTCAACTATATCATTACGAAACGTTAAGTTTTGTGTTGTAAAATAATTAATACTTTATCTATACCGACATGCCATCATTTTAAAACCAACCGCTCAAGGTAAACTGAAAATTAGGCATTAATAAATTTGTTATAAGGGCATTTATATTGTTGAGTATAAACATTCTTTTAATTGCTTGGATACATAACTAACAAGATTTTTAACGTCCTGAGAGTTCACCTGCATGCATGTCAGGAAAACAAGAAAGAGAATAAATAATGTAGGAAAGTACTCAAACACTCGTAGTAAGCATAGCAATTTTAGCACGGAAGCAACAATGGCACCGATTTTATCAAAGTATAATACTTTCCCACAAAGTGCACTGAAGATTTCAAAATATTAATCTTTGTTTGAACATGGAAAAAATAATTCTGGTAAAATTACCGTACTGAATGATAATGACATTTCTGGTAAAAAAATATATATATAGATAAAAAAAAAAAGAAATTAAGGGCAGTGAAACCAAAATAGGCGGTATTTAAACCCTTCGGTGTTCTAATATTTTCCCCCGGTAGCGGCTTACCGAAACTCTGTGTTTCAAATTTATGGCTCTTATTACCACACATTTAGTTTAAAAAAATACCGAACTTTAAAATAAGTAAAACCAAATAAATAGGTTTTATGCCATGCTGTAAGGCATCATGATAAAATTTACAATTTTTTTCACACAATATAAAATCATATTCTATTATTAATTTTACCAAAATCAAAAACAAAGCACTTTGGTAATAAGTTTTTAATGCTGATATAGAGCTAGGTAAATTTTACCATATTCTGGTAGTTTGACCACGCATTTTTTCAAGATGCATATTTTGTGGCAATTCTATATTATCTTTACTCCCTCTTTATATTTGTTTGTTTACATTAATGGAAAACAGAGGACAGAATTTAAACTTGCAAAGGATAATTTAAATCACTTTCTAAAAAATTATAAATATTATGAAATTTTAAAAATTAAAATCTTTACATCATTGCCCACTTAAAATGCATTCAATTTGAATAATATTTTTACAAACATTCTTAGTGATGTTCTGATTATAAGAATGCTTTCTTTATCCAGTGCACATATCATATATATATATATATTTTTCTGGGCATCTCAAATTAAATTACGTTCACAACCTTCACAGGTAACGTTACTCATAAATTCAGCATAGAATTGTAAGAATTCTCTTTCAAAATTTCAAGATACCAAACTTTTCTAAAATGTTCTCCATTCAGAATCAATCGCCGTAATTGCCATTCGTAAAAGTAATCCTCGATGTTTCTCTGTCATAAACTCTTTATTTGTTCTATGTGTGGGGTGTCCTCGAGAGAAAAGAGCAGTAATTAATGGAGATGAGCCCTTCTAAGTGATGAAGGGCTGACGCTTGGAGTTAACTGTGTGCTCTCATTAATCAAGTGAAAGTGTCAGCCGCTTGTAGGACAGGCACCCAGTAATGACACAGAATTCATTCTAGGCACCGTACCGAGCAGAGACAATAATGGACATTCAAAAGACGTCCTACTCTGAGACTAATTAACATAGCAACTCAACATGATTTCGTGGGCGCCATTATTGTCTTTCGGCTCATATCGATTTTCTTTCAGTTTGATTATATTGGGGAGGAAAGATTTTGTTGCGTATTGGTATTATTAACATTGTATGTATGTTTTATAGGGAAAAATATATTACTGAGTTTGGTCCATATTCATTTTTTAAGGAAGTGCAAAAATATGAAATACAAATTTTAAAGTGATACTTTTTTTTTATAAAATAAATATATAAAAGCTTGACAAATGGCAAGATTGTTTGCGAACATTTTATTTTGGACATAGCTCGAAATGTGTATTTATGAGAATAGTAATCCATGGAAATATATGTTTGAGAAAATGAACATAGCTTAAAATGGAAAGTGGGCATATCTTGAATTGCTCGTTTAAAAAAAATGAATACAGCCCAAAGTGCATGTATCAGAAACAGGACTAGCTTGAAATGAGTGTTTTTTTATATTTTATAGTATAACTCTCGTTGAACAACCGACCCAATGTTTGGGTTTACGACTACCATTGTTTAACTCCATAGCCTTGAACCCAGAAGACAAGAGAACTCCTGAATAAAGTTTTAAAAGAAATTTGCTTTCGTGAAGGCCTTTTTGACGGAACTAACCATCATTTACGCTACGTAGAGAAGAAAACTACGAAAACTTTCCCCGGTTAGCCTGAAGGCAAAGGGACTTTTATCCATGATGTCTCTACTTAGAATATTTTGCGTAGCATTATGATTGGCGTGAGCCTGGTGCAAAAGTCGTATCGATCAGCCATTGCTGGGATTCGAACCGGGGCCATCTCATTGGGAGGCGAGCACTCTATCCACTGATCCACCACGGCTCTCAGACAAGCTCGAAGAAATTTAAGACAGCATTTTTTTCTTTTATAATTACTTTCTGATTATTCTTTTAAATTAATGATCAAAATTAAATTTTAAGGTCAAATACTTAATGGTAATAGAAGATTTGCATAATAACTTGCATCGTTCTTGGTGTTAATACATGGTGGTTATCATGAAATAATAGTAAAATTTAAAAATTAAATCATAAGGAATAAATATATAACCACATTTTTATATTTTTTGCGCATGTTCCTCCACTACAATTACAATAATCTTTATGAGACAAGGTCTGTATAAGACAAAGAAAGTAAGGACTCGGGGATTCTAAATACTAAGACGTGTCTTTTCAGATGATCTGATTTAGTTGCCAAATAAGAACGAATTAGTGTCAGTTCCTTGATTTCTCAAACCTTAATTCTAAAGTCCTTGAGACCACTTATCAGAAATGTAAAAATTTTCAGGATCCGAAAAAAATTACTGTTTTTTCAGAACAATAGAGTTTACGAAAATATTACCTCGGAAAATTTTTTAATGCATTGCAAAATTATTTGAAATATCATTTGTTTTTAAAAACTAGTATATAGTCTAAAGAATGATATAGAAATATATCTCTATTTCCTTAAAAGAATATTTTATTTTATAACCGTCGTTGAACAGCCTACCCAATTTCATGGGTTTACGACTACTAATGTTCAACTCCGTAGCCTTGTAATTTTGAACCAATCCAGAAGACAAGGAAACTCCTGGATCAGTACCCCCAGAGGTATTGATTTGTTATGGGAACATGGAGGACTTTGAGACTCGACAGATTTAACGTGCGCACCAGTCATCATTTACTACACGTGGAGTCTTCGGCCGGCGAGGATCGAACCCACGAACTCTTGGACATGGGCCCAGCGCCCTACCGACCAGGATATCTCGGCCCCTTTAAAAGAATATTGATGACATTTGATTTACCAGGAGTTTTGAGCCGTTTCCTAAATAATAAGCTCATTAAAGAAATTTTTCTTTACTTAATTTAATTCGCTATGGTGGCGCATGCTAAATCACTACCGATGCTTTAACTTACTTTAAATCATGATTCTGAAGTTATAATCTTTATTATTTAAATGAAATACATAATTTAATGAGGAAATTATTATTTAAAAACTTGCGTGCAATTTTTAAACTAAGCTATCATTTCAAAATAATTACCTTAATACATTTTAAAACGTCGCGCGCTGGTTGGGTGATTAAAAAATTATATAATATATATATATATATATATATATATAGAAAAAATGTCAGTGTTAATGTTCTGCCTAAAAAGCAATCATGCAAGGAAAATAACATACAAAAATTTTACCTGCTCATGTTGTTCTCCATAACGTTTAAAAATACTTTCTTTCTTGATTTATTGGGGGTTTTCTAGTTTTGTTTTTTGATCACTTTTATTTTCCAATTTTTAACTTGGAAGCTTTATGTTTTCTGTTTCATACAACTTTTCTTCCTCATTCACGTCATGTGAGTCGGGAAAATAGGCGTCTATTTTTGAGCGCTCGAAACATATCTTACCCTCTTACATTAATTATCGTCTTTACACTTTTAAAGCCACAAGTATATCTTTCCATTTTAATTCCCCTGCCTTATTTATTTAATACTTATTCGATTGCCCGATTATTTTTGCCTTTTTAATTTTAGCACCAGCTTTCATGCGACTTGATAAATGTCGTTATTGTATATACAGCTTCAATTTAAGAAACAATACCTATCATTTATTTTCATAAATTCAACTTGAAAAACAGATTAAATAACCTTCATTCACATTCCTACGGCATTAAAGAACAATCCATTTATATGTGCTATTATTTTAAAGCCAACTAATGCTAACTAAATTAATATAATCATCTCAAATTAACTAAAATTTTAACTCTTTTTTTCCTTTTCAAATCTGAAAAGTATCTGAGAAGCAAACCCATATAAAATAAATATTTCTCAACAGAGATGAGAAAAGCAACGTCTGAGTGAAAATAGATAGAAAGCGTATAGAGAAACAGATTCACGAGTTAAAAAGACTCCCACAGCTGTAGAGGGAATTTCTGCTCAAAGTTATCTGAGAAATCCATTACGTGTTCTGAGTTTTCGTTCGTATGATGCAACATTACGATAGATGAATGCTTAAATATACTAATAAATACCATTTTGCCCTGATTTGCCTTTCTCGGCAACTACGGTTTTTCTAGTTTTTTCACCTTCACTTTTCATTTATTGTTTCACTCTCGGCAACAGCATTTTTTCATCTTGATTCATTATTCATCATTATTTTCCATTTTTTTATTTGGCACCTACCATTTTCTGTTTCAAACGCACTTTTGTTTTCTTCATTCACGTCTTGCGAATCGTGAAAATGGGCACCTATTTTTGAACGCTTGAAACATATTTTACCATCTTCACAATTAGTATATCTTTCAATCTCAGTTTCTTTGGATTAGTAATGTAACACTTGTTCGATTGCCTCATTACTTTTCCCGTTTTAATTTTATACGACTTGATTCTCAGATTTATTATTAACACTGATTTAATTTAAGACAAATAATATTATGTCTTTTATTTTAATTTTAATTGTACTTTATGTATAAATACCATCATAAATTTAACTTGAAAACCACATTAATTAACCTTCATTTACATTTCCGCGGCATTAAATAACATTCACATTCAAATGTGCTATTATTTTAAAATCTACTAAGACCCATTTCAACAACTAAATTAATATAATCACCTCAAATTAACTCCCTAATTACAATTCAAACTCAAAACTTCCATTTTTTTCCCTTTTCAAGTTTGAATAATGTCTGAGGAGCAAACCCACCAAATAAGTATCTCTCCGCAGAGATGAGAAAAGCAACGGCTGAGAGAAGATATATAGAAAGCTTATAGAGAAACAGATGCACAAGCTTAAAAGGATCCCACAGCTGTAAATGGAATTTCTGCTCTAGGTGTCTAAGAAATGCATTTCGTGTTCCGAGTTTTCTCGCGAATGATGCGACATTACGATGGAAGAATGAATCAATATGCAAATGAATTCCAAGTGCAGTTTTAGTTTGTTTGCTTACATACAGTCTCAAAGTGCAAAACTGCAAGTTTCCTCGAGTTTTAAATCCTTTTAGAATTGTTTAGCGTCTTTAAGTGGATGGGTATGGTGAAAATAAAAGAGATAAAAATGGACGCTGTCTTATGGTCAAAGAAAGATAAATGTTGTCTTAATCCTTATATAATAGATATTATTTATATCGATTTTCGAGAAAAATTGGCTTTTAATTAAAAATGCATAATTTTTATCTTTACATTCCTTTTACGATTTATTTGTTTGCGTATTTTTTCACTTAAGTAATTATTTATATTTATTTCTTTAATTCACATTATCGAAATGCGTATTTACTGGTTTTTGTTTTTCATTAAACTGTGACACATTACAAATACATTAGAGGGATTTCAATCTGTAAGTAATATTCCGCACGCTTCCATGCGTAAAATGTGAAGCAATTTCACACGCGCACTTGAAGGGCCGGATGCGTCAATTCTGGTAAAATACGAATTCACCTGTGAATATTCATCAAACCTTTAAGTGAATAAAAATAAAGCATTTTGCAAACACTAGCAATTTTAAATGATAATATGGTGGAGTATATGGTATTTTAACTGCTACCGTAAAATCTAAATAAACCTTTACATTTGACGTATATATTATGAAAGTTACAACTCGTAACTTTCATAATAGATAATGTGAAAAATGTGAAGCAATTTCACACGCGCACTTGAAGGGCCGGATGCGTCAATTCTGGTAAAATACGAATTCACCTGTGAATATTCATCAAACCTTTAAGTGAATAAAAATAAAGCATTTTGCAAACACTAGCAACTTTAAATGATAATATGGTGGAGTATATGGTATTTTAACTGCTACCGTAAAATCTAAATAAACCTTTACATTTGACGTATATATTATGAAAGTTACAACTCTTAACTTTCATAATAGATAATGTGAAAAATGTGAAGCAATTTCACACGCGCACTTGAAGGGCCGGATGCGTCAATTCTGGTAAAATACGAATGCACCTGTGAATATTCATCAAACCTTTAAGTGAATAAAAATAAAATATTTTGCAAACACTAGCAAGTTTAAATGATAATATGGTGGAGTATATGGTATTTTAACTGCTACCGTAAAATCTAAATATACCTTTACATTTGACGTATATATTATGAAAGTTACAACTCAATTCTTACAACTAAATTGTATAATTTAAATTAATATATTCTATAATTAAAACTAATGAAAACATATTTGGTTTCTTACGAGTCTAGTCCAATAGACAAACATAATTTTCAACTAAAAACGATAAAATTGATTGTATTAAATCAATTTTATTGATTTTTTTTTTATAAATCAATCGATTGTTGAAAAATCACGTGATTAATTTTAGCATTTCATAATAGCGAACCCTCCATCCTCAATATGCGTTGGAGTGAATCACACTAACAAAATAGGTTATTATAAATTTTATTGTTACTAAAGTACAATAATTGGGGGCTGTCATTTTACTCCCATTAATTTAAAAAAAACT
Source organism: Parasteatoda lunata (assembly GCA_949128135.1). Lineage (NCBI taxonomy): Eukaryota > Metazoa > Arthropoda > Arachnida > Araneae > Theridiidae > Parasteatoda > Parasteatoda lunata. Next base: position 67,318,900 of record OX421971.1, read on the forward strand.
TTCTAGGACCCAAGAAATATCCTTGAGTTATGGTGTAATAGAATACTTAGTTAAGCACCACTTTGTTTCAAACTATTTGCCTCCATTTTCGATATTTAGATACGTTTTAATTTTTATAACGTGTACTGATTTTGCCAGCGATGCGTAATGACCACCTCTACTTTCCAGGTAATCTAGTGCCCATCTATCTGATGTTGTGTGGGCTCCGTGAATTTCATCATTCTATTCTTTCGAAAAAAAAGTAGCTTAAACAATACAAAAAAGCAAGGATATAAATTACACTCATGCCCGAAGCGGGATCCGAACCGCGATCTTACCGTTTTGAGGCTAACTCCTCCACCATTCAAGTGAGTCGGTTTGCTTCGTCACATTTATTTTTGATCGCCTAGACTTCATTCGTTGTCAGTTTAGCTAATAATCTCCCATGATTCACAATGATGAGGTTTCGAGAAAACATTTTTATAATATATTTGAGAGGTCACGTTTCGTCACAAATTGCGGGATTTTGTGACGAAATGATTCTCAAAGTAGACGAAATATAGCTGAATAGTCAAGGATTGCTGAATAGTCAAAACTATAAATTTTATTTCTGAGAGAGTTAGCGGTTATGTTACGGAGAATTTCTGTTGGTTTTGCAAAAGGAAAAAAAAATGAAATGGTTTTTAATGTTGCGAAAATATTTAATTAATTACACAATATTTTCAAGAGAATACAAAATATTTTAATAGAATTTTTGAAAGTTCTATTATTTGAAATGCGACGAAGAGATTGTAACCAACCTCTTTCTTGAAATCCAAAGCATTATTTAACTTTTTCATCTCCAATTAATTACTTTCATGTGAATGCATTTAGTAGTATCTGTAATGTTTGAATTATAGCTCAGTAATCAAAATTATTCTCTTTTTATTATTCTAAGGTACTCCTCTTCTCACATTGCTCACCAACATTCGTGATTGCAACTCATTCATGATAATGCTTTCCTTATAAGTTGGTATTTTTCAAGAAATTATGTATGTATCTAATTTTGTTAATATAATATAGAATTATCATATTTTTTCTAAGAAGATTCCATTATTGTATTTCCTAACTCGATGAAGGTTATCTGAATTTAAAAAACATAATCATCTGTATAGAACATAAAATTTAAACATAGGAATACGGATTATGAGACACAATGAAAATAAGTAAGTTAGAAGCCATTTTACTTATGACAATCTTATAAAAGTTCAAATAGGAAACAGTTTTTATGACTTTTAATTAAGTTTTTACATTTTTAAAAATTTTACCATACATTTTAATAAATATAACCCGAATTATCTAATTTCACTTTCTTTTTGTTACTTTAGACATCGACACAAGCACTTGTTTATAAAATAAAGAACTTACAACAATGGATATGTAATAAATAATTACTATTTCAATAAAAAAATACAGTGTAAAGCAATTAAACGTTGTAATAACGTTTGAAAAAATTAGAATTTCGGCAAGAAAACTTTCGTTATATGCAAAAATGACCTCTTCGGCACGTCTTATTTCATATCCATTTCTGAATTTGTAGCCTGGCATAGCAAAATATCTTAGAAAACTCAATTTTTTTAAGTCTTATAGTTTTTGCACAACAAAACAAAATGTAACGTAGCTTTTAAATCCCAAAACTGTGGTTACTGTAACGTCAATTATTATTTTTTTCAATACAGAGTTGAGAGGCATCTTACATTTTTTGCTTTAAATCAGTGATTTAAAAGAAATTAAAAAAATAAAAAATTGCATCCACACGGTGCTAAAAATTCACAAATCTATAGTAAAAAATATATAATTTAACTCAATAAAACATTTGTATCTCTCATCCTTAAATATTAATATAATTTATTCGAATAAATGACTGGTTTCATGTTTTACATTTCGAAAAATAATATAAAAAATGAAAAGATAGTATAAGAAATGAATAGATAATATAAAGAAAAGTGATCAGAAAATTATAAACAAATCATAAAATGCTTTTATATATTAAATATGCTTTTATTAAAATGCACTTTTATTTAAGCATTATAATATATGCTTTTAATTTAAGCATAATAATTTAAGCATTATAATATATGCTTTTATATGTTAAATATGCTTTTATTTTTAATGAAATTTTCCTCAGTTATAATCGAATTCTCGCTACTCTTAAGATTTTTTTTGAAAAATACTAATGATGACATATTAATTATAACTAAATTAAATACATCATTAGTCAGCCACATCTTACAGTTTATGTAGTTTATAGAAATATTTAAAAACTTTAATTAGTATATTTTAAAAAAAAAATTATATCGCGATTCATATCAGTGTTTTGCACCACAAATAAATGCACATAACTCAATAACAAATGAATTTATAAAACACAAATATTAATTATACAGAAATTCATATTCTAATTATTCTAACATAATTTGTATTTACATATGAATTATTTACCGACTGAATGCGAGAAAAACTAATAACATTTTATAGGAATAAAATATTTTAACAAAGAAATGCCAATTTTTTATACATTATATGAAGCAATGCCCGTTCTTTTGTTTTTCCTATAATAGCTTTTTTCCTTGGCTATTATTGGAGTTCGATTCAAAAAAAAAAATGACTTGTAATAATCCAGAGCATATTGAATGTCTTTTTTGTATACGATAGTTCTTGTTATTTTTGTTTGTATGGGATCGATTTGTGGATATATCCACATCGGTAAATCTCTATAAGTTGATGGGCTTTTTTTGGTAACATCAAATGAGCTACAAACCCTTCTAAGAAATTACTGTTTTATTAGTGTATATTTTCTTTTAGTTTTTGCTTTTATTTTCGTTAATATATGCAGTTAACTTAACACTTCGTACGTAACATATTTTTAAAAGTATAAAAAGAATCTTAAATTAAATCATGAACTTGTTAAAGCACATATCAATTTGATTTAAATTTGTTATGCTTTATGCTGGCTTTTGTTCGCTTGTTGGTTTTGATAAAAACTATTGGGTAAGAATATTATGGAAATGATTTTTTTAAATCAAAATAAAAAATAGAGAAATAATGACATAAAATAGAAATTCGGTTTAGGGTGATAACTTTAAATCATGATGGTAATTTTCTATTTCTTATTTTATTATTATCCTCTTAAATTTGAAAAAGAAAGGGCACAATTTAATTTTTCATAGCGTTTTATAAATTTTTTAAAAATGAAACATGTTTAAATATTCAATTCTCTATATTTGAATTTTTTTTTAAAAATTTTAAATCTTGATTCTGATTTCAAGAAAACATACTAAGGGGTTATTATAGCAGTAGAAAAATAAATGTTTACTAGATTGTTATGTAATTTCCAATCTTTCTTTTTTTAAACAAAAAATTTAAATAGATCATTTTTATTTTTCGGAAAAGTACTGAACCTACACTAAGTAAAAGAAACGCATTTGTTTTTATTTAAAGTTATCTATGCACAGAAATTGCCTAGCACTTTTTAAAAAAAAAACAGTTTATTAATTTATTGAAATGTATATAGGAAAAATTAAAAAAAGCTAATATTTTTTTTTCTCCAAAAATTGCTTAAGCTAATATAACTTGTTAAAGAAATTTATTAAAATATATTTTTCTTCCTTTCACCAGTTATTTATGAACAAAAATTGACTAGCACTTTTTTATACACTAACAAATTAATTGTTATATTGTAGAAATACATTTAGGAAAAATTAAAAAATGCTCATCTTTTTCTTTCTTTCAAAAAAGTGTTTAACCTGCACTAATTTGTTAAAGAAAGTTATTAAAATGTATTTGTTTCCCTACAAAAATTAGTCATGCACAGAAATTACTTAGCCCTTTTGTAAAAAAAAAAAAATATTAAGTTACAGAAATATATTTAGGGAAAATTAGAAAAAGCTCATCTTCACTTCCTCGAAAAAAGTATTTTACCTACACTAATTTGTTAGACAAATTTACTAAAATGTATTTACTCCCTTTCAAAAGTTATTTATGGCAAAAACTACCTAGCTCTTTTAAAACAAAAATAAATTATTAATTTATAGAGTATTTAAAATAATATTCTGGTATAATAGTCTTCTTTCTTTTTAGATACTTCAATAAAAACAAAAAAATTTTTTTTTTTTAATTTTGTGGCTAAAAATGTATTCCAATGATATAAAGATGTAGAAAAAATTCTTATAATAAGAAATTGATAAAATTAGGATTAAAACATGACATTAATGTAACGTAATCTTGATATCTTGGTAATTAATTTAGTTAAAATATGTTGACAAAAATTTGAAAACTTCTTGTTTCTGTCAGCAATCGTTTTTTAAAAATATAATTCTTCCACCATTTATATTTCACTAGAAAAATTTAATGTTACTACTCTTGAACTCATTAGCAAAGAAAATAGTAAGACCAAGTCACATGATTTAGAAATATATATCTAGTTCATGATACAATACATGCATAAAATCCTTACAAGTTGAAAATAATTCTTCGGTATAAAATGGTTTTGGGTTGAATAATATGGTTGTAGACTTTCGTTTGTGCAGAGAATTTTGCATTGTTTCCACTCTATAATAACACTGTTTTTGATATGAAATCAGCATAACAAATTACTCAAAAAGTAAACACCAATTCTCTAAATTCTATTGGTATTGGGCACGCAATGAGATTCAGTTCAATTGATTTTGAAACTAAAGGAAGTCCTGGTACTTTACAGAAGCATGAGTTTTGTAAAAAATTAAATTTAATGACGTCTCGAAAAAACCATAACTAAGATTAAAAACCATAATAAAAAACTGCGGAAATACTGTATGACAATGGAGAAAAACATCAACAACAAAAATTATAAATAGGGGGATAGAACGCTCAGGGGATAGAACGTTCGCCTTTCAATGAGGTGAACCGGGTTCGATTCCGGCGATGGCTGGTCGATACGAGTTCCGCATCCGGCTTGCACTGACCACACTGATGACGTGAAATGTCCTCAGTGGTAGACGGATCATGGATTAGAGTCCCCTTGTCATTATAACATTTTAATTACCTTCTTTTATTATTTAATACCTGGAAATCAAAATTTTAATGGAGAAGTTTAAAAAAAATATATCATTAACCTTTTATTTTATAATTTACTTTTCAAAATTCATTTATTGTCACTTCCTATGACATATATACTTATGAAAAAATCTTGTTTAAACAATATTCAAATGAATATTTCTGTATATATGAAAAACAAATCTGTAACCCCCTTTCTTTTGAAATTTTAAATAATTGCCACTGACCAAGCACGGGGTCGAGGTTGGCTGGAATAGTGGGCAGACGCGGATTATACTGGTAAGGGTTTTACTAACCTAGGTACGTATCCGCGTCTGAAAGGAAAGAAAGAAAGTCTCCTTGCCATCAGGCTAATCATGGGAGGTTCTCGTGGTCTTCCTCTCCATGTAACGCAAATTTCCTCTCCACGAAAGCAAATTTCTCCCAATACTTGGTCCAGGACTTCCTTTGTCTTCTGGATTGGGTTCAAAATTACAAGGCTACGGAGTTGAACATTGGTAGTCGCAAACCCAAAAATTGGGTCAGCTGTTCAACAAGGGTTATAAAATAAAATATGAAATAAAGTGAAACAGTTTTTTGATTTGAAATCAGCGCAACATCGTAAGAAAAAGTAAACAACATGCTACATAATCTATATCTTAATTATGAATGCAATAAAAAGAACAATTTGAGAAATTAAACTAGTAAATAGACTTTATTTTGTATTTAAAAAATACATTTACTTTACAACTCTAAGCATAAATTAAAGAGCATTATCAGAACTAAAACCAGTTTTTTGTAAGCTTATGAGAAAAAGAACAAATTTTGGTTGCATACTTTTCGTGTTCTGTAAATAAGCAAACTTTTGAACTTTTTTTTCATGAGAAACTATAAAATATTCTAGATTTGAGTCAAAATTATAATTTGTAAAGAGAATAAAATTTAGTATCTTTTTAAAAAATTACTTTTTTTAAAATAAAAAATCCTTGCTTAACAAAACAAATAATCAAAAGAGTTTTTTTATAAACTTTAACTTCAGCTAATTTTTTATAAACAACGTTCTTACGTCATTCAAATCTTTGTTTAATCCAAGCACGTTTACGTCTTCATTATAATGCTGGTATTGGAGGTAAATGAGAAAAGGTGTGTACTTTAATTTTTTTTCTTTAAGAATGTTAATGAGAAACTTTTATTGTTGCAGCATTTTCATTTAACACTAAAAAGAACATAAAGAGTTTGGAATTAGTTTTTTTTATAAAATAAAATAAAAAGCTTATAAAATGGAAAATTCCAGGTAAAAACATAGTACAAAAACTTCTCTTATCTATTTTTGGACGAGATAGTTTTTGGATATTACATTGAGTTGCATGAAATCCTTGTATTTAATATCCAGCTAATAACAGTATCAAGAAATTCTATACCTTACTGCGATTATAATAAATAAAGAAAAAAAAACGATTAGTTTTTTTATAGCAAATGGTATATGTAGTTCACTAAATTGAGGTCTATACATAATTTGAAATAAATCTAAAACTGCAGTTTAAAAAAAAAACTAAATGTGTAAAAAAAACTATTTTAATATAAACAGACAATTTAAATTTTATTACAATTTTGCTTGAGTAATTTTCAAAAATTCAATTATGTAATTTTCTCTCTATGTAATTAATTCAAAGTAAGTATAATTATGTATTTCTCTTAAAGTATGAGTCAGAACTTTGTTTTTTAATTATTTGTTTTAGAGTTTTGCCAGATAAACTAAAATAGATTTCTTTGATTTGAAGTACTGATGCGGTATTAGACATCCCATACGTGTGTTTAAATTATTTTCTAACTATAGGAAGCCTAAGTCATAAAGTTAGAGTCAACATAAGCAGTAAACCATCGTAAAAAAGTATCTTAAATTTTTCTTTTTTTCCCGTCAAATTTTAAACTAATAATAATGTCAATAATATTTATTAATTGTTTGTGTTTATTAAGACATCTTAAGATTGTGTAGGTAGAAATATGCAAGCACGAGCTCTCCATCAGGTAGACAGAAAAGCTATGCGAGAAAAACAGTAGAGAAGTGAATGGGGAAAAATCAACTGAAACAAGGAAAAAAAGAAAGAGTGAGAAGGGAATCAGAAACAAAGAAGTGGCAAAAAAATTAGTTGAAGTGAGATGAAAAAGAAGGGGCAAAGGAGAATGAATTGAAGGGATAGATTAGAAATTCTATCACTTTCTTCTAGATTTCTATTTATATTTTTTTTCATAACTACTTTTAAGAATTTAATGAAGTAAAACTCATTTATTCCGTCATCTCATTCATTACAAAAAAATATAATAAATATTTTTGTTCCTTATACAAATTTTATGTTATTCCATAGAAGAAAAAAAATATGAAAAAAACTTTTAGTTTCTAACTGCAAAACTTTTCATAAATATTTCCGATTTACATCCCGTTTTAAGTCTAATAAAACTCAGTTAAATAGAGATGGGAATTACAACATTAAAATTTATCCTTCTTGTATTTTATTTTATACTAGTTGAATACCCCTTCACTGTAAAGGATGAAAAAAATTAAATTACCAATGCACTAAATAAAACTCGAAAATTATGTTCAAACCTAAAAGACATATACTCACATAACTAATAAAGATAAAATAATTACATTTATTTATTTATTACTATTTTTTGTCCTTTCGTTACGTTATTAAGTTTTTATTTTATTTTATAACCGTCGATGAATAAACATTTTAATATTTTTAATCCAATATAAAAGACAAAGGTCATCCTGGACCAAATATTGGGAGAAATTTGCTTTCGTGGAGGAATTTTTGGTGGAACTAGTCAGCATTTCGTTACATGAAAAGGAAACCCACGAAAACATCCCACTGTTAGCCTGGTGGCAAAGGGACTCTAACCAACTATCCATCTACCACTTAGGATATTTTACGTCAGCACTGTGGTTGGTGTTTGCCGGGTGCGGAATTCGTATCAACCAGGTGTCGCTCAAATTCGAACCCCATTGGAAGTCAAACGCTCTATCCCCTGAGCCTTAAGTTTTGAGATTAAGCAAGACACATTTTAGTAGTTCAGTTCATCAAAATAACGATTAACTGTATTCAGTATAATTTAGGACATTCTTTTTACTGTAGGTCAACTCGTAATGGTTATAATTTACCAAACTATATGCGATTTTCTCTGTCACTCATCCCTTTCAAAAGTCCATAAAATATAACTTTAAGCATTACCTGTATTTAAACAGCACAGTATAAATGCAGTTTTAGTAGATTCCAAATATACTAATTTCGTTTACAATATTATGCTTGGAATTGATTAAAATTTCACAAATTATGAAAATACCAAATAAGCTAATTACCAAAATTAATTAGACAATATTGACGTCAATAATAGTTTTGCTAGCGATCTTTATGTTCCTTCGCAAAAAGTTAGTACCATTTCTCCATTAATTTTGCTTTTCAGGAACATAGCTTTCTTTTAATTTCATTTAATACCTAATAATAAAATTAATTAAACACCAATAATGTCAAAAGTAATCTGGAAACTATTTATATTCCTCTTAAAAGAATTAGCACCACTCCTCTATGAATTTTGCTTATCAGTACATTGCTTATTTCTTATTTCAATTACTACCTATTACTGAAATTATTTTAGCATCATTGGTGATTGTTTACTTTTCTCCTAAATGAAATAGTTGCATTTCTCCATTCTTTTTGCCATTTAGTGTATGGTTCATTGTTTTTTTTTATTTCAGTTATATAACATATTACCAAAACTAATTAGGCATTCATTGGTGTCAAAAATAATATGACGAGTTTTTCCTCTTCTCCTAAACGAAATAGAGCAATTTTACCATAAATTATGACACAACTTATTTTTTGCAGTTAGTACCTATTGCTAAAATTTGTTAATAATATTACTAAAATTAAGCATCATAGTCATCAATATTAGTATAGAAATTTATTACGCTTCTACCTAATAAATTAGTATCATTTCTCTGTTGATTTTTCTCTTTAGTACGTAGCTTAATTTTTTTATTCTAATAAGTACCTTTTACCAAAATCAATCAATGTTGGCGTCAATAATAGTAAGGCGATTTTTTACCTTTCTCCTAAGCTATTTAGTACTTTTTTTCCATTAAGTTGTCTTTTCAGAACGTAACCTAATATTTTCATTTCAAATACCATTGATTTTAAATCATTTTATAGAAAGAAATTTTGAAAGCTTAATTATTTTTTTTTAAAAATTAACACGTGATTTCATATTACTTTAGGAATACTAGTTTGAGGATGTAGTTCTCCTATGCTACCTAATTTGCGTTGATTGTGGAGATCTGACACATGATCTGACACAACGAATAAAATATATTTAAATATCTAAGAACGTACAATAAATTGATATCCTTTTCTGATTTATGAGAGCTATAAGTAGTTTCATTTATGTCAATGGTGCTAGCACTAAGAAGATGAGAAAATTCCATTCCTTAAGTGACTCTCCCAAGATCAATCTAATTGAAATTGATTGAATTTGAATAGATCGATTGATTGAATTGTTTGGATAAAAAGCTAAATTTACCCCATTTATCCACTATACAACTGCATAAGTGGTTCTGGAGATATAAGAGCTACACCCACAGACAAATTCTTCATTTAATTATTATAAATAAAACTGTTAAAGAACTATTATTTGAATTCCATGTGTGGATGCCTAAGATCAGAGAAACTTGAATTTCATGTGTGGATGCCTAAGATCAGAGAAACTTGAATTTCATGTGTGGATGCCTAAGATCAGAGAAACTTGAATTTCATGTGTGGATGCCTAAGATCAGAGAAACTTGAATTTCATGTGTGGATGCCTAAGATCAGAGAAACTTGAATTTCATGTGTGGATGCCTAAGATCAGAGAAACTTGAATTTCATGTGTGGATGCCTAAGATCAGAGAAACTTGAATTCCATGTGTGGATGCCTAAGATCAGAGAAACTTGAATTTCATGTGTGGATGCCTAAGATCAGAGAAACTTGAATTCCATGTGTGGATGCCTAAGATCAGAGAAACTTGAATTTCATGTGTGGATGCCTAAGATCAGAGAAACTTGAATTCCATGTGTGGATGCCTAAGATCAGAGAAACTTGAATTCCATGTGTGGATGCCTAAGATCAGAGAAACTTGAATTCCATGTGTGGATGCCTAAGATCAGAGAAACTTGAATTCCATGTGTGGATGCCTAAGATCAGAGAAACTTGAATTTCATGTGTGGATGCCTAAGATCAGAGAAACTTGAATTTCATGTGTGGATGCCTAAGATCAGAGAAACTTGAATTTCATGTGTGGATGCCTAAGATCAGAGAAACTTGAATTTCATGTGTGGATGCCTAAGATCAGAGAAACTTGAATTTCATGTGTGGATGCCTAAGATCAGAGAAACTTGAATTCCATGTGTGGATGCCTAAGATCAGAGAAACTTGAATTTCATGTGTGGATGCCTAAGATCAGAGAAACTTGAATTCCATGTGTGGATGCCTAAGATCAGAGAAACTTGAATTTCATGTGTGGATGCCTAAGATCAGAGTAACTTGAATTCCATGTGTGGATGCCTAAGATCAGAGAAACTTGAATTCCATGTGTGGATGCCTAAGATCAGAGAAACTTGAATTCCATGTGTGGATGCCTAAGATCAGAGAAACTTGAATTCCATGTGTGGATGCCTAAGATCAGAGAAACTTGAATTTCATGTGTGGATGCCTAAGATCAGAGAAACTTGAATTTCATGTGTGGATGCCTAAGATCAGAGAAACTTGAATTCCATGTGTGGATGCCTAAGATCAGAGAAACTTGAATTTCATGTGTGGATGCCTAAGATCAGAGAAACTTGAATTCCATGTGTGGATGCCTAAGATCAGAGAAACACTATGAGAAATTTTAGAGCATGTTGATTTATACTATTTGATCATTAATTAATAAACTTATTAAAGCTTATTGATTATATGGTTCAAACTGATAGGAAACACAGGTTTTTTTTTAACACCTTGTAAATGTTGCAGCAAATTGATACTTTATTACAATTCAAAATACCAATATTATGGTTCAGGATATTTTTGAGAGTATATAGAACACGGTTCTGTCTATTTTTTCTGCGAAATATTCCGATTTTATAAGCACTTTTGTGATATAATAAAAATGCAAAACTATTTTCCGAAAAAAAGAAATTAAGAATAAATGTTAAAAAAAAGAACACATGGCGAAAAATGCCAAGCGTTAAAATAGTTTTTCACGATTAATAAATTGAAAAGAATAAATGTTTAATTTTCTTTGAAAAATTATTACAGCCTGTCAAAAATGTAAAAACAGAAATATTCTCAATTTATTTTTTTACAACATGAAATATATATTATTTATATATGTTCAAGATTAAAACTCTGAGGTTCAAACAAAAAAAAGTATTGCTGCCCAAAATATTTAATCCTCTCCACCATAAAAATAAGGTTGTTCTCTGTATCATAAAGTTTCTTTTTTTTTCTCTGGGGAATCTTTATGCCTGAGTAAGGAAGAATCGGCTGATGTGGACCCGCTAATGAAAATTTATCTGATGCCAGGAGAGGGGACATCTATTTGAATTAGCCAATCCGTCGGGATGCACATCTTGCTTTCTAGAATGCCCCCTTAAAAGCGAAATCAATTCTTTCCAGTGAGACGATCTTTCTTGCTCTCCATCCTTTTATTTTTTCCTCTTCGAAATGGCTAAGAAATGTGAATCGATAAATGGATGCAAAGATCAATCAAGATGTTCTCATATTTTGTATATGTGTACAGTGCGTAAAATAAAAAGAACCGTAATGACTTTTGATTTAATGATTGGATTTTTACGAACTCAGTCTCAATCGAAATGTTTTGAAAACCTGATCTCAAATGTGCTAATTAATTAATCTAGAGGATGCATTAACAACGAATATAGAAAGGAGAAGAAGTCCAGCTCTTCGGATATGTAACTAACGCGAGGAACTGCTCGTTTTTGTACGCTATACTAGCAAAACAACTTACAAAGTAAGCAACATTCTCAAATTTAGCAAAGTGTTATTTGAACTAAGTTCCCATTATCATTTGAACTAAGACACCAAACGACATATTTTTCCAGGAGGTAGTAAGATACCAAAGTCGAGCATAGTGGGGATTTTTTTGAGTCACGAGGAATTTAATATCGGGAATGAAGTGTAATAACAGTTGAACGCAAAAAAGGGCATAAAATGTTATTATGATTTTCCAAAAGAAAAATGAAATTTTGCAAGACAAGAAAATTTTGTTCACTATATTAACAATTAAGTTAATAAAAACTCCCCTAATTACTAAAAATCACCAGCATAGAATAAACTGAAACTTTTTTAGAATTAAGGGAAAAATCAGGGTTTAAAAAATTGGATAAATATTAAGATTTAAGACGATTTAAGTATTAAAATATTGGATTTAAATATTAAGATTTAAGACGATTTAAGTATTAAAATATTAGATTTAAATATTAAAATATTAGATGAAGATTTAAATAAAGCAGAACAATTATAATATTACACTTTGTGTAACTGTGACAATAATAATCATTTGTTATTTATTAATATTTTATTTTATACGGATTTTTAAAAAAAATGTATTGCAAGGTATTTAATTTTTTTAATAATTAAAAGAACAGAATTTCCTACATCAAAATGCAAATTTTAAATAAAATTGGAAAGAATCGATGGTCACTGATTTATTTTGCGGGTAGTACAGAGGATGTTTCGTAACCAGTACCATTTATAAATATTTTTAAAAGTCTGGCCAAAAATGAAATGTAGAGAATTTGCATGCTGCAACATACAAATTAGTTTTTATGAAGAAAAATACAGATGTTATTGAAAATAGGACAAAAAAGCATTATAACAGCATCCAAGTTCGAATCAAATAGTGTTTTGAAGGAGATCGAATGTTAATATTTAAAACTTTTTTCTTCAATTTTGATGTTGTTCTACTTTCAAAAGGTTTTAATTTTGACTCCATCTTCAATAAAAAATCAACTTCATAATGATTCATCTTTTTCAAATAGCACCTCTGATTTGCTTATTCCAGCTTTAATGTTCATTTGCAATCTCCGATTTATGTATTATTTTATACTTCACTTTAACAAACCTCTTAAAATATATATTCAGGCATATCATAAAACTTTATACCTATTTTGAAAGATAAAAATTTGATGCAGTTTATATGCTTACTGGTCTACTTTTATTGTAGTTTCATACGAAGTTATATTAAATTTATTAATCCTCCTCTGGGTTCGATATTGGCAAAAAGGTAAAACCAGTGTGCTGTCACTGTGATTAAAGCACTTATCTTAATGTGAAAGCTTGGACTTCTTTGCCCTGTGGTATCTGAAATCCCTTCTAATCGCTTTTTTTGCGGATGTGCTTGGAGCGTAATACTGCCTATTCAATCCGCATGATTTCGTTGGTTTAAGAAGTATGAAGCTTGAACCTATATGATTCCCTTGGCCTATATTTTGGTTGTTACGGATGTACTTTACTTTTAAAAGTCACACGATATCTTGATAATATGTATGAATAGTTCTGCTTTTAACGGCTATTTATACCTAAGAAAGGCAACACACTGAAGAGACTGTGGCGTAACTACCACTACGAAAATTAAACATCGATTCACTGGTATATAAGCCATGCTAACTTGAATTAATCCAGAGGTTCCTTTTGATAGATGACGGTTGGCATGGTCGATAACTCCGCCCCCCACAACTGGTGACCTTTGGACGTGTTTTGTACACGCAGTAACGCCCACTTCGCGAAAATTCCTAACAGTAACGCCTACTTCGATGGATAATCAACATTGAATGTTGACTTGCTATTTGTGACAGCAATCCACCTCCTCGTGCTGTTGCTATTCATTCGGGTCTCGATTCAACACAACGTTTGCCCGCATACTCTCGACAACTAATGGCAACACAGGAGCGACTATTACTGTGAAGTTAATACACCTCTCACATTCAGCACTCAAAAATTCCGATTCACTGGTATATAAGCCATGCTAACTTGAATATTTTTTCATCTTATTTGACTTGTATAGGTGTTCTTTTTACTTTCTCACTTCTTAATCTTTTGCAAATAACTTCTACTTGTTCCTTGTTTTACTAACTTCTACTACTTGCAAATAGCTTCTACTTCTATTTGTAATTTTGTATATTTTTATAACCATATTTTCATGTTCCTATCTATTAATTACCATGGCAAAGTGCCATTCTCTACTTTTTTACTTTATATTGTGCCTTATTGTTGCAGATATGTAATCAGTTTTTTTTAATTTTTTATTTTATAGGTTCTCATAACAAAATGAATGGGGAAAGTCCCTCATTGACCTCAGGAGCCCAGCTGTACTGACCAGACTGTACCAAAACACTGAGGAGACAAGCGATAAGGATGAGGTATACACATGGCACAGAAGTGATGATCACATGCTAATGGAAAAATGTGGGAATCTGCCTCTCGTATGCCTCTTAATTACTCTTTATGGTGTGTAGTTTGCCTTAAAGTTAATATACCTGTGAAGTACTTCAAGTATTATTGATATATTTGATATCAACCAACTAACGTGCTTGTCATTTAATCTTAAATTTCAGCATGAAGGAAAAATATTAATAATTCGAAATTAATTATGCTTATTTATTACCGACATTTATCAATTACCTTTAGCAAACTTCTCTAATTACTTTCAGCATCAAACTTCTGACTTGGTTTCTAAAAAAAATAAAGAATATTTTATTTTATGAACTAGGAGAATTATTGTGACATTTCCCCACAATTATTTATTTCCCTGATATTCTTATTGACAGAAATATAAGTAGGAAGTATTCAAATGAATTCATTAATCTATGGTCTTTTCAAAGTGTCAAAAATCCACTATATAATCTATTATGCACTTTAAAGTTTCCTTCCGAAAACTGAAGGCCAAGAGTAGTTTAAAAAATATAAATTAATGAAATGAGATCTTTCGAAAAGCGTACTTCTAAAATAGAAAATTTAAAATAAATCATTTTAATTTAAGAAATTAGTAGAGTCCGTATTTATATTCTGTGTAAATAAATAATTTTCTCAAGTGTTATATTTTTTCTTTATACAGCTAATAATTTGCTAATAATGTCACTTAAAATCATACCTCAACATTTCTTTTATTGTGTTTGACAGAGATGACATCTCGCAGTAAACATCTTTCTCTCTTCTTTTTTTAAAAAAATGTCTTCAGGAACGCAAGAACAAAATAGAGAAACATAATTTTATATTGTATAACCTATAACAAAATTAAATGCAAACAAAAAAGCATTCTATACATAATCAACAGTTTTTAACCGATTTGTGCAAAAATATTCAGTTTTCCATTAAAATAGAATCGAAAATTTTAAGAAACAAGAAGATAACAGAATAAAATTGCAGCTCAAAAGGGAATGGAATGGAGTTGACGTCCTCAGATATTTCTTATCTACCGGTGATGTTGAAAGGGTCTTTTAATTCGCCTCCTAATTGTAACATTGTAATAGAGCGATGTAGTGACATCTAGGTCCAGTTAAATTTTCTTTTCCGCTTCTCTCTTCTGAAAGCAAATTGTGCTATGATGCTATAAATATGAGCGGAATGTAATTACTACCCGATCACAAATTGTACTCTGATTATTAAAGTCTTGGATATTAAAGTATTAGTTCTAAATATGATATTAATAATTAGAATTTGGTGCAATAAAATTATAAAAATTTAATCCTATTGAGCCGTATAAAGAAATCTATATCTTAATATAGAATATGAATCATTATAATCAACCTGACTGAACTAGAATCCACACGTGGTGGTTAAACCTAAACTATTAGTGGTAGTACAATGCTATAAAATTTCTCTGGAAATAAAATAAATAAATTTAGATAATACTTAATTAGGCTGAAATGAAAGACAAAACAAAAACCTAAGAAAACGACAAATAAAGAAAAACTTACAAATATTTATTTCATCATGATATTCAAGGAGTCACAGGCACTTTAAACTAATATGATAAAATGCTAAAATGATTTAAACTATTATTAAATCCACTCTCTGATATGTGGATTGATTATTAACAAAATGGATGCATCAAGATCACTATGAGCATTCAATTATATTAGGATCCATTTTCGATTTTCCATCGCCATACATTTTTACTTACGCTTACATGTAGAATTAGCAGAAGGCCGAAGCCACCGCTATTCCCCAAATCAAATCATCATCTGCTGTCTCATATTACTTGAAAGGGACGCTTCACGCTGTCGTTGCCATCATACTTAACTCGAAGGATGAAAAACACTTCCTTCCCCAATTCTCAATATAGGTGTCTCTGTCTTCTCGAGTTGGAATTCGGCTTTCTCCTCTTTGCCTAGAAATCTGACCCAAAGTCTTTGAAATCTGAAGTCTTTCAAATCATTACAACAAATTTATTTGCAGTTGGCAGTAGATCATTGAGTGTGAAAAGTGTTCAAGTAGATCATGGAGTGTGAAAAGTGTTCAAGTCATTACATCAAATTTATTTGCAGTAGGCAGTAGATCATGGAGTGTGAAAAGTGTTCAAGTGATCATGGAGTGGGAAAAGTGTTCAAAGTGTTATCAGTTATGTAAAACTAGTATCACATATTGTAATATTAAAAATTAGTGTTACAATGTAACACTGATCATACGGGAAGTAATTACTGCCCGGTCAGGAATTAGTTCTGTGATCGTATACGTGGAAAGTAATTGCTGCCCGATCACAAATTGTACTGTGATCATATAAGCGGAAATAATTTCTGCCCGGTAACAAATTTTACTATGATCATATAAACGGAAAGTAAATACTGCCCAGTCATGAACTGTACTATGATCATATAAACGGAAAGTAAGTACTGTCCAGTCTCGAACTGTAATATGATCATATAAGCGGAACTTAATTTCTGCCCTTTAACAAGTTGTACTGTGATCATATAAGCGGAGAGTAATTGCTGCCCGATCACAAACTGTGATGTAATGATATAAAGCAAAAAGTACTGTTAACTGCTTTAAGAGGAAAGAACAAAGTTAACCAGGCAGTATGAGGTGCAGAAATTTCTTTAAGACTTATTTTGTGCCCACTTAACTTCTTTTTTTCCGTTTACTACATGCTTGCGCAGTATGAATCTAGTTAAGCAGAATGAAGAAGTTGACAGTACGGACAATGGTCCTCAATTTTTCTACTGAAATTGAAGTATCGAGCGAATGAAGAGTCTATAAAAAATTTTAAAATAATCAAAACGTTAAATATAATAAAAATGTTAAAATAATCAAAATTAAAATTTTGATTATTTTAACGTTTGAAGTTCAATTTAGTTTGCTCCAATGTATTTTTTTAACATATTTCTACATTTTAGTCTTTATATCTACTTTAAACACGGCAAGGTTTAATACATTTACAGGGCATTTCACAAGTATCTAAGGTAAGTAAAATATACTTTATTATTAAATAGTGAATGAATTACAATGGACGTCTGATGATGTTTAAAAAAAGAAAAAATATTGAGAAATATGTTAACGATCGGAAAAAAAATGTTTTCTGTGAATTCAATTGGATTATAATTGGGTGAAAAATTGATTTGTTGTATTAAAGTTTTACAATTATATAAGGCAAGTAAAATATACATTATTATTAAATAGTGAATGAATTACAATGGACGTCTGATGATGTTTAAAAAAAAAGAAAAAAATATCGAGAAATATGTTGACAATCGAAAAATTTTTTTTTTCTGTGAATTCAATTGGATTATAATTGGGTAAAAAATTGATTTGTTGTAGTAAAGTTTTACAATTATAAAATGCCAAAAAATAGAAAGTAGAGGCTTATGTACAATCTCGGAAAAATTGATTTTAATACTTGTGATGACATTATAGGCATTAATCAATTCCTAGTTTTAAAATTATCTTTATTTCTTAAATTTAATCATTCCTTATTCCTCTTTAAAAAATAAATCAGTTGATTAATTTTATTTTAATTTTATAAAGAATGCCAAGATTTCTATTCTCAATAAAAGCAGCGACTATTTATTTCAATGCAATTATATAACTAATTATTATTCAAAGACTCGACAATTCAGCTTTAAAATCTATTTTAAACCTTTCTTTCTTTAACTACATTAAACAATAGTATGTACCTTATTAGGTTTACTTTAATGTACAACGAACCAAACTATACTATATCGTGAGGTTGGCTAAATTGGATTTATTTGTGACTGCGTTCTTTTTTGATAATGCCTCTATAAAAGATCTTTCTTGTACTCCAACTACTTGCATATGCTGATTATGTTGATTTAATTGCTCGTTCCCTTCCTGCGCTAAAGGAGGCATTTTTTACCCAGAAGTTGCTGCAAGACAAATGGGCTGAGTCATAAATGTAGCGAAAACAGAATATATGTTATTCTCAAGAAACAGAGTCCAAGACCCCTATCTTGAGATAGATTCTTATAGATTTGAAGCGATAAGGAATTTTAATTAGGATCAATTATTACTATTGATGACAGAATGTCTACTAAAATAAAAAATCGACTCTATCTGGCAAACAGGACTGTCGAAGGGCTGAGAAGATTTAATGAGTCTAGATTTCTAGGAGAACAAAGTTCTTAATTTACAAAACTCTTGTCAAGCTGGTCTTGACATATGCTTCTGAAGTTTGGACAATGACAAAACTGGAAGAAAATTGTTTTGCAATATTTGAGAGATAAACATTTTGCGGAGTATACTTGGTGTAAATGAAAATAATAACTGCAGATGGAGATTTAACTTTGAACTGTACAAGATTTATAAACAACCTGATATTATTAAATACATACAAATAAATATAATGATACATACAAATATAATGATACATACAAATAAATAAATACATACAAATAAATAAAATTAGACAGCCTACGTAATTCGAATGAGAGATGACAATACAATAAAAAGATATTGCTTTTTAGAACAAGAAAGCGGGGAAAACCGTGGTTAAGATAGGCTGATTCGGTGGTGTCAGTGCTATGCATCATTTACGGAAATTTTATTCATGACTAAATTTAGTCAGAATAAATTTATTCTGAATGATTATTAATCTGCAAATTTAGGCATTATTCATCATTCATTATGCAAATTTTTTCAAATATTTTGAAATGATACAGAGAAATTATATCGTTTTTAATGTCGTTTGATTTAGTTATTTAAATTGCTTGAGTTGTTATTAGTGGTCATTATAATTAAGGTATTGAAATTTAGATAACTTATATAAATTGTATACATTGTATTATAATTATATTTATATATACATACATTGTACACATTACATTCCTTGGAGAAACCTATATGCACTTATGTACAATACATGCATGTCTAATATATGAACGCACATAATTGCAGTAAATACAAGTCGAAAGTATGTACAATATATATATATATATATATATATATATATATATATATATATATATATATATATATATATATATATATATATATATATATATATATATATATATATATATATATATATATATGTATATATATATATATACATTGAAAATAGCAATTTAGATTGCAAGTAAGTGAATACATAGCTGTAATTGCCTGTAAAATAGAAGCCCAACTCTTTATGTACGTATGTATATTTTCACATACACACATATATATTTTACGTGTATACATACATTATGTACATACGTATACTGTATGTGCGTCTGTGCACACGTACGTACTTTTTTTAACATTTTTTGTGTGCATACATGCATACTAGCATACATTGTGTGTCCTACTTACGTATACATGTGCACTTGAACTAAAATGTGCGTAAGTACGGATATACTTTGTACTGTATACTATGTATGGATATACAATGTTTGTGAGCATTCAACTTTTTTTACTTATTCATGCAAGCAATTATATGCTGTGTTCAATCGTGTATATATGTGCATAAACATACAGCGTAGTTAAGTGCTCATACATGTACAACATAAATATGTACTCGCACAACAACTATTTTTACGTTTAATTTGTTGGATTATAATTGCTTGTAAAAATAGCTGCTTATAATCGCACTTAATAATTACATTGATTGCTTAAAATAAAAGATTTTGGTCACCTGTTACCATATACCAGTTATCCCGTTTTATTCTGATTACAGGTAATCATAATCACTTTTTATCTGAAATCGTTATTTGTAACATATAAAAATAATTACAAGTAGTATATTGTCATGTACGTTTTATTTGTAATTGGCAAAATTGTATTCAATTAGAGAATTCCGTGCCCATCTCTGTTGAGCAGTGAAATTATTCAGTTTTTCTTGACTACCGAATAAAGAATAATGATTAAAAATAATGAATGATTTATTCTTTATTCGAATATTTCTGACTTATGAAATAAATCTTTATTCATTATTCAGGAAGATTTTGAATAATTTATAGCGTATCTACCACTACAAAAATACAATCCCAATTCACTAGTATATGAGACATATTAACTCGATTCTATGGCGGGGTACCTTTTCAAAGATGAAGGGTGACATTGTCGATATCTCCTCCCTCTACATTGGTGACCAGGAAGTGATGTGAGCATGCCTACCTTGACAGAGACTCCCACTTCGATATGAACACGTCTATCTTGACAGTAACGCCCATTTCGATCTGAACACGCCTACTTCGATGGATGGTCCACATTGAACAGTTAACTTGCTACTTGTGACTGCGACAGTGTCCTTCTCACGCTGTTGCTTCTCTATCTCGGTCACACACAACGTACAGTGCATACACTCGATTGCTAAAGGCAACACAGGAGCGACCACGACCGTGAACTTAATACAGCTCCCACGATCAGCAAAAAATACGGTGATGTTAATACAGCTCTCCCGGCTTCTCACAAAAACAGCAATGGATCAACTAGTGTTATCCGTTTATCGAATTCTATCACAGCTATAATTCTGGTGGGGGAGTACTGTAACGTATCTACCACTACAAAAATACAATCCCAATTCACTAGTATATAAGACATATTAAGTCAATTCTATGTTGGGGTACCTTTTCATAGATGAAGATTGACACTGTCCATAACTTCTCTCCCCACAAATTATTCCTAATTCTTTATTCATAATTCTGAATGAAAAATGCCCATCTCTGGGTTGAGTCTGATTTTCTTGCAGATACTGAAAAAAATTGGAGATCAAAGAAAAATCTTCGTTCATCGAAAAGTCGTTTTTGGGAAATCTTCAGGGAAAGGCATCTGCCCACAATGGACTGTCTGGCTAACTATGATGATGGTGATGTACTCCAAAAGCGTTGATTAAATATACTACTTTTTATATGATCATAAGCAGGTAGGATGGTGGGGTTTCTCTCTTATGACCTGTCCATATTAACATTATCATACTACAGATATTATTTTACTTAAATTGTCATTCTGATAATAATGTCCTTTTCGTTAACCTCGGGTTCTGAAACGGAATAAAAGTTTAATTATGGTTATTATCCCGTTTTCAACATCTACTTCAATTTTCCATCTACATCAACTGTCAATTTTTCCATTATAAATGGAATTCAAAATTTAAATCTAGTTTTATCTCTCCTGTGCTTCCTTTGTATTTCAAAGTAACCAAAGTGTGACCTGAACCCACTTTATCTTAACCAACTGATGATCACTGAAAATAAAAGAACACATTTTTATTTAGAATTTTTCGAAAAAAGTATTTTTATACTTTAGGTAGCATTAAAGTGTTCCTGTCTTATACCATCTCTACATATGAAAATAAAAATTTAATTGAACTAAGCATATTATATTGTAATAAAGAAGCATCTTATTTTATCTCTATTTATCAAAAAAACTGGGTAGTCTACAAGTGTTATTACACAAATAAAATATTTTGCAAAGAGGTCCAAGCGAATATTAGAAAATCGATAGAAACTAAATTAAAATTGGCTGTTTGGTTTAAATTATGCTCAAAATTCTATAATTGGATTTTAATCCTAAATACCTCTAAGCTGAATATAAAGATTATTCCACTGCATGACAATGGAATAATTCACGAATTGTTAGCTTTAATGCATTTACTCTAATTCTCTTTAACGATGAATTTCGGAAAATTATGCTTACTTTAATTGCTTAATTTAGGGGGAAGATGGATTTATTATTGTAAGAAATGAATTCTTTAACCATAGTATAACTACTACTGATTCCTTTAAATATGGATCAAAACATTCAAAATAATCCAAAATAAGGCTAGTTAAGAAAATATTTAAAAATAGAGTTTATATTATGATGCCATTTTGCTACGCTGGATTCAGATTTTATTTCTTTTACGTTTTTGAAAATGCTTAGACCTAAGTGAAATAATGAACTAAAATAAAATCTCAAAAACTATGTTATACAAGTGGATGAAAAATGGGACAATATCTCTCTTTTTGTAGCACCAAGGATTATCACACCAAAAATGATTCTATTTTGTCATGCAAAAAACACAGGGAGCATCACTTTCGAAAAACGTTATTTGAAATTTCCAATAGTGACTGAAAGTAGAATTGTGCTGATAGAAGTTTATCATGAAGTGGTGGAACTAGGGAAAAAACAGAGTGATTAAATTTTTTATTTATTTATTTTCTTATTATTACTTTGCCCTCTGTTAGCTTATTAATCTTGGAATTTTGATTTGTAATAAAGGGTAGATATCTTTCTTGAAACATTTAGGAATATTTTTTTCTAAATTTTTAAAATTTCATTTGTTATCACACACTTAGCTACAGTTGAAGTTTGAGTGCTCCATCTAGTCGAAAAGTAATCATAATCAAATTGAAGATGAACTGTTTTTGGAGATAAACTGTATTTGGAACAAATTTATATAAGAAAAAGTACTTATTCTTTTAAGGGAATCGTAAGTTATCGCCATAGTGTTATTGACTTCAATGATGCATAACAAATCTTGGTAATAAATACTTCTGGTATTATGGTAATTAGCACCAAATATGCTTATATGGGAAAAAAGATACCTATATTCGTACATTCGGTATCCATTAAATTTTTATTATTAGAAGTTGAAAATCCCTTAAAAATCCAAATTTCTATAAGTTATTGCAAAGAGTTTTGCAGTTATAAAAAAGAACTATTCACAAATACAGTTACAAACTTCTCATTTTATTATTATATATTTCCTTATTTTACCCCATTTTCCAAAGGGTTAAAATGGTATATATTATAAATAAAGAAAAACATTTCTTGAGTATTTTATAAAGTTTAAAAAGTAATAGTTACT
Source organism: Parasteatoda lunata (assembly GCA_949128135.1). NCBI lineage: Eukaryota > Metazoa > Arthropoda > Arachnida > Araneae > Theridiidae > Parasteatoda > Parasteatoda lunata. The sequence goes on from OX421971.1 coordinate 67,342,247, forward strand.
TTTCTGTCCTTGTTCAAAAATTCAAAAACGTAGGAAAATAAAACATTGCAAATCAGATAGGGAGTAAAAATATAAAATGTTGCAATACCGTTGAATTTTGTCAGTATTCCAATTTCAAAAAGGTTTTGTTTTTTTCAATTTTACTGAAATTCTTTTTAAATGATATAGATTCCCATGAAATATGATTTATGTGAAAAAAGTATTGAAAAGGGCCATTTGTGTACCATAAAGTTGCTAATATTACAATGCTTTTTGAAATATTTCTAACATATCAAAACCATAAATCTTTTGCTATGAAAGTTTCAATTACTAGAGAAGCATTTTGCTCAACAAATGTACTTTTGACAATCTATGCCATGTGTCAGAGATATAAAATTGAATATTCTAAGTTTATAGTTCATTCTTTCTTTTTTCTCATAAAATAGTTTACGACATTATTTATTAGGTAATATCTTAATATTTCAATTTAAACGAAGCAAACAAAATTTCCTTTAAACTCCATCTGAATAATAAAATAATATGATTTTAGATGTTTATTTTTATTTCACTGTTAGGATGTTAAACATTATGACATGAAATGTTTTACAAGATTTCTAAATATCCTTTTAACAGAAAGAATGTTCCCACACAAAAGGATACATATATAAAAAAAAATAGATTAACTTTTAGCTGATAAATGACACGTTCAAATGACAATCTAATAAAAAATATATAAAGTTTATTTTACTTAAGTACTTGAGTTTCGGTTGTTAAGTTGTGTATTTTAATATGGTAGCAAGAAAACACAGCAAATGAAAATGTTTAAAGATACAATGAGCTAAGTCTTTATTAATCTATAGCAAATTTTTATGAAAGTTAAAATACAGAAATAACAAAAAGGAATTATAATAATTGAAAACATAATAATGTTTCTTAATAAAAGAATGTTATTTACTAAATATTTAATATAATTATAATAAAAATAAATTTCTTAAAAATCTGGCATGCTTTTTAAATGTTTTCTTGTCTTTAGAATCTTAATCCTAAAAGATGCACAAACAGACATTTACTTCTTTCTACCTAGTAAAAAATGAAATAAATCAGACGTATAGCTAAATTATGTAGAGATTCCATCATCTGTTCTGCATAAAAAAAACCTTTTTGATAGTTAAATAATTCAGAAATATTTCTCAGAATTCATGCATAGATGTTTTGTATTGATATAGAAATATTTTCGAGAAATAATTACATTAAATTTAAACTTGTCTCAAAAGCCCAAAAATCAAAAGAGCAACTGTTGACTATTTTTGAATTTCTCATATGCCGGTTGTTCCAAAATTTCCTTTATTTAAAATAAACTTGACATGAAAAAAAAACTCCCCATGAGCTTTAAGAATTGATAGAAAATGTATGCACTTCATTAATAGGATTGTAATTTTATCGTTCTATGATTATTACCATTCAATATATAAGAATTATTTTTAAAAATTTTTTCCCGAGATATTTTAGCTAAAATTTTTATTTTCAGTACTTTTTGAAGGGTAAGGCTGAAACTAAACTGCAGGTAAAGCATATTGTGCTAGCCATAAAAATCAAAACATATTCTGTAATCAAATAGGAAATAATTTGTTTAAATTCTTTGTTATCATTACTAATATAATCACACAGTTTGAATTTTAAAAGAAAAATTACTCATTATTATTTTTAAATAAATGTCACAAAGACAATAAATGATAATTTTTTATTGATATGTACTATACTAAGAAAAAAATATGGTCAAAACACACAAATTATTGTGAAATGTACCGTATTATGAATCGTGTTATCTCTATGAGAGCTCCAAAAAGCTCAGCAAATTTCACCGAAGCGATTTGGTAATGATTTGGGGAAAATTAACAATATAATATGGTTTCGTACTATATAATAAAATTTGATAAATGTGGTGAAATTTGCTAATTTTATTATAAAATCTTGGAGCATGGATAAAAAACATTTATTCAGTTAAATTTTCTTTTCAGTTTTGTACATTTTACTAAATATTTGGAAAAATACCATATTACCTTATAATTTTAAATACCGTTTATTTTAATTTTTTTGACAAAATTATATTTTTTTTTTTTTTTTTACATTCATTCATTTTTTTTATTATCCAGAAACGTTCTTATTAATTATTAATTAATTTTTAATTAATAATAATTAATTTTTCATGAACTTTTTCTCCGCGCAGTAATATAATTTTATTATTATTTACTTTCTAGTATTTACTTTTAATAAATGTAAAATAGTTTTAAGTAATATTTGTTTTTGATATTTTATGCATGAGTGTAAGGCCAAAAGTAAAATAGCCCTTTTATCTTCGATTTTTTTATACCTTTAAGAAGTAAATCTTAATATATATTTTATCCTGTTTATTTTTAAATCTTAATATATATTAAATCCTATTATATATTTTAAGATTTATTTTTGTATCTGTAAATCCTAATTATTTCTTTTGCATTTATTTCACTGAGTACTAAGTATCCTTTTCTAATAATATCAGTTTTTATTATTTTAGTCATGTTCAATAATGATTATTTTTAACAGAAAATCAAGACATAAATTTGGTAGCTCTTTTATCTTAAAAAGTTATTCTAAGATAGAGTAGAATGTTATGAAGTTTTATTTTGTATTTTAATATTCTAGCGCTATTTTTTTTATTTGTATTAAGTTTATATTGGGTATTTTTATTTATATTTTATTTTATTAATTATTTTCATTTGTTTAGTATATATTTCATATTATTTAGAAGTATTTTTTATACTCTATTTAAATCAACGTAATAATTTTTAAATTATATTTTTTTTTGTTACATTATTTCCTCCCCAATATAGAATACTAAAATTGTTATGATTTTCATTCTAAAATTATGGTAAAATAACCAGCAGCAGTCTGTCTATCCGATTAATTAAGTTCGCGATAAAGATTTATTTTACCTTTACGGTTTTGAAACCATTTGCAACTAGTATATAAAACCATGGTTATAAAACCATGAATACAAAACTATACGATTTTTAACCACTTACAACTAGCATGGTTTCAAAATCGTAAAAAGAAACTTAACTGGGCATAGGAGCCAGACTTTTCGTTAAGGTATGGGCATTTGAGAGGGCTGAACATTGGAGACTCTTTATGTGTTGAAGGGAATGGATGAAATATTGTGGTGCCAACGCTGGAACTCGACCCCAGTTCTGTCGGTCTTGAGACTTAGAGATTAGCTTTCTGAGCTGTAACATGAACGCGGTTCCAAGTAACTAAGTAAATTCATTAGGTAGACTTTAGTTGGAGCGTTAAAGTTTTGGTTGTTTAAACGTATTGTGTGAAAGCAGAATAAACGGTTTTTTCTCACAGTAAACAGTTTGACTACCATCTTATTTATTGCTATTTGACTGTTTTGTTTGATTAGGGTGAAATAACAGCTTCATTAATTGTTGTTTAATTACTTTTTTCCGAGAAATTTACAACAGTATAGATAAAAGTGAAAACACAAATTTGATACCTCATTTATCTTAAAGAGTTAGTCTTTTTCCTAGTAGAACATAAAAATATTATGCTAATAACAAAAGAAAGTGCACCTTAAAAAATTTATAAGAACAAATATACCGCTGTAATTAAAATACTTTAGTTATTACATGCAATAGCATTAAAAACATAAAGGAGAGGAATTTAATTTCCAACCAAATGGGAAGAACAGAAAAAAAAAATGGTGAATTAAAGTGAAAATTAGGAAAGTAATTGTTAACTCTGATGTCTCTTTTTCATGCTGACTTATCCCATTCCAAGCACGTCCATTAAAAAACTGTGATAGCGAACGAAATCATTAGGTTCAAAAATAATGTTAAATACTAAAAAAATTCATTTGCATTAAATTCTGCGCTGAATATATAATTCTAGATGTAGTGGGAGAAGAAATTCACGCAATATTCGAACTATCATTACAACATTTTTGCTCCACTTTCTCCATTATAACTCATTTGAAAAAAAAGAGGGGTGTAGGAAAAAGCTAAGGTAAAAAGGCTTTAAAATGCTGGAATCATTTTTACCTTAAAAAAAAAAAACGTTGATGAGATTTAGAATTCCGATGAAATTCCACTAAAAGTAAAAATAAAATAAAAGTAAGTCAAAGGAAAGATGGAAAAAAAAGAGAGTATCAGACGAGGAAAAAAATATTTTTCACGGATACGCTAGAAAAGAAGTAAATTGATAAAAAGGAAACTAAATTCAATGGAAAAGGCAGGGAAAGTAAGGAATGAGTGAAGAGTTGAAAAAAAAAAATGGAGAGAGGTTCTCAATCTATCCGTCTATCTCGAGAAAAGGTTCTTTGAGTCTATCCAATCAGATGGTTAGCTATGTGACAGTGAGAGCCAATCACCTCTTAAATAGCATTTATCGAAAATGTGATTAACAGAAGTCCGATAGTCGTTCAAGAATCGGGAGGAAAGTAAAGAGGTATTTCTTTTACCTAATGGCCATTTTGAAAAACCATCCACAAGTCAGGGGTGATTTTCATCAATAATACAGATTACTTCTAGACCTTCTCTTTCAGTTATTTAAACTCCACCATTTTAATTTTTTAAAATAAAAATTTAAATAGCTATAACTGTTATGCGTTTTTAACTCTAAGAGAAGCTAATTCCGATCTTTGAAGACTCAGCAACTCTTTGTAAATTTTAGACAATCATCTCGAAATCACGTGATTTTTTACGAAGTTTGAACTCTTAAAAATTTGGCAACGCTTTTTCCTCACTCGTGCATTCCAAAGTTCAAAATATATTCCAGTATTATTTTTTCATTGATTTCGAAACTGCACAGTAAATAATTCTTGATCAAATTACAGTAAAAAATACTGGATCAGATTTTTTGTTATGGAACAAAATATCTGATTTGTTGTAATTTTTGCAGTTATAATTACCGCAATAAGTCACTGAATCACTTTAATTAAATAAATATTACTGAAAAGATTACGGTATAATATTTTGCAGTAAAAATGAATTTCACAGTAAAATGGGTCTTACTCATGATGCACCGAAAGTACTGATAATTTATACAGTAATATGATCCAGAATACAGTATGTACATCTGCATGATTGTTATAGGGGTTAGTAGGACCATTTATTAAAAAGGGTTTTGGACTTGATTTCGGATGATGGTCGAGGACTCAACCACTTTATGAAATTTTCATTTTCCATTACTTATTCCTCCTGTTCCATTATTTATTCTCTAAAAATACCAGGTGTTTCAAGCCGAAACGCCAGTTACTTTGTTCCCCGTAGTTGTGAAGATTCTCAATGAATCTCTGGACTGAGTCATATTTTATATTTTATTTTATAACCGTCGTTGAACAGCCGACCCAACTTAATGGGTTTACGGCTACTAATGTTCAACTCCGTAGCCTTGTAATTTTGAACCCAATCCAGAAGACAAGGGAACTCCTGGAGCAAGTATTGGGAGAAATTTGCCTTCGTGGAGGACTTTTTGATGGAGCTAACCCGCATTTGCGTTACAGGGAGAGGAAGACCACGAGAACCTCCCACGGTTAGCCTGACGGCAAGGGGACTCTAACCCATGATCCGTCTACCACTGAGGATATTTCACGTCAGCACTGTGGTCAGTGCAAGCCGGATGCGGAATTCGTATCGACTGGGATTCGAACCCGGTTCGCCTCATTGGAAGGCGAACGCTCTATCCCCTGAGCCATCGCGGCTCGGACTGAGTCATATTCATTCTATGCGACATAATTTGGTGGAGGCGCCGGGTAATTCTTCAGCACTTTCACGACGCGCCAACAGCAGGTCATTTGGGATTCGCCAAAACGTTGTATAGGATAAGAAAACGTTTTTATTGGCCTGGACTGTACCGAAATATTAGGCGGTGCGTTTCTCATTGCAAGGAATGTCAACGGCAAAAAGCCTGGAAGCTTGGTGCTAATTCCACCTGCAAAAGCACCTTTTCATAAAATAGATATTGATTTTCTAGGACACTTCCCTAAATCACCTTTAGGAAATAAATGGATTGTAATATGCACAGACTATTTGACTAGATTTACCACTTCAGAAGCTCTCCCCAACGCTGAAGCCCCCGAGGTAGCAAAATTCCTGCTTGAAGACATTCTGTTAAAACATGGTTATCCAAGAGTTCTCATCTCGAACTCAGTATCTTTGTCTCATGTAATATGTAATATCAGTATCTTTGTCTCGTCAATATGTAACATGCTTTTGACAAAATTTTTAGTTTATTCGATTTGATGAAATATGCTCTCGGAGCGTTTCTTGGAAAACAGTTTCAAAAAACAACGAATTCGCGAGTTTTGAACATCTAATTTTTAAAATTTTAACCAACTACTCACAAGTAAGAGATTTTTTTCATTGGAATAATTTCATTGCTAATATGGTATTTTCAGGCACCTTAAATGACTTTATTTGCAGTTACTTGCTGTTTTCAGACAATTACGAACAACAAAAAAAAATGTGGAAAGAGCATAAAAAACCCATAGAAATAAACACAAAATATTATACTCTTTATAAATATTATACTCTATAATAAGTAATTTGTTAAATTACAGCAGTTTTAAAAAAAATCTAATATGTAATCCCCTTGAACCGCATTTAGGTGAAAAAATATTGCAACTTAGTAAGTTGTTAAATTGAATGAGCTCAAGTTGGCGTTATCAAGTGGCGTAATCGTAGAAAGTACAATAGTGTGTTTCAGCTTAGCACCATAATGAAATTGCATCAAATTTGAACGATATTGTGGTTTAACACGCACCTTATGTTAACCGTTACAAGCCCTTAAATATTTCTTGAACTAAACAATTTAACTTATCATTTCGCTTACATGGCTTCCAAATCATTTTTCACTCCATATTTTGCCTGTCATTTCAAAAAGTTCTTATTATAAACTATTTAAATAGTCAAGCAATGAACAAAAATTTAAAGCCTCCAAAAGTGCCGATATTGTTCTACATTCTCACAAATTTGCCACCCAAAGATTTTTTTCATTCCATAATACTTCATAAATATTTATTCAAATGTTGAAACACAGCATTGTGTAATCAAGTTTCGAAGTACAATAATAAGATTCAGCTTTGCATCATTATAAAGTTGTATCACATTTGAACCATGTTATTTTTCAACAATTACCGAATATTTAACCATTGCAATCCCTTCCATATTTCTCGAACTAATCAATTTAATTTATCAGTTGTTTCGTCATGCCTTTGACGTTATATTCAGTTTTTACTCTATTTTTTACATGTTATTTTGACTAAATTCCTATAATAAACTAATCAAATAGTAAAACAATGAACAAAAACTTTAAAACCTCAAAAAGCTTCAATATTCTTCCATGTTCTCACAGATATGCCACTCAAAATTAATTTTTTTCTCTATAATACTTCATAAATATTTATTCAAAAGAACTTGGTAACGGAAGCCAATTTATTATAAAATGGCGTAAAAAACTACCTAATAAATTCTAATGAGATGGCATAATTTGTATATAATCCCTTTCCAAGTCATTGCGCATGATATTTCTTCGCGCTGCAACAAAACGGGATTGTGACTGGAAGCCAAACTGTATTCGAAAACGAGTTTTTTTTTTTTAAGAGAACCATTTCTTTCATTTTTTTCGAATATTTTCTCCCCATTTAAATATTTCTTCCCTCTTTCTTATCTTCTATTAATTTGGTATCGCTGAGCATTAATCTTAATAACGACGATGCTCTGAATATCCCATTCAATATCATTTTAAAAGTATTCTCCATTTAATTCGATTTTTTAACTTTTTACTTTCTTATAATTCTTTCAAGAAACAGACATTTTATTCTGACGCTCTTAAGAGATTTAAATCTGCCTTCTTGGCAAGAAAGATGTGTATTGAAAGTGATCAACACTTATCACATGTTAACGCAGCGTGTGTCACGTCTAGAATTTCGAATTTCATGTCATCTTTTCAAGTTGCTTTTTTTACCAGTTCGGACAGATTTAAAGCTATGTAAGGGGAGAAAAATGAATGAAACGCGCCTTAATGTGGTGCTTATATAAATAGCAGCAGTTTTGAGAATAAAGAATATAAAATGAAATCATCATTTGAACGCAATATATTCACTTTTTTGTTGATTTTACTGCTTTTATACAGCTGTAAAATTTGTCTTTATTTTATTTTATTTTATAAAATCAAGTGAAAAAATATTCTGGTTAAGTTACAATTCTTATACTCAATGAATTTAATGAAAGTGATCTATAACTGAGAAATTAATTTTCTACTGAAATATGACATAAAAACGTTTTTATATATATCTATATCTTATATCTATATCTTATATCTATATCTTATATCTATATCTTATATCTATATCTTATATCTATATTTTATATCTATATCTTATATCTATATCTTATATCTATATCTTATATCTATATCTTATATCTATATCTTATATCTATATCTTATATCTATATCTTATATCTATATCTTATATCTATATCTTATATCTATATCTTATATCTATATCTTATATCTATATCTTATATCTATATCTTATATCTATATCTTATATCTATATCTTATATCTATATCTTATATCTATATCTTATATCTATATCTTATATCTATATCTTATATCTATATCTTATATTTAGTATATTCTTAATATTAGAATAAAAAGTAATTTTTTCGCCTTAAAGTTAGAAATTTTCTAGCGTTGATCATGTCTTGATTCAGATCAAATAATGAAAAACTATTTTCTTTACATTGGAATAAAATCTTATATGATGATGGAATCCATGCAATTGGCTTCAAAAACAAAATAATAAGAGTTTAGTACTCATCAACTAGACATTTAAAACATAACTTTTGTTTCAGTTCCAATAGTTAGCCTAAAATAAAAAATAAAAAACTCGTGTTAATAATTATCAAATTTAATTACTTGTTAGAATTCTCATATTCAACAAGAATGAAAAAGAAACTTTATTAATTTCAATTTTTTTTTCAATGTAATAAAATACTCTTATAACACTATTTTTGATGTTGTTTGCTTAGTGCTAAATTAGTTCTATATTCACCTTAGTATTTTACGCAATTTTGTTTACAACTTAAAGTTTTAATCTTCTTCTGTTTCTTTTTAATTTACAATTATACTTAGCCCACTTACATCTGTAAGCCTCATATTATACTTTGTGGAGCATGAGGATTAGTTTAATAAATTAACTTTAAAACAGTTAATTCCATTAAATATATCATTGCTATTAGTTTATTCTTTAACATTTAACAGTGAAAACAACATTCTATCTAGTATTTATTCCTATGTCAAAAACATTAAAAAAAGAAAGAATTTTTTAAACTTTTTCCGTTAATATAAATTTCCTTACAGTGCTAAAAAATTACACTGCTGAGAAAAAATTATTATTGCCTCATTTTTTATGCAAATACATTCCTGATTAACTTCGAGAACAATATAGTTATTTTTGTATAACAAAAGCTTAAAAAAAAAACTTTTTTTTGCGTCTGCATCATTTAACAAAGCATAGTTGCAATAGAACTGTTCCCAGCGAAGAAAAAAAGCAGAATAACGATCGATCAATTCTTATTTGCTGTCCAACTAAATAAAAACCAGTTATATTAGTATCTTCAGGCAGGTGCTCTTGTAGCCTCTTTCTTCTTCAAGATCCATAAACATTTTTGATACGCACATTACGGCTTTCCCGAGGGAAGATCTTCGAATTGAGACGTGGCACTCTTACAAATTGCGTCTTCTATAACCATTAGTGAGAAACCATCCTCAAGGAAACGATCGATCATTCAGAGTTCTTCTCATGTCTAGGGAGATTTCAAGGAAAGAATGCCTTCCCTTTGTTGCCACTCGCAAGTTTGAAAAATGCGACGAAAGATCTGTACAACAGTATTGGGCCGGAAACAAATCCTATTATTAAAAACATGAAATTGTGTTTTGCGAAAGACTGCTATTTGGTGTCGCTTCTGCTGCTGTATTCGAGGTTATGAAACCTTCCAAATTGAACTTGATCTTTTGTTTTTTAGTTTTGAAAGATCTTTCTATGAAGTATTTCTAATAATACTTTTTCCAATGTAATTTTTCTTACCTCAATAGCCACAAAAATATATCCGTTGAAGCTTTTCTTCATGACTGCAATGGAAATGAAAAATATTTTTAAGATTTTGTTTAATTTCATTGTTTGGTTTGAAATTCACTTAATCTAATTAAAACATAGAATAATTGGTTCTAAGTTGCATCAACTACATCAGCACTCAGATCGGCCAATGATCTTTGTGGATACAGCCAGTTTTCGGCAGCAGCCAGAAACTTTATTAAGAAAAAAGAACAATATATTATAGTAAGACTTTGTGGTTATAATTAGTATACTGAGACAAGCAATTTTACTATTTTATCGTTTAGAATACATTTTTGACTCTAGCAAATGCTAAAATTAATTATTGGTTTAAACTGGAGAATCAGTATTTTATTATTTTGTAAAAAGGACCTTTTCCATGAAATATCAATGGAATACAATTTACATTTATTTCTCAACAAATTAAATCTTACCTTAAAATATAAATATTTTCAATACATTTTGAAAAGTAGGCAGTAGAAATTTAGTATTTAATGAAAGATCCTTTTTGAAAAAGCATCTAAAACAGCCACGATTTAAAGCAGCGAATGTTCGATTTAAAAATATCTTTTACTCATATCAAAGGTTGTTAAGAGCACTTTAGATAGAATAGAGATTCAAAACAAATCAGCAAAACAATGGGTATTCACTAGGGTATTTGAAGGGATTTCAATGACTGTTTATACAAAAAAAAATATTCTATTATTCTCTCAATGGAAGTCTCTTTTAAATTGCAACGTGTTACTATCCAAAAACATGAACAGACAAATTTTCATTAAAAAACAACTAAGTCTTGTTTTGAATATAAAAATATGATTCATTGCCAGCGAAATAAGAAAAATCTCGTGAAAAACTGATAGGTTTCGTTTTAAAATACTTAACAAAAAAGGAAATTTTCTTTTCAGTCTTTTTTTATTAAAGAAAGTCGGTAGGGCATATAAATAATGCTAAAACAGACCTTTTTCTATGTACTTTTTCTATTAAACGACTTATGATTTCGCTTTGAAATTGTTTTGGAAATATTTGAGATTGTATCAGTTGTATGCTGTGATAATTTTTAGGAGTACTTTTTAAGTTATGAAAGATTTTTGAAAAAACTTTTTAAAAAATTGAAAGTTCACAATTCATAATTTTTCTAAAGTTTTTCTGTCGAAGATATGTATTAATGGTTTTCACAGTGGACACATGTATATGTAACTATTCAGTGAGAAAAGTGTGAAGCAATATCATTAGATGCTGAGAAAAGGTACAAAGAAAAAGGTAAGTTTTAGCATTATTGGTATATGCTACTCGACTCCCCTTAACATATTGAAAAGTTAAGGTAGATACGCTTTCAACTTAAAGTTACAGAACAATACTAAATCTGTAGCTCTACAACTTTTTAACAAAGTGCACTCGTGTATTCACAATTTCTTTTATAATAAATTACTTGCAATATTCAGGCAGAATAGAGCTAATTATTATGTGATAAAAAATTTCATCACCATGATAATCACTCATGTACGCTTTTCACAGTAAGAAAGTTCTCCACTAACATGACATTTGCTTTTTCTCGTACTATTTTGTTTTTTATGGAGAGACTTTAAAAGATTCCGCAGTTCCCATTTGTGTAGATTGAATGTATAACATATTTATTACATACATATCTAGAAGGTAAATTGAAAAATTTTTTATCAATTCTCTGAGAAAAATTTTTTGTTTAAAACTGCTGGAATGAGGTAAAATTTACTATGTTTTCTGATTCTATAGGATCACCAAATAGTGTGATAATTTTTACTGTATGCTTTGATACTGACTTATGATAAAATTGCAATGAAATATAGTTTTATTATCATGTCGTTTAGAAGTTATCTGAATAAATTTAAACTGGAGATTCATTACTGGAGAATAAATTTAATACAATTACTGAAGCATTTCTACCAATACTACGCCCAGTATAGAACATCGGGCTTTTGAACAAGAGATTCCTGCGTTTTTCCCGTTGCACCAGTAGAACATACCTGCGATAGTTACCTTTATCTGCCAGTTACAGGCAGCATAAAAAGTTTTTAGAAAACCACGAAATTAAAATATGTGACGAATATATATGTATAATATGCAGCAGGCAGATATTTTTCATTGCCATTAATAAAAATGTTCGCTGTCTAAAAATAAAAAGAGGAACAGAAGGAAAAATACGAAAAAATATAAATTTTAAAACATTAAAACAAAGCAATGCATGAAAGAAATTGATGAATAATGCATCAAATAAAAATGATTGATAATAAAAAAAGTCGTATTTAAATTTTACGACAGATCTTTACGGACAAGATATACGTGGGTTTTTCTACCGCGCCACTCGTCATAAGGTAGCATGCAATTTTTTTTTCTTTCTTTTAAATGAGGCATAATTTTTTTTTTCAGCAATCAATTAACTTGAAAACTGTTGAAGTAGCTTCAAAATTAATAACGTATTCATATTCAGTGCTTCAAAACTTATAAAAAAAAGTTTTGTTTGATATGATAGTTTTAATGCTTCACTAAATGAAATTTTTCTTGTGACACATAAGTTTCCTTTCCCCGTGTCAAACTGTAAATAACATTATCACAACATAAAATAGAGACCACAAGAGCTATTGACTCATCCACTTAACATATTTAAATTAATCACTTTAAAGAAAACTCATTTCCGTCTTTTATAGCCCTCCCGTTATATATAATGGAAACTGTTGCAAAGTTAATCTGTCAGGAAAAATGACATTGTTTTACAATGGATCCATGAGCATTATAAAATCCAAGCCAGTGAGATCGCCGATTTATTCTCCAAAAACGATGTCTTGACTCTGCAAACATCTCCCCTTTTACAGTTTCACTGTTGCATGTGTCGGAGTTTTTTATAAAGCTTATTTGTCAGTGAAAACGATATTTTTTTACAGTGGATCCATGAGTATTATGGAATCCATGGCAATGAGATTGCTGATTCACTTTTAAAAAAGATGTCTTTACTCTACAAACATCTCCTCTTTAACAGTCCATCTCTTACGTGTGTCAGAGTCTTTTATAGAGCTTCTGTCAGCGAAAACGATATTGTTTTACAGTGGATCCTTGAGTGTTATGGAATCCATGGCAATAATATAGCCATTTCACTTTCCAAATAGGCTGTCTTGACTCTGCAAACATCTTTTTTTATAGAATGACGAAATGAATGATCCTAATATGAACTCCCTAAGGATTCTATATGGTAAAAGACATTGCTACTAAAATCTGGAAATTTTTAAAATATCAAAATAAAATGTAAAATAATTGATACTTTTTTAGGAATAGTTTGGTATTTATTAAGATTTTTCACGCTATGGCAATAACCGTTTTTCACGTTATGGCAAGAACCGTAAAAATCACTTTTCAGTGTTGCATTTTTTTATAAATGAGTGCAATAAGATAACTATTTTGAAAACCAGAAATTTGATAATCTCTTGACATAACAATAATTCTCTTAAAAAAAAAAAAAAAAACTAAAAAATGTCTCGAAAGATGTATGTATATACATGATTTAATATTCTCGAAGTGTACAAAACTGATGTTCTGCACCATAAAACAGAAAGAAAAAATTTTAAAGTGAAAATAAACATTTTCACATGATTTTAAATTATTTTAAAATTATATTAAATTAATTATATTAAATTAATTATATTAAATTAATTATATTAAATTAATTATATTAAATTATATTAAATTATTTTTAAAGTGAAATGAAACATTTTCACATGATTTTAAATTATTTTCAAGAATACAACCGTTCTTTCATCACACTTATCATACCTTTGAAAGATTTTATTCTTAGAAAATATTTAACAAAATTGTTTTTTCCTCAAATGCTTTACTTGGATATTTAAAAACATTTCAGAGATGGATAATAAGTTGATTTTGTGTAATATGTCGAACTACCTATAAAAATGAGGCAGACTTATTGCATAGTAATCATTTTGAAAGGCGTAAAACAGAAAAAAATTACTTAGATAAAAAAAAAAATTTCAACTAAAAGTGAAATATTGACTAGACTTTAAAAGTAGTTTTCACCATTAATAATAATTATTATATTTAATATATCATGTTTTGAATATTGACTCTAACAAATTATGAAGGAATAATAATTTTTGCCAAAAAAAACCCCCGAAAAATACAAAATAATAAATAAAAAAATATATTTTATTAATAATTATATCACTTTCTTGAAGGCTCTAAAACATTAATACATCAAACAGTTTCTTAAAAAAAATGCCACTCGCTTATTTTTAAAAAGATTTTTCCCCGCCTTGGAGTCAAAGGAAGAGCTATATTAAGTTAAATCCAATAATGAAGAATAATTCCTCCTAAAGCAGTAAAGAGACGACAGGGTACTCTTAGCAATAATTTCTTCTTGGTTTCAGCGAAGAAAAAGAATAATTTTCCGCCGCATCCTTGCAAGACGAACAGAAATTTGTCCACCCCTTCATTTGTCTTGGAGCAAAAGGAAGCGATCATCCAGACCTCCCCGTTCAGTAATTAGATAGATATTCCAGAAAATGAACATGCAGAAATATTTTGGGTTCCCATAAATCACGACAAAGACTCTAGAAGACTTTCAGTTCCGCAAAGAATTCGTTTTAATTACTCGGCAACTGATGCAGATAACTTGCTTCTACATTAGCTGAAAGGTTTCTGTAACGGTGCCGTATCTTAAAAACTTAGTTAATGCTCATCGCTATGATGAAGTCAACCGAACTATTAATCTTAATAAATAAATATATTTATATCATATGCTGGAGTTTTAATTGGAAAAAAAAATGTTGGGTAACTGTTTTTTTTATATATTTTTTTAAATCTACAGAATTTTATTTACATAAGAAGAAAATGTTAATTAAAATTGCTTTGATATATTCGTTTATTGCGTCACATACCTTCTTTTTTTACAGCAAATGTATATATATGATATATATATATATATATATATATATATGTAAAAAAAAGTTCAACTGCAAGATAAAATAAGAGAAACTTTTCTTTTTCTGTCTTGCGTGTTTTTTTAAAGATATGTGCAAAAGCTAATTAAAACAGATTAGAATACCATATCATAAAAATTTTACTTCTTATGGGTATGTTCTGATAATTCCTAAGTCATCTTCTCGAATGATCTCTTTAGGCTTTGAATTGCATTTTTCAGCTTTTCAAACATATGAGTTAACTTATGGTAATAGACCAAGTATTCTTCTCCAATTAAAAAAAGGAAGTTTCTATAAAATTGTTGGAAAATATTTTTACGTAAAAATTGTTTTCTCGTTTGATAGATCATTATAAAAATAAATTTTAAAGGCATTCAATGAATAAAAAAAGGCATTTCTGTAAAGAAATAAATCATATATTAGCAAAAAGTGCTCCAATCGCTGATCATAAAAATTAATTATCGCCTGTAAAACTGTCATGACCATAAAAATATAAGTCTGTCCTTAATTTTTTTCTCTAATTATATGATCATTTTGATTTCGTAAATTATATGATCACTGACCATAACATAAAATTATGCTCGAAAAAAGTTACCTCAGATGTTGTTGGATCAAGTGATTTGTTTGTTGAAAAATATTAAATGGTACGCAATGAAATATGAGAGCAGTGCTGCCATCTGTTGAAGAGTAAGAGGGGAAATGTTTGTTTTCCGTGGTCACCAATCTAGAAGGGCAGTAGAGGGTATCTTTGTCGACAGCTAGGATCGAAACTGGGACCTCTGTGGCCGGGCCTAGTCTCATGCTGCAACAGTCATCGAGATAAGTGAACATCGCTATATTGAGTTTGGAAGATTAACATAGTCGCGCCGCGACAGGATGGGAAAAATAATTAATTGCAAAACAATATATTTCTACTAGACAAAAAGTTGAGTCTAGTTTTAGATATGAAATAGCTTAAATTTAGTGCAAATTCAAGTATAAAAATACATTAATTTTATAAATTAATATTTTATTCCAATATTTTTTCATCAAAACTTTGTATAAAAGTAATTTATTCTGTTGTAAGGGAAAAAAAAGAGAAATAAAAATATAATTAAGTTAAATATTAATAAAATTCAATATTATAATACTACATAATTTTAAGAATTGATTAAAGTTAAAATAATTAAAGTTCTTACTAAACATTTCCGATGATTCCAGTTTACAAGTTAGTTACAATTATGCCAAATCTGTATAAATGTATTCACGAACAGCAAATGCTTGCTGTTCAATGTTAAAATATTCATAAGAAAAGTATTTTTAAGTTCTGTGAACTTCTTTTTGGAGCAATCGTGCCGACAATTCAACGGTCAACTCTACTAATTTAAATAAGATCCATGACAATAGCATGCGTTTTTCTTTTATCAAATACAATAGCTTGCCATGTAAATGAACTAATTTACTCTTTACTTTCTCTATATTTTTATTAATTTTTTCTAATGTTATTGGGCTACTACTAATTTTATTGGAGTTAATTTCAATTATGGATACCAAATGACGTGGTGGCTCAGGGGATAAAGTGCCGTAATAGACATTAGTATCCACTAAATGAGAGCTACACAGAATTATTAACCCGCCTCATATCATATCTCCATCATCATCGAGTTTAGTAAGACCAGTGACAACTATATCGTGTGACAAAATAAAAATTAAAAATTAAAAATATTTTATTAATATTTTTTAGTATATGCATATGTTTTTAGGAATTTTGACACCTATCCTTTGACTTGATATTAATATAAAAGATCACTTTTGAATCAACAAATTAAAAAAAAATTATAAAATGGTCCATCAAATTACCCTCTCAAGCACAGTTATTAATCTAGAAATCCTAACAACGCGATGCCAGTAACCAAAATAGACAAAAGTATACAATAAATGTAAGCTACACAAAATTATTTAATATGCTTCTTTACATATTCCTCATCATCGACTTTAGCAACAATTGTGCTTACTAGGGTGTTAAGGACAAGATAATTTTTTTTTAAAATGATTTATAGAGAATTTTTAGCTTATGTATATGTTTCTGAAATTTCAACACATTTCCAGTAGCATGATATTAATTTTAAAGTTATTTTTTGAACCAAAAAAATATTTTTAAAAAAAACATATAAATTGTCCACTAAATTATTAACCCAAAAGCAGCTATTAATAATAATAAGAAAACAATATAGAGCAGTACAAAAGACAGCAACCGAAATCGATAATTGTAGACATAAAATGTTAGGCTACACAGAATTTTTTCACCCGCCTCATATCATATTCTCTTCGCATCATCATCGAATTTAGAGACACGTATGCTAATTATATAGACTGACAAGGAAAAAATTACAAAATTTAAAAATGTTTTATAGATATTTTTTAGCATATGTATATATTTTTACAAATTTTGACACCTATCCCTTGACTTGATACTAATATCAAAATTCTTTTTTAAACATTAAAATTATAAAAATCTTTAAAGTGTCATCCAAATGAATCCCTCAAACGCAGCTATTAATAACAGAAATTAAAAGACAAAAGAGAACAAAGCCTATAACCGAAATAGACAATAGTATGCATTGAATGTGTGTTACACAGAAGTTTTAAACCAACCTCATATCATATTAGCATAATCATTGATTTTAGTGACACCTGTACTAACAATATAGAGTGATTAATATTATCAATAAGCAATATGCGTAATTTTTTTAACAATATGAGTTAATTTTTTTTCTAAATGTTTTATAAATACTTTTTAACAGATATATATGTTTTTAAAAAAAATTGACACCTGTCCTTTGCTTTAATACTTATATCAAAGTTCTCTTTTAAACAAAAAAATTATAAAAAATCAATAAAATTGTCCTCCAAATTGCACCCTCAAACTCGGATTTTAATAATAATTAGAAAACAAAGTACAACATTTATACCAAAATAGAATATAGTATACATTAAATGTAGGCTATTAGGAATTTTTTAACAAGTTTCATATCATATTTGCATCATCATCGATGTTAGTGGCATCTGTGCTAACAATGTAAATTTGCATAGACAAAATATTTTTTTTTTAAATGTTTTATAAATATTTTTGGCATATGTATATATTTTTAAACATTTACCTATTGACTTATTATTTAAGCCTAAGTTCTCTTATAACTTTAAAAAAAAAAAAAAAAAAATCAGTAAAATGTCCGCAATATGAATCCCTCAAACGCAACTATTAATGATAATTCAAAAACAAATGAGAGCAATGCCTACTACAGAAAGAGACAATAGTGTCCATTAAATGAGGGCCACATTGAATGTTTAACCCGCTTCATAGTATATTTGCATCATCATCGATTTTAGCAACACCTGTGACAAATATATATTGTTACTAGGACAAAATAAAAAAATAAAAAAAATATTTTATAATTTTTTTTAACATATGTATATGTTTTTAGAAATTTTGACTTAATCCATTGACTTGTTATTAATATTAAAGATAACTTTTAAGCCAAAAAATTATTTCAAAAATTCATTACACTTTCCGCAAAATAACCACCACAAACGCTGCTACAAATAATAGAAATTAGAAAGCAAAAGAGAACAATGCCTTAAACCGAAATAGACAATAGTAAGCATTAAATGTATGTTACAAAGAAATTTTTAAACAACATCATATCATATTTGTATCTCATATCATCTATTATAGTGACACCTGTGCTAACAATATAGAGTGACGAGGACAAAATATTTTTTTTTTATGTAAATGTTTTATAAATATATTTTAGTCTATGTATATATTTTAGAAATTTTGATAAACCTATTTTTTGACTCGATATTTATATCAAAGCTCTCTTTTTATCTAAAAAACTATATAAAAAAAATACATTTAAAGTGTCCGCTAAATAACCCCCTCAAACGCATCGATTAATAATAGTTAGAAAACAATGGAGAGCAATGCCTATAAGCGAAATTGGCAATAGTATATATTAAAGTGCAATAAAAGCATAAAAGCTCTAATTATTGTTTAAAATACAGTAATTATTCATTTTTTGAAAAATATTGTAAACACGGAATACACAGGATCTCTCAGTCAAAAGTTTCACTGAAAAAAAATGGCATTTTAAATAATACTAGATTTGTTAACCATCAGCAATCTTAATTAGTCAACATGGACTCCAGTTATTTTTTAATTTTATATAGCAATATCGTGAAACCACCCATGAAACCACTTTAAGTAAAACAAAAAATGGGAATCATTTGTTCTTTGTTTCATAAACATCAATGACATAAAAAAAATATCAGTAAATAACAAATTATATTTATACGAGTATTTAGTGCCAATTTCCTTATTTTGGATATTTTCAACCCCTAGTAGTAAATTTTTATGGAAACACATATAACTGCTGGCATCAGGGTAATTTAGAACTGTGTCATGCATCACGAACAGATGACAATTATTGGTAGTCTCTTGAGATAATATTAAGAACTTAGTTTCTTTAATGAGGTAACTTGTTTTAACTCTTTAAGTAAAGAAAATAAGCATTTGTGTTAGTGTTGGTTTTGAATCAAAATTTACTTAGTAATAATTTTAAAAAATTTTTTTTCTTAAAAAAGCATTATATTTTTCAAATAGAATAAAGAAGGGAAAAAATTTTATAATTAATTTCAGTACCAAATAATTTTAATTAATTTTTTTCATTAAAATTTAATAAATTCCGTTTAATTCTTAAAACATAAAACATAGGGCATATTACTTCCGGAAAATAATATTGAACACTTGATTTCTCTAATGAAATAACGTGTTTTATCTGTGTTAAGTAAAGCATATAGACGTTTCTTTTAATGTTGGTTTTGATAGAAAATTTAATTAAAAATTAAAAAAAATAATTAAAAAAGCACTATATTTTTCAATTAGATTAAATAAGGGAAAATTTTATAATTAAGTTTAGTTTCAAATAACTTTAATTCACGTTATTTAAGAAAATATACTAAATTCCATTTAACTCTTAAAACATGTAACGTAAGTCATATTAATTCCAAAAAGAAGAAGGTGGTGGAGATTGCAGTGGTGGTAGAATTTTATAATGGAAGTGATTAACTTTTGATTTTAAGCCTGGCAAAAATTAAATTATTTCCTTTTTTTGATCTACTTCTTTTTACTATCTTTACTTCCTTTTCTCTACTTTCCTCTTTTTGGTTTTGGGTAAGTATCAATAAATTAGTTTCTATCTGAACGTTGTCACTTCAAATAAAAATAAAAATGGAGATAAAATTTGTTTGAGCAATAAAAATATTTCACTTGCTATGAAAAACAGAATTCCATTTTAAATTCGTGCTCGTTAGCTTGTCTTATGGAGACAAAATAGTATTCCATATTAAGATAAAATTGAATTCTATAAGGAGATAAAATGAAGGCATGTATTTTGCTTGAAAAAGGTCCTAAAATGAATGAAATATTCCCGAATCAATCATAGGGAGAAATTTGCCTTCATGGAAGAACTTTTGATGGAACTAGCCCTCATTTGCGTGAGTTCAAAAGAGAGGAGAACCACGAAAATCTCCCACGTTTATCTTTACGGCAAGGGGATTCTAACCCATGGTCCATCTGCACCGGAGGATATTTTACATCAGCACTGTGGTTGGCGCAAGTAGATGCCGAATTCTTATACACCAGAACCCTGTTTATCGCATAGGGAGACAAGCAATCTATCCCCTGAGCCACCTTGTCTCCAAGTTTAACATTTAATAATACTCGAATTAATACCCAAAGCTTGCTTTTTATTCCTTCTTAATCATTGTACACTTCGATTTCGTAATTTCCTTCTCTCATGCACTTTTACGCCCACTAATTTCAAGTTTCTAATAGTTTACCCCAGTAAAACAAAATGTAATTTAAATAAAAAAAAGTTGGACAAAAAATTCCAAAAAAATCACTTAAAATCGTAATAACTTTCGGACAAATTAGAATGAAAAGAAAAAAAAAACATCATGTTAAGTTTATAATCAAAAAGGGCCCTTTCAGCTCGTTAAATTTCAATTTAGTAGTTGTATTTCTCAGGCATGTAAAATGTCCCACATGAAATTTTTACCACACCTCCGACCGGCGTTAGGGGTTAGGGAACTGGCCTTGCATGAGAAAGATTCTGGGTTCGAATTCCGGGCAAGTCATGGATGTTCCTTCATTCTCTGTGCTATCTGTCAATACTGTGGGAGCACGTTGGCCCACTTTATATGGTGCCCCTGAAAAAGTGGCCAGTAAATCTGCCCTTCAGATGCTTTTATGACGTAGGTTATAGGTTATAAAGGTGGGTATTGGACAAAAAAATATTTTTACCACAAGTGTATCAATTAAAAATTCTGGAAATAATTATCGATAGTTAAATTTTTTTATTTTAAAGCACTCCTTGTTCCTTTTTTACACACT
The DNA here is from genome assembly GCA_949128135.1 of Parasteatoda lunata. Classification (NCBI taxonomy): domain Eukaryota; kingdom Metazoa; phylum Arthropoda; class Arachnida; order Araneae; family Theridiidae; genus Parasteatoda; species Parasteatoda lunata. Next base: position 67,363,777 of record OX421971.1, read on the forward strand.
TGTGTAATTTTGATATTAGAAGTTTTATAGATATATCGCAGCAAAACAAAATGCTACCTATAGCAGGACAACCAAAATAGCAAGATCACTTATGGTTTTTGAACATGGAGAAAAAAAACTAAATTGTATGAAGGTTTTCAGCAATGATTTGTTACACTGAAGGGAATCTTTTTTTCTCTATGAAGTTTTTTTAACATATCTTGCATACTTCCGTATAGCTGATTTCAAATCTGCATCCGGTATCTTTTTCTGAGCTCTGCTTTTCTTTAAATGCAATTTTTTGTGTGGAAATCTACAAGATGAAAAACGTCAAATAGAACAAGGAGTCAAATAAATGTTGTGACAAACTTCTAGGGGAGTAAGAACACATTATCGGGATTAAAATTTCCTAGGATCTTAAAGCTGGAAATATCGTCCTGCGCCGCAAGTGGCGCTCCCCTGCTTCTTCGTTCGCTTTTATGATCTATGCTTCTGATAGGTCATAATAGGGAAAAAGCAAAACAAGCTTCAAATTTGAAATCCCCAAACCCAAATTAGACAAGACCAAGTGTTTGTTATCTATAATAATCAGTTGTATTTCGCAGTCTTAAAAATCATAATTCGTAAAATCTCAAGCAAGCTTTTGGACATACTATGGAAAATGCATTTGAACAGATATAGTGCTTAAATGTATCTAATTGCTTAATTGTGTGAATACCCGGCATGCTCAGCTTTAGTTGCACTCGTAAATGACTTTAACATAGTCAATCTATTTGACACTCATACCAATTAAGGATTAATTAAGTATAAATCATTCTGTCTTATAACTCTTAGGGGAATATGTTTGTCATTAAATAATACTGTCATTGTAGAGACATATAGAATAGAATATTGAAGCCTGTTATATTATATACACTGATATTTTGGTATAAAATAATTAATTATTACTCTTTACTCCAATGAAATTAAAATAATATAATACCTTTTTGTATTAAATAATTTTTATTCCTAATTTTTTTTTTAGTTATAAAAGAAGCATACTTTTAATTTAAAATTAAAATGTTTAACAACTAGTAAATTTAGTTTTAGTATGTATTTACTGCTATGAATCAGAAAACTAATTCAAATAAACCACCCGATTAATTTAAAAAAAAATTAATTTAGAGCATTTGAAATTAACAAATAGTGAAAGCTTTATAAGGCCGTAATAATCACCGACCAGGAGGCAGAGTGAGTAATATATCTGACTGTGAAGCCAATGTTGCAGGTTTGAGTCCCACCCAGGGCATGAATGCTTCTCTCCGTGTGCTGTCCTCCACTGTTTGACGCTTAAATGTTGCCCACACCGTGACTCGAGCCTATCGGAGTGTGGCATGGGTAATGTTGTTTACCATCGTGACCGAATAACGCTCAATGAGCAATATTTCCTGCAACTTTCCGGGACGAAGAATGAGAAGCTCAGTGTGTAAAGTTAGAGAAAAAGATCACAATACTTTCAATATGACTGCAAAAATGATTCCTTAAAAAGAAAATTTAGTTTTTCTCAAAACTCTACTTTAGAAAAAGAAATTATAAGGAAAGGTAGGTGGGGAGAAATTTTCCATCGTTTTCATACTGGTTTGTGCAATGCGACAAATTAGACATGCAACGTTCTTAAGAATATTTTTTCTCGGTGGTTTCAATTTAAAAATTTTTATTCTAACAGCATTTATGCTTTAATTTAAAAATTGTTACTTTTCAAACTAAACTGTTTTACCCAGAACGATAAATAAATTTTTAATATTTACGTAAGATTTGTTAAATAGGGAACTTAAAACAAAACCTTTCAGTAATGCATCATTTGTTGCATATTATAACATCATCTTCAGATTATTTTTCTTCTTAGGTTTGACAGAAAAGGCTAAAAAATTGCAAATCAGAGATTAAAAGAATATAATTTTTTATATTTCCCTTGAAGGATAAGGGGTAGTTTTTCCCGTTTGAAATCTGACAAAATAAAAAATTCCCTCAAGAACGAGAAACTGAGATTATTCTCTTTTCATTTGCAAAGAATGAATATTCCCTCCAAAAATATTTTTTAGTTTGAAACTTAAAATCGTAGTCTATACTACATGTTATCAATGTATATCATGTACTACATGTTGAGTATAAACAGTTATTTTTGTCTAAATACTTGACTAGAAAGAATTGTTTGCTCTGCGAATCATAAATATAAATGTATCGCATGTTGAACAAGTTGAAAACTGATATAAAGATCAAGATTTGTTTTATTTATTTTTTTGGAATAGCTCTCATTATTTGTGGAAGTTGAAAAATGACCAACTCAATTACAACTAGTTGAGGAAAGTTCCGGTTGCACATTACTTGTACCGATAATACTTATAGTATAGAAAGTGGTTTAGTACATTTGAACAGGAGAATCCTTTGAACAAAAAAAAACAAGAAAGAAGAATTTGAACAAGAAAAATCTTTTATAATATCTAAAATTCTTACTTTGTATTTTAAACAATATTTATTAAATAAAAATCATTTGCTTTGAAATGACGTCAATTTTATATAAGTGTCAAATTGACTCCCAAATGGTGATTTTAGCTTAGTCCAAAATCAAGCTTTTTTAGTGTTAAACGGATTTGCTAAGTTAGGTTTACGCATTCTTAACTTCCAGATTCGGTAAGCAGTGATCGAAGCAAGTGGATAAAAATGTCATTTCGAATATGCTGTGCCTTTTGAGAATAATATATATCATGCTTAATAGCTTTGCCACATAAAATTGTACAATTGAAGAAGCTTAGCTCTTTTTGAGTAAAATTATCTCATTGATATATCCAAAATTTAAAATTATGAATGATTCTGTTCTGCATAAAATTTTTAAGTTTTGCTGTGTAAATAAAACAGAAATAGCAAAATAAGCATAAAAGCAAGAAAGTTATGATGATTCTTATGAAGATTGTGCTAGTTCCTTCCTCAATGATGTAACACTGAATGTCTATACTGAAAATTTATTTATACAATATTTTTTTTCGGTATACTGACTGAGAATGATTTTTAGTTTTAGTAAAAAAAAGCACATCTTATAACACTTCTTACATTTTTTAAATTCGTTTACTTTCATTAATTTCAAAACACGCAAATTTTTATTATCCTATCAATGTTAATTTTATTAAATATTTTTCCGTAAAGATTATTAATATTTCTATTAAAGTTTATTAAAATTAATATCCGTCAGATTTATACGAATTTCTAAAAGTATTTCTTAATTTAATCACCTTAAACTAAAACAATTTCCCTTCAGTTCTTGAGGAAATTTTTTCATAATTTCTTCAATCCCACAATTTAGAGTACAATAACCTCTTTCACATTTTATTAGCATATTTCTTTTTTTTTTTTTTTTTTTTTTTTTTAAAGGGAAAAAACATAAACCGTTTACGTCATATTTTAAACATCCCAGTCATTAATTATCGGCAAAAAGCGTTTAAGTTATTTCTTGGCCCATTAAAATTCAGCCATAAAAGAGGAATTTCGACAAAAATTCGTCTCAGAATATTCCCCTTACCCGACACCCTTAGAACCATTCAAACTTAAAAACAGGAAAACATAAATTTCCTGCTTCGCTCTGTTCCCTTATAAACTATAGTTTGACAAAAGTCCTTTTCCCAACACACGCTGGAATAAACTACGGAAAAGCAATGTCCTGGAGAGCGTCTAGTCCAACCTTTATAGGGAGTTAATGAGGGATGCATTCGAGGAGGAGACATTGTTCTCCTAGGGAACCTCGTTTTAATGGTCCCTCATAATGAATGAAGGGAAAGACTGTAACTAGTGTTGTCCAAGACCTCGGTTGAAATCCCTTTTCGAAAGGAGTGGAAGGTTAATGTGCACGGTGGCAATGCCTGAATGGAATGTGTAGGATTCGTGTTGGTTACCAGTGCAGAAGTAGTTACGTTTTGGGAGGAAAATTAATCAATCATAAAAGCTTCAGAATCAACGCATGATTAAATGTTTTTTTTTTTTATTATTTTGTTATGTTACTTAGATAGATAAATTATCGTTAAAATGTGTTATTTGTTTCTAGTTATTGCTTGAATGATTTTGAAAATGCCAAATTGTTCAAAACTGCGAATTCAGTACTTGTTTTAAAAATATTCAGTACTTGTTATAATTTGTTAATAGGCCACGAATGTATCATTTAGCTTGTATGTTGATTTTTGTCACATTCATTCTAATGTAATATTATTATTTCGATATATTTATCACATTCACATTCATCCTACTATTTTATTATTTCGATATATTTATAAAACTATTTTCTTAAAAGATTAATGACAGGAAAATTTAAAAAATATATATAAAATATCCAAATTTCTTACAATTTTTATTATGGGTGATTTATGAGATGAAGAGGTTTCCTTAAATCAAAACTTTGCTTTATTTCTGAGCTTAAAAAGATAGTAGTGTACAGTGCGCAAAATAAAAAAGCGGACCACCCTGAATAACTTTTAATCTAATGATGGAATAATCACATTTTGGGACTCAATCTTAATCGTTCGTGGGTGTGTCCTCAAATATACTAATAAATTAGTGTAGGCGATATACAGTTACGAATTAAGTTACTGTATTAAGTTTCGAATTCAGACACAAAAACGCGCTTTCAATGCATAAACGTACTATTTTTTGGACGGATTTGGATTTCTGACCCCCAAAGTATAAGGGGTATCTGCAATCTGCCAGCCATCCATTTTGAAAAAATATTATTTTCGCGACACGAAGCTTCAAACTGTTTTATTATGATGCATTACTTATTCTTCATGTTTCATTGTATTTCATGCTTCCAAAATCTAACAAAAATAATTTCGGTTGATTCATGGTTTTCTAAGAGAATGTTGATTTCAGTGTCTAGGAAAATAAATATTGAATATGGAAGAAACGTTCTAAATTTTGTTTGTGAGGACAAAAATAATGTAACTAGAAATACTATAGTACTTTATTAAATTTTATGAGTTCTATTTTCTAATTCAGTTTAAGATTCTGGAATCATGATAAATTTTCCTATTTTTTTCTAATAATTAATGCCTAGAGTGAACACGTGTGCAAAAAAATCCGAAATTTGTTTGAAAAAACATATATATATATATATATATATATATATATATATATATATTAGGTGTAAAATTTAGAAACACAACACATTACAATATATCGTTAAAAATTTTTTTTTGTTATAAGACATGTATTATTACAGTTAATAAAAAAATATACATCAAAATAAGGATATGGCCTTTTTTTGCGAGTTTGGAAGTTTTAGGTAGAATGATGTTGCATCTGCAAAAATATAAGTACTTAAAAAAAAATGCTTAAGCGTTTGATTTAAATAGTATTTTTGAAACATCTGTTAATCAGTTTTGCAAAAAAAGAAAATAAATAATTTGCTTCCAAAATTCATTTGAACCATTTTTAAATCAGCTAAATTTTTTAAAAATCTCTTCATATCGCAATATAATTTTAACAAAAATATTTTTTTTTTATATAAAACATGCATATGTTTCTAAAAAACTTTAAGTTGTGTTTTATTATATTAAGTTTCATAGAGAAGAAGGTATTCGTACAAATTATGATATAATTAGTTTTTGCGAGTTTTGAAGATTTAGGAAACATCTGTGCTTCTAAAATTCATATTGCATCGGAAATGATATAATTATTTATAAGAAATGCTTAAACGTTTTAATTAGTTAATACTTTCTAAAATTTCCGTTAATCAATTTTTTAATAAAAGAGAAATAATGTGCTGTGTTTAGTTTTAGGATTTCATATTGTTGTTTACAAATTTTATATTTGAATGGACTGTAAAAGTTTTAAATTAAATTTATTTTAATATGTCTTTTAATAGAATGATTTTAAAAAGAATATGACCACTAGTTTTAAAACTCTTAATAACCACAATTACTCTTCCATTTCCTTCACGGTTCTCCTAACAAAACATTTTTTTAGAAATTTCTCATGTCAAAAGTATGAAATACAACATAACAATGACATGTTTATTGATAGCAGCATTATTCATTTTGCCCTTTCCGTTACTTAATTTGGGTAATAAAAGAGAAATTATGTACTGAGTTTATTTTCAGGATTTCATATTACTGTTTACAAATTTTATGTATAAAGTATGTTAATATTTTTCAATGGACTATAGCAGTTTTAAATAATTCAGTTTATTTTAATATGTTTTTTAGTTGATTGTTTCTAAATGAATCTGACCATTAGTTTTAAAACTCTTAACAAACAAAATCAATTTTCTATGTTTCACACGATACTCAGAGCAAAACATTTTTAAAAATTTCCTACGTCGATATTATAAGGTACAACATAACAATTTTATGTTTATCAATAGCAGTTTAAAATAGTGAACATATATTTTTATAACATATTTGATGAATTAAAAATTATTTTAGTCTTATTCTTCATTAAAATACTCTTACCAAGCATGACTCACATCAATGAAGAAATCTTTAATGATTTTAAAATCCCACGTTTTCTTTTTTTCAAACTGAATAATCCCTCTCATTCACAATTGAGAATGAAAAAGAAAATTCCTTATCTATGTTGAGAAGAGAGGAATAAAAAATAACCGCTTTTCAATGAACGTAGATTAATGTTGGTACCACCCTCATAACTTTAATGCCACTCATTTGCAAGAATAGTAAAATCAATAGTCATTGTCCTCCAAATCGCTAGGGAGAAAAAAAATCGAAGCGATACCACGTTTCTTTTGAAGGTGTTTGTCAACGGTCTTATAATGTTAAAAAGAAAAAGAAATTTCAGAATGTGAAAATAAAAGAAAAGAAAAGAAAAAATGTTTTTTCATGAATAAGACTTAGATGAGAAGACAGTCTACTTTGTCCCCATTAACCACCTGAAGCTACGGATCCCTTAAAAAAATTTCATTGTAATAAAATTGTTACTTTAAACGAGATGATGCTCTCAAAACACTTAAGATTTTAATATTTACATAGAATAGCATAAATCATTAACGTGTACATTGTAAAAAATACCCGTTGCTCTCTTTGAATTTTTCTGTATAATTAACGGCTTAAAGACGTTTTGTTCACAAAAAGGTTTTTCTCCGTTTTGACCCTCATCACAAACGAATTAAAAACATCAGAGTGAATTCCAGTTCTTAGCATACAGTTTTATGTTTCGTTTGATTAGTTTTCACCCATCATTCTATGATTATTTTCTATACGTGCTTTTACGTTTTAGCAATTACTTTATGGCTGTCAACATCAGATAAATAAACCTGCTACTCGACTTAATTGTCAAATTGATACACTATTGCAGCGATATTTTTTCTTTTCAGAGTGCATTAAGAATATTTTTTTTCAATAAATGTAATATTTTCATAGCACTACAACTCCAATTAACATGCATAAAAGTGTATATTGTGCAGAAAAAAAAGAACAGCCAGAATTTACTTTTGATCTATTGTTCGAAATTTTACATACTAAAACTAAATGTTTAAGATACAAGTGCCTCACTTTAAATAGTTAGTGCCGGTACAATTTTAAATTACGAAATCAGGAAGAAAAACGTACTTTTACTAAATAAACAAACACGTTTTTATTATCATGCAGTAATTTTTTTTTAAATATAAGCCACATGGTTTTGTTATAAAACTTTATCGATTTAAAATTTTATACATTATGAGAAAATATTTAAAATATTGCCACACAAGAAGACTTATTTCTAATGGTATTAAATGTTAAGAGAATTACATTAGATTTATAATACTAGCAAAAGTAATAAAGTTAAAAAGAGGAATTCTACAAAAAAAAATTTTTTTCATATACATGATAAATAATAAATTTTAGAAAGCAAAAATTTATTTGTCTTAAACATAATTTTTACTTTTTTTAGACTTCATTTAAGGCCTATCACTTTTATTTTCAAAAAAAAAACATTTATTTAAACAAAAATGGAAGTTATTAACAATTCTAATTAGCTATTTTTCCTTGCCATTTTGAAGTTCTTATTAGATCGATTATGATATCATGTTTCGATATTAAAACCACATAATCGATAGAATCGATGCAAAGGATCGATTTAGAACCTCATTAAAGTTCATTAACACTAATCCGTAAAACGACGCGCCTTTCTATGATTCGATAATTAGCTCTAGAGGGTAATAAAGTTTTCACGTCCTAATAACTAAACTCCAGTGTGAAATGTGGCGATTAAGTTACTTGGCTCAGAATATAGCGTATTAAAATTGACATCCATCGAAATTTCATGTCAATGAGCAAAACTTTATTTTTAAAGCGATATCATATTTTATAAAGATAATTGTCAAAAATGCAGACATAGAATAAAATATTTAATTTTATAAAATTATTACTTTTCTTTTAATTTTTAAAATATTTTTGTGTATACTACTGGGCTAAATTATATTATAATTATTCAAATGAAATTTTCATTATCAGAGCACAAATTTTAAACTTAAGATACTTGTCTCAGAATAGATCCTATTAAAATTGATATTCACCAAAGCGTTTGAATAATAAAGGAATAAATTTTAAAGATATTTTTCAACAAGATTAATATTATTTATTTTTAATTTTTAAAATGCTTTTATGTATACCATTATTCAAAATAATTATATAATTATTTAATTGAAGTTTTCATTTGTAGTGCACAAATTTTAAACTTGACTCAGAATAGACGTGTGGCGTAACTACCACTACAAGTATTAAATAACAATGCACTAGTACATAAGACATGCTAACTCGATTTAATCTCGAGGTATTTATTGTTAGATGACGGTTGACATTGTCAATTATTCCCCTTCCCACATTGGTGACCTGCGGACGTGATATGATAACGCCTACATGGATGGATGGTCCATACTTAACAGTTAACTTGCAATTTGTGACTGAGTTATTGTCCTGATCACGCTATTGCTTCTCAACCTTAATAATACACGACGTTAGCCTGCACACACTCGACTGCTAATAGCAACACAAGAGAGACCATACACACAACCGTGAACTTATAACAGCTCTCACGACAAACGTTCAAAAACTGAAGGAACTTAATACAGCTATCACCACAAGCGCTCAAAATCCAGTGTACGTAATACAGCTTTCCCGAACTTTGGCAACTAGTGGTATCCATTCATCAAATTCTATCCCTGATAAAATTCTGGTGGAGGAATATTATGTTTTTACTACCACTACAATTATTAAATCCCGAATCACTAGTATATAAGATATGATAATTTGATTCAATCTTGGGGTGCCTTTTGATAGATGAAAGTAGACATAGTCGGGAGCCCTTTCCCCACAAGATTCGATTAGAATTGTTATTCAATTATCAACTCTCCATTTTTCCTCAAAACTTTTCGTCCATGAAAGAAATTTCATTTTGAAAATAATTGCTCTTTATGACATCAAAATGTTTTTCAAAAAAAAAATTTTTTTAAAGTTTTTTCAACAAAAAGATTTTTTCAAAAAGATTTTTTCAAAAAGATTTTTTCAAAAAGATTTTTTCAAAAAGATTTTTTCAAAAAGAATTTTTTCAAAAAGATTTTTTCAAAAAGATTTTTTAAAAAAGAATTTTTTCAAAAATATATTTTGAACAAGATGAAGAGATGTTTTTAACAACACTGATCTAGAAAGAAGCATTTTACTTTGATTGTATCATTTAGCTCAATGGTATTTATAAAGTAATTATTAAAAGTACAAAATACTAATTAGTATAACTGAAGTTTTCTGTATCAAGATACATAATTTTAACTTATAATTCTTAGCTCAAAGCAAATCTTAATAAAATTCGTACTCCTCGAAATTCCAGGTCAATGCTGGAATTTTCAATTTCAAAATGATGTCATATTTTGTAAGATATTTCTCAAAATACTGATCGAGGAAAAAAATTATTTACTTTAATTGTATTACTACCCATTGGAAAAATAGGTGTTATTTTAGGTTATTTATGTCCGCACACTTTTCTATTAGATGAACTGCATCGACTGACTCAAAAACACCATAGATAAAGAGTCATAAAAATCAGATTAACATAAACTTTAATAAAAAACAGCACAACAATACAAAATTAAAAAAAAAGACGCATGATAATTTTAAAACTTCTTTGAGTTGAATGCTTCCCAGACTGAATTTATTCTTTTTATTTTCACCAGTGTTTATTTTTAATGTTTTTACTTAATATTAATTGAAAATATGTTAGCTTTATTATGATTCTGTAGTATAACTTATTCGTAATTACTGTAGTGGTGACGATTTCAAAATAAATAGGAATAATGAAAAAATGAAAGAACTTTGTGACCACTTTAAGTATAATGACCGAAATTAAGAACAATCCAGCCCATTGGAAGAAATAGAAAGTAAACATTATTAGATGCCGATTTTGCAAACTTAAAATGGTGAGGTGTTAATAAAATCCTATCTAGTAAAATAAACAACAACAAAAAACCCTTTGATCTATGGGTAACTATAATGATAGTTCAATAAAGTAATCAACATTTTTATCTCTCTTTTATAATTAATCGTTATGAAGTTAGTATAATTATAATTTTTAATTTTTAAATTACTTTTATATTAAAATTTTTGCTATTCCATAATATATATATATATATATATATATATATATATATATATATATATATATATATATATATATATATATATATATATATATATATATATATATATATATATATATAACTTAAAATATTTCATAATTGTATTTCAAAGAAGTTGTATATAATAAATGAAAGGAAATTTCAAAGAATTCAGACTTAAAATTACTGGCGGTTTTTTTATGAACATAAACTAATCAAGGTTCCACTTAAAAACCGTCTTGATGAAACCCATTATTGGTTTTTCAATATATCATCGTCGAAAGTAAAAAAGAAAAAAAATCTATCAGAGTCCTTTCAATAAAAAAATGGGTTTTTAAATAAAAAAAGACTTTCGCTGATCATTAATGAATCCGGGAATACGGAAGATTTTTTTTCTTCTAAAAAGTCTCTTTAGTATCATTTATTTTAGTGAGGATATTACTTCATTTTTCTGAAATGATTTAATGCGCTATATTTACATAAATTATAATAAATGCTTATAAGCTGCGTTTTAAATTGCATTCTAAAATCTTTAATTTCGAAATCACTTAGCCGCATTTAAAGTAAATGAATAAAGCTTTTAGGTAATTAGCTATTTTTGAAATTAAAAAAAGCAAATTAACGCTAGTAATGATAAATTTTTTGAGTAATTTAAAATTTATATGTATTTTGCTTTTTTGTTCTGTATCTATGTAAAATGTCATGTAACTAAAACTATAAAAATAATTACTATAAACCTTTAATACTAGTTAAGCCTTTTAATCAAAATGAGTTCCGTTTACCATATAGCTTAACATTTTATGAAAATGGTTCATTTTAGCTAATGATTTAATTTTTCCTTTATAGATGTGACAGATTGTGGGGAAACCTTTAATGGAAAAAAGAAAACAAATCTGTGATAATACTATTAATTATTATTAATATTTCTTTCAAGTTTTTATCTATAATTAAATGAGTCATTCTCTGCAAAAACTAATTAGTTCATATCTTGAAATATATTAAATTTAAGTTCCAAAGTCCATGGATAAGTCATAATTGCTTTTTTAATATTTTGAAAAGTTTTCTCATATATAAAGAATACCACTGCTAAACAACAAAACATTAGAACAAAATATACTAATAAAGATACAATTAAATACACTATTAATGCACATTTTCATCACTTACTTCACCTTTCTCTTATGGAGCTAAATAACTAGTGCAGTTAACGGCTCATATCTAGGTACATTAAAATGAATCTACCTTGATGTAATTAATTTCAATCTTTAGTGTATGCAATTTCGATCTATAAACTTTAAAAATTAGCAATATATATGCAAGCATGTAATATGTAAACAATGAGCAAGTAATTTCGAGATTAACGAGAATTTTTATTTCTGAGGAAAAATTTTAATAAAATAAATTTTCGAAATATTTTTATCGACATAAATTTTAATCTAAATTCATATGAGCCGTTCGCTGCACAAGTTAAATAATTTCTTAAAATATTTTGAATTTAAGTTCCAAAGCCCTTAAATTAGTTATAGTGCTTTTTATGTTGAATAAATTGTCCAAATAATAAAGAATAACACCTTTAAATGACAAAAAAATATTTAAAAAGAAATTATATTATTGAAGGAATTTTAAGAATTATTGCACATTTTTGTAACTTATTTCAATTTTGATTATGGCTCATGTTTAATGTGTAATAAACGGCTCATATATAAGTTCATTAAATAAATCTGTCTCGAAGTAATTAGTAGTAATTTTAAGCATATGCAGTTTTGATCTGCAAACTTATATAATTTACAAAATTACCAATAAGTTTGACAACAAGCAAATAATTCCAAAATTATTCGACGAGTGGGTATAATTGACAATATTCTTTTACTTAACTACATTTTATTGTAGCCAAAAATGGTAATTTGTTTTTAATAGAGGCAAAAATTATAATTGATAAGGTTCACACACTTCCTAACAACATGATATAAACTCACGTATGATAAAGAAGCTTGTATGTGTCTTTCTTAAAATAGAAACTGGGAAAAGAACCTTCACAACTGGGCTAGCGTTATGAAATTTGGACAGCAAGTAAAAGGAGTAATTTTAGTCAGGATCTTAAAAATTATTTAAAAATTTTGATTAAACTGTTCTGAAGATATATTTAAGAATAGAGTTTTATGATAGGTTCAACTGTTGCCATTGATTTAAATTATAACGTTGATGGTTGTAATTTCTACAATTATTTTAAAAACAACATCATTGATGTTTTAGAGCTTACCGCTCTCATTAGAAATATTGAGTTTATTGCACACAATGTTTAATTATTTTATATTAGTTATCCTAGATAATCTCTAAGATCAAAGAAAGTGGTAGCATTTGCGGATTGCATTAGCAAATTATTATTTTTAAAGCAATTTGAAAGCACGTGTTTATTTATTTTTCTTAATTAATTCTTTGACGAGGTGTTCAGGCAAAACTAAGTAGATTAAAGTGAACGGTATTTGAAATAGAGAAAATAGCTGAGACATACTAAAAACCAAAATTGGTGGGAAAATAATTCTAAATCGTTTCGGACAGTTATAAAAATAGCAATGATGCTGGATTATTTTCAAAAATATTTACAAATTGAAAAAAAAAAGTTATTTTGGAGAAGCGTCATCATCATGCAGATATTTATGTCAGTCATCCTTAATTAATGTTGCTAAAAGTTGCTAGTTGAAGTGAAATAAAAGTAACGCTATGAACTAAGAAGCAAAACAAATGGAGAAATTGCAATAATTCGTTTAAGAGAGGAGTAAAATTTTCCAAACTATCAATGATGCTAATGATGCTTTCTTATTTTTTACAATAGATACTAATTGAAAATCATATATTTGTTTTAAAAAGCAAAATAATGGAGAGTTGGTAATAATTCATTTAAGAGAAGAGTAAAATTTTGCTTAACTTAGATAAATTCCGGTATACTAACTTAGTGACATAGTCAACTTATGCTACCACGGTCACGTTGATCATTTAGTTCATTTGAGATAAAGAATAAAAAAATAATGTACAATAAATTCCTTTTTCAATGAGAGCTATCAGCTAGAGAACAACACTAATGCTATTTTTAAAATATTTATTAATAAAAATGGAATCTTTAGCAATTTAAATTTTATCTAGATAGCAGATTTCGGAGGATTGTTTAGAAATCTATGAAGGACAAACAAGCAGATATTCATATATATATGTATATATATATATATATATATATATATATATATATATATATATATATATATATATATAGCAAGTTCCGCTAGAAAACTAAAAGGGACGCGACTTATCATTTTATCGTAATACACCATTAAAAAACTTTTACACAAAAGATATTCAGATGAACTTTAATTTACCAAACTTTCTAATTCTTATTCATTGCATTTTCCTGATTCAAAAGTGAATTCTTACGAAAATTTAGGCACGATCCCTTGCAAATTACATTATGTTGACCTCAGCCTGCCTAACCTCATCTTTACAACATAAGAGGGAAGACTATCAGCCGTGAGGAAATAAATTAAAACCGGGCACAGACCGTAAAAGCTCCAACTCGGAGGCCGAAAGTCTCGCTGCAGACAATTAGCTTCGTTACGAGACCCAAATTCTTCGTGTATTATCAGGAATTTTCGCATTTGCTAATGAGAGGACGTGTCTAAAGCCTTATTGAGCTAATTATGACTGGTGGTTAACGAAAGCAACTCCCTGGCGAAGAACTCTGTCACATCAAAGGGGAAAAATAACAAAAAAATCTGGAAATTTGTGTTTTAATTTTATTGTGTTATAAAATCTGTACCTTGTTTTGTGGTGCACTTGAGGTTTAGATAATCAGAGTATGAAACAGTAGTAAATAAAGGCAAATTCAGAAAAGATATAAGAGAAGTGTTTTCGCTGCTATTCTGAAAAATCAGGTAAGTAATTAAAATTGGTATGTGAGCTGAAAGTTATAACTAAAAAAGATTATTCAAATAAACATAGTAATAATAAATATATAATATTAAAAAACAATAATTTACTGATTAATATGAATATGTAAATACTTCTGAAAGTATATCATGTATTCTAGAGAAGATGTAAAAAATCATGTAAAAAATGTTACTGAAAAGTATCTATTATTTATAATAACATATTTATAAGTACACAACACTGTTATACTATAGACATTTTTAAATTCTAATATAATCCTTTATTTTGGCAGAATTTATATATCTTGTACACACAAAACATTTTTTTTTTGTACCAGATACCTCAATTCTGCCAAAATATTATATTCCTCAATGACAGAACAATCAAGTTTTTTTAAAGAGTTTGAAGTTATATACTTATAGCATTTTGTTTTTAAAATTTTTTATACCAATAATTCAAATAATAACAAATAATTATTTATCAATAATTCATAAAAAAGTTATAGATTCACTTTTTTAATATGTTTTGATTTATTAAGTCCGTTCTTATGCTGCATCTAAAATTCACTTTTACTTTCATGTCGTTAAATAATAATTAGGAAGAAGTGTTTTTTTTAATTTTGTTCAAAATGGCTTAAATGATTAAAAGAAAAGTATAAAGCTCTTTTTTTTTTAAATTATTATTATTAATAAGCAGAATGCTGAAGTAAATACAAATCGTTTTGAAAAACTATATTCAGTGCATATATTATGGTCTGGTAAATCTTTCTAGCTTTTACCAAAATATAGGAGTTAACGAAATATTTTGGTAAATCCTTAAGTGTTATCTTTGAATTTATCGGAATTCGAGCTTTTACAGTTGTTACAGTAAAATTCTGAAGTCTGGTAGAAGACACTAATAGGTATTAAGACACTGTAAGAAGTTTCGGAATAAATTATAGTAAACAGTACCGGCACTCTGGATGCCAGTTCTTTTTTTCCATAAAACCTATTTTCACCCCAAAACTTTACGGAACAAAAAATCTTAAACGGCGTAACTTTTACTATAATATTTTCCGTAAAATCACCGAATCACTCTTATTAAAAAAATTACTGTAAATATTAGGATATAAGTATTTCAGGTAAAAATTGATTTTGCGGTAAAATGGGTTTTATGAATGATGAAACCAGGAGGCCAATATTTTTTACGTTATTTTATGCAGAATTTTTTTCCGTGCAAACGAACCTAGATTCTAACAAAGTTATATATATATATATATATATGTATTAGTTTAAATCAGGATTAAATGTCTTAATTTGACTTTCGAACCTTAATTTAATTAACTGATGGAATGAAAACAGTTTTTGTTTTCTTTCGTCGCAAATGGAACAATACGTGTACAACGAAATTCCAAGTTGCACAAATGTACTGTTAATACAAATAAGCTTCACACATATTTTCATAATACAGTTTAAATGAAAACTAATTAAAGTTTAAGCTAAAAATTAGTATTTATAGTTTTATTTTAATAATGCAAGTAAAATAATGTATTTATTTAGGAAATTCTATATTCAAGTATTATGAGATCTCTTTAATTTGCTTCGGTGTACTGAGAAAAATTAAATTTTCCAAGTTTGACTCTATGGAAACGCCTAAAAAAGATCTGTAGGTAAATTTCACCGAAAGCCTTTATAAATTACTTTGGTTAAATTAATATTAAAATATTACGTTATTCATAAAATATAATGTTATTCATAAAATATAATCGTACACGTAGAAAAAACATTTATTTGGTTAAATTTACTTTTCCGTTTTGTAATTTTTACAACTAAATGTTTGGTAATAAGAATTATAATTTTAAAATAGGAATTTTTGTAAACTGTTACGATATGAGTGCGTAAAATGCCAAATGATTGTCTTATAAATGCTATATATTTTGGTTTTTTAATTATTTCGAACAATTCTGCTTATTTTCACCAGAAATGCCATTACGATACAGTGTGGTAATTTTACCAGAATAATTTTTTTCGTATAAATCGTGCAAATGGTTTTTGTCAAAAATGCTGAGAAATTACAGACTAAAGGTTCATTGCAAACTTAAAATACGACATTTTCTATTTCAGCATATTTTAAGCTACATTTTTACTTAATGTTTTAACAATAAAATAAAAGTTTTTTATTGCAATAGCCCAATAGATCCAAATGGAAAGACTAATTTTGTGAATACAGTTACTTATCTGTAAAGTAAGATATATGAATTATTTTCATAGTAGTTCTCATTCCTTTTAAATGTTTTAAATAATATATGGTTTATTTTAATAATCAAGATAGTCGTAAAAATTCGCTATATCATGTTAGGAATTCATATTGTAAAATCAAACTTACAAAATAATTATCCAAATACGCCTCTTCTATTCAGATGCGCAAACAACTCAAAAGTATTATCTCAAAAATACAGATTTTAAGTATACTCGAAAACAAAATCCATATTATTTATTAATAAATTTTAATGTATGAATATTTAAAATTCCGAGAGCAGAGCCTTTATCAATAGCAACTTTCTTGAAACATTTTTTACCGCCGGACAATAACTTTCTCTCCGAAAATCTTGCTGCCAGGCATGAATATCTAAATGTTTCCAAAATCTCATCTATCTCCCCTTAAGTAGACATGAGGGTACAGTTCGCTCCTTGATAAAGTCGTCCCTTGTGTTCAGGATTTTTATTGTAAATCAAAGACTTAAGCTTTAAATGTAGCTGGGCTCTTTTAAGAATTTGTCATATCATCGTAGTTTTACAACGTTTATAAATTTGGTGTTAAAGAACATTTGTTGTAAAATAAAATTTTGGCGTAGCTACAGCTAAAAGCAATACACCAATGACTTTTATATACAAAAGTATCGTTATTTATAAAATGGCAGAAATAATCACATTTTGGAAAAACTGTAGTTATATTTGTAAGATGGGTACGTCAATTGGCTTGTTTAAATGTTTTATCTCTGAATTGACTGATAATTTCTGAAGAATAACTAAAAAGAATATTTACTAAAAAATGTCAAGTAGAAAAATAACTTCATATTAACTTGAACGTAGGTTAATACTTCACCTTCGTGGCTAATCAAAATACAACGGGAAAATCTAGTGAAATATTCTTAAAGAGTATTTTTAGCAATGTTTGAATTTTCGCGCATTGGTATTTTTGCAAGAACAAATGGACTTTATAAAAAATTATTCAAATTTGAAACACTTTCCATTATTCCCATTCAAAATGAAACATTATCCAAATTTTAAACACTGAGCAATTTCCATATCTCTTTCTCTGAATTATAAAACAGTATAAAATATTTCAAAATTAATATATTCTCGCATATTTAATATATGTATATGCGCTGTTCCCCCTTATTGTTAGCTATAAGTCTTTCCTAACAATACGTAATACCAATAGTTCGATATACGAGTTGACTCCCTCAATCTTAAACAAAAGGCAGAAATATTAATCCTCCGAAATAGGAGTTAGTGCGATTTAACTACTCGTATAAGAGATTGGGAATCGTTCTCTATTCACATAGCATCGTTCTTTATTCACGTAACAACGATACCATCCCCGGCATTGTTTCCGGATATTTCATTGTTCCTATGATGAAGGAGATTAAGCTGTATTAGAATAAAAACTCAAAAAAAAAAAAAAAAAAAAAAAAAAAAAAAAAGACTGAGAAAGAATGGTTTATCATCAAGAACTACCAATTTATTTCAGAAAAAGATAATTATACCATTTTTCTACATATATATTTTTAATTTTTGTCTTTTATTATGCTGAAATATTGAATTTATTTACAGGCAACTTACAGCAATGCTACTTAAGCGGAATTAATAATTTTAAAGATTTAATTGTAGTTATCATTGATAAAAAATCTCTCGTACCACAGAGAAGAGTTTGCGTAAAAAATCTTCCTTGATTTTAATGCAATTATTGTTTAAATTTAAAGCAAAACAACAAAATAATTATAAGAACGCAAAAAAAAAAAAAAAAAAAAAAAAAAAAAATTAGTCAATGCAAAAAAAATAATAATAGCAAAAAAATAGTAATAATATTTACCAAAAAAATATTAATAATATTTACATTTTCTTCTTATGATTTTTTATTTCTATTTTCAATGGATGAGGCTACAAGAGGCCGCTGTACCAAAAATAAGAACACTATAAAATATAAAAAGAACATGACAGATAAAAGAAAGTAAAGACGTTACGGAAGAAATCCAAGGAGAGGTCTCTAAACTAGAGGGAAATCCAGGTATTCGTATAGTTATCACATTATTAATATTTATTTTTTGTAATTCTGAGAGTTATTCCATCAGAGCATTACCATCAAGCTCTTCAAGAGTTTGATATTGAATCAGGTCAAAATTTTAAGATGCCTTAAAAATTCTATAATCTGTTTTCCTGTAGTTTTGTTTGTAAAATTAAAAGAACGGTGTTTTGTGTCTTCGACTCCACGCAACATTTTTTGTCTGTTATACATATAAAAGGCATGTTTTCATAACTGTTCCTTACATTTTTATACTTAAATTTTCCTAAAAATGATCTAAGTGGGTATATTTAACCATCAGACAAATTTCTAAGAAAAACGTTTCGCTCAAATAACTGCTGATAAAAACATTTTCGTTGAACAAGAAAGCTTGTTGTGAAATTAGTAAGACAACAAAGAATGTAAATATATTAAATTAGTACACATAAAACACGTAGTAAAAACAGTATTAAAATTTTAGAATATATTTCAATAAAAATATATAAAAAATAAAACACGATATACTGCAAACGACTGTAAAATTAACTCAAAATAAGTATATGTATAAACCGAGAATAAGTATTTGTTTAGATGCAGAAAATTTAAATTTCTGAAATTTTTAAACGTTAAAAAAAAAAAAAAGATTTATATTTTAATTTTTAAAAATTTTCTAACAATGTTTATCTTCAGTACTAAGTAAGATGAAAAAGAAAGCAAAATTGGTTGTAAAACCATTTTATTTATAAACTCATATTCGCGAATAAAAAAATTAAACTCTAATAATTTTTATTCATAGACTTTTAATTGTTATTTAAATTTTTTTGTGTAAAAAATAGTCCTATATGCAATTAAAACTGTAAAAAAAAATCTTGGTAGTCGTGGATATTTTAATAATTTAAAAAATAAAGTTGTAACGAAATGATTTTTTGCCAGTTTTTATTCTTTTCCGTCATTTTATATAAGCGTTCAGCATTCTTCTTCTTATCAAAAGATAAATTATAAAATATTTGAAAGTACAAATAAAGCTTTCGTTGACAAATTAATTGCAAAACTTATTAAACTGAAAATAAGTATATTGAGTTTAATTTCCTACGAATATCGAATTTTCAAAACACTTATTTATTGAAACCTACTACATTTCACAAAACATTATTTTTTCCTAAATTTAACTATTTCTTTCAAACTTAAAGTATACTTTAATTTTTATATTTACTGTTCAAAATTATGAATTTGGTTATTATGAGTTGTTAAAATACATCAATTTTCCCCTCAAAAATGAAATGTCATTTAATATTTAAAGTATTTATAAGGTTCTTTAATATTTAACTGCAAACAAACATTCCTTTGCTTAATAAGGTTCATTACTTATCAGAAGAGTGCCGTTAATAAACAAGTTCATTTAACTCTGAATAAATCTGTCTGAGGTTCCGTTCATTTTAGGAATAATATATACAGTAAAAAAAGCATGTTTAATAAAAGATGCAGTTGTTGCTTTGTATCAAACGTAGTGAAATTAGTTTTTCTTTTAACAGAAAAAAAAATTAACGAAATACTTTAAAATATACAGTGTGTCATTCTAAACATTTAGCTACACAGTCCGGTCTGTTCATCACTGTTATAAACTGAAATAAACTAATAACATAACAAAAAAAAATCGACTTAAAACTTTTTCATTATGCTTGACATGTAAACAGTAGATATTTCATGTTTTTCAACCTACTGATATAATGAAAATGTACATTAAATCATTTATTTTCAGTAGTAGATATGGAATTCTATAAATTGATGTATTTACTGTTTGATAAATAAATATAAATTTGGGTTATGATATTACATGATTAATTCTAAAAGGAATTAAAAGATCATGCATCTCTTGCTTTGCAAATCCTTTTCTTTTGATGTTTTCTCATACATTTCAACTTGCATGTTTGAAGTCGTGAACAGTTACGTCTTGGCTCATTTTTCATTTTTTGGTGCTAGATCACGTGTAGTTAATGACACATTTTCTTTTCTGTAGCCCAGACACACTTTAATCTAAGTTGAAACTTGTTAGCTGTATTCTTTTTGTTGTTTTTAGTTACTCTTAACATCAGAGTAATCGTCAGATTTTTTTTACGTTAATGAAATCCACATGTTTTTATATAAAGCTTTTATCATAGAATATCGAGATTCTGTTTTTTTTTTTTTTTTTTTTTTTTTTGAAATTTCTATTCACTCTGAAATTTCCAAGCTTATTATACGTCATGCTCTACATATATTTAAACTGATAACTAATTTTCGAATGAATATAATATTCGAATTCATTATATTCATTCTAAATATAGAATTATAATATAAAAATATATAATATTTGATATGAATACTCATTTTAGAATTAGCGAGAAAATAATATTCAAATTCCTTAAAATATTTGAAAATCATATAAAAATACTTTAATCCTTAAAAAAAAAGCGAAATTAAAAATTTTATTTACTATTTCATTGTTTATCTGCTAATCTTGTTTATTTGCTAATAATACTACTACTAAAATGATACATGAACTATGCCATGACAATTGATTTCATAAAATTTACGAATTCCAACACTCTTGTTTCAACATATTATACAAAGTACCAACTCCAAACAATAATAATATAATTTTGAAGCACCAAATACTGTCCTTCACAACTCAGAAATCTCAAGATCCTGATTTGGGAACACTTATTACGACTCATACTCGAAGTAAAATTGTTTCAATTTGAAGATGAAACTTCGTTGAAGGTTTAAGATTCACAACCACAGACCATCGTTTCCCCATCTAGAGAGGAGAGTTGATGAACCTCTTCCCTTCCTTATGCACGTATGGCCATCCTTTCCCCTGAGGGGTCCAGGGCAATCAACAATCCCCTTCAACTCGATTGAACATTCCACATAAGCTTCCCCAGGCACACGCTGAAGCATTTCGGAGATGTATTCGCAAATGCAAAGGCCTATTCAAGATAAATCAGTTTGTAGAAAGGAAGAGTTACTTGCAGTTAGTTGTAGAAATGAAGAGCAAGAGAGATGCTGTGGCTTTTAAATTCATCTCATATAGTATTTACGCGTCTGAGTATGGAATTATAATTAGGAATGGAAATATGAAATAAGAATATATATATATATATATATATATATATATATATATTCCACGAAAGTTTTCATCATGGAGCTTTAAACATTTTACAAATAATTTTGACTTCTTATAAATCATTTGAACAGTTATAAAGATTGGAAGTATATTTTTCATATTTTGCACTTAAGTACACAGTTTCGTAAGCTTTAAAGCAAAAATATTCCATACATCACTACATAAAAGGATTATTTTATTATATAAACCTTCAAGAGAATCTTGTTTATCCGTTCTAGCAATAAAAATTCAGCGTTTATTTTATTCCAAAGGTTGACCAAAATAAAAAATATAAAAAAAATTGTTTCTCATAACATTCCGTTGACACTTTCTGAACGATTTCACACACAACTCACGAAAAAACCATCTTGATTTTTTGTGATTCCACCGCAAATTCAACAAAATTAAAGAAAATATATATATAAAATCCAGTAACAGTAATTCCTCACACATATGCTAAATCATTCCGTTACTAACTTTGTTCGAGAATGAAGGGAAGGGGGTTTAAGAAAAATAATCGATGGCCCTATTTCAAAGGACGTGGATAGATTTTGTGATACCTTTCCAATAACGTATCATGTGGTGCTTTAAGGCTGGTGGGTTGAAGAAGTAAAAGATTCCTCATCCATAAGCATGAGAGTATGGAATCTCTGCTCGTTGAAATGTCAAATTTGAAATCGAAGGATGGAGAGAAAGAAAAAAATAACGTAAAAGATGAAATTCCAGATGATATTTTATTTTTCTATTTTTTGGAATTCCATTCCTTTTTGTCAGCTTCGAAGTCTTAAGTTCGGACTCATGCAGACTGTTGGATTTGCAATTCTTATGATGCTTTTTCTGCAAAGGGAGGGGACTGAAATAGAAGTTGGAATTATTTTTTGGCTTTGTGTCAGGGAAATCAAGGTGTAGGAAGACAGGCGTAAATTAATCGAGAATATTTAGACCTAACTGTTGCCATCTTTTCGTGTGCTTTAACGTTTCATTAAATAGTTTTAAATAACGTATGGGTATATAATGCTATAAAATACTTTTAAGCATTTTCTTTCTTCTTATATACATGAAACTTTGTCTATTTAAGTCATGCGAAGTGTTTATAACTGCTTAATCACTCTATAAATTTAAATGAAGGTAATTTAAATCTATGTCTTTCAGAATATATTTTAGGAAATAATCAAAGTCTGAACTTTATATGTACTTTTGAAGTTCTTATAGTAGATATGCATATATTTTTTGAAAATATTAGATAGTGTTTGCAAGTTATAAACAAATCTGTTTCAGGTATTTTTTTTTAAAGTCATATATATTTTAATTAAAATAATCATATTTATATGAATATACCAGAGTATTTTCATAAGCATTTACTTGTTTTGAGTTTTAAACAAAGTGTAAGAAACATGAGGCTATCACTTTTATTTAAAATTAATGTACATATTTAATAAAAAAAACATTTATTTTACACTAAAATATAAATTATCTATCTTTTATCAAACTTCTAAAATTTCAATCATTGGAAAAAGTACTAAATGTAAAGTGAACTTTTAGCCATGATTTCCCTTTTGTTGAGCTGTTCTAAAATAAATGACACACACCGAATCATATATTATTTATTATTAAATAATCAAATTATAATTATATATATATATATATATATATATATATATATATATATATATATATATATATATATATATATATATATATATATATATATATATATATATATATATATATATATATATATATATATATATATATATATATATATATATATATAT
This sequence comes from Parasteatoda lunata, assembly GCA_949128135.1. Taxonomy (NCBI): domain Eukaryota; kingdom Metazoa; phylum Arthropoda; class Arachnida; order Araneae; family Theridiidae; genus Parasteatoda; species Parasteatoda lunata. Next base: position 67,387,478 of record OX421971.1, read on the forward strand.
ATATATATATATATATATATATATATATATATATATATATATATATATATTGATAATTAACACAGGATGAGAATTCTTTTTAAGTATGTGGTACTAATTTACTTATCTAATACTCATAACGTAAATCATTAATTACAATTTCAAATATTTTTCTAAGTGTGCTAAACTTAATACGTAATTTACTTACTTCTGGAACTAGCACCAAATTTAAACTATTTTAGTAATTTGCCTGAAACCAAAATATAGTAAAATTCAAAAAGTCACTTGATGATTTATTCATATTTACGTATAAACTTACAGAATTTCAAGCAAATGAAAATCCTCAAGATGAAATAATTTATATATTTGATAAACTCTGTTACATAAGAAAGTATAAACAATTTAAAATGTTTTGTTTATATCCTTATTATCAAGAAAATGCTTTTTCTGAAAAAAAAAAAAAAAAAGAAATAATTATCTTGTTTTTGTATATGATTTAATTTTTCTTTATAGTCATATCCTGACTACCAAAAATTTGGATTATGATATATCTTAATGTTAGTTAAAGTACCTAAATATAATGTCCAAATTGTTCCAATTACATGATATGCATTACACAAATCTTCAGTTTTTAAAAGCCAGTATAAAATTCAGTTTAGTGTTAACCTTTTTTCCAGCGGCTTTAATTGAATCTCTCTTTTAAATATACAAGTTCAAATATAGTTGTCAGTAGCATTTGAACTTAAATACGTAAACTATATTTCAATAAATAAGGACAACAATAATACCGAATATAACTTGATTAAAAAATTTCATTCACTTCAAAAGTATACAGGTTGGAAATAACAGTTACTGAATTACAGTTTATAGGGCAAACAAATCATGCTTTAAAATTTAGACTTAAGAATACAATAGATATGCATGTTATAAAAAAAACGAGAAATCATCAATTGCTGCACATAGTTGGAATCTTGGACAAAAATTCAGATTGGACAATGCCAAAATTATTTCCACCCAGCCACATCAACTCATCTTTATACCCTGTAATCGTGAATTCATATGGGTGTTGATTCCCTTTTTAACGACATTAGTTCTTCACTACCTCAGATGTGTTTTACTCTAATATGCATTTTTTGTTTTTGTAAATGTATTTTATTCTTACTTGTCTTCTCGGCCACTGAGGTTTTGCTCGTTCTTTTTTTTTTCCATATTTTTTTCTCTCTCAGCTACTGTGTTTGTTTTCCAGTTTTGTTTCACACCTTTATTTTTACATTTTTTGTCAGTAACTCTGCTTTTAATATTTCAAGTCACTTTTTTTTTCTCATTCACATCTAGCAAATTTTGAAAATGGATGACTGTTTTATCCAATGTGTATATTTTGAAGCGTTTGAAGTTTTTTCATTCTAGTGATATCTTACTACATTAGTTTGTTGGGAATATTTATTTAATTATAATACAGAGCGATATCCAAAGGCTACCCTTAATATGTATCCTTAAAAACATCACGATTGTTGTAAAAATGTATACTTTAGAATAAAAATTGCATATTAATATTTAAACGAAGAAAAATCAAAGCAATATCGAAATATTATGAGCAACAGTTAAAGTTTTATGGTTTTTGAGTTTATTAGTTATGTTTGAGTTTATGGTAGTTGTTTAAAACAGACATACGTGTCTTATTGCAGGAGAAAAACAAAAGCAGTTTTGGGAATGGTTATACAATTTTCAATTCAATTACAATTTTCAATCTGCGATCAAACAGGTTTTGTTGTACTTTTCAAAAGCCCTCCTTGAATGGGCCTTTTCAGATTGTGATAGGTATTTATTTCATTTCACTTGTTTACTTTTACCTGTATTACTTGTTAATTTGCTTTTTAACTTTTTGTCTTTATATGTGAAAAATGTGCAATAAAGGCTGACTAAATGGAACACTTTGTATTTTATTTAATATTTGTAGGAAAGTTTCAGATACAACCTATCATTAGATCAAATAAAATTTATGTGCATTTTAAGTATAAACGTATTTTCAATTAAAAAAAAAGGAAGAACAAATGAAAAATTGCTATTTTAGATAAAATTTTGTTACGTAAATGATAATACACACTGAGTTGTTCGTATTTGTAATAAAATGGAACGCATTTGAATGTAAGAACACTGTTAATAATTTATTCTGATTATCAGTCAAACGCGAGGAGCTTCGTGTAAATGCAAATCAGTCCAAAGTTTAAACATCAAGATGAAATACATTACACTCTTGACGAATGCTGTTCAGAAGAGCATGAATAAATTGATTCATGCGTGATATGCACTTGCTTCTTGAGAAGAAAGGTTTTCAGATAATCAATATAAAGGAAAATATAATTATTCAGAAAAATCAAGTATAAAATAATTAATTCGAAAAAAATTAATGCAAGGAAGTTCATAGTTTTAAAATTGGTCGGTTAGTTGAATTAAAATACTCATATTTAGCAACTGGAATGAAATCCATTTTATTTTAATTGCAAAGAAAACTAAATCAAATAACTGATGAGATAATCATAAATACATGCATTCAAAAGATAAAATTGGTTAAGAATGATAAAAATATACTTTTAAAAATTTCTTGAAATGTCATGATCAAATAATTTGCATTTAACAAGGTATGAGCCCTCCATCATTAGGAATTTGCGGAAAATTAACAAAAGTAGAAAATGGTATGAGATATTCTCAATAATTAATAGTGCTCTACAAAGATCTCTTGTTTAGAAAAAATTAAAAATACCTCAGTTCGGGAGCTTTAAACTGCAATGAACGCTTGTATTATGCTATTATACCTATATACTATCTTGATATACTATCTTTTAACGTTAAAATAGATAAACAGTCTTAATGTTTAACTTTTTTAAAAGCAATAACAATTTGGTACGATTATTTCCGTTTAGATATAAATCATCAAAAATTTATCAAGCTAAAAACCAAACTGTGAACTTTCGTGCCATTTTTATAATTAGAACATCTGGCGTTTAAAATATAGGATTAAAAAATATAGGAAGTATGTTACCTTATCAGTCATGAATAACTGTTACAAATACTTAACAGTCATAAAAATAGCATCATTCTCATTAAAAAAGTATTATTTTATACGGCGAGGAAGTCTTCGGAGAGCAACATTGACGGTGAAAGAAATGATGTGGACAGATAAAAGTTAACAAAACTGATGCGACTACGACAAAGAGGAAATTTAAGACAAAAAGTAATTGACATGGGGGAAAGAGAATGAATAGAGTAAAAAAAAAGAACAACGTGTAAAAATGAAATCATTTAAACATGCATCTGATAAAAATTCAGAATAACGATTTTTCATTGGCAGTTAACTTAACCAAATTGTCAAAACGAAAAAACTAGTAAAATTTTCTAAAAAGTTCATTATGATATTTAATATTAAAAACATTATTAACAACTCGTAATGTAATGTGTGGTACGTATAAAAATCTATTTTGTTCCTGAAAACTTGTCTTTGAAATTCTCTTTCTCCATAACAATTTTAAAATTTAAAGAATATAAAGAATGAGTTTAAACAAAACCTAGAGTAAGCCATGAAGTTACTGAAAATAAGTTTTTCAAGTATCAGAATAAAAATAACTAGAAGATAACTAATTTGGAAGATAATTTGGAATCGAGAAGTTCTCTTCTAATAATTTGTTTGCATTTTGATGTCTTTTTTCAACAGTTGAAACTTCATGGCTTACTCTAGGTTTGCCTGAACTAACTTTTTCTTTCTCTTAAGTTTCAAAATACCATAATGAGGAGGAAAGAGAATTTGAGACGAAAAGTTTCTCCCGTGATATGGCGTCCTCTGAAACAAAAGTAGAATTTTTACCCTTTTTCTCCCATTTTATCCCTTTTTTAATCCTTCCTTTCATTTTTCCAAATCTTCTCAAAGCCGTGATTTCTTAGGAAATAGAGCACTCGACTCCTACCCGATGAGGTGATCCGTGTTCGAATCCCAGCTGTAGCTGGTGAATACGATCCTCAATAGTACACGCATAAAAAGTTAGAATTTCGGGCATTTCGGCATTTCGTCCAAAAAGTCCTCCATGAGTGGTTGATCCAGGAGTCCATTTGTAGCAATATATATATATATATATATATAAACAAAATTTAATTACCTAGTTAGGTAAGATAACAATTCAAAAATAACTAAGTAAACAATTTATGAGTAATTTTTTATTTATTTATTGCTTAAAAATGTCTTTACACCCAAAGTACCTTCAAGTACCTTGTTTCAAGTACCTTGCAACACTTAAGTGATTAAAAAAGCAACGTATTTTTTTCAATTATTTTTTTTTAATTAATTGTAAAACACATTTCAAATTTTTAAAAAATTAAACTGAAATTTTTTTTTTGGTTTAACAAATTAATTCTCATATTAAAGCAATTGAAAAGCAACAATATAACTATATAAAAAAATATTTTAGATAAAATTATTGGAAAGTCTATGCGTTCCCAATCTTGTTCAAAAATCATCAACAATGCTCTACCTCTCAATACAATATCTGAGATCCCATTCCTGGAGTTACCTGAATTTGTTTGGGAGGAGGAGGATAAAGAGCAAGAGATGCCTGAAATATCATTATCGCTCACTGGGAATTTCTTCTTGATCGATAGAACATCCCAGAAGGAAGGAGTAAAAGGAATCGGATTTGGTGGATGGGTAGAGTGAAGGATGAACCACATACTATCTTTGGGTGACAGTGGAGGGTTAAGCTGGCAACAATTTCAATTATCTCCTCCAGCAAATCTGGCACACCAGTAGCGTCAAAAGCTGCGGGTTCTAGATTCCCGGAGAGGGGTGCAGAGTTAATTGATGAACTTGATGGGCTGGTATTTGACTCTTTTTCTTTTGAAACCTGATAATTCCGGAGATTTTACTAATTGGAACATCGATGGAAGGGAGGATGAATCGATAGTTGATCAGATGGCAAGCGTAAAGTGTTAATGCTATTCTAAGTTAGATAAGTTTATGCGACCAGGTTTGGTTATTGGATGCGTTGTGTGGAAAATTAATGAGTTTAATTTAATATACAAAAGTTTTAACTGGTTTATATCTTATTAAGATTAATTGAATATTTATTCGAATTAACTCAAAAACTACTCAATGAGTTTCAAAAGCTGTTGTTTCTAAATTTCCAATAATACGATTTAGAATTTCTGTTTTATTTTTTTAAAAATCACTTTTTGTACAAATATTTATTATTGCCGTAATAAACCCACAAAATATACACAATAAAATATAAAATACCAAATATGAAATACTTTTTATAGGTCAACTGTTCGTTTTTTCTAATTTCCATTTTTCATTCTTCTCTATTTTATTTTGATTTTCATGCTGTCTCCGTGTTTTGATTCTTTATTTTTCCCTCTTTTTTCTTTTTCTCATTAGTCACCATCATATATATCTTAATTCTTCAATTTTAATTTACTTTATTCTGTATTTTTCTCCTTTTCTGTCAAGCTATTTTCATGACTGATAACCAAAAGGGATTTTTTTTTTAAAAAATTTAAATTATTTAATATCTTAAGACTTGACCCCCTACTTTAATTTCACAACTAATATTGATACATAGCTAATATTTATAGTGACAGGTTTTTGTCACTGACACTTAGTTGTATATCTAAACATTAGTAATATTATTTATTATATCAGTGTGTAATTAAAACCAAAAAAAAAATATTTATCCATCTCTATTACACACCTTGTTGACTAGGCTAGGCTACCATTACTTCAACCAACTCTTAAAGTTTAAAAAAAATTGAGGGTTAATAAAGAAGTTCATAGCAATAACATACTGAGAGGTTGGTATAACAAAGGTACACAGAATAAATTGAAATAATGATTAAAAAAAATTGAAATATCACGTATGTTGAATCTTTAAAATGATCTAATATTATATCAAATAAAATGATTTATTTTTTTTGATTGCTGGCTTTAGTTTTTGAAAAGCAATGGCTAATATGGGTTGATGGTTATTCTGGGGGGTTCTTCTATTCTTCTTTTTGGGTTCTTCTTTTTTGGTGGACTGTACATCGAAATTTAACTTTTTTTAATTCATATTTTTTTTTTTTTACATAGATCATTGAAAAAAAAAACAGACTGACCGAAATAACTTTTGATCTAATGATAAAATCTTCACGTTTTCGGAATTTATCTTGTGGATTGAGCGGGTGACCTCAGATATGCTAATTAATTAGTGCAGACGACATTTTATATTATGAAATCAGACTCAAAAACATTATTCTTTTAAAACCTTTTTTTTCATATTTGTTTTCAATGGTTTTGTATTTCTGACCCCCAATATATAGGGAGCAGCCGCAATCGAATTTTTAAGAAGATATACATTTAAAGATCCGATCATTAGATCAAAAGTAATTAGGGTGATCCGATTTCTTTTTACACTGTGCATTATGTGATATTCGAGGAAATCACGAATTAATTTTCATAGAAACATGACATTAGCAAAAAGGAACATTTTAACAAGACCTAAATTAACATGGTTAAACCTACTTCTTTTCATGGATGTATGCAAATCGTATTGTTGCTTTTAAATAGCAATGAAGCTTCTTATGTTCAATATCAATTTCTATTGATTTGATAAGTTGAGAATAAATCCTTCAAGACATTATTGATGCAGGTTATTAGTAGATTTTTGTTATGCGCCCTTACCAACCACTTTACGTAAACACCTGAAAACTAAATGAGCTTTACCTATTCTTTATTTTTTACCAATCTTCATTTATCACACCCATTTAATTTTTACAAATTCAAAAGCAATTTTTTAAATTATTTTGAAATTTCATAGTCATTTTTTTATATATTTAAAAATATCATAGCTATTTTCATCCATTAGTTTTTTTCATTTTATTAAATAAGAATCTTCGTTACTTTTGAGATAATTGAATGAAAAAAAAATTTTATTACTACGTACTTTATGTAAAATTAGAAAATTCATTTTAATTAAAAAATTTTCTCGGAGTCAAAAATTTAGTTCTTTTGATTAAGAATAGTTAATTTTATAATATTTATTAAAGCTTTTATGTTTATGAAAACACGCCAATAATGGGTAAAATTATTGATGAATATAAAACTGAATTATTGATTAATATAAACCAGTTGAAATAAAACCAAACTCATTTGTTTATATTTATATTTTATAATTACTAGGTATGAAAATAAAACAATAAAGACAAATCAACTATTTTATTTTCGAAATAAAACAATATTAAGAAATAACTTTTTGTTCTGTAGCTCAAAAATCTATTTTACGAAAATTACTTAACTGTTTATTATAAAAACCAAAAATTAAATAAAATTGAAAACAGATTAGCTAAAGAAGTTACTATGGTAACCGACAAAAGTAATATTGATTAAAGGTTTTAAAGATAAATTCTAAGCTTAAATGTGTGTAAATATATTAAAAAGTATTATTTAATTGGATAATATTTTTTTTATTTTGATGTAACAATTCTGAAAAAAGACATATGTGATTGCAAAACGTATATGGGTATTGGTGAGCAATGCGTACATAGGGGAGGGGAGCCCGCCAGTTAACCATAAATGACATTTTGATATTTTTAGAATATTTTATCACTTTAAATATGATACTATTGTAATGATTTAAATTGAATCTAATAATTTGATGCTGGTGAACATGCTCTGAAAGGTTATTTAATGAATGCTTATTTAGTGTTTAAAAACAAATATTTATTCTAAAATTAATTAAATCCCTCTTAATGTCTAACATTTAACCCTAAAATAAATGCTGTTTCTTTAAGAATGAACACTATATTTCTTTTACATTTAATAAACATCTTTTCATTTTGCATTGAAATGCGAGTTAAAGCTTCACGTAAGCATTTAAAAAAAGTAGTTTTATACCCAAACAAAAGTTAATGAAAATGTTTTGATCACAAAAGGCTCTAAAACTTCAGAGTTCCCAAAACTCAAAAATCATAAATTTAAATGAGGGCCAATGTCGCCTCACCTGGATATATTAACTCCTGAGAGTCTGGATTAAGGTATTACAGCGATGCAAAATGCATATTTTATCATGCAAATGGGCAAGCATCTACTACTTTTCAAACACAATGGAACGTTTCGAGATTACATTGAATATCCTTCTCCTTCGTTTAAATGTGGATTTCTGAATTTTTGATTAATATCAGATAAATAATATATCTACATAATAAGAGGAACGAGATGATTTTAATTGTCATTGTTCTCAAGTTCAGTAAAATATCAATGATTCATTATGCTTTTGTAAATTACTTGTTTGGCAGAATTTCAACGCATCTCTTTTAACAATGCTTGGCACTTTGTTACAAAATTTGTTGAAAATAGAAACTAGTATTTTCAATCTCGGGAAAACTAAAACGGAATTAATAATTTGGAATTAAGAATTTTTGGATAAATTTAAAACTCTCAAACAATTTATTTCAATACTTCAAAATTTTATAATGTTTCGAAAGAAATTTTGGTTTAATGTGGAAATAAGTTCTTGATTTTTTAATTTTAAATTATAATAGTCTAATTTTTAATTATGTGAAGTAGAGTAGACTTTATTGCCAATGGAGAATTATAATTCAAAGAACAATGAGCTTTTATTGAAATTTTATAGGCGAATATATTGGACAAGGAAGACTTTGTTTCCCATAATACCTTTAAAAAGTAATCACAGCAATCAAATTAATTTATTTTATAGAAAATGATTTGCTTCTGTAAACTTTAATTGAGGCAGTTCCCTGTGAATAAAGATAAACATTGCTACTTCTTTCTAAAATGAAACTTTTGCTATGTATACATATGTAGATTAATCTCGCTGTAATTAATTCGGTATAAAGTTGACATTCGGTTATAGTGAGCATTTTGAATGGTTCCATTTGAAATGCAATTTAACTAAGGTTATTTGCTTATAGTACACTCGAATTTCATTTTTGCACTTTACTTTATAACAAAAGTTTCAATAAAGATGATAATTTCAAAAGTATATAATTATGACTTTTGATAAAAAATAATAAAATACATTTAATTAATCTAATTAAGGAGAATTAGACGAAATTAATGATTTATATTCCTATATAGCTATATGTTATCACTGGAATCAATCATGCAAGTAGTTCCAACTTACTACATAGAAGTTTCAACTTTCAATTGCTATTTTCTTATAAAATAAATCAAAATAATAAATACCTAAAGAACGCCTTAAAAATTTTTATATTATTAACCAACTAAGTATAGTAAAATCTTATTACAACGTAATATCTCTACAAAAATATCTCTCCAGCGTATTCTCCAAAAAATAAAATTTTCATTAAGATAACATTTAAAATAGGTAAACATTTATAAACATTGATAACAGCATTTAAAATAATTATACTGCAATAAAGTACTTATAAAATTTTTAAGGCGAATAAAATGAAACAAAATCTAAAAATTAAAATTTTTTTTTCTCATCTTCTTTTAAATAAAAAAAATTATATCAGATACACAAATTTCTGAAGATTAAAAAAATCCCATATTTATTGAGTTGTAATAATTAAAGCAAAAATAACTCATGAATCTACAATGGAATTAAGCATTCACCTAAAAGCTAAGATTACCTCTTCTCTTCCGTTGCATAAGTATCATTCGTATATAATTAGTTTCATTTGGGAAAGGACGTGACTATAATAATTATGCTGAAAAAGTTTATCGTGTTATCACTTGAAATGAAAATTGTTCTTTGAGCAAGAATGGTTCTGCAGGAAAATAAAAAAAAATTATTAAATGCAGTGACCTGAATTTACTGAATGCACTGATATAATTGAAATAAACCTCCACTCTAATAATTATTCAGAATTTTCTTGAATCTGTATACTAATTAAATATTTGATTCAAAATTATTACAATTAAATAAAAGTGACCTAGATTTTATGATGCGTCTAGTTTTCAAGGTAGTTGATTACAATCACACAGAAAGATAAAATAGTTTTTATAATTTATTTCTATTTTTCACGTAGCGAATACTGTTTTACTTTATAAGAATATCATATTTATAGATACCATAATTCTTTGATGGACACAAAAGGTATCATTTTACTGCAGTGTAAAAAAATATTCGTGTTTTGTTGTCACCATTTTTGGTGTAAGGGTAAACTAAATGCACTTTTAGCTATAGAACTATAGTTATCATGCAAAGCTTTATTTTGATAAATAAATAATCGTTTGAAAGAATTAGAGCGAATAAAAATATGTGTTTTACACTAAACAAACAAAAAAAAAATTAATGCAGAATTAAAATGCAGAAAAAATTAACTATAGCAATGAAAGAAAAATAAATATAAAACGTTGCTACATACACTGTTAAAAGTTTTAGTTTATCTCAACGCAAAGTATGGTAGCATTTATATACCAAACATTTTTTTGTAGTACGCGATTATATTTTAGTTAATATAGAGGAGGAAAAATAGCATAATAAATAAGTTTCCAAAGCTATGAGGAACAAAGAAAGTAACAAAAAGGGTAGAAATCATTGATGATATCGAAAGTTCTGATTATGTATTTACAGACGAAAAATAAATTATCATTTACTTGACGTATTACTTTGTTTTGTGTTAATTTTAATTATATAAAAAATTAAAATAAAAATGTCATTGTATATATAAAAAAGCTAAATTTTCCAATTTTTAATTACCAAAAACATTTTTTGAAAGGGAAACAATTTTATTTTTAACTAATCATCATCATGGCGCTACGACCTTCAAGATTGTTGATCACACTTGTCTTTCACTAAGATGAAAAATACTTTCTACCCCGATATGGTAAATTTTAATGTCCTTCTGGCTCTATGGGAACACCAAATATCTGGGTAATTTTTACCGTAGCGCTATGGTAGACTTCGGTAAAATTAATAATAAATTATGGTTTCATAATATGTGATAAAATTTTGTAATTGTTTCATGATACCTTAGATCATGGCATAAAAACCTTTTTTCAGTTAAATTTACCCTTCAATTTTGTTTTTCTTTTCTTTTTTGCTAGTGAGGTAATAAGAACTATAATTTTGAAAACTAAAATCTCTGATAAACAGTTACCATATGAACGGAAAAATTACCAAATGAATGGTTTAAATACCGCATATTTTAGCTTTATTGCCACGAATTATAGAATACTTTAAACCAGAAATGTCATTATCATACAGTAACGTAATTTTACTAGAATTTTTTCCTCCATGTACAGTTGTTAATTTTCAGTAATTTCACTTCTCTTAATTTGTTCCTTTCATCTAGTTCTAGGTCTTCTTTTTGATCTTGACTCTCCCAATTTTCCATCTAACAATATATTTTGTCATTTATGATTCAATATATTAGATGTGTACAAACAATTCTCTGGTTTCATATATTTACCAAATATCTCCTTATTTGTTCATGATTCTCCAATGATTTCTAAATAAAACATCACATTTTTGAAACAGCATTTATAGGATAAAGCTGTAATACCCCGTAAGACTATCATTTTACTAAGACAATTCAGCAATTTCAAAAAAGAAAAGAAAGACAATAGGGAACATGATCAACCATATGTTGTCCCAGCACAGCAAGCACAAGGGTAAAGAAAATATCAAAAATGGCGGTAGTGAGAGATGACAAATTAATTTCTAGGCGATTCATTCTTCGATATTATTTCTCATCGTGCTTATATTGCTCGGTAGCCTTTTCGAAAAGTACATATCGTCCAAAACCAGATAAGAGTAAGAAAAAGAGAAAATGCAATAGAGAAAGCTTCAGATTTATATTGGATACTTTCATCCAACACCAGCTGTCGATGTTACATTCGGCTCAAACTATTCTTCCACCGTTTAGAAAACGATCTCTTATCCGGTTTTGATCCTCGTGCTTAATTGCACTTGTCAGAATAGGTTCGTAGTTTATATATTAAATATTGTTAAAGCTTTCTGGGTATATGATATTGCGGAAAGGTAGATTCTATGAACTTCAACTCAAAAGGAGTTTTTACAATATCATCTTTTCTTTTGATACCGGAAATATTTGGGATTTTTTTATTTCGAAATATTAGTTCATGATTTTACTGAAAATTGCTAAATAAGAGATATTTTTTATTTGCTTTATAAATGTTTGATACTACACTATAAAATATAGATACTCAGATTTTACTTTCTTCATTTTTGTCGAAACGGTTTAGTTAGAATTTAATAAAGCTTCAAATGACCTTTAGTTTTTTTTCCTTAAATATATTTTGTATTTTCTTCCTAAATATATTTTGTATTTTTTTCCTAAATGTATTTTGTTTTCCCCTAAATATATTTCGTGCTATTTTGTCACAGAAAAAAGGAGCTTATTATAAAAAAAAAAGAAACGAAGAAGATGATTTTTATTTGAAATTCTATGATTTATTAAGTTTCGAGAGGAATTATCCGGAATGAATTTTAATACATAATTGATGATTGACAATTCCATACACTATATAAAAAATGATCCAAGTATTAATCTCTAAATATAACGAAACTTTCTTCGGTTTTGACTAAACTGTTCCCTGGTATATATCCCGAGTGAACATTTCGTCATAGTGACGAGATGTCAATTTTTCAAGGAATTTCGAATTTCGTTAAAAGTAAAAAAAAAATACTTCTTTGACTCTAACTTTTTTGACTCCTCATGATGTCAAAAAAGTTAGAGTGCCGAAGTGATCATCTATTGTTGATCCCTTCTCCAAATAGGTGGATTACCGTCGCCCCAACAACAATAGAAGAACAGATAAAACAGATAAAGCGGGATTTGAGCCCGGGATGTTCCTGGTATGAAGTCAACTCCCTGATCATCATACAGCCCAATTGGCCTGTTTTGCCATTCTTGTTCCGATCGTCTAGTCTTCAGACACATTCTAGTTGGAAATTTCCCACAATAGACTGCGATGAGATTTCGAGATGAAGAAACATTTTTTCATGTATTTGAGAGTTTGCGTTTCGTCACAAATCAAGTAATTTTGTGACTAAATGATTCTCAAAATTAATGAAATACATGGATTGCCGAATTGTCGAAAGTTACAGTTTTGTTTCTGAGAGTGTAAATCCTCATGCTGCAATTTTAACGCAAAATTAATTGAGTAAAAATTTTTGGAATTAGACTTATAGCAATAATCAACAGTTGTTGTCAAAATTCGTGTTTCAGATAAGGAATAAAGCAAAGAAACGTGAATAAAGCAGAAATGAAGTTACAGAAGGTTTGAGCCCTATATACGTTGTTTTACTTTATTACTCATCACAAGCAGCAAAAAGTAGACAAATATCCTTATTTGTATGCTTTAAAAATATTAAATAGTTGAAATTTTCTTGCATAATAATTAGTAATGTGAGAATAGCTTTTTTTAAATCCAGTTTTGATAATTACGGTGGTATGATACATTTTGTTTTTTTAATTAATATTTTTTAACTTCATCGAAATATGCATTAATTAATTATGCTTATTTTCTCTCTAAACAGTTCACCTCTTTTACAACAGTTTAGTTCTGTTTTCATCAAAACGAGCATTTGATAGTTATTTTTATCGTTTTTCTAAAAATTAAAATGGATATTTTTTTCATAATTCTTTATTTCCTATTTGAATAAGCCAATTAAGAAAATTATTAGGTTTGTGAAATGCGTAATAATACTTAAGTAACAGAACTCACTTATTGTTGATAAACAGATCAATACATTATAATTCTCAGCTAAAGTGATCATTCGGTTTCGGAAAACTAAATTATCACATGAAATGTTACTGCATTTCCAAAGTACAGAACATTAAAAACGATTGATTAAATAAATCAACTCTCTGAAAAACGAAATTATATAAAACTTTAGTATTTGGTCCAACCATAGTTGAAAACTATTAATCTTTTAACTGGCTACTTATTTGGGAAAATTCGTGGAGCAATTTCCTGCAATGTTCAGTTTTCACATAAAATAACATTGGGCATTACAAAACGCAGTTATGTAAGAAACTAACTCAGTTAAGATTTGAAAGTTCAGTTAAGTTTTTTATAACACTTATTGGAATATTCTCACATTTCATTCCTTTTTACTGCGGAAATTCTTAATCTCTATAGGTTTAATCATTAGTAGAAATCGATTTAGTTTCGATCAAAAAAAAAAAAAAAAATTCAGTATAAGCATCATTTATTACAACTCTTTTTTTTTCTACATTAGTCATTTTCTACATTTGAGATTCAAACTCAGAAACCGGAGGCTCTAGTCTCTGAGTGGAAACAAGACCTTATCATAGAAAAAAAAATTTATTGGTGATTTTTCATAGTTTTCTTTTTTTATATTCTTAATTATATTGTCTATTAGTTTCATTTCAGACAAATAGAGAACAGCTCAGTATTATCTCTGATTTAGAAATTGAAACTATTTGAAATGTGCTCATAAGATTCATGATACATTTCTGAAACGAAGATGAAAACTCGTAGAAAAGCAATCATTACTTCTACATCATTCATACGTGTCAGAATTATCATACGTGTCAGAAAATTTATAAGAAGTGCGTGATGTTTTTAAACGTTTTGCAGATCTTACATTATATTATTATTTTTTTAAGTTTTGCATGCCATATATTTTTCTAAAATTTCTTCCTCAGCATAATTTATTGAATGATTTTACTCTTAATGCATGATCCATTTCTTTAAAAGATGCTTTAAATCATTTCAACAAATGCTACTTATATATATTTTGTGTTTCATTTAATAGATTCATCTATTTAATTTTAAATATATTTCTTTATTTGTGAAATGCATGCATCTCTTTAAAATATTAAACATTTAGAATTTCCTATTGTTTTTCTCCAGAACAAAGCTATAGAGAAAGAAAATTCGGAGATATTTCAGCCTCTCAGAAACATTTCTTTAGAAAAAGATAAATGACCTCCAGTAATGCCTCTTCTTTTAAGGTAAGAAAACAATTCTATTTTCATTCGAGTAGTAACTTATATAAAAATAGAAATAGCAACCTGAAATAGTTATAAACAACGTAAATACTTAGCAATAAAAAAGGGAAAAACCATCATTTCTTTTTCAGTAACTAAAATTGCCGTTGTTAGAAAGGACCATTAAGAGATATTCAATTTATTTCAACTAATGCACTAGTAAGTACTTTAAAGACAAGAAAAATGGTTATGGATAGTTTTTTCTCTTAAAGAATTCAATTCGGAAAAATTGAAACGTCAATCAGATTATCATTATGTTACAAATAGATTTCTCGGGAAAAAATTCATAAAAAGATAATTTGTTGTTCTTGCATCGTTAAATCTTCTCCTTAAACTCCCAGAGAAAGATACATTTTAAGTGTAATATAAAAATAAAATAGCGATATATATTTCAGCATTATATGTAATATAAACCATCTCTTTTTCTATTTCCCGTGGTCAATTTTCAGATTAGAAAGAAAATAATTAATAAATAATAATTGAACGTTTTTTCCATTTAGGAATGTGTTTTGAAAAATTGGAAACGTCAATAAAACTATCATAATGTAATAAATCATTTTCCGAGAATAACTTCTTTTAAAAACAATTCGTTGTTCTTGCTACGTTAAATCTGCTTCTTAAGAAGATGCCATATTATAGGACAAACTTTTGTCACAAATTCTCCTTTCCCTTCATGACTGATTTAAAATTTAAAAGAAAGAAAAGTAAATTCAGGCAAGACTAGAGTAAGTCCCGATATTTCAATTGTTAAAAAACAAAATTCCAAATATCAAAATGCAAACAAATTTTTTGAAGAGAACTTTACCATTCCAAAATGCTAAGTTATCTATTCATAATTTATTTTTATTTTGATAATTCAGTAATTTCTTTTTAGTATTTAAAATTTCCCCCCTTGCTCTAACTTTGTCTGAACTCGCTTATTCTATATTTTAAATTTTAAATTAGTTATGGAGGGGAAAGAGAATTTGAGACGAAATGTTTCTCCCGTGGTATTTCGTCCTCTTAAACTTTGAAAGAAATACTTCAAATTTTTATGTAAATATAAAAGGTGAGGAAAATTAAAGATCACGTATGCAATGTCGTTCAGAAGTGTTCTAAATCGACTCAAATAATACCGCAATGTAAGAATATAGGAAACCTTAGAATATCGAAAACGTAAGAATATACCGAGACATAATAATGTAGGTAAAAAGAATTAAAGTTACCAAAGTAAAAATTAAATGGATAAAATCGAACTTATTTGCTTTTACTTTGAGCAAAAATTCAACAACAGAACGAAATTTCCATGTGACAAAAGACTAGCAAAGAAAATCCATAGTTCACCAGGGTTTATAAGAACCGATGACTGACAATCCCTGACTATTATATAGGACTTACACCATCTTCTACAGTGAGTACAATACTTTCAAGGAGATGTTGAGGCTAGAATATTATTCTGTTGAAACCCCAATTGCAGCTCAGAAAAAATTTCTAGGTGATAGTTGCCAATCACATCCTTACAGAATCCCACACTTGTTTTATAGGGTCCCAACTATCGAGGAATTTACTATCTTCACTTTCCAACAGCTCTATGACATCCACTGTAGGATGAGCTGTTGTGCTGTTGTCCATAAGCAGGAACACATAACGTATATCAGGACTGATATCGCCTCAAACAAGAACAACACCATATCCACGTCGCCTTCGATAATGTTTTATAGGTTATTGTGTAATCTCTGTTGTTTTCAGATAAGAATGGTTACAGAATCGGTAATCTAATTAATGCTTCCATGCGTGAAAAGTACTAAACCCCATTACTCATCTCTCCAGTTCTGGTGCTCCCGGGGCCACTACAAACTCTGTCTAAAATGAGCAAACACTCTTTTATTGTTGTGCAATCAGACCACAAATGGGCAGTCTTCTTGCTCCGTTAAATAGTAGATTCAGTCATGAAGAATTGAATGCTATATTCCGATTACTTCAGATATCTGATGTCTGTTCTTTCTGTTGTCTGTATATCTGTTCTTGTTTCTAGTTGTTGGTCGATATGCCGGTATTTTACCACCGTGGTTGAACGAGTAGTAACTATTGGACAGTTGTTATTATCATTTGAAATGCTCTGGAATGCTGTAAAACGATGGTGTGCCTGCCATGTTCAACATTTGTCCATCAGAGACAATGTTGATGAAAGTAATTGTAGGAAACTTCGTGTAGGTAAATTCAAAGATTTACAGTGTGTTTTTAAACTTCGAGCTTTAAAAGGTATGTTTGGTTCTCGATGAAACGTTTTTCTTAAATGACCAATTGAAATTAGTGTTTTGTATCAGATTTCTTGATATGGGTACGTGCCTTTTTTTTCAAAATGTATGTATTACTTCAAAAGGGAAATTCATTTTGTAAATTCATATTTTTTTGTGTTTATTAACGAAAATGTTTTTTTCTTCTCTTTTTCGTGTTTAAATATAAACACTTTTAAAGTGTAAATAAATTTCAAATGTGTCTAATTTTATCTCTCATAAATGAATTTATGAATAAACATGTGTCCATCTTTAAATTTAATAAGCACTAAGAATTTTTGAAACATGAATACATTTAAGTTTTAAATTCTTCAATTTAGGGGAAAACTAAGCATTTATTTCTCAAAGGAAAAAGCTCACACTCTGTGCTCATTGAAAGTGCTAAGGTTGTATAATTTGAGTTGCATGTGTATGTTGTTGTATGCGAAAAATTATATATCTGTTCTCTGTTATGTGCTGTTCTCTGTTAATTCTTTCAATAACTAAGTACGCATAAGTTTGAGGCTAGGATAGCCTGGTTGGTAGGGCTTTGGGCCCATGTCAAGAGATCGTGAATTCGATCCGAAGACTCCCCGTGTAGTAAATGGTGACTGGTAGACGTTAAATCGTTTGGGTTACAAAATCCTCCGTGCTCCCTTAACAAATCATACCTCTGGGAGTACTGAATTGGAGATTTGTCGATCTCTGGTTCAGGTCAAAATTATTGTCTATGGATGAAGGAATAAATGGAAGTATGAATTGGTTCGCCCTTGAAACGGAAAGGGACGTGCGTGTGGCTGAAGTCGTATTCTTGACCATATATGGCGTCATTGAAAAACAAGAAATGCACCCTCTGATTTAAAATTTGCTTGGTTTCCAAGTAGGTTGTATCTGTAACTGACATTAGAAACTACAACAACATACAATTTTACTCGAAAAGAAGGACGAATTTCACCTAATGAAAATGCTTAAATAAACTAGGTTACTATATTTCAAAAACTATTGAATAGGCGAAGCAATCATGATTAGCAAAACGATCATTAAAGAACCACAAAAGCATTTTGGATGTTGATTAGGGAGATGAAAATATGAAAAAGATTATTAAAGAAAATTTATATTTGAATATTTTTTAAAGAAAGTATTATAAAAACAAATATCGAAATAAATTACGATTTTTATTTATAAATCTCTCAAAGCCTGATTCTAATAAAAGTAAATCTTATATTATTCGGTATTAATTGAAGTTTTGTTTACGCGTATATATTCCTTTTTAATAGAAAATATTGTTTTGATATTATATATATGTACATATATAACATACGAGAACAATATTCAGACTATTGTAGTACTTTTTCCCATCAGTTTAACGATGTAAGGCAAAATTGTGATTACATTAACTTTTAAACATGTTTTTATTACTAAACGCGTACATCACTGTGTTATATTGACCATTTATTTCATAACAGAATTCCTTGTTCCATTAACTTTTAAACATGTTTTTATTACTAAACGCGTACATCACTGTGTTATATTGACCATTTATTTCATAACAGAATTCCTTGTTTCCTGAAATAAGTTTTTGATTTGATACGATATTAATTTTTTCCTATTTATACGGTCCATTGTTTTATTTACTGAGAAAATTACAGCAAGTGAAATTCGAGCTTATTATTATGTTGTTTTTTTTAGTATTCAGAGTAAAATTATGCAACTTTATTTGGCTTATATTATTAAACTATACTGAATATACAGCTTTATTTAACTAAATTTGACTTAATAAACCTGATTAACTAGTCTTATTATAAAATTACAGATGTCCCTAAAATGTCATAAAATTTTTTAAATTATTTTATGACTGAAAAGTGCAGATTTTATTGAATACTTTAAAAATGGAAGGGAAAATGAGTTTTAATAATTTCATCAGTACTATTTCCCTAACGTAAAAACGTAAAAACAGAGCAGAACAGAAATAATAATAATTATATTTAAGTATTATATTATAATTATATTATTATTAATTATAATTATATAGTAATTATATTATAATAATCACGGCATTAACTACTTAAGTCAAACTTTCATAAATTATTAAAATTTTGTTTTTAGAATGGAGAAAAAAATAATTTAATACACATTTTTATAAAATTTTTTCTAAATATTAAAACCGCAAATGAAACAAATTATCGGAGTTCAAACCTTTTTTAAAAAAATCAATAGTAAGTAAATATTTAGTTTTCTCAACGTGCTGTTATCTGTACGTTGAGTACGTTAAGTTTATTGTTCATTTTGGTTGAGTTTTCCCAATATCTAAAGTTATGGTAAATATAGATATTAAAGTCAAATTTGTGCTTTTTTTTTAGGTTTTTCAGAGATTTGTTGTCATAAACTACTTTAAAAAAATAAACAACTAAATTAATTTTTTTAATCAATTCTATTTTTAAAGTGGATAGATTTACCAACTCTGCTATTGTCATCATAATAATACAACTATAAAAGAATGCTTGTTTGTTTATTTTTTCCTGTTTTTCTTTTGCGTATTTAAAAACAGCTCAAAACAGTTAATAAACATAAAAGTACATGTATGTTGGCGTAAAAAACTCAATTCGGAAACACCTATTTGATTAAACTTCTTAACTTTTCCTCTTAATGTGTCATGGAGGCTAAAAATCCCAATCAGTAAATGAGCCATAACGGCTCTGAGTATTTCATACATTATCAACGAGCGTAAAGCAAATATTTTTCTTCAGCGTATCCAGTTATTTCTCTAAAGCGAAGTTCAAAAACCGTTACATAAAATCGACAAGAAATATGCCTCTGATTAAACTTTAATATAACATTTTAGAACATATAAAACTTACTTTAATGGCTCATAAAAGCGTAAATAATAGAAACTTATATTTAGAAATATATTTGCTACCTTTAGCAATACAACTCATTAATTTACAGCTATGTTTCTTTTTCTTAGCATGTTAAACTCCGTATCTCAATGCAGTATTAACTAATTTGTTGTTTTTAAATTGACTTTTATTCACTTCTGTATCAAGCATTGGAGAAGCATTTTAGCACATCTTTCAAAAATCGAAAATACTATATCCAAAACATGCGCATTATATTAGATTAATCTTTTGAAAAAAAAAGCATCAGTCAATTCGAATTTATATCTTTAATGTACTTTCCAAACATTACAAGTTTGATATCATCGATTAGACAGGTCTCATAGCAATTGTAAAAAATATTGAATCCAAACATTTTCCAGACTTACCAAAAAAAGACTTCAAGTGTGTTGGGACATTGATTGCTTCTTGAAGGGGATACTTCAATGTAGGAAATATTTCTGTCAAACTTCTCTTATAAGAGATAATATATTCCAAACTATGTAATAAAATATGCTTCTGAGCTTGAACAAAAGATTATACTTATGCGATAATTTAGTCTTTTGCGTGTATAAGTGCATGCTTTCAGATATCGCATATTCCCTGTAATCTTGTATATTATAAAACTGGTTAGCTTCTTAAAACTGTAATGACACCAAAGTGTATTATTTAAGTTTAGTTCAGATTTAATACAAATTAAAAGTTTTTAAAAGTAATATACAAATTAAAATAATTTCATTTGCTTTCATCGATGCATAATTTCTTTTGATAAATATATACAGGGTATAGAAGAATAGTGAAATCGTATACATGGAAAATATCTGCATCGAAAACTATTGGCACTGCTGCAGAAATTCATAACCTCAACTATTTTTTCGAACAATAAATTCAGCATTTAAATTGAATATATCTGAATTTAATGTAAAAATCTAATATTTTTGATAACCAATTATATCAATTAAAAATTTATTGACTTTCATCAAGTTTTAATTTATTGTAAAGCATTTAATACTAAGAGAAAATTTACAAATTTAAGCCTACCAAAAAATAATGAGACACTAATAGAGAAATCACGATAATAGCATCATTCCTAAATGAGAAATTCCAAGAAAATGAGGTGTGAAAATATACTTGCTAAAGATAAAACTTCATCAGCATTAAAAATTTTGAAGGAAAAAGTTGATCTATTTCAAGTGCTTTAAGGTTCAGCATTCACGTGATGTAGGTCTTGATAGTGGCTGCCTTGAAATGAATGAATATGAATATGAATTACTCTTTGGTTACCTATTAGAAAATTATAAAACTTTTCTATAAACTAGGATATCAGGCTGAAAGTGAATTTAAACTGGGGTATCAAGTGAGAAGTGAAACTCAACTATGAACAGCATGTTTTTTTTCTCCACATTTTAAGTTATCAAAAGTTGCTTTTTCAACAAAATCTTTACGATACCACTTTTTTTCCTCAATTTGATAACAGAAAAATTTACCAAGCTGGAAGAATTGATTTTATGAGAACTCAAGCGTCTCCATCAAAATTGTCTAGCAAATCTTTTTTCACTTATATTATTCCACAAATCAGTATAAAATCTAAGAAATAATGGAAAAAATTCGAAATCATTGATCTCATAATACAGAAAATTTACTCGACCAAACGCTTAAAAAGTTACTTAAAACTGAATGCGATTCACCTGTACTTTTTAACTAAGTCCAGGTAGTCCAGGTGGTTTCTAGCAAAATCCATCCCACAAACGAAATTACACAGGAATGATATCTGCGTATTATGTTTCCTTTCAAATTATAATTCTCTGAATTAAAAAAAAAAAAAAAAATCTGAGAAAAATTGGAAACAGCTGATAAAACCCAAAATCAGCAATCCCGCAATTTAGTTGATTTACTTGATGTAACACTCAATGAGTTACTTAAAATTGATGCAATGCACAACAAAACTAAATAAACTCACATTCTGAGAGAAATCTATCGATCAAAAAAAATCCCTCCGTGCTACACTATGATTATCATGATGCTTCTAATGGTTATTTATTATTAGTCCGAAGAGATTATCATATTGTTTTTGTAGTTTATTTTCTATTCTCATACATCAAATTATCAGAATTATGAAATTCCTATGATAATTATTAGTACTATTATCTATTATACTTTTGTTTTCTTTTTTTCTAGTATTTTTTAGTTTTAATGCAAGGAATCTCTTTTTCATTCAAACAATAAAAACTATTGATTTTTTCTTATCAAGTTTTCTCCTGATCACAAGAAACTTTGTAATCATAGTTGAATTTCAACTAAAATAAATGCTGTTTATATTTTAATATAAAATGTTTTATATAAAATGTTTTATATAAAATGTTTTATATATAAAGTAAGAATATTTAAATTTATGTTCAAAATATGAATAAAGTGAATGAATGTTAAAAAAAATTGCATTTTAACTTGTTATACTATATATTATCTGCATTATACTAAATTTATAGTTAGTACATGTAATCTAACTAAAAACCCAGATTGAATACAAAATACATCGGTAGAGTAACCAACGTTTTTGGTGTTAAGGTAAACTAAAATTCCTTACAGTGCATATAGACACATTTTTATTTACTGTTATAAATTTATTCATTTATTGTTTGTTTATTTACAGAAAACACATATTTTCAGGGGCATTGGTATTAATTTATGGCTTCGCGAAAAATTTTCGTTTAAAACAAGCACATTTTTTTTAAAGTTTTTGAACTAATTCCTTCAAACCTCTGTTATTTTAAAACTTTTATGTAACTTTTTTTTTTTTTTTAGATTACATCAACACCAAAAATGGAGGCAACTATACATCAAGTATTTTTTTTACTATGTACTCATGCAAGCTAGTGAAATTCGCATTTATTTGCCACATTTATTAAAGTCTTTTTTTTCTGAGATAGGAAACACATATTTAAAATTTAAATTAGTCTTCATTAAAAACCTATGACCTACTTGGAATTAAAAAAGCTTTTTTTTTATTGTTAAAGATGAAAAATTAAAGGCTGTTGGGGCCTAGTTTGCAATGATTATTCCTTTTATAATTCAGAGAGGTTAGGGTCGTTCCTGGTTTAGGGGATAGAGCGTTCGCCTTCCTATGGGGAGAACCGGGTTCAAATCCCAGCAATGGCTGGTTGATAGGAATTCCACATCCAATATGTACCGACCACAGTGCTGACGTAAAATATCTTCAGTGGTAGATGGATCATGGGTTAGAGTTCCCGTCAGGCTAACAATGAGAGGGTTTCATGGTTTTCCCTTCCATGTGATGCAAATGGGGTATAATTCATTAAAAAAGTCCTCCACTGAGGCAAATTTCTCCCACTACTTGATCCAGAAGTTCCTTTGTGTTCTGGATTGGGTTCAAAATTACAAGGCTATGGAGTCGAACATTAGTAGTCGTAAATCCAGAAAAATGGATCTTCTGTATAAATAAAATATAAAATAATTTAAAGAGTCTCATATTTTGGAGGGGTCCTTTTTTCCTCATCGATAAAATAGCATAAAATTTTCATATTTATTTATTGAAATGAAAATGTTACCTTTTACCATTATATTATTTAAAATATTAAAATAACAGTCTA
The DNA here is from genome assembly GCA_949128135.1 of Parasteatoda lunata. Taxonomy (NCBI): domain Eukaryota; kingdom Metazoa; phylum Arthropoda; class Arachnida; order Araneae; family Theridiidae; genus Parasteatoda; species Parasteatoda lunata. The sequence goes on from OX421971.1 coordinate 67,411,187, forward strand.
GAAAAATGACATTCAAGACATCTTCAAAGTTTTTGATTGTTTCTTCGCCCGAAACTAGTTTTGTCAGAAAAAGTAAACACCATCCCTGGGGAAAGTAATCATTTCATAGAAAGATATAAGTATTTCTTCGTCGTATCTAAGCCACTCTAGTATAAAGATGTCTTTGATACATTGTGAGATGTATGGAAAAATAAAAATGTTATAGATGACAATATAACAAATAATTTTATTTTCTTTGTTTATAGCAGTTTATTATTTTCAAAATCAGTATTTTACCTTATCTTTAAAGATTATTAAATACATTAATCGTTTTGCAGCATAATTAATTAAAGCATATTACTTCGGGCATAGCTTATCTTTAACGTTTGCTTCAATAGCTGCATAATTGAACATTTTTGTATAGTATTTGAATTTTAATAGAAATATTTTATGCTTCGTTGAAAGAACCTTGGGAAAACTTTAAATTGGATTGATGTTGCATTCAAACTTAACCAACTGTTTCAATAATTGAACCAAATATTATAATTTTTATGATTAATCTCGAAGTTTGTTTGTGTATTAAAAAACAAATTTTAATGTGATTAGGAAAATTCTGAGAAAACATAAGTCGAAATATATTTTTACGATTTTCAATTTAATCAGTTTCATGTCTTCAGCTGTAAGTGATATGTTCTGAAAGTTTCATTTTCTGCCAATGTAACATGTTTTCATTTTATTTATGATTAAATTTTAATTAGAGAAATAAATTTACAGGAAACTAAGGAAATAAACATAAATTGACAAAAATGGATTCAAATTTATGTACTTTAAATTAAAGAACATGCAAATAAATATAGTCCTTCACCTAAACAATTACCTAAAGTTTTTAAATTTAACCTTGTCTCTAATATTTAATGTGAAAAATTTTAATTAAAGCCTTATGTGCACTTAAAAGCGTGCAAGAAGAAAAAAAAAACTTTCTTCGATCAAAATGTCACATCAAAATTTTGAAACATTACCTCAAATAACTGAAAAATTTAAAAGAATGGTCTAGAATACGCGAAAATCCACCAAAAATTTGTATTTGAATCGTAATTAATGTTTTTTTCCAAACACATTGCTCCCCTTTTGAACAAAATAAAACGCTACAATGCCCACAATTGTAACAGAATGAATTTAGACCCTAGAAGCAAAATACGAACTATGATGCAATGCTAAACTATAAGTACAACACATAGTATTCAATGTTTCACATATTCTAATATTAAAAGTTATGTTTACTGAGTTCTCTACTGTGTTTCAATTGTAATCAAATCAACATAACAATCGACTTAATTTTTAAATACAAAAAAATATATTTTTTTATATTATTCACGATATTATTCATGATTTTACATTATTCCGAGTATCACGATGGATACGCATTCAATTAAAACTTATTTCTATATTTAAAACAATTACGGGAAATAAACAAGTTAAAGAATTATATCAAAAAATTAAATTTGAAATATCTTATAATATTAAAGAAAAAAAAACAACCAGATTGAAATACTCACTAATTTACGTTTTATATACTTGCTACGGAAAAAAAAACCGAAAATACTTAGTTCCACACAGTTAAAATTTTCATTCTGAAATTACGGTAAAATAACTGGCAGCGGTCTGTCCATCCGATTTACCGTAAAGTTTACGGTAAAGAACATTTTTTTCCTTTAAGTTTTTGAAACTATTTACAAAAAAGTATGGTTATAAAACCATGAATACAAAATTGTACGGTTTTATAAGCATTTACTACTAGCATTATTCAAAAACTGAAGGGAAAAAAATTATTGAACTGAACATAGGAGCTCGGCCTTTCGTAAAGTAATGGGCATTGAACAGTGCCGGACACTGGAAATTCTTCCCGTGTTGAAGGGAATTGAGGAAATATTGTAGTGTCAACAATAGGGCTCAAACTCCAGCTCAGTCGGTCATGAGATTCACAGATAATCCCGCTCGGCTATGGTGTGTACGCAGTTGCAAAGAACTAAGTAGCTTCATTAGGTGGCTCTAGTTGGTGCTATAAAATTCTGGTTGCTTAACTGTATTAGGTAAAAGCAGTTAATAAACAGTTTTTCTTATACTTAACAGTTTGATTACCATTTTATTTATGGTTATTTGACTATTTTGATTAAATATAGTAAAATAACCATTCAATAAATTGTTATTTAACTATTTCTTCTAAGAAATTTTTAACAGTGCATTGGTAAAATCTAGCTTTTAGCAAAATGCCTGGACAAAATAACGCAGTATACTTTATATGGACCCATTTTCACCGTTTACAAAACCTTTGTGGCTATACCTACAAAAATGGCCCGTTTTTTTTTTTTTTTTTTTTTTTTTGCAGACTCTCTCCGTGTATTTGACCGTTTAAAGTTATTTTTAACAAAACAGTTTTTTCGCTATTTTTCGCCCTAATCATTCAAATTCTAGTTTTTGCCATACAGTTTCTCTTATTCTGAGATAATATATTTTTTTTTTTAAATGCTCTCATTTTGCTGTTTTCTTTTCTGGAATTATTTTATGGTTTTGAATATAATATAAATTAAATTGCGATTCAACTTTGGTACTCTACCTGATTATTTTCTATCTTTAGATATAATTTTTCTTTAAGTTAAATTGCCAGACTGGTATGGGAAAATATAATTTTGAACGTTTTTGTACTCAAATATTATTTTAATAAGTAAGACGATTAAGATAAAGACAGCTTAAAATTTCCCTTTATAACCAAGTGCTAAAACTGCCATGCCTCAGAAAACAGATCCTAATGAGGTAACTAGATTCGAATTCTAGCGTTAACTGATCGTACGGATTCCTACTGCTCTCAGCTCATGCGTCATTACTTTTGTCAAAAGCCAACCCAAACGTATGTTATTTAAATTCCGGAAAGAAAATATTTACTTTATAAAAGATTGCGGCTAAAACGGGAGCCTTCTTATACTAAGATCCCTCCATCTGCATGCTTCATTACTTTCATCAGAAGGCATAATAAAACAATCTATTTTATATGAATGAAACAATTAGAAATCATAATACTCAATCTTAATTTAATGAGATTTAGAAATATAATGATCAAAATTTCAAACATAGGCAATAAAAGAAAGTCAAATTTTTACGTCGAAATTGCCTATTTTTACCCTGTTGGATACTTAAAATCGTCCCATTTTCACCTCTGAAACTATTCGTCTTATTTCTATTTTGTTTCAATAGCATTTTACTCACTTCATTTCTCTATATTACATGATAAGAATTTTTTTTCTTTATATTTTTAATCATTAATTTTAATGAAAGTTAAATAATTAGTTAAGATAGTCTTTAGTCTTTTAGATTAAATTAATTGTTATCACTTGTTACACTTCAGACGTTTAAGATGGGGTTCATTTTTCTCAACTGCACTAAAATTTTTGAAAAGTCCCTTACTTTTCTATCTCTTCTTGTCTCTGCTAGGGAAGAAGAAAGAGAAGAATCTCCATGCTTCATTACTTTTGTCAAAAGGCAACCGAAACGTATGCTATTTGCATTCCAGAAAGAAATATTTACTTTAAAAGACATTGCGGCTAAAACTGGTGCCTTCTTATACTAAGCTCCCTCCATCCGGGAAATAGAAAACTTGCATAAAATATGCATCTTAAATTTAATACCTCTAAGAAACGCATTTAAGTTTTATATTTAATAAAAAATATTTTAAATGCTTTTATGATACTTTTTTATTTTATTTATTTCTTGTGCAGGTTTTCACATTTAGTTGCAATAAAAAAGAGGAAAATACATCGGGGTATAATTTACATGTTTTTAAATTTTTAACAGCAATTAATGTCCTGGAAAATTATGTAATTTATTTTTGCGCATTATAATTTGTGATAAGGGATTAAATCAAACGTATACCATTATTTTCATTGAGTTTAAGCAAATTTAGCCTAAAAGAAGTAAGATATTTGAACAAAATTTAATTTTCTAGTCAACAATAAAAGCTCATTAAAAATTTTGACAGTTTACATAAAAAAAATATAGTGACATTAAGACACATACCTAAATCTTAAATAATCATATGCTTTAAATTATGCATTAAACCCTCAAACTTAATACTTTCAACTTTTCAAATTCAAATAAAAACGTCTTTTATGTTGTTTAACAAAGATAAGTAACATATCCGATTCAAGATTTCAAATAAATATTGCTTTAAATTCAGCCAAAATCACTTTTATAAATACTTTTGATAGATATCTGTTAATGATACATGCATAATAAATTAGAGTGTGATTTACGATGTTAAAGGATGTCTACATGCTTTTGTGTGAAGTCTGATGAAAATAAATTTTAACGTTTCACCAAATAATTGGTGACAATATAGCTGCAACCAATATAATAAGATACTTGGTAAGAAATTTAACGGATGTCTTGAAGCTGTAAGAATCACTATTTGTGTAATTAAACGTTGAATTAAATTCAAGGTTTTTCTTAATACCGACTTTTCAGTGAGACATCGAACTAAGTTCAAGGTTTTACTGCGAATGAAATTTTAAAGGAAAGATTGAATGAAGATTTAAGTTTTTGTTCAGATCAATTTCACGGTGAAAGGTTGAACCACATTTCAAGTTATAATGTAAATATTGGTCTACAAGATAAAACAATAATTTAGTTCAACGTTTAGCACGATAGGGCTTTTAGGAGTGATATAATTTCGCACACAATATTTTACTTGAATTAAAAATTTAATTCATTTTATTTAACGTTGAACCTTGTTTTTAAATATATATATCCTATTTTCTTTATACATAATCCTGCAGTTCAACGTTGGAAAATATTTTTAATTATTAAATTTCATAAATGTATCGATCTTTAATAAATTAAATATATTAATATAAACATTTCTCATTGAATTAACTAAAAAATATTATGAATAACAAGTTGGTTTTAATTCTTATAAACTTTGCTTACCAGATAGGAATTGGAACTTATATGCTGAAATATTAAAAAGAAAAAGAGAAGATCTGATTCAAATTTTGTTATTACTATTCTGTTAATTCAACCAAAATAATTTCGTTAATTTGAAGATTCAACTAAGCTTTTTTCTTCATAAAAAATTTTTGAACTCAAGAAAAGAAATATTTTGGAACTTTTAAAATAATCTTGACAGTTACCTTTCCCATTTCGCCATTAATAATACATAATCAATTATATTTTAATAGTAAAACTTATTATTTGATATATATAATTGCCTATATTAAATTGTTAATTTTACTGTAAGCTTAATTAAAAAGAATTGTAAAAGAGCAGTAGAGAGAAAAAATAGACAATAAGATAAAGGTTATATTTTATCTACATTGTACATTTATGTCTCGGTAATTAATTGAAAAAAAACATATTGTTCTTAAATCTGTTTCTTTTAGAGATATTTTAAAAACAGTAGTTCCTTAATTTCTCACTGCTCGGTAATTTAACGTTCAAAACAAATCATCCTCAAACATTCAATTATTATCTACCACAGCTAAATATTTGAAACACACTTCTCCAGCTTTTCAATGAAAAACTAAATTTTACATAAGGACATATTTTACTATAAAACATATTCAGAAGAAAAAAATGAAATAAATGAATGAAAAGCTAATAGGTATATTTTATGCAAAAAACTTATACAGCATGTACAGCAGCAAATCATTTACAGTAAAATCAAAAATCCAAATACAACCATCATATCAATCTGATATTATAATAAGAAATTTGGTAACAAAATTCAATTTGTGTTTTGAATAATAGTTCAAGTTAGTTCTCCCTAATTTTTTTTTATTTTTTCCATGTTGCTATAAAAGTTTTATCTGCAAATAAAAAAAGTTGTTATCTTAGAAAGTCATTACAATATCATAATCCAAAGATTTGGAAAAGCAATATTTAATTAATTTGCAGAAGATTTGACAAATTTTTGTTAAATCTATGAGTCAGTTTTAAATTCAGGTCAGTTTACATGTATTACATGCATTTACTTATAGTGTTAATGCATATCTACAGTGCGCAAAACAAAAAACGGACCCCCGTTAATATTTTTTGATCTTTTGATCTTCACATTCTAGGGCTCATTCTTAATGACTCGAAGGGGTGACTTCAAATATGCTAATTAATTAGTGTAGACGATATTTTAAATTATGAGATCAGAGGCAAAAACGTACTTTCTCTGAATAAACAATACATTTTTTCGACGGATTCAGATTTCTGACACCCAAAATATAGCGGGTAGCCACAATCTGGGAAATATAGTCCCAATAGTTTGGTCAAGAGAAGTTTGAATCGCTTGATTTCAATCAGTGATTTGAATAACTTAATTTGAATAGTGATTTTAATTACTTGAATTCAAACTCTAAACTGAATTGATTGATTTGATTCACTGAGCAGGATCATATGATTTGAATTAGTGATAATCATGGAGATTATGGCTCCTAAATTTTTGGACTAATGGCATGATTGTGTCAGTGTGGTCATGGGTGTTTGCGTTAGAGAAGAAAACAACGAAAACCTCCCTGGATTAATTCATTGAAAGATGAGGGTTGCAAATCCAAGCCTACGCTGGTTAATAAGATATTATTAGTGCTAGGGATGCTTTACTAATTGCGGTTATAGGAAAATAATATACTTATATTGGCACTAAGGCAATTTTTTTTTCTGCCCTCCAAAGTAAAAAAATACGAAATTGTATGTAAATCTGAAGTTTCACAGGAAGTAGATGTTTCATATTTTTAGAACTTTGAATTTTTTTTTTTTTAAATTTTGCCAATATTCATACAAAGTTAGAGAAGCGTATTACTTGATTCTCTTCAAAAGTATGCAAAATGAAGAAAAATGGTCAGCATATTTCAAGCGCTCAGAAACGGAAACTCATTTTCAAGACCTGTCACAGTTAAATGAGAAGCAACAAATGTGATTTTAAATATATAACGTAAATTTGCCAATAAAGCCAATAAAAATCTAGAAAAAATCAAACTAGAAAAACCACAATAATCGAGAGAGACAAAGAATAATAATAAAAAAATAAAAAAACATGGCAGAACATGAAAAACTGCTGTAGCCGAGAGGGGCAAATCCGGGTAAAATGCATTTCAACACGTTATGGAGACGTGGTGAGGAACTATTTTCGTTAAGAAGACAATCAGCATTGATATGAATAAAACAAGTTTCAAACTTTCTTCCTTAAGGTATTCCCATCAACGTTCTTTGACTTTGGCTTTTTCAAGTTTAGGCCTTGGCACCGTTTTTTTTTTCCTTTGCTTCAACTCTAACTTTTGGGACAGTGTCAATCAGTATGGACCCTCCTTATTCGTGATATTCTACTGAATTAGCATTGGAAACCATCCAGTTTGAACTGTAGGTTAGAATTTCTGATTCTTAATTAAATTAATAAAAACAAAAATATCGTTGAAATGATGAAATTCTCTTTTATTCACAACTCAAGAAGTATTCATGGGATCTCGCTGGTCTCATATCTCAAAATTTAACTCACCAACTTCATGCATAACAAAATTAAAAAGGAAAAAAAGAATTCTAAAAAAATCATCAAACAGCAGGTACATATATAAAGTATTTTTTTTTCCAACTCTCAAAAATAAACTCACCAACTTAATGCAAAACAAAATTAAAAGGGAAAAAAATATTCTAAGAAATTATCAAACAGCGGCTGTCGCCATAGCAAGGCATGCAATGACGACGCATGCGCACTGTTTACTATTACTCTTGATTATTGTAGTTGAAAAGTGTGAGAACGCCATCAAATCTAGACCAAAAACCATTTCGCCAATGGGTAACAAGATATTACATTACGTAGAAAAAATATTTTTTATGCTTTTATTTCTTATATATTATTATCATAAGATATGGGATGTAGAATATTTTATATATATAGGTTGAACTCCAACCCACCCCAGGGGGGCATACGGAGATAAAAGTAAAATTATTACAATAAACATTTCTCTAAAAACTAAAATTACAATAAAATTTTGCCAAATGACAGTGGTGGTGATTAGTTAAAAATGGATACACTATAACACTTGACAATTTAAAAACATGTTTTAAAGACAATGAAATCCAATGATGCCGTTGTAAATGTCGAGAATTAAATGATTATAGTAGTAGGAAACAAGATATAAAAAATCTCAAAACTAAAATCAATGAAAGCTAAAAGTCCTAAGTATAAGTGTCTAAAGTAAAAGTCTGACTTTAAGTCAATGAAGTCTAAAATCAAAAGTAGATAAAATTTCAAAATATAAGGCTAAAAGTTGATTAGTAAAAATAAACGATGACATGCACTATTGTTGGTTCATGACTGGGGTCAGTTGATCTGGGGCTAAAATGTCCTCGAGGGTTTGTTTAATAATTTGAGTCACAATTTTCCTGCAGGTCAATATAGCAGAGAATTGATGTTCCTCTTCGCAGTTATTCATGTGGGTTCCACGAAGTGCCCGGAATCTTGGACAGTGCTTAATTAAATGTTTAATGTCCTGTCTCACTCCACAGTAATTGCATGAAGCTGATTTTCTGAAATATTTTTGTTGATAGGTCCCGAACTCTCCGTGGCCAGTAAGGAGCTGGTTCAAGTAAAAATTGGCCTGCAGGCGCTTTATGCTAGGGTCTTTAAAAAATTTATAGGTTTGTCTTCCCTTGTCACTAGACCTCCAGTCATCTCTCCAGCGGTTAAAAGTGATGTTCTTAATGTAAAATTTAATTTCACATTTTTCACCTGGGATCTCAAAATCAATCTGGCCAAGCTTAGTGGCTTCCTTAGCAACCCAGTCGGCCTCTTCATTCCCTTCAATGCCTGAGTGTGCTTTAATCCAATTTATATTATAGTTACAACTCCACATGGCTTTGGTGTCTTCTATAAGTTTGAGGTGTTTACGTGGGTCCTCCAGGCTCAGGAGTGAAGAAAGGGAATCTGTGTAAATGTTTGCTATTAAAATGTTTGCTATTAGAATATTTTATATATCTGAGATCAGAAGTAAACTTTTTAAGTTTCATAGAAATTGTTGCACGGCGATACGAGATTAAATAAAAGAACTTAGTTGTCTCTGCATGGCAACACTTTTATGTAGTCGTTTTGTAAATAAAGGCAGATGATGTTCTTTTTCTAAATACACTGAGCTAGAAACTTAATTACTTTTACGCGAATTAACATCTGGTGCCGAAATACTCACACGAATCAGCGACTTAGAACTACGACAAAATACTGGCAAGTTATTTTTACTATTACAAAGTTTTCTATTACAAGTTATTTTTACGAAACTTTTACTATTGCGAACCTGAAAACTGGCCTGATTCTAATAACACTTATGAAGATTACACTCACAACTTAGAATTAAAGAAGAAGAAAGTGCAGACTCTTCACACTGTCTCAACTCTGCCAATTATCAATGCTGGAAACTACAGCTCTTACTTTAAATTGTTACGCGTGACATCTTGGGTTTTTCGCTTTATTCACAACTGCAAAACACAAGAGAAGATGGTTGGTGAATTGAATGCCACGGAACTGAATCAAGCTTGCAACTATTGGGTACAAACCGTTCAGAAGGAATCATTTCCTTTAGAATACGAAGCCTTGTCGAAATCAAAGTCACTTCCCAAGAACTCAAAAATAGAAAAGTTTAACCCACTTTTTGACAACAACTTAATACGTCTTGGAGGCCGACTACAATTTTCTGACTTATCAGAATCGGAAAAACACCCCATCTTAATGGAAGGTTCTCACCCTTTTACAAGTTTGCTCATACGCCACACACACTTAAAAATGCACCATCTAGGAGTTAGGATTGTGCTTTCTCAGCTTCGTTCTAAATGGTGGATATTAAAAGCAAGACAAGCCATTAAAAAGGTCATACACACTTGCCTTCCTTGCAAGATACTGAAGCAAAAGCGTGGTGAACAAATAGAAGCTCCATTACCTGCTGAAAGAATTCAAAAGTCGACCCCATTTGAAACAACTGGAATTGACTTTGCCGGGCCCCTCTATGTTAAAAACGAAAAATTGGTTACGAAGGCCTACATAGTCATATTTACGTGTGCTGTAACTCGAGCCATCCACTTGGAAGTAGTGTCTAATTTAAGCACTGGTGTTTTCTTACTTGCACTACAACGGTTCGTATCTCGACGTTCCCTTCCTCATACTGTGTACACAGATAACGCCACAACATTCGGCGCTGCAGACAAGGAGTTGAGGTCCTTGTGGGACATCATATCCTCTTCCAAGGTACACCAGTTTTATGCTCATCACAACATGAAATGGAAATTTATCGCCTCACGAGCGGCTTGGTGGGGAGGATTTTGGGAGAGAATGATTGGTACTATCAAACAGTGTCTGCGGAAGACCCTTGGTAAAGCTTGCCTAGACACTACCAGTCTGGTCACGGTTCTATGCGATATCGAAGCCGCCGTGAACAGCAGACCAATTGTCCATGAATATGGTATTACGGACGATCCGGACGAAGCACTGACACCCTCTCACTTTCTGATAGGAAAACGACTCACAACTATCCCATCTGGCCCATCGAGTTCAGACTCTGATTTAACACGCATATGGAGAAGTCGTCAACATTTAATGGACTCCTTTTGGAAAAGATGGCAGAGGGAGTATTTGATGGATTTGAGAACATTTCACCATGTGAAGAATCCACCAAAAAAAACTGAAATCCGGGTCGGAGATGTGGTCTTGTTGCAGGAAGACGTCCGACCTCGGCACACTTGGAGGAAGGCGCGCATCAAGTCGGTGATTTTTGGCCGTGACAGCAAAGCCCGTACATGCATACTGCGAGTAAATGGAGGGACAATTTCCCGTCCCGTGCAGCTGGTCATCCCCCTGGAGGTCGACCAGGGCGGGGAGGATGTTGCACGGCGATACGAGATTAAATAAAAGAACTTAGTTGTCTCTGCATGGCAACACTTTTATGTAGTCGTTTTGTAAATAAAGGCAGATGATGTTCTTTTTCTAAATACACTGAGCTAGAAACTTAATTACTTTTACGCGAATTAACAGAAATACTACTAATAAAAACTGCAAAAGTGATAAGAAAAAAAAATTATTCGCACTCGACCAGATTGACTCTCAATTTAGAAAATAAAAACAATCTATGATATTTTGAATACAATTTCATTTTGTATTTAAAATACCAGGCATAATGAAAGTGAAAGCAGTGCAGTATTAAACATGTTCAAAAAACCCAACCAATCTGAAACTTATTTTTCTAAACTACAAGAAAAAACAGATTTCTTATTGACAGTTTTAAAAAAAAATGTTTACCTGCATATTCTGCTTATTTACTTTTTGCAAGAAAATCAATAACAACAACCTTTCAAACCCGGATAACATTTTAATGCATGCACTGTGACATTTTTTTTTCATTTTAAAAATTAGTCTCCACAAAAGAAAGCATCTTTTGACAGGAAATATCTGCGAAAAAAAATTAGGAAACGCTTTTAGTGACAAACCAAATGAGAATTGATTCTCGAAAGTAAAAAGTTGTAAAGGATTTTTTTTTTCAAGCTGATGTCTCTAAAAACGATTTATCATCACGATAAAACCACCATTACCTTATTTTATGTTTGTTCCATCAGAGTAGTACTGTAAAAAATCCATATAACTTCATGACACACCACTTCTTATCACATTCGTGAACAAAGGCGAGAGAAAAAAATCAATTTACTTTGAATTTTTTTTTTAAATGTGTCTTTTCAAACATTTGCATACTTTAAATATAATTTAAACCAGTAAAAATGCATGTTTGCTGAACATGAAACGAATTTAAAGACATATGGAATTTTTTGTGCTTTTGGGCAAATAAACGTAAGAACTTTAGTCAAATTTTTAGCTATATTTTTATTTATTAAAATAAGCTCCTAGCTAATAAGTAATTACAAGGATAAATTGAAACAATTATGGTTATAATTGTTTACCCGCAATAAAAATCTTCATCTTAATCATATGTATATTATTTATATATATATATATATATATATATATATATATATATATATATATATATATATATATATATATATATATATATATATATATATATATATATATATATATATATATATATATATATATATATATATATATATAATTTTTTTACAAAAATATTTAAGGTTAAGTTTTAATTATAAGGCCAAAACTATAATATTTTTTTCAGTATTGTTATGATTCACAACGAATAATATTTTGTATAATCTGTTTCTCCAAAAACTAAACTCAGTGGCACGACAGCCCATAGAGGGCCAAGGCCTACTGTGCCCATCTCAGTTTTCTTGACCTTGGGCTCTGGGGTGCAGGAGCAGATGTTCCGGTTAAGTGGTCAGCCGAACGCGGAAACCCCAGTGTTTAGTTCCAAAGCAGGCTTGGTACCCATTTTATCGACCCACTGAACGGATGAAAGACTGAGTCAGCCTTGCCCTGCCCGGGGATCGAACCCAGGACCTGTGGCATAGGAGCGCGAAGCGCTACCACTCAGCTGCCGGGGTCCAATCTGTTTTTCCAATTTTATCTAATTATCTTTGCCTTTGTTGACAAGTATTCATATTTTAATTTAAACTGTTTATTTCATTAAAGTCTGATAATAATAATTTGAAACATATTCCTGACTACTTTTATACTATTAAAAAACAGAACACTTGAGTGATCAAAAAGAAAAACAGAAGACTGCTGGCTAATAAATAATATGAAAATTGTTAATTGTTAATTTCTTTCTAATGTTTTGATTTGTTTCTATTTTATTTTGGTTTGATTTTTTTCTTTATTTATCATTTAATGTATTAACTTTAAAACAAATATAGAACACTACAGACTTTTAAAGTATCTGACTAGCGTAAAAATGGTTTTAGGCAACCTTTTTTAAATTGACTTTATTATAAATTTAGAATTCATTCATTTAGAATCCTGTAATCTTAACTTTCGAAAAATACTTTACTTTTGTTTGTACTCCAATGATTTACTAAGCTATAGCATTTTTTGTCGAATGTTATAAAAGTAGATAGACTAATAATTTTAAGTTTAGAATGCTTTTATCTCTAAATCAAATTTTTTCACATTTAACAACATTTTAAACACGATATTTCATGTTGTTTTTAAAATAATTGTCTATAATTTTTCATTAGTGTTTATGATTATAGCACACAGATTGTGAACTACAGACTAGGAGAAATAAGTAGATTTTTTTATGCATGTTTTTCGCAAAGACAAGTACGGAAATATTTGAAAATTTGCTTTTTTAACTACTTACTTGATGCCTAACTCAGTAATATATGCACCTGCTTTTATGATTAAAAATCAAACAATAGTTTATAGCTTTCTAAATAAAATCGTCAAATGATTCTTTGTTTAAGGCGATAGAAATTTTTTTACAGTTTTTAGCGTATATGCAAAAGAATGTCTTATTTTTACCTAAAAATAGCCGATGATAATAAAAATGATGATAATAATATTATATTTTTTGATAGTTTTATAAGTTTTTACACAGAATAAAACGAATAAACTAGTTTTTAAAAGTTTCATATTAAATTTTTAAAAAAAAAGTTTTCAAACTACTCGGATGTCTTAAAAAATAGTGTCTTTTGATAAATAATTCAGAAAAGAAGAATAAAATGTGCCGAAATGGTTATCCAATGAAAAATCTTGGTCATTTTAAATTGCTTCATTAAGTTTATCTCAAAAGAAGTTTGTTGGCAAAATGCCGAAATGGCTGTAAAATACTATATCAGTATTAAATTTTCTTCCTTACACATGAATTTTAATATAATCGTTCTATTATATACTACACCTCACGTTTAAATAGCGAAATTGAAAGCGATCATAATTATTTCATATTTCAATATAACCTTTCTCGTTGTATTTAAGAACAAAGACTATTTTAAAAGGTAGGCTTGCTTTTTAATATCAATATTTATTTATTCTTAGTATTTTTGAAAAAAATTATATCATTCATAATTTATTAAACTTGTGAATTATGAAATATTTTTAGATCTTCGATCGTCATGACGTAATAATATAAACAACACTGTCATAAACACTGATCTAGTCCAGCCTCTGGCATGGACATCGTTTTTTATGTAATTTAATTTTTTAAACATAATAGTTTTCATTTTAAGAAACCTTACATTACTTATAGATCACCCTACAAATTTAACGGAAAAGAACTGACTGTTTCGTAATATTGGAGAATCGTATGGATGAAGGGTATAAATATCTTTTTTGAAGTAAGTTGCATCAAGTTACGACAACGATTGCCTATACTTTTCTAGATATATAAAAAAACTAAAGTGAATTTTCAGATTAAAAAGGTTTTTAGGGTTATTTTTGTTTAAACACTGAAAATTAAACATCCCCGATGATCACTCTTCGGGTTTTTCCATTTGAAGGCCGCCTTCTATCATCACAATCTATTCATTATATTATACTGATAAAACACAGATGTACATTTCGAGACTGCAGTATTCCCCGAATGCCAACAATAGGGCGGGGTAGGGTTAAGTTAAATTAAATTTAATTATGTTTGTTTGGAAGTCATTTATTTATTTAGTTTGATTGATTTTACATTTTTTGGAACCCGCGTGTTTTATTTAGATTGATTGAGATTTATAAATAATATAAATTATAACTCATTTATATATTAAAATAATTAATAATTCAACAATAATATGCAATATTATTTATCACTAAGCGCGAAGTCTCTTACTGCAGGTATAGTAACTTCCAACAGTCTTATCAACAGTACAAATAATACTAGTTAAGGGGCAATATACTCCTTAGAAGGTGGCGTGAAAGTATAATTATTTAAAAATGTATCGAGTAAGATTTAAAGCAATTTCAAAATTATAATTTTATATCCATTAAAAACCAATTTAAAAGCCAATTTCAAACTAAATAAACATGTAAGTATACAAAAACTTAGTTATATTGATTAATGCGTAATAAATGAAGTATGTTTCTTAAATTTACATGCTTAATGAATTCATACGAACAGTAAGAACATGATTATAGTAGCCCTATATCTACGAAAATCATTGAGTTGCTAAAACTATGGTACTTAATAAATTTATGTTTTTGGGTATTTTTGCGTTATGTCACCAAAAAATGTAGACTTCTACCAACCATTTTTTTAATCATTTATAAGCACATAGAAATAAAATAAAAAAAATTTAAAAATAAAGTAAACATATAAATAAAAAAAAAGAATGAAAATAAATAAATAATATCAATTAAAACACATAAAAAAATATTTGAATTTCCTTTCTTCCAACTATCTGAAAAGTCAATATAATCGTCAGTTCTTTGAAAAAAACAATTTTCTTTTTTTGGAATGGCAACACATTTAATTTTAATAGCAAATAAAAAAACGGGACTTAAAGTAAAAACGCGAATTTTTAAAGAATTGGCTTTTAGAGTTTTTTTTATGTTTTTTGATCAAGAAAAAAAAATCTGTGAATAGTATTACAATTTCAAAATAAATGGAGTTTCACTTCTTAAAATAATTCGTATGGATAAAATAAATAAATTTGTTAAGATTTTCTTAAGTATTCCCTTAAAAATATTACTACAACTGAAAAGTTATTATTGTATACCATTTCGAATTATTAACGTATTAAATATAATCATTTTTGTTATATATAAGATTATTATTATAAAAAAAATCTAGCACGTAATTTATGAAAAGATTTCAAATAATTAGTATATAATTAATGCAGCATTCCAAATTAAGATTACTGACAAAACACACAGGGAGAAAAAATTCTAATAAAATTACTGTACTATTTAGTTTATTTTATATACTTCTACTAAAAACATAACTCTGGCAGTAAAAACCAAAATATATAGCATTTTAGCCATTCTTTTGGTAATTTTTCTGATAGTCATCCGGAAATTGTGTTTTTTACAATTAAAGTAATAAATACAAAACTGAAAAGTAAATTTCACCATTTAACTGAATAAATAGTTTTTACTCCATTCTCTAAGAAATCATGATAAAATTAAAAAATTTTACCACATTAACCAACTTTTATCACATATGAGAAAAACCATAATTCGTTGTTATTTTCACCTAATCATTCCCAAAAACACTCTAGTAAAAATTACCGAACTTTTCGGTGTTCTAATAAAACGGAAATTATGGTACATTTTACCATATTCTGGTTGACCATATTTTTTTCACAGTACAAACGTAAGATCTAATATTTCAAAAAATAAAAAAGCACACTTAATCTTAAATAACTAAACCTTAAATACGAGTCAAAGCCAATGAAATACAAATACGTTAGAAATCTTTCAGTTGAAAGTCGTTGGTAAAATTTAATAATTAGATTTTTCATATAAGCTTTATTGTAAACAATTAGATATTCAATCCTTTTGCAGATATTGTTGTAAGATCTTAAGAGTTTTGTACATTTTCCTATAATATTTAATTCAGTAGATGTTTGCTCAACACACTTTAATTTACAAGTAATAAGTAAAACAGTATTAAAGTACCTAAGAAATAGAATCAAAAATATAAAATATAAAATACAAATAGTCAAAACAAATCCTTTATCTAAACTGCTACTTTCACTATAAGAAAATAGCTTGATAACTTACCGGAAGTACAATTAAAATAATTATAATTCTCTTAAATCAGGAAATCATTCCCGATTTTAGGTTGTGCAGCATATTAACGCAGTAATAACTAAACAAAAAGTCTGTCGTATTATAACATGCATTAATACTTTTTTATTTTTCAAATCTATTCTTAACTTTAACACTTCAAATTTTATTTTAAGTCATTTCAAATTTAGTTCAATTTGTCTTTAATCAAGTAAAAATTTTGCAAAGATAATATCTATCTCTATTAAAGTATTTTTTATTGCAACTGCATTAAATTTAATTATTTATAATCTCTACAAATTTGTAATATTTCTATAATCTTTATTAGCTTTACAATGGGCAACATAAAAACGGTTCAATAATGATTTTTAAAAGAAGTTACTTTGCATTTCAGTTCTTTATGGGTGATATTTTTGTGTTTATTTTCCAGAATCCAAATTCTTACAACAACCAATTTACCCTAGTTGTTTCAAATCGGTCTTAATGATTTTTAGTTAATTTCTAGAATTACATATAGCTTTATCAAACTATCCTGCTATCTCTGTAAAATGTAAGGTCACACAATTTAAGTTTATACACTGCAATTTACTTAATGCATTTCAGAGATAAAAGGCATTTTTATTTTTTAAATTATTAGATACAAATACTTATGCAGCGAAATATCTTTATTGATTTGGAGATAAATATTCAAAAAGTAATGCGATTTTTTTAAAAAATAATTTAATTAGCTTTATTAACCATTTTTTATCCTTGCTAAAATTTGAGTCCAATTTGGTTTTTAAAAAAAATCTTTTGTCGGAAAATGCTATGCTTCGCACAATGTCTAATTTTTAAACTGTAAAACTGTAGCAAGTTCTCATACCACTGAATATAAGTCAAACTGTAAGACATTTCAGTGTATAGTTGCCACAATTTTTGATGTATCGGTAAATAAATACATTTTTAAGTACAGAACTGAAGTTATCCGGCAGAATATTATATAGAATTGACAAAATAACAACTGTTTAAAATAATTAGGACAATTATATTGCTAGAAATGAGATTGTTTTTCAAACGATATGTTTTACAATCAACCCATAAATAAATTCGAATGTGCATTGCAAGTAAAAAAAGATAAAAAATGAATAAATAAATAAAACTATAACAGAGAAAAAATAAACAAGAAAGTAACTGCATACACTGTAAAAAAAATTTAGTTTATCTAAACTTTAAAAATAGTGTCAACTATGCACCAAAATTTTTTACACTTTAAGTAAAAATGTTCAAAGATCAAACAATTTTTTTTAGTTGTAGAGTGAGAAATTGGCATTCATTGAGGAAGTGTCTTTCTTTCAATCATATATGATGCCCAAAAGGAAAACTTAATTTTACTCACAGGCTGCTTACTAGCAGGCAACAAATGAAATTTAAACAGACATTTATTTATTCTAGTATGATGACTTTAAATAAACAATTAAATCTTATCTACTTGTTCTAAGTAAAAATAAACAAAATAAAAAAGAAAGAATGTATTCGCTAAGTGAATAGAGCATAACACTATATTCGTATTATAGAATATAACGTATATTCACTATATGAAAGAATATAAAATCACTAGGTCTTCGACCAAGAAATGTATTTTCAATGAAAACTTTTTTTAAAAACGCTTAGTAAAATTAATCAAGTAAAAAAATGTAAACATTAACTGAAAAATATAAGGAAATATATAGAAAAAATTCTGTATATACTATGGCAGGAAAGTACTTAAATAAATTTTACCAATATCATCGATATTAATTAAAACTAGGAATAATGCACGTTTAGATGATAAATATGTTTTTAAAGTTAAATTAAAAGTAGGTAATGTTTATAGTTTAAAGGCAAAGAAGAAAATAGTTTTTGCGAGAAATTTCTATAGAAAAGTGTAGTAAGTCATAAATTATGTCAGTTTTAAATACAAAATTTTTTGCATATAAACAAAAACTACAAAAAATTTCAATGATTAATCTTTCAAAAATAGAGTGCTTTTCAGGTAGCCAGGAGTAAGAGAAATGTCGCCAAAAATGTAGGCTTTCGAGAACTATTTCATCATTTTTTTTTAAGTTAACCATTCAGACCCAAGAAAGGTATGAATCATGAAGCGAATAGAGTGTCTGATTCAGAATATTCGTATTTGAAGTTCTTTGATGGTTTAAATATCAATATATAAACCTTTCTATTTTTAAATTACTTAAAATCATTTCTATCGCTTCACAATTCGGCGATAAAAAGAGACGACTAACTTGCCATTGCAGTTCATATATATATATATATATATATATATATCAACTGCAATGGCAAGTTAGTCGTCTCTTATATATATATAAAGAAAAGGTAAAAGAAAACTTATAAACATTTTAAGCATTATTAAAAAGGTTTTTTATTGATGTTGTAATTTGATAGCATAATGTTTTAATAAGATTTATATTTCGTAAATATAATGTTTTATATACTATAAATTCAGAATCGATTTAGATAACAAATGCATCTGAAACTGCGTTTTTAGATTTTATTGATACAAAATAGCAAACATTAGCTATTTAACAAAACTTATGTAGAAGAAATAAAAATAAAACTCTGTTTACTGTACATATTATTAGCTTATAACTCATAAACATAAATTTATTTAAGTATGAGTATTAAGTAATTTTTTTAGCATTTAGCATTTTCAGTATTAAGTAATTTTAGCATTATTAAATGCATAAAAATTGCAGCTCTAATTGCATACCTTAGAATACTAACAAATAAAAAGAAAATATCTTTAGACGAAAACGTTTCCAAATAGTATCAATACTTGTAAACAATAAATTGTAAAGATATAAATATCTAAAATATTAGTAATTAATTCAAAAACGTTAAACAATTTTTGAAGTCTTATAAAATTTATTCAAACTGCAATTAAAGTTGCATAAACATAGAGAAATGTGAAAAGAAAATTTCTGAAAGCTGATTCTGAAAACTATTTAAAAAAGCACCTTCACATCTAATACTTGCAGAAAAGAAATCATGAAAAAATTCGCGATTTGTTTTCCTAGTCACGATTGTTGAAAAAGTCATATATTTCTTTTGTTTTTTTCTCTTTTTACCGAAACAAAAATGCGTGGTAACATGCACTGATCGAAAAGCTCGCTTCCTTCTCTCGGTTTTTTTTCTAATTAATATTTTTCCTAGATACCTTTTCCTTTTAAAATGCTTCCATTTGTTTCTGTTTCATTTTTTTAGATCGAAGATAAGAGAATGTAGCGCATATCCCTGAAGGTGTGATAAAAATGATAAAAATAACATTATGAAGAGACATGAACCGAAAAGAAACTTTGATATCATATAAGTCTTCCAAAAAAATGTTTTTCTACTCTTCTTTCAGATGTGATGGATGATAAATATTTAGAGGCGAATAAAAAATATGACGGTATATTAGAAATGAATAGGAAAATGGCAGTTAAATATGATTTCTTTATGAAGATTTCATTTTGAATGACAATAAGAAGGTTTTTTAAGAGACTAAAAAATTTATTTTACCAAACATACTAGCGTTTTGCGACTGTTGAAATATATTTTTAAGACATTTTTTTAAACTAAACTCAAGAGTTAAAGTTTGGAGTAATTATTTAAACATTGCAGTCAAGCAATAGAAAAAAGAAAGGAATTATTTATATTTTTGTCTATGTTACCGGCAAAGTTTAAAATCCGGCATTCTATAGAATGCCTAGGTGAAGTTTAAAATACATCTCCGATTCGTCAAAATGTCATTCAAAACTGACAAATTCAAAACGTCATTTGAAAATTTTGTTTCCCTTAATGAGAAAGGCATAAATTATGTTTTGCACAACTTTTTATTTTTATTTTCACATTATGAGTAAATGTATACTGGGCAATGGCACTTGACCTTAAAAAAATATCAGTGTAGGGTATACCGGGGAAATGTATACCGGGCAGTGGCACTGAACCTTAAAGAAAACATCAGTGTAGGATATACCGGGTAAATGTGTACCGAGCAGTGGCACTTAACTAGACCTAGTATATATTTCGGACACTTACCTAAGGTCATACTAGATCTAGTTAAGTGCCACTGCCCGGTATACATCTGCCCGGTATATCCTACACTGATATTTTTTTAAGGTCAAGTGCCATTGCTAGGTATATATTTGTCTGATACTCCAAACACTGATGTTTCTTCTAATCTATCGTCAGTAAGCATTAAAATATCGAATTAATGTAATTATATCCACGAATAAATTAATATCAAATCAGATGTAATAAATATTTCGGACATTCACCAAAGCGACTATGTGATTGTCAACATTCACCGGTGAAAGTCAACAACCACCGATTTCGGTCATTCACAGTAACATGCACATCATTTACATAATAACCTCATCAGGACGTTTTTTTCATACTTTGCCTAAATAGCATTTGTCATTCTATGGAATGCCTAGGTATTATATACAATGCCAAGGGAAAGTATTTAATACTTCTCATATTTCATACTTTGCCAAAAAACATCTGGCATTATATATAATACCTAGGCATTTTATAGAATGGCGGCGTTACATACTTTGCCGGTAATATATACACATAAAATTAATTTAACTAATCAAACATGCACGGATAATTTTGTTTTAAAGTTAATTTTTTGTGATTTATTATCTACTAATCAAGTATCTTAGATAGATTTATTTCCTTTTTATTCAGGAAAACTAAACGCTTTTATATAAATTGAAAAGCAATATCATTGCTAAAATATGAAAGTGAAATGAAAGTGCTGTATTTTTTAAAATTAAAACTATCAGACAATATAATAGACAATATAATAACAGACAATATAATATGATATGTTTTAAAGTACCGTCAATATCTGAAATGCTGATAAGTAACCAGTTAGCATGGATATATATATATATATATATATATATATATATATATATATATATATATATATATATATATATATATTGCAAAATTATGTGAATATTATATTTTAATAAGAATTGCTACGAATCACACATAAGTTTAAAACAATACAAAATCAATAAAAAAAATTTAACTTCTGCGTTTACTTCTACTTTTTATAATTCTTTCTAAACTGGAAAACAAGTTCATTTAAATCGAAATTTCTATCCTTCATTTTATCAACGGAAACGCGGAAATGAAGGTTGCAATTTCCTGCGAAGCCTAGAAGAAAGTTTATATTTTCTTCGACCTTGCTTCCAAAAGAACATGATTAACTTCGATCTTTCGAAAAATTTCAACGACTGCAAAACAATATTATTTTGCAGTCTTTTTATCTTTTTAACAATTTTACTGAGCCAACGGATGCTATTAGTCACGCCTTTTACTGTCTTATTTAAAATAACGATATTGTTAGAAAAAGTTCTACTTCTAACAAAATTTATGTCCTATATCTATAAAACAATCTGTATTCGTAGATCGTCAAATGTAATTAAAATTTGTTTCCAGTTATTTTTTTTAAACATAAAATGTTTATGTAAATGATTTTTAAACGCAATACTGAATTACTCAGAAATAAATTTAAAAATTAAAAAAACAATAGAGCTCAAATGTATATTATTTAGCATGTATTATAAACTCCAAGTACATTTTTACATATTGATTTATACATATATGAGATATTTTTATTATTTATTCAAATTATTATCTTTATATTTATTCAAATTAATATTTTTATATTAGTTCAAATTTCTTTTTATTTTTTGCCTAGTTTAATTTTTAGTTTGTTATGTTAGTTAGGTGCATGTCAATCGCATCTTTTCAGAACCTTTTGTCATTTGTTTGCTTATTCCTGACATTTGGACAACGGTCGTAGGTGGAAATTTCCTCCTAATCCAAATCCTAACTCCAAATCCTAAAAGTTGTTCAAACATTTCCATTAGATCACTCGAGGGATACATTTGAAAAATGGTATATTTTTATTGGCTTATTAACGATTGCTCTAAATGCTGTAACTATTCTGTAGACTGTTCTGCTTTTTGTTTGTTCAGATATTCAAAAGATATAACAAATATAGTTCCTAGCTTACCGCTCTGTTCGAGCAAAAGCAAAGTTTATTGCACGGTCTTCTATAATTAAGTTTTTTGTCTGGTAAATTAAAGGATCAACGCCAGTGGCATCTGTTGACTATTACTTTGTTTATAGTTACGCTTTTGAAAGGTGTTTTTATAAAAAAAAATACTTTAAAATGAACGGTAATTGAAATTAATAACAATAACCGAATAAATGATATATATATATATATATATATTTATATATATATATATATATATATATATATATATATATATATATATATATATATATATATATATATATATATATATATATATATATATATATATATATATATATATATATATATATATATATATATATATATATATATATATATATATATATATATATATATATATATATATATATATATATATATATATATATATATATATAATTTTATAATTTATTCAAGTGCACATGCAACAAACATGCAATTTTATAGCTTAATTATATTCTAACTGATTTTGGCCTTAATGACATTGGTTTCCGGGAAAAGTTCTTATTTTAATTTTATTATTTAATCTTATTATTGATAATTGTCATTATTTGGGTGTTTTAGAGGTTAAGAAGATTATAAATGCGTAATGTGACCTTTTAATATCAGTCTTTTAACAAAAAAAAACTAAGATATCATGATGGAGAGCGCTATTATACGAGCAGTTTATGGAAGCAGTTAAATATAAATATTTACCTACAAATTACGTATAATCTCAATGTATAAAATTCAAAGTTTGTTCGAATTCACTAAAATTTCACTAAATTTCTATTTAGAACGGTCATTCAATCAAATAAAATCAAAATGGCATTAAAATATAGCACCATAATTCCCAATTGTAAACTAACAGTTAAGAACAATTTAAATCTAGTGCAGATTCTTCATATATTTTCCTTTCATAAGGAATAAAATGGCATGTCTTAAACAAATTAAAGTACATCTTTGAAAAATCACTTGGCAGAAAATACTTAATACATCTTAACTATTCATGCCAATAAAATATTTCCTAAACACGAGTTTGTGTTGTTCAAAAGAACATTACTCTTAATTATCATCCATAATATAAGCTTTTAATCCTATCGTTAAGCATAATTTAGAACAATAAACCATCAGCCATTGACGCCCCTTGAGAATTAAACCCACTATTTTCTCTAATGAACCATCTCTTCGATTTTCCATTCCATTAGCAACAAAATAAATGAAACATCAGCCAACTTTAACACAAGAGGTATACAACTCACTAATTGTTTCAACAAAATAGAAATCGTTCCCCAAACTATCA
This sequence comes from Parasteatoda lunata, assembly GCA_949128135.1. Lineage (NCBI taxonomy): Eukaryota > Metazoa > Arthropoda > Arachnida > Araneae > Theridiidae > Parasteatoda > Parasteatoda lunata. The sequence continues at coordinate 67,435,169 of OX421971.1, forward strand.
TAATAAAATTCATACGAATAAGAAAGCACAATTTATGCACCAACCCTTATTTTGGAGGGATGCGTTTTCGAAGTCTTCCTTTCGCAATTCTTTCTTTATCTAATCCTTGACTAATGAGTCTATCTTCTAGCGCTATCCTTTTGCATTTATTTTTTTTTCCAATAGTTATCTCACAACGAAAATCTAATCCTCATGACGAAACAAATATGGGGATGGAGAAGAAGATTTTGAATGCTGCTTAATAATTTGGAATGCAACTACGAATCAGAGGTGGTGTGATGAGTTGGGGTGGAGATGCAAAAGGTTTTATCTTGACTTCTGTAAAGGAATTCGTCTCATTAGCTAGGCATTAAGAAGGAAAGACGCTAAAGTTTCTACTCAGATATTATGTTAATTATTTTCTTTGGGACAGATATAGCGGGGGAAAATGATTGAGATATAGTTTATTTCTTTGGTTTAGGCATTTTTCTTTCCTTACCTATCCTCGCTTTCTGGTACTGACGCAGTAATTTAAAATTCATCCTGATTCCGTTTCGAGAGAAAGTGGGTTTCAACCATTAAATTAACAAGTGTTGTATTTGTATGATTATCCCCGTGAAATTAGGATTTTTTACTAATGGATGGGGCTTAAATAGTATGAACTTCGGCACTTTTATAAGCGGTACTGCTTTTTACGTTTCTTTTCTCCAAAATAATATTTCTCAATATAGTAGCTTGTCTTTTTCTTTCTGAATGACTGTATCATTATTTTTGGTATAACTTTTATGTGTAATATTAATTGAAAAATAATTTCTTCAGAAAAGAAAAGCCTCGATTTAAAATAACTCTGGAATCTAATCTGTGTTGATAAACTTCACTTGGTTTATACACCATTTAAAAATTAAACCTGGTAAACCCAACATTTTATATAATTTAAGGGAATTTAAATTCAGAACAAAATTGTTTTACTAAAACTAAAAAGCTTAAAACTAAATTTTTGTCTAAAATAATCTTTTTGTTTTATTATAGGCGAAAATTATATACGACGAATTATTGCGATATGGTCTATACCATGAAGTGCAGGATGCTTACCAGAATGTTATACTTGTAATCTTTTGATTTCCTGCAGATAAAATAATTTTAAAAAAATAATAATTCTATTCTATTTTTGCATTAAAAATTAAATTTTTGTATCAAAATTGGTTTCTAAGTTGATCTTTCAAGTACTATAAACATTTACAATTGTTAAAAAACAAAAATTAAGAAAATATACATAATGTGCTCGCTTCTAGTACTACGACAAAATATTAATAGGTATTGTAACTAACGTTTATTTTTCTAAAGTTGTAAAGTGTAAAACAAGAAATGTTTTAAAAAAGCGTTCAATTTTTTAAGGCAAAAGATTTTTTTAAAAATTAAATACTTACATGCTAATAGAAATTTTTTTTTTGTTTTCTTTATTTAAAATTTTATTATTTACTTAATATTAAGAAATAGCTAGTGCCTGCATCTATCACAACAAAAAATGAGCATTGTTTCAATTGATTAATCTGTGAATTATATATATATATATATATATATATATATATATATATATATATATATATATATATATATATATATATATATATATATATATATATATATATATAAGTTCAAAATGAAGATAAAACAAAGGTAAATTACAGACAAATGAAAAAAGGGGGGCGAATAATAATAATAATAATAAACAACTGGGGAAAGAAAAAAAAAGAATTAATTAAAAGAAAAAAAGAATTAATTTAAAAAAAAAAAAAAAAAAAAAGAGGAAAAAGTTTTTTTAAAAAACCGGTGTCAATACAATAGTGTGAGGAGCACTCAAAAAAATTTTTACAAAAATTACGACAAATAAAATAAAACACAATAAGTAAAAATAACACGTAAAAACAGAAAATAAAATAAAAAGGATTTTTTTTTAGTGCTCTTCACGCTATTGTATTGATATATTTTGCTTTGGCTATATTGATACAATATTAGAAAGCACTCTTTTTCGGATATAATCGTGTGGGCTGATGAAAAGATTATATCTTTTATTTTCCGGTTTTTTAAAAAAACTTTTTCCTCTTTTTTTTTTTTTTTTTTTTTTAAATTAATTCTTTTTTTCCTTTAATTAATTCTTTTTTTTTCTTTCCCCAGTTGTTTATTATTATTATTATTCGCCCCCCTTTTTTCATTTGTCTGTAATTTACCTTTGTTTTATCATCATTTTGAACTTATTTTATGAGTTCTATGTTCTATTTACTTGCAGGTTATGCGCAATAAATTATACTTATTTTTTCTTATTTATTTATTTTTTTTCCCTTTTCTGGTTTTTTTGTATTAATTTATTTTGCTGTATATATATATATATATATATATATATATATATATATATATATATATATATATATAAATTTAATTTCTTAGCAACAAAAGAATTCGTAAACTCTTTTTAAAGCGTTTATTTTTTAATTAAAAACATACGTTTTCGAAGTATAAAAAAAAATTTGACTAATTGAAAAGTATTAATATTTTTTCACTGATCTTGTCTATTGATAGTTTATCATTTTTGTATTGCTACTTAAATTCAATTATTTTTTACTGTATATATAAAACAAATTGTAAAAGAAATTAGAAAACAGTATGAGTAAAATGTATAAAAGAACTTCTTCTGAATATTTTGGTGGTGACACATTATTATAAGTGAATTGTCGAAATAAATTTACCAAAATTACAGAGGATTGATGATCGCATTTGCTTGAAATTCATCCTTAAATAACACGAATTTATCATCAGATAAAATCGAATTTAGAATTGACCTCCATACACCGAGAATTGTATATTTAGCGGATCGAATTTAAATTGCCTCCCATCCCCAAAATCTTCCGATGAAATATTTTGAACATAAATCCCCAACGTTGTTAAATTTCTACGCTTTCATATTTCCCTACAATTTCGATAGGAAAGGGATTAAAAAGGATTTTCCAACACTAAATATGCATAAAGCTAATATTTTGAGAGTGAGGGGCTAATCTTTGCTTGGCAGCACAGCTTGCATGCAGTCTGAGAATTTCTGAGATAAGCATAAGTATCTTAAAAATTCAACAGTGTTCATGAACTGCGCGCAAAGTGTTTCTTTTAAAAAATATACATTTCACAACAATAATAAATACACGAACAATTATTATTGACATAAATAATTTAGAACTTTCCAATGCCTGAACTTTCCAAGTCCAATGCCTGAAATGTAAATTAAATAGATAAAAATGAATAAAATGAACACTGATTTACTTTAGTGGAGAAAACAAATGTTATTCTTTCCATTTGCCTAATTACAATTTTATTGATATTATTTGTTATTAAATTTTGCTCATAAATGAGCATGACTTACAAATCCTTGTCAAACTGAAGATTAGTTGTTTCTTTTTACTTTTTGCTCCGACACTCAGGAAAGGTCTGTGGACGTCTATTGGATATGGTCTGTGTAACATCTATGAGGATGATCAAAAAGCATGCCATCTCAATTTTGATCCTCTGTAGAAAGGATGGCATCCTTGCTTTCGTAACCCGAAGACTTGCGCGCTTAAGTCGAGTGTACCATAAAGTTGAGCACTTTACGGTAGAACATTTTTAAAGAAGCCCCTTGACTGGTTGATCAAAGTGGTCACCCACCCGCTCACTGACCACTGCTAGTTTGCTTGATTTAGGTGTATTACTTGAAACCACGTTTTTATGACTAATCCGCTGTGGTTTAACGCACAATCAGCTTCATATATTTGCGTAACTCAATGACCAATGACATAGTTCCGCCAAATTAAGTAATTACTTAATACTTTTCGTCGTATTACAGCGGTATGATCTCTATAATGATACTATTAGTTAAACACGGAATATCAAAAATGTATCTGTCGATAAAATCGTGTAGAAAATAAACGTCTGCCTGCGTCTTCAAATTATTAATCTCTATAATGATCACGCCACAATATATTTATTGGTATAACAGCAATTGTTATGTATTACACGAAAATAATATTTATAATAGAATATGAGTGGCATTACTCTATTGTTGTCAAAATAATATAGAATTAAACTTTTGAATGAATGGGACTTATTTAAAAAATTTGTGCATGCCATTTATCTGCAGAAAATAAAAAACTTAATTTTTAAAACTGAATAATTTTTAATACTTGAAAAATTATAATTGACGTTACTTTCAAGTACAGAACGTGAATTATTAAACTCGTTATTTAATTAAAAAACAATTAATGGTACTTGTAGAAAACGTTTTTTTTTTATGTTATTTAGAGTGAAATATTTTAATAAACTAATTTTTTTTTAAATAGTATAGAGAAAGTATTTTTATTCCAATTGTTTCTCTCTTATTAACATAGGACATAAAAGATTTTTTTAGCACAATTATGTTAAAAGTATCAAGTACAACATTTGAAAGAAAAAATTTACTTTTTTTTTATATTTTTAAAGTTCGGAAGAACAATCTCTTCGAATAATAATTTTGCTCGTAAAATTTTTCATTCCATCAAATTTTTCTTTCAATTTTCAGACAAAAATATAAAACATAATATTTGTCCAGAATGTCGTTACGAAAAACATCATTATTTTTTGACAAAGAAAGCGATTCGCATCTCCGAGGGAAAAAAAGAAACAGTTTTTATTGAAACGAAAGCAGCTTGAATTGAAATAGAAGTCAAAGACAAATATTTATGTTCTTTATGACTTTCTAGTTTGAAATTTCCTACATTTTAGATTCTTTTAGTATTTCCTAATTTTAAAAAAAAAATAGTAAACTTAGTAAATAAAATGCAATATATGCATTACTGTGTAGTTAAGAGAAAAGGAATTTGTTAAAAAAGTAATTTTCGAGAAACTTAACAAATGAGTTTTAAAAACCATAATCTTTGTGAAAATGCGTATTTTTAGAAAACTCTTAGAAAACCACAAATATAAAAGCAAATTCTTGAATATGAGGCTTAGGAATACTGTTTGAAAAATTACGAGAGGAAACAGTAAAAACTAGTCCAAAAATTATGCTATACTAGTCCAAAGTCGTTGTTTTGCACAATATTAATAAATGACAGAAAGAGCATGATGCAGATAAAATGTTTAGGGGGTCACTGTAACCTTGCAACATTTTTTTAAATATAAGTATCATCATTCATTTTGTGGATGCTTTACATGCTCATTTAACTTATAATCAATAATTTATCCTCAAAAATTAGTTCAACTGTTTATTTTTTTTTTAAATTTTAAAAAATATTGAAAAAATTCACATTTTTTAAATTTCTAAGGCTTTTTTATTTTAAGATATTTTCAAAAAAAAAAATTTTTCTTTGTGCTGGCATTATTCATTTTTACAATTTTGTGCATTCATTTGTTGATATATCAATTAGAACATTTTTAATAGATTATTTTGTAAAAAAGTAGAAAAAAAAAGTTACAAAATTCCTGTTAGGTATGTATTACATGTTGTAATAATTGTAATACCTCATAAAGTGCTTATTTCATGCAAAGTTTACATAAGTGTATTATACTTAAGATAAAAACGTTTACTTCAACGCTTTATCTTAAATAGAAAAAATTCCTTAGAGGTTTAATTAAGATTAAAACACAAAATTATCATCTATGAGTAAAAGCACTTTAAAGTCTATCAGCTGATCAAGTTTCTGTTATAAGGGCAATCTAAAATCATTCATAACTCTTTTAAAAGTTAAGATAAAGAGATGATTTTTTTCAGTGCATTTGAAATAGTTTAAAGTTTTATTATGAGCAATAAAAAAATATCAATATTTTGGTCATTTTTTTGGTACTATGATCGCTTAAAATATTTAAATAATATTCATGGTGTTTAGTGTCCCAATTATTTTGTTGAGAAAATATATTGTTAATAAAAATGCCAGTAAACCTGAGTAATTTAATTTAATTAAATGCAGATAAAATATATAAATAATACTCATTATGCTTCCTTTCATCATTATGTTGCTGCGTAAAATGTTGCTGATGAAAATATCAATATAGCTTATCAATTAGTTTTACTTGTATGCTGATAAATTGTTTAAAATTTTTAGATGATTTTCATGGTGTTTTGTCACCATTATGTTGTTGGAAAAAAAATATTCATGACAATGTCAATAAAGCTTATTAGTTGATTTTACTTACAAGCAAATAAAATTTTAAAATATTTAGGTAATACCTATTATGATATTGAAAAATTATGTTGTTGAAGTAAATGTTATTAAAGCTTATCAATTTATTTTACAGATAAAGTGTTTAAACTATTTAAATTATACTCATAATGCTTAATGTCACCATTGTGTTCTTGAGAAACTGCGTTGCTTAATTAAATGGCTCTTTAGGAATACACTATAACTATTAAGACATTTTTGAAAGAAATTGTGTTCTCTATCATTAATTGTGAGAAAGAAACTTCATTCACAAAAAAAGAAATTTGAATTAGATGGACAAGCGCAGTATTTATTCAGTAAGAAACGAACTGTATTCTGTCACTCCCTTTAAAGAAAAAACCAATGAAGTATGCGACTTATTAATGCATTTATCGATTGAAAGACTGTATATAACATATTATAGATAAAAAAAAGTTTAAATTTTAAAATAAGCTATTTGTTCTTATGTATTTTTTTAGCTTTTGTTAAAATTTAAATGCGCTTTTAAATTAATTTACCCTTTGCTTTAAGTCTGTATACTTTAGAAATTTCTCGCTAAGCTCTGCCGATAGATGCAGGAGATACTTAAACAAAAGCAAAATGAACTTTTTCATCAACATAATCTTTTTTTAGCGAAAATATTATCTCGCTCTTTTGTACAAAACCTCTATTCAATAACAAGCGCTTTAATTGAACTTTGTTAGTTTTCAAAACGAGTTCAGTTAATCAATAATTTTCAGCTTTTTTTTCCGTTTAAAATAAGCATTTTTTCTACCTTTCTCGTAAAGATAAAATCATATTCATTATTGAAATGATTTTTTTAACGACATTTTCTAATGCTTATGTAGACTGCTATTAGAGGAAAGCCAATCTATGAATAAGTTAATTTCTTTTTTCTTTCTCTTAAGTTGGAAAACGAAATAGTGAAATGAAAATTAATTTTTATTTAGTAACACCAAAAATTGTAATAAATAAATAAGTAAAAATAAATACTTTTTTTATCTTACGCGTGGATGTTTATTTATCCTAGAAATCATCTTGCAAAGTTTAAGGCATAATAAAACATATTACTTTTGATTAGAACTGAGATATTTAGAATAATGCATCTAGAAACGATTAAATGTTAAATCAATCATGTATTACATAAGAGGTTCTCGTTCTGTATTCCACGTAGCAACCTGTACTTCAGAAGAAAAAAAAATTTTAATTCTTCGTGAAAATGTTAGACATGTTTAAAATCAAATGAAAATGTAAAATATATTTAAAAATTGCTCAGTTGAAGCATTTCTTTAATAAAAAGGAAATCGTCATCATTTAATATGTCAGATTCTTCGACAAAAGAAATTCACGTCAAAAACATACCAAAGAATACGACCCATAAAACTAGCCCGAATTCACGACTCATTTAAAAACAGAGATATGTCTTTCAGATTGAGTTTAACCAAGAAAAGTTAAATTTTCTAACAAATGTAACGGTGTCAAAATAATGAAACAGCTGATTGTGAAATTGCATTAAGTGCTTGTGATTTATTTTTAAATTTTTGTGTATTCTTTTGCAATTTGTAATAGGAGATTAGTTCAAGAATAAAAATAACATCCAACATCCTCCTTAAATAAAGTGACGTAGACCTTGTTTTTTAATTATTTTTTTTTTGTAATTTTGTAGTTTAATATATAATTAGTATATATAATAAACTAAACAACATAAAATTCTGAAATGATATGCTCCGATTGAATTACATTCATGGATTAAAAAGTTTGAGAACTTCGGAACATTGCATATGCACTATATATACTGCAGTATATACCAGCTATTCCTAATTGGTGTTTCGTGGTATCCATGGGTTCCTTGGAGTAGTTTTGAGAGCTTAAATTTTTTAATTCATTAATATTTTTTAAACTTGTAATTATATTTTTAACAAAATTATAAAACATAATTTCTTTGAAATTTTGGTTATCTCAATGAAATTATTTAAGTAAAATGTGTGTAAAAAAGAGATTTCAAAATCTCTAAAAGTAATTAAAAAGTATTTATCGTCGAATTCTTCAATTAAAAAAATTGACCACCGTAAAAGTTCTTTTTCAAAAACCATAATTCAACTTATTTTATTCATTCCAGCTAATTTATGCACTTAAATCAAATTCAAAACAAATTTAAACATTTTGACATGAAATTTATTATTTTAAGTGTTTTATGGATAAAATGTTTATTGAAAAATATTCTATTCTTCACATTTAATATTATCGAAATAATTGATGACCTTTCTTAAGTCAATATGTTCACGGGTGCTAATAAATTTTAGTCCCGCAGTTGACTGATCGTTAATACACGGTTTCCAACAGATCACCGAAGTCAAACATCACTGACTGATGTCAGTATACGGGTGTGTGACCACTTGGATCAGTCTGCGCAGGGTACGAGGGTGGGCGGTATTGGTTCCCGTTAAACTGTTCAACTGTAAAGTGATCGATTCCGAGCACAGGTCATCGGGATACCGAAGCGGGTTGCCCTCCCCTCTTCCCCCATAAAAATTGTGATGGTATGTCTTTGGATCGTCCTCAGGGATGTTTCCCAGACTGTCGCCCATTGCCCATTGTGTAACAGCCCCCTAGTGTGACGTACATGAACTGAACTGAAATAAATTTATTTATATCTTTGCGATTCCGCTAAAAGATCTTCGGTCATATAGAGTTCCGTAGCCATAAATAAATAAAGAAGTGCAGGTATATAACTATAGTTTTTAATCAGGCCAGTCATATTTAAAAATTCCAATAATTCATTCCCCGAATTATGACTTAAGAAAATAGCTTCTTCTATTTCTAGTGTTACCAAAGAATTCTCAGATAATTGTCTACCAATAGAAACGTGCTCAAGAATGCTCTAGAATGAAAAAAAATAGTTATCGCTTTGATTTTCAAAAGTTTTCAAGCAACTAAAATCAAATCTTTTACATCAAATTAAAAACTAATAAACTATGAGTTACGAAATTGAAACATTATTAGCCGTGAGAAATCTTGTATTTCTATAAATGTGTTAAACTAAATGAAAAAAAAATATATATATAACAATCAAAATGTTATCAACAGTATGAAATATTAAATTTTTTATTCGACATGTTCTAATATACCAAGATCAAAAATAGTTTTGAAGTGCTGTTTTAAAGTAACTTTAGCAGAATTGTATGTGAAAATGTACATGAAGCACTGGCTGAAGCACAACATCCATAGTTTATCGAAATAACCTTAAAACATTTTATAACATTTTGTATTTAATTTTTATGTGAAGATTTAGAGGAAAAAATGCAGTAAAAGGTCATACCGAAAAAAGTTTATGAAAAACAACGTGGTTAAACAATGGTTATTGAATTGCCAAAAAAATTACACATTATAAAAGCTGAATATGTTGTATTAAATTACTTATACGTAGTTAATAAATTATTATTAAATTGATTTTTACTAAAATTACAATGTTTCGAAACACTATTACCCATGAAAATGAAATCATTTGCTCTTGCTTTTATATCTATTTTAGTAAAGTTAAATAAATATTTAAAAAAAAAAATTGTTGAAAACGGAATATCTAAAATGTACTTGTCGTTAAAATCGTGTAGAAAATAAACGCTTGTCTGCGTCTTCAAATTATAAGAAATCCTTTCTAATTAAATCATATATTCTATTGAAGAATTAGATAAAAAATTAAATACAAAAGTTAATTATTCTCCTAAAATTCAATATGTTATTTTCATCGGTACAAAAAAATACTTTATTTTAATTTGGTTTTATGTAATTTGATGATTTATGAGTAATTTTCACACAATCCTATTTAAAACTTGCACCGTGTACCATATAATAAAACTTTCAAAGTGTTTTTACCTAGGCATGGATCACTTCTATGACATTTAATTTAATTATATAGAATTATGAGAAGAGAAATACATTAATTAAAAATTTTTAGCTGAAAAAAACGTGATCAGGTTTACTATAAAATAACGGTTACCACAAAAATTATAAGTTAGAAAAACGGAACCGTTTGTATTAAATTTATTAGTAAGAAATTATGCGATGAAAAGTGAATATTTCAGACCCATAAAATGGGAATCATTCTTTCTTACTTTCATACATTTTTAAGTGTATCCTGATAATTATTTGAGAAATTACATATTAAATGCATTATTTTCGTTAATAAAATCAAACATAGAATAAACGCTTACCGACGAATCAAAACATGACTTATTTTAAAATCTTATATTGCATTAAAAAAACAAGGTATAAAACTAAGTACAAAAGCAAGTGAAACTCCTAAAAGTGAAAATGTTATTACGATAGAGACGGAAACATTCATTTCTTTCAATTTGGTCTTCTGTTTTGATGTAATTCTACCAGATTCCCATGTGAAATTTTACAGTACTCTGAATTTTTAAAAAAAATTTCACGATGTTTCAACTTACCCGTGAAACACTTTTATAACGTTTTTTATTTATTTTTACGTAGAATTGTAGGAAAAGAAATGCGATGCAAAGAAATGCGATGCATGCGATGCGATTAGCCGTTGAAACGTGATAATTGTTTTAAATAAAAATTATGAATAAAATTATAAGTTATAAAAGTGGAATCTTTTGTATCAAAATAATTAATAATAAACTATAAGTAAAGAAAGTGAATAATTCAAACGCATGAAAAGGGAATCATTCTCTCTTGCTTTCATACCTTTTATAGTTTGATCTCATAATTATTTAAAAAATTACATATTCAACTGGAATTTCTATAATATTTTCTCAAATAATATCAAACGTTGAATAACTGTTTCCCAACTTTTCTACGCAGAAAAACATGATTTATCTTATATCGCATTAAAAAACAAGGTATTAAATTAAATACAGAACCAAGTGAAACTCCTAAAAGTGAACATTTTATTACGATCGGTACGAAAAAATTCATTTCTTTGAACTTGGTCTTCTGTTTTGATGTAATTTTACCAGATCCCTGTGTGAAATTTTACAGTGCTCTGAATAAAACAACTTTCATGGTGTTCCTACTTACCCGTGAAACACTTTTATGACGATTTTTATTTTATTTTTATGTAGAATTCTAGGAAAAGAAATGCCATATAAAAGGTAGTATCCACTACCATTTCCTTGTTAATATTTAAGTTGGAAACGAAAAACATTTTATGCAACTTTTTTATGGTGGGAAATTTGGTAGGACTTAAAACTTTTACTGTCGGTTAGATTGCTATTGAAATTTCAGAAGAAAGTTTTTTTATTCTTTAGAAATAAATATGTACATGTGTATTTACGTATTTCTATTCAGTTATACAGCAAGTTTATATTTTCTTTAAAAATACTCATGGAATATTATTTGAATGATATTAATTTAGTGTTTGATTTAATAACAAAGCATTATTTAAACATATTTTTCCTTTAATTATATTTCTTTTACTAATGATAAGTAATCAAAAGCAGCCATGCATGCTGTAAATAAAATTTAAGTTATATTTAACTAACTTTTAAAAAAAATTATTTTTAAAGAATATCACTAGTAAAATATATTATTTCGAAATAAATGTATGAACGTATATTTCTTGATTTTATTTATTATAAAAAAAAAAACTATATTATTTTTAAAATACTCGAAAATTATTATTCGAGTATCAATTTAAGCATTTGATTTAATACCATTCATTTAACAGAAATGAATAACAATATTATTTTTAACAATACAAATTTAAATATTAGAAAACTACCATGCATGTTGTTAGGAAGCTTAAGCAATACTTATATAATTTAAAAATGCATAGGAGTATTATTTGAAGGATACTGAAGGAAGTATTAACTTGAATGCAATATTATTTTAAATATTTGCCTGGGCAATCTGGGAAACATTTGTGAACATTTGAGAAACATCATTTCCGAAAAACTAAAATTTGTAATAGTAAGTTCAACTATACTGATTTAAATAAGAATAACATATAACAAAAATAGCATATTTTATTAAATTTTAGAAAATGATTGATAGTATAAATGTTTGCTTGGTGTTCCCAAGGTATGATAAAAACATCAAATTTTTCCCTATTTACAATACTTTATCACACGCTACAAAACCAAATTTTTTGCTGATTTTACAAAAATTAAATCATTACCAAAGCGTTTCCGTAAAAATTACATAGTTTTTTATTCTCATAGAGCCAGAAATACGGTACATTTTACCACATTCTAGTAGTTTTGGTGGAAAATAGTAGTTTTGGTGGAATAGTAGAGAATTCCACATTCTCTTTTTCTCGGTGTGCCGAACACATTACAAATTGGTGGGGAAATAGAACTTTTGTTTTATTTTGCATTAACATATTTATGAGTAAGAATAAAATTAATTTTATATATTCGCATTAGGTGCAAAGAAATATCAAGCATTAATACATATTTGATCTCTGTTTTAATTAATTTTATAATTAACGTTCTTCTTAAGAATGACAAAAGCATTGGTGAAAGTAAGTTTTATGCCTTTTTTTCTTATAATTACGATATTATTCCATTGATAAAATTGCAATTCTTAATTACTATATACTTCATTCATTTGTAAAAATTAGACGTAATAAAAAATGACATTAAAAATTTAAAAAAACTAAAAAAATCAAAAGGAACGATTAAAAAGGCTTCCGAAATACAGAGTATAATTTTGAACATATCAAAAAGTAAATAAGTAAATAAAAGAAGTGTTACTATTACATGAGGAATTTTAATTCATAGTTACTATTAAAACCATGGCTAAAAATAGAGAACATTTTTGTTAAACATTTTACAATTTGTCGAAGGAATAATATTTCTATTGCGGGTACATTTGACCTGGCACTTACGACCTTCGGTAAAGCCATAGGCCATTTCATTTTAAATTTATTCTGCTATTTATATGCAATATTGCCTTTGAGAAATATATTGCAACCTTCTAAAAATGACAAAAGTATTTTCTAAAAAGTGATAATAGAAATAAAAAATTATGAAAGTAAAAGAAAAATACAATAGATGGATTTTAATATGATGGAATATAAGATAGAAATATAAGAGAAAAATCATTTGGAATTAAATATTCGATGTACAGTGAGCCAAAAAAATGATCACACTAAATAACTTTTGATCTAATGATCAGATCTTCCCCTTCTAAGACTCATTCTTAATGGTTCGAGGGAGTGACCTTAAGTATGCATGACCTTAAATACCATAATATAAATGCATATGTATACTCAAAAGGGAGTGCTTAAATATGGAAAATGTTCCATTTTTCACATTATTGAAATTTTTATGCACTCAAAATTGAATACTTAATTATACAAATTAATATTCAAAAACTAATTTAATACTTCACAAAAGTGAAATTTAAATTTAAATTTTTTTTTTTTGAATATTTACATTAAATTAATTTAATTGCCCATGCAATTGCTCAAAAATGAGTACTTTTATCCTTAAGTAAATAAAAATGTTATCATAATTGAAAATTTTTTTGCATTCAAAAATGTCAACGCGCTTCTTTTAAAAATAAGTATATCTACTTGGTGCTATAACAAGTACACTGTACTTGTCCTTAAGCATCCTGTTTTTCACACACTAGACCGCACATGACCAATGCAATAAAAGTACTTCTGCAGAAATTTAAAGGTGGGGATAGCCTGGCTGGTAGGGCATTGGGGCCATGCCCGATAAGTCATAAGTTCGGTCCCCACCGAATGAAGACTCTTCGTGTTCAAAATGGCGACTGGTGCACACTAAATTTGTCAGGGTCATGAAATATTCCAAGTTCTTATAGTAAAATCAATACCCCTGGGGGTACTGGATCGGAGAATGATCATGCTCTGGTTCATGTCTAAATTAAAGTTCCATATTATGTACCAGAGGGCAGAAACCCCACGTTTCGAAAGTGGAAAATTGGATCCATTTATCGCAAAAGTAATTAAAAAACATTGATGTTTTCAGAAACTCTGAGAAATATACTTTTTTTACTTTTCCTTCTACTTTTGATGAAAGGCAATAATACTAACATTTTTAAAACTTTAAGACGATCGTTCTTTGGTTCATATCAAAATTATGATCCGCGGATGGATGGTGTATGAATGTGTCCTTGCAATAAAACGGGATGTAACGTTTGTATGTTGTATCCGATTCATCCTCTGGTATACTTTACAGATCGCCGCCAATAGTCCATTGTACAACGTGACATAAATAAAAGTACCATGCTGCTAATTTCTATCACGAACTTTTTATTAAGTTTAATCTCATTGCTTTTAAAAAATATCCAAATTTTTGGAATACTATGAAAAAGGTTTTTTTTTTTTTTGAAAATTGAAAAGTTAATGAATAATTTTAAATCAAGTTCTGTACTCAATTACAAATATATCTAATAAGTAGACTTACAAATAGCAGTCGCAGTATAATTTAATAAACTTATGTGTGGCGTAAAATATTGTATATAATATGTATTTCCATTGCATACATGTAAATATTTAAGGTGGGGAGATATCTTCTAGAATCTATATGCAATAAAAATGTTAAAACAATTGTTCTGATGTTAATAAATTAAGTATTGTATTGGCCTCATGGTCTTGGTAAAAGATTAAGTTAAATTAGATACCAAATGACAAACATAATTAATAACCTAGGCAACAAAGGGATTTCTCTTTATTCCTTTGAAAGAAATTTTCCTGCCATAAAAATACTTTATTTCACACATTAGCTTTAAATTCCAAAAAAAAAAAAAAATCAAACAGCAATGTTATGTCGATGTGGAATGTATTACCATTTTAGTTAAATTATTGTCACTGTAAAGCAATGAACACTTCGATGGGATGGAAACAAATAATTGGCAACGGGGGAATTAGATTTGCCATTTTCTCTTTCTGACTTTCTTTTTTACTAATTCTCAACCTTTTCAAGAAAAGAATTCCCATCCTCTTAAAAGTGACTCACAAAAGGAATGTTACTAATTATCATCATTAACACAATTACGTCTTCGTAACTTCTTTACTGCGGTTGGTTTGAAATAACAGCCAAATCTGATTAGGGGAGAACGGAAAAAAGATCACAAACAAGTCGAGAGTTGAAGACATAAAAAAAAATATCATGATGGGGTTAATGGATAGACATTAGATAAGTTGCTTTTCTCAGGATGCGATAACTGCCTGATACTTTTTAATGGAAATGGAAGAAAATAAGATTTATCTTTATGAATGGTATTAAATTATTTACAGTACGATATCGAACAATAAAGATTTATTTTCCTTCTAGCAGTTGCAAAATAATTTAGAATGTTTTCTTCTTGTAGCCTAAAGTCAGTATTGAGAATACGCCAAGTGCATGCCTCCCAGCTGTAGCGTAAGTATTGTAAAATCAAAAAAAAATGTGGTATTAAGTACCTTTCGAATTTTGTTTAGATGAAAAATTAATTATCACTTTTATTAAATGAAAAATAGCACTTAAATTTACCATAATAGCAAAACTAGATTCACTGTAAAAAGTATGTGACTAAGACATAGAGACAAAATCAAAATAATTGATCCCCAACAAAATATATTTTATAGTGTTTTACTTTTAAAAGAAATGCTACTAATTATCATCATTAGGACAATTACGTCATCCGTAACTCCTGTACTGGGATGGGCTTAAAATAACACCCTGATCTGATTACGAAAGAAAAAAAATAAGATGATTAACAAGTCGAGAGATGCAGATTTCAAAAAACAATATCTTTATTGGGAAAATTATAAAAATTAGAAAAAATGCATTTTTTTAGAATGAAACAATTACCTTATACTTTTTAATTTAAGTAGATGAAAAAAGGATTTATCTTATCAGTACTTTTATATTATTTTCAGTTTTATAACGAACATTAAATGTTTTTTTTATTCTTTCTACCGCTGAAGAATAGCTTTTAAAATATTTTTGTCTTGTAACTTTTGCGAGTATTATAACTACAAAAGATATGTTAAAGCATGCCGAGTTAAAACTATAATGTATAGCCTTAAAATACAGAATAGAGCAACAAGGGATTTTCCTAAACCTGTGATTATAAATTTTTTACAGCCGCGGAACCCTATAAGATCGAACTTATTTTGGTGGACACCTGACTTTCAGTAAACGTTCATTAGCAGGTGTAAATATGCAAACTACAAAAAAACATCAAAATAATTCAGAAACATTTAATGTGAATATAACTTATTCATTGTTTCGTCAATAAGTTTAAAAATTAGGTTTAATGTTAAGCGGTGTGCAGAGGCTACGTTTTTTGAAGTAGGAGTTTAGTCTAGTAGTTTTTTAAATAAAAGTAATATAAAAATGCATAAAAATAAGACATAGAAATAAACTAAATAAATTACATAAAAAAACTTTATATTAAAAAATAATAGAATATTGGCTGGATATAAACTATAACAAGTTTCAAAAAAACAGTACTGGTAAAATAAAATTCCAAACTAATGTAGCTTCCACGGAACCCTAGGGTTCTGAGGAACACCATTTGGTAACCGCTGGCTTAAACTACACTTTCATTAAGTAATAAAAGAAGCGTTTAAATTGATCCTAGTAACGAATCTAAAATGTTATTAAGGAAAAAAGAAGAAATAGAAAAATAGAAGGGTGTACAGCGGTTTCCCAAAAATGCGAAATAGGTAAAGTAGTTAGCTGTCTAAAACTACTTCAGTGGTTCCACAACAACTTAAATGCTTTAAATTATCACCCATTAATATGCGTTTGAGTTGTCGAATTTAGCGATTTGGAAAGTTTCATTTTACCTTTTTAAAACCATGAAATATATTTTATGTAAAAAATTACAGACCACTAGAATAACTGTGAGAGACAACAGAACGCCCTCAAATTTATTAAACTCTAATAATATATATCAGAAATCGACAGTAAATAACCACTCTCGAACAGCCTACGTAAATGTAAGAAATACTGCGTTAAGAAAAAAAAGAGAGAAATTTTAAGCAAATTAACGCATTTAATAAACTGAATTCAGATAAAAACATTTAAAAACAATATAAAATCATGACAGAAAAATAATCTCGGCTGTCTTTCCAACAGCAACATATTTCACAAAAATATGAAAATGTAAGAAATAAATCAATATGAATACGTTAAGAAAAAAAGAGAAATTTTTAATTTTCCGGCAAAATTAAATTCCTAGTGCACTTTAGCATCGAAATAGAGTCTTGGAGCTGCCATCCAGTGTGGCAGAAACTAGACGTTCAAATTAACATGACCAACGGTATCTCACCCATTGTGGTCATCCTGAAAGAGTAGATACCACTTCTGGAGAACGCACTAGGTCTGCTCATCGGGAAGACTGATTGTGTAGTTCATTGGAAAAAAAAATTTATATATATATATATATGTATATATATATATATATATATATATATATATATATATATATATATATATATATATATATATATAATATATATATATATATATATATATATATATATATATGTGCGCTGTACCAGTTTGAATTGGATTAATAATTGTTTTAGTTTTTTCATACCTTTAGTATTATAACTTTGTTTTTGGATTGTATTTATATATATATATATATATATATATATATATATATATATATATATATATATATATATATATATATATATATATTGCCGCGTAGAATGAAACTAAATCAGTCCAGAAAGTTAGAGATTCATTGAGAACGTTCAGGTAACAAGGTAACTGGCGTTTCGGCTTGAAACAACTGATATTTTATAAGATTAAATAACGGAACAGAAAATGACTAACTAGAGCAGAAATTGACAAATTTGATACGGAAATAATAAACAAAATCTTCGATTACATTTATAGATTTTTTTATTTTCTTCGAGCTCTGAGGATCAAACTCGGTATCTTTGTTCCTCCAGGACTACGACTTTAGCCTCTCCGCAACGCTGACACACGTCATAACATATAATTCCTAATATATGAAAAATAAGAAAAAGTGTTTTGTATTTTTGAATAAATTCTGAATACCTAAAAAAGAATTTTAGATTTTTAAAAACTTTCTACGAATTTATTCTTATCGTGTACCTCACATTTCAGAATGATATGCAAGAAAAATAAAGAGAACTGCGAAAAACACTCGCAAAATAGTTTGCTGACAAGTTGTACGTGTTTTCTCTAGCACGTTTTGCATTGCAAACATATTCTTTAAAAAAAATCTGCAATGAGCCCGAAATCATTTACAGATGCTAAACAGACATCTCGTACCAATTCAAGGAAAACTCGATTTGTTTTTCTATCTTTTTTTTCTCACAAAGAGTATGAAATTTTACGTGAAAGTTCTTCTCAAAAAAAATTACATAAGGGAATAACATCGACCATGTTTACGAATTTGTCGGTTTTCCCTCTGCTTTAAGTTCGGGTATAGAGAGAAGGGAATTTTTGGAAGAATTTCCCCTGAGAATGCCTTTAAACTGCTTTTCTTGAGGGAATAATAAAAACCTTGGATTTCACGATTCCTTTTGGTAGATATAGAATGAGATTTTAAATTTTTAAAAAGTTTGTTTTCCACCGACATACAAAGTTTCATACAATTTCTCCGATTGCATTTTTTTTCCAAATTATAATCACTTATATTTTCTGAATGGCATCAATATTCTTGTTGATGGAAATTTTATCTAATTTAATCTTGTATATAACTTCAGCAAAAATTTTACCGTTTTATACATTTAAAATTTTTTACCGAGAAAAAAAAACGTAATTCAAATTACTGGTATATAGTATATAGTAAAAATTGCTGCGTTTCTCGCTCTGTGCAAACAACAGAAAGCTATAGTTACCGAAGTAAAATTTTAAATTTAATGTGGTATAATTTTTGCCGAAAATCTGTGGTAATTGTAAAATAAACAATGAAATGTGGTTTTCTAAGCTGTGTTAAAATTCGGTAAAATTTAGTAATTTTACCATGACACTTTTAAGCATGTCACAGAAAATATTTATTCGGTTGAATTAATTTTTTATTTTGTATTTTTTTTTATTTATTATTTATTTTTTTATTTTTTTTGCTTAATTTTTGGTAGTAAGAATCCTAATTTTTATAGATATTTTTTCGGAAATATTACTAATGTAGCATAGACAAAATAAAAATCACCAGATGAATAGTTCAAATACAGTATATTTTCGTTTTATTATCAAGAGTTATTGTTTTGTTACCGGAAATGTAATTATCATACAGTACGGTAGTTTTACCAGAATTTTTTCTTCGTTTAATTCTGTATTTATACCAATCTAATTATTGAAGGACATAAAGTTGAGGGCGGTTGAAATCATGCAAAACCTCAAATGTTATCCCAATAGCCTAATACTGGATATGCCAATAAATAAAAATTAAAAATTGTGTCAAATTTGACTAATATGAGAAGACACATTTAAATTATCACATTCGCTCTGTTTTCTTTAATCTCTAAAACCTGATAAAACAAAATATTGTTATCCATGTTTTTGGTTTTGTTTATCTATTATTGCACAATAAATATGGAATTTTCTAATCATAAAAATTGCTTCATTGATTAGCCCGTGCAGTGCTATTGAAAAATAGTTTTAAATATCGTTTAACATCTCAATTTAATTTTATGAGTAAATTTTAAACCATACCATGATATAAACCATGTATTTATATCAAATTATTTCGATAATTTGCATTAAATAAATTGCATAAAGACAATAATTTTTAAACATGTTGCTGAATTTCTTAAGGTCTTTTCGGATGGATAAAATTGCATTTGTTTATTCTTTAAAAAGCAAAGCACTGGTACTTTAAGTGTAGATTACATTACTAGTTACGGTTACTGGTACACAAAGTTTTCCCAATTTCAAAACCGATGACGATGATCATAATAACGTTTTTGTATTACGCATCGGTCGCCATTATTACCATACTAGGTGGTTATCTTCGATCTTAAGCTGTGTGAGATTAAATTGTTTTTGGAAAATTAAACTACTGCAGCTCAAAGGGACAGCTCAGAACCTTAAGGAGGATTTCTGAGCTAAAGATCCGATATAAGCCTCAATTATAACATTAATTTTTCAGTGAAGTGAAAAGATAAGTCATATAAAGATCTTAGGGTTTCGTAGCAACACCCTTTAGATACATTTGATAATTTTTCTAGCCCGAAATAATTATAAATTAAGATACAAAAATAATTTGAAAATGATGACGAAATAGCAGTGCATGTTGAGCTCTCATGGACGAGCGCAGCGTGATCTCCATACTGAATCAGATGGTACCAAAAATCAGAGCGTAGTTAAACGTTTTGTTGGCTCTAACCTAGGCCACAACGATTTCCAACAAATTTAAAAAATTGGTCAAATATTTTTTGCAATGCAAACATCGCACTTTATTTTATTTATTATTTTTTTTTTTTTGAAAAATAGTGTTTAAAGTTTTTATAACGATTCTCTTCGGTTTTTTGGGACTTACCATGAATCACTGGACCACAGAGCTCGTTCGTTCGTAGAGTTCCTTCGTTCATTTCATTTCGTTGGCGTGCATTTCATTCTCCCGAGCCGCAAATGCGACTTCTTCACAGAAATACTTCTTCGTTGCCGATACTCTGACAGTACAAGGTGCTCTGCGTTGCTCATATAGCAGAACTTAACGTTGTGTCACTACGCATATTGGATGTCCATGATACCCATCATGCTGGCAATCTCCGTGAAACCATGGTTGAAGTTTACTTTAACCAAATATTTGGCAATTTCAGCCACTTTCAAATCGAAAAAGGAGAAAACGTTGGAGAAAGTTTCAAAATAAGGGCAATTGGAGTTTCGTTATTGTTTTGACTGTTCACTCTCACACATCCTTCCAGTTAATTGTCATTTTATAGATCTTCGCATAACTTCCTGATTACCGCCTGCCTCCTGCGCAGTCCCATAGCGCCCTTGACGACGAAGAACGATAGGTCCAATGATCACGTTTTTCAGCTATAACAAATAGTATATATATATATATATGAGAGAGAGAGAGAGAGAGAGAGAGAGAGAGAGACCAAAAACCCCCGTTACTGTGCAACTTTTGATCATTTTAATATTTAAATATAGTACATTATTTCGTATTTTCGAATCTACAATTATTATTTGCAAAAAATCTTTAAATTAATAAGAGTTATTACGACTTTTTGTTTAAGCTTGTTAGAATTAGTTATCAAAGCACTGTATATGATTTGAAAAATTTGAAACGTATGAAAAAAATTAAAAAATATCGTTATTGTAATAAAATTCCACATTAATAATAGACGAAACTAATTTTTAATCATAAATAAAATTTTAAGTAACATTAAACCACACCTAAAGAAAGTAATTAATGAAAAAATGTTCCTTCAATTGTTAATTTGATACGATATTTTTTTAAAATTGAATTTTGAACTTTAAATTGAATTTTGAAACATAGAACTCCTTGAGGCTTTAAAAGTTCATAATATATTAGCGTTGTATTTTGTAATTTTATACCTTATTACATAATAGAGATTCCCTACTTCATACACACATTTCTTAAATAAAAAAAAAATAAAGTATTACATTTATTTTTTGCTTTAAAATATAGACATTATTTCCTTTAGGTTCAATTAAAATATAGGAATTATGCTTATTTTAGTAATACCTGTATTATTTACAAATACACTTTTAATTAATAAGAGTTATTACACTATCCTCTTCAAGACACAAATTATTACTTATCAAACCCTTGAATGAATTTTAAAAAAAAATTATGAAACATGTGAAAAAAATTAAAATATCGTTATTGCAACAAAATTTTACCTTAATGATAGTCGAACACATTGCTTAATCTTAAATAATAAAAAAAATTCCGTAGCATTAAACCACTATTAAAGAAAGTAATAAATAAAATAAATGCTTAGTCATTTGATAATTTCATACGGTATTTTGCTCTAAGCTGTTTATGAAGTTTTTAAACTTTGACCTTATTGGGACTTCAAGAGTCAATAATCTATTAATGTTGTATTTTGTAATCGTATACCTTATTATATAGTAAAACATTTCCCACGTAATACGTACACATCTTAAATCAAAAAATAGCAAGAAAATGTAAATTTTTCTTTCTCTATCTATCTCTCTATCTAATATATATATATATATATATATATAAATTTTCTTGCAACTTGCAACAGATCAATTTGGTTCGACATTATAAAATTTATTTCATGTATTGCATTTCTTTATAATAGAGTCTTCTTAAATTGATAATTTTTTTCATTTTAACATTATAAAAAGTTTTGGAGACAGTCCCTTATTTCATGTAGGATAGAACCAAATCGATAAGAACAATATTTCGGTATCCGAGTTTTCTGAATGGCTGCAGTATCTTGATCAAAATTCGGCCCACAGTTTGATGGCTCCAGAGTTACGTTTGACATTCCCAACTCTATTACTTTTTTGTACCGATATTTTCCTCTTTTCCATTTTTATTTTCCATTTCCATCTACCACACACACACATTTTACTTCTGGTTCCTACCATAGTAGACGGATTCGATACACGGGAATTCTATTTATTTTTCGAACGTAACTCGTCGAATTTATAGTAGTCTCATCTATTTATTTGCTCTGTTTTTGAAATATAATGCGGATGAAAATTCGGCGCACTTTCTCTTTTTATTTATCAATATCCAAACTCTCGTAATAGAAACAAGCGTAAAATTTTGAAATGTGTTCCCTAGTAAATTCGTAGCAAATATGCTTAGAAAGCTTTCACTGGTAATACTCTAGAAAAAAAATTTTTATAGTAGCAAAAAGTAATTTTGTTTCTAAACCAAGATCAGTTTATTAGGGAAAAAAAGAAAAGAATGAATTTCTTACAACATTGTAGTTTTTAAAAAAAAGAAACAAAAACATGTGTTTTATAAGAAAATTAATTTAATTTAATTTTTTTATTCTTTCCTCAAACAAATCAAATTGCTTACTAATTTCATTAGGTAAATAAAATAAGTACAAGCTCATTCAATACGAATATCATATTGCAAATCAATCCAAGGCTAGATGTGTCATCTTAGACTCTAGGTGAGCTTTTATATAATAGACTGGCAGTTCATGTTTGTTGAAAGTGACCCTTTCAGTTATCTAAAACATATAAATAGTATTTAATAAAGAGACACAAGAAAATGAAGAAACGGTAGCGGTAAAATTTTTTTAATTTTTTCCTCAAACAAATCAAATTGCTTACTAATTTCATCAGGTAAATAAAATAAGTACAAGCTCATTCAATACGATCATATTGCAAATCATATTGCAAATCAATCCAAGGCTAGATGTGTCATCTTAGACTCTAGGTGAGCTTTTATATAATAGACTGGCAGTTCATGTTTGTTGAAAGTGACCCTTTCAGTTATCTAAAACATATAAATAGTATTTAATAAAGAGACACAAGAAAATGAAGAAACGGTCGCGGTAAATTTTTTTTATTTTTTCCTCAAACAAATCAAATTGCTTACTAATTTCATCAGGTAAATAAAATAAGTACAAGCTCATTCAATACGTATATCATATTGCAAATCAATCGAACGCTAGATGTGTCATCTTAGACTCTAGGTGAGCTTTTATATAATAGACTGGCAGTTCATGTTTGTTGAAAGTGACCCTTTCAGTTATCTAAAACATATAAATAGTATTTAATAAAGAGACACAAGAAAATGAAGAAACGGTAGCGGTAAATTTTTTTTTATTTTTTCCTCAAATAAATCAAATTGCTTACTAATTTCATCAGGTAAATAAAATAAGTACAAGCTCATTCAATACGTATATCATATTGCAAATCAATCCAAGGCTAGATGTGTCATCTTAGACTCTAGGTGAGCTTTTATATAATAGACTGGCAGTTCATGTTTGTTGAAAGTGACCCTTTCAGTTATCTAAAACATATAAATAGTATTTAATAAAGAGACACAAGAAAATGAAGAAACGGTCGCGGTAAATTTTTTTTTATTTTTTCCTCAAACAAATCAAATTGCTTACTAATTTCATCAGGTAAATAAAATAAGTACAAGCTCATTCAATACGTATATCATATTGCAAATCAATCGAAGGCTAGATGTGTCATCTTAGACTCTAGGTGAGCTTTTATATAATAGACTGGCAGTTCATGTTTGTTGAAAGTGACCCTTTCAGTTATCTAAAACATATAAATAGTATTTAATAAAGAGACACAAGAAAATGAAGAAACGGTAGCGGTAAAATTTATTTATTTTTTCCTCAAATAAATCAAATTGCTAACTAATTTCATCAGGTAAATAAAATAAGTACAAGCTCATTCAATACGTATATCATATTGCAAATCAATCCAAGGCTAGATGTGTCATCTTAGACTCTAGGTGAGCTTTTATATAATAGACTGGCAGTTCATGTTTGTTGAAAGTGACCCTTTCAGTTATCTAAAACATATAAATAGTATTTAATAAAGAGACACAAGAAAATGAAGAAACGGTAGTGGTAAAATTTTGCTTGATTAAAAAACTTCATTCTGTTAAAAAATACACATATTGAAAATAATAGCCGACATTTTTTAAGCTCTCAAAAATTGGCTCCCATATTCAAGACGTGCCAGACATGAATGACAAGAACCAAAAATGATTTGAAATATAAAACGTAAAACATTTTACTCTCATTTGCCCGTCTATGCCATAAATGATTTTCTTGTTCAATTTTTTCATAATTATTTTTTTTTTCTCTCTTGAATTCTTTTTTCGAATTCTGTTTCTCACTTTTATTTTTCGTTTTTTGTTGGAAACTTTATGTTTTATATTTCAAATTAGTTTTGTTTCGTCTCATTCACGTCTGATCAATCTTGAAAATGGGCGCGTATTTTTGACCGCTTGAAATATATCGACTGTTATTTGCAATATGTGCATTTTTAAAGCTAATAAAGTTTGTTAATCAAGTAATATGAATATTGTGTTGGTATTTGTTATCAAATAAAAATTTCATTCAAATAGAAATGGTTTCAGTTGCTTTTTCGTAGTACATTTATTGGGAGACTAGTTGAACTTACTTATATTGGTTGCCAATGACAAAAAAAGGAGCAAATTTAAATGCAATTTTAGTAAAAATATTAAATGTTTTTTTTTACTAAATATAACATAACAAAAAATAACATGACAAAAATTAACATAAAATCAAGACAAAAAATAACATAAAATTAAAATAATTTAGATTATAAAAGTTACAGGTCAAATGCACCCGATCCACAATACGAATCACTCCTAACGGCAGAGATTAAATTTCCTATAAAACACAACTATGAAATTTTCTATTCTCATCTTGTGATCTACCGCTCTTTCAATTTTTTTAAGGTTTGTATCGACTCACTCTGTATGCCTGGAATTTGTAATCGAATTATTCTTAAAATCATCTCATATATTTTGCGGCAAATTGACAGCTGTTATGTACCAAGCAACTTTCTCTAAAAACTCTAATAAAGATGACAAGTAAAAACAATTAAAAGTAAATAAATGAGAAAATATGTAATATTAATTTATTTTAGTAAGTAATTATTATTGGAAAATATTTAAATACTAGGAGGCTCTATTCATCAGAAACTGTGGATGAAGTTCATTCATCATTGATTGTTTTTTTCTTAAATGTTGTTAAAATATTTCATATTTATCAACAACCATTTTGTTTATATAATATATGAATATTATAATATTATGTAAGCTTATTTTGTTAAACGTTAATCGCAATATATATATATATATATATATATATATATATATATATATATATCAAAGTAAGACGGATTCTATACACGAGAATTCGATTTAATTTTGTTTTTTTTGTTTTTAAAAGATCAGTTTCATAGAAAAAAATTAAGAATTTCTTACAACATTGTAAATTTGTTTTGAAACCAAAATCAAGTTTTTTATGAGAAAATTTTTTTTTTATTAATTTTTCCCTCAAACCAGTTAAATTTCTCAACGATGTCACAATTTAATAAAATAATTACGAGATCATTCAATACAGCTGTATGTATATTATAGTAGTGCAAAGCAATCAAAGACTGTATGTGCCATCTAGAATTTTTAATGCATGTTTAACAGTTTATAAATCCTGAACTATTTTTCATATGCAAATTTTTTTCCGTCGCACTTCCTGTACGTTTTTTGCACATCTTCGTTACTTCATTTTTCTAAATCTTATATTTTTTTTTTCTTGTAGTAAAATTATATACTCAAAACAGTGTTGGTGCTATTTACATTTTTTTTTTTTTTACATTTAAAGATAAAAATTACAACCATGTATGTAAGTAAAATCTTATATATCTTTTTTTCTAGACAAAACATTAAAAATGCGTTGTTAAAACCTTTTTAGTGTGTAGTGTCGAAATATTAATTGACTAATTGGTACTAAATTAATAATTAATTGACTAATTGGTACTAAATTGACTAATAAGATACTAAACCATTTTATGATTATAGCCATGCACCCGCTTCTTAAATTTAACATCATATTATGGTTAAAATTAAATGAAAACATAGATTTATTTTACACCTTATTAAGGCTGAAATGAATTCGTTCCGTAGTTTGAACTGTAAAAACATTCTGAATTAAGGTACGGTAAAAAGTACCAATAATCTAAAGTACCAGTACTCAGGCTGCTGCTACTTAATACAAAAAAAATCCATTTTCACTGGAGCTTGTTACGAAACAAAAAGTTTTATTTAGTTTTCACAGTAATAATTAACATGGAATAACTGACTAACTCTAATAAAATAATTAATATTCTAAAATTACGGTATAATATTTTAAAGTAAAAATGGATTTTACCGTAAAATGAATTGCACGGATGGTGCACCTAGAGTTTTGGTACTTTATACCATAGTTTAATCAGGAGATTTAAAGGGTGTATGGATATTATAGATTAGAAATGAACTGATTTTTTTTTAGACAATACACTTTATAGAAAGATAAGGGACAAAAAAATTTAGCTCTTTCTTTTATAAAACATATATATTGAACTTATATATTCATTATAATTGCTTTATTGTTTGCAATTTTCAAGAAAAATTACGTGTTGATATATATCTTTAACATTAAATTTCGGTAATTTTCCAAATCAAAAACAAAAATATATTTCAAAATTGAGGTTTTCATTAAAAGTACAAATTTTGATTTCCTTTTTAAAAAACTTAGAATATTTTTAATACATAATAAACTAAATTTAAGTATACGAAAAACATTAAAAAAAAACTTCACTCCATAATAACATAAAACAATTTAATAATATATTTTTTACAGATGTGTGAACAAAGAGAAACCTTAAACTGATTATTGCTTTCATCAAAACTCTTTTTTTTTTTGCTTTTTTGACACAGTTTTTAAATAAAGTTATTTAAAAAACTATAACTATTTTTTCTATTATTAGTTTATCATTATTTGGTTTTGATTTTCAAGTTTTTTCAACAGGATCCTTCTATAGCACAGAAAAAATCTCTACCGGATAACAAGTTTTCCCTGTCTTGAATATATATAGAAAATCTGTAACAAACAGAAAAAATTCTAATTCAATATATTTTCTCTGTAAAAGCTAATGATGAAAACTGACAGAATTTTTCCATTAAATCTATCGGATATTTAGAGAGAATAAAAAAAAATTATAATTTAAATTCTTCATATTTTCAAGAATTTTGAAACTTATTGAAATAAGCAAAAACATACATTCAATCTATTTTAATTGTTCTTTCCAATAGTTCAAAAACATATAACCAAATGTAAGTATGATTTGAAAAAAAAAATGAGAGACACTAAGCAAATTCAACTTATGACAATTGACTGTTTCACAAATTTAAGTTTTTCACCTTCATTTTTTTCTACTTTCAGAACAAAGTTTCCTTTAAGTCATTAACTTAACATTGTTAACTTATCATTACCTACACGTTGTTTAAAACATTAGTACTTCAAAATTAATTGTATTTTATTTATTTCAAAGTTTTAACGAGAAAAAAAAATATTTAAGGAAGCATGAAATTATTTGAGTCGAAAAAAACTAGCAGACGTATAATCGAAATAACTTTGAAGTATTTTGAAACTGTATCAAATTTTCTTCTAATTCAATTTTCTAACAAATTGCCTACTCTTGGAACGACTCTATAGAACTTTAATCAGACGAAAGCATAGCTGATAGTAAGGTATATCATTAATAATATTTTTCTCTTACGATTGGCTTAAACTTTTAACTTCATTTCTTTTGTCATGCTCCTTCTTTTCCTTTATGTATTTTCTTAATATATTTCATTCCTATTACTTTTTTTCGAAAGAAAATGAAACCTTTAGGGAAAAATAAACTATAAATATTTGAAGAAGTTATGATTTCATCTTGGATATCGAAATTCATTTTTTTTCATTACTAAACATAAATGAGTTAGGTGGAAAGCGTAAGTATAGTAAAAATTAATATAAGATTTTGATTTAAAAAAGGATATTTTTATTCTAATTCATTTATTTTATCAATGCCACTTGTTTATAAATAAAAAATACTAATAATATTCTTTTTATAAGTGAGGAAATTTCATTCTCTTAATAGATACAAAAATGAATTCAAATTGCTTTCAATAAATTCAATAAATATGTAATGATAATGTAATATATTTTGTATATAAAAGTATAAGAAAAAGTATTTTACATGTAATATAAAAGTATATGATAATGTAAAAATGTCATTATTGTTTTAAAAAATTATAAACGTGAAAAAAGTCAATGTGTTTTTTACTTCAAAATAGACACCCATTCTCAAGACCAAACTTGAATGAGGAATCCAAAACAGATTTGAAATGGAAAACGATAAATTGACAACGAAGATTATGAAAATAAATAAAGGTTAAAAACAGAAAGTAGAACTGCATCTGTAGCAGAAAAAGAAAATTTAAGGTACCCTGAATTTCCAGGGGATATTAAAAATTAATTATTGTTTCTTCCTTACAAAGAAGCTACTGAAGCATTCAATATTTTACCCCAATTTGCGTCTCTCGGCTACCACGGCTGCATAGTTTTTTTTTCACTTTTATTTATTTTCTATATTTTCGATGGCAATTTTACGTTTTCTGTATCATTTTTTTCTGTTGTTGTTTTTCTCATTCACAACTGGCTAGTATTGAGAATGAGCACCTATTTTGTAACGAAAAAATTCAATGCCTGACTTCTTACTAAGTGAGTTCTGGTTCTTTTTCAAAAGAATAAAGTTTGTTTTTACTTACTTTTTTGATTGATAAATGTTGTATAAGTTATGTACTTATATACTTCATACATTGAGAAAAAAAGTACGGTCAAAATCACCAGATTATAGCCAAATTGACCATGTTTCAATGGAGAAAATGAAACCTCAGTAATTCTTATCGAAACGATATGATAATGAATTTGGTAAAATTAACAATAATATATAGTTTTATAACGCGTGATAAAATTTCGAAAATGCTGCAACATTTGACAGTTTTATCATGATACTTTACAATAATATAAAATAATTTGGTGAAATTTACTGTTCAATGCTGTATTTTTTATTAAGTGTGTAATAATTAGAACTATTATTTTGAAAACCAGAATATCCGATAAGCTGTTGCCATATGAACAGAAAATTTTCCAAAAGAATTATTTAAATATCGTAAGATTTGGTTTTTATTACCTGAATTAAGATTTTTCTTTTGCAGAAATATCATTACAATACATCAATACTGTACAGTAACTTCATCAAATTATTTTTTATCATGTAGCTAAAATTTCACAGTGTTTTAAATTTCTAAATCTTATTTACTGGCATTATTATCTGAATAGAAAGGAGAAGTATTGCTTAATTTTAAATTTTAACAACGACAATAATAAACGAGACAGTCTTAAATTTAAAAATAATGCATTACTTTAAACTCGTTTTATCAGAAATAAAATTATTTAAATACATTGTATAAAAAAAAACAATAATACACAATGACAATAGACATATGACATATATATATATTATCTTACACTATTTACTTCTACTTTTATTTAATTAAATTCCAAATGGTTTCATATTCAAAATTTGAATTCTATGCAGAAACTCCCTCGGAATGACATTTCTTGGTAATTCACTACATAATGACTGTCTTCTAAATCCCCAAAAGCTCTCCCTTTAAATTACTTCTTCTTGAGCACGAACTTTGGATCAAGAAGAAGCCTTATATTCTCGTATGTGCAATTCTGCAACCTTAGAAATCGTTTTCGCAGTCCCTCTACCCGTAACCCACTGCTAATGTAGTCCATAAACTGGACTGTTTAACTGCTTTAGAGCACTTTACATTTTAAAGCCAGAAAGATAAAGAGTACTTTAACAACAGCAATTGAAGATAATTATTTCAAAAGTATTAAATGCTTCTTGAAAAGTTTGTTTAGATAAACAAAAGAAACAATAACTGAGAAAGGAACTTTTTTTTTTCAAAATTTATATTCAATTTCTCAAGCTATTTTTAAAATGATGATGTTTTAGTGCTTTAAAAATTACACGGAGGAAATTCAAAATATTCTGGATTGATTATTTAACAAACTAAGCTTTGTGCTCGTAGCTTATCATAAGCTTAATAGCTCTTGCAAAGAGGACTGTGGAATTTTAAGAAATCTGGAATTCACAATTTTTAAAATTCTATAATGCTAAGCAGTGGTGTTTCATAGGATAGAGCATTTGCCTTCCTATGAAGTGAACCGGGCTCGAATCCCAGCCATGGCAGGTCGATACAAATACCGCGCACGATCCCAACCACAATGCTGACGAAAAATATCCTCAGTGATAGATGAGTCACGGGTTACAAACCCCTTGCCATCAAGCTAATCGTGAGAGGTTTTCGTGATTTTTTTCTCTCCGTGTAACGCAGATGCGGGTTAGTTCCATTAAAAGTCCTCCACGAATGCAAAAATTTTGCCATACTCGATCTTGGAGTCCCCTTGTCTCTGAATTGGGATCAAAATTACAAGGCTATGGAGTTGAACATTTTGTTTTCCAATGCCCACCTGGAGAATGACCTAGGTCGTACAGGTATCTGAAGGGCAGATTTGTTGGCCACTCTTTCAGTGGCACTCTTTAGGTGGGCCAACGTTGCTCAAACAGTAAGGACAGATAGTACAGAGAAGGAAAGAACATCCATGCCTTGCCAGGGATTCAAACCCAGAACCTTTCTGATGCAAGGGCAGTTCCCTAACCCTTACACAGGCCGGTCAGCTGGAGTTGAACATTGATAGTCGTAAACCCGAAATTGGATCAGCTGCAAAACGACGGTTATAAAATAAAGCAAAACAAAATTGTAATTACTTAAAACTCCTAGGAAAGAAAAAGGTGCAGAACTTTCTTCATTGTCACAAGTACATGTGAAATAAGCTTTCATAAAACTAAATACCATTTTTAAGCTGGTAAAAAATTTACAGAAATAAGAAAGTTGAAGAACTTTTTCAATTAACGCAAGTTTGGAGTAAATAAACTTTGTTAAATTTATAATGGTGTTTTCTGTAATTGAAAGGCTTTGTGTAATGATATATTGAGTACCGAACTATTAGTTGAAATTTTAAAAAACAATTGCCTGCGCTATTTACTACTCTGAAGAGGGTAGATTTTCTTTTCAATCGTCTATGATTTTTGCGCCAAAAGAATAAACTATATTGTCCACAAACAAAAATGCAATAAAATTAAAAATAATTTCTTTATTTTGTTATTGCAACAAACCCCTAATTTATTGTTTTTCAAAAGAGATAAAACCTTTTTCCATTTTAAATATAAAAAATGAGAGAAACATTCGTAAATGTTTTTTTTCTTGTTTTTTAAAAATAATGTTTTGAACAACCAACAATTCACAAGAATTGATTTAGGTGCAGAACTTTTTCATTTACCCAAGTGTGGAGAAAATGAGCCATGCAAAATTTTAAATTACGTTTTCTGTAATTTAAGGACTTTGAGCAATACCGTGGTAAATCATAAATTATTGGTAAGATTTAAATGAAATTTATAAGGATTGCGTGCAATGTACTACGCTGTATGGGAAAAAAATTTTACAATACATTTGATGGCTAATTAATATAAATGATCGAAGCATTTGTAAATTTTTATAGCATTTTTTTTTTAAATTCTTCCGGCAACCAAACAACATACAGAATGGAAAAAGAGGAAAGATTTTTTTTCCATGAACACAAATTTGCAAGAAACAAGCTTTCATAAAACTTAAATGGCATTTTCTGCACAATGAAAAAAACTCTGTAAATCGTTAACCAACGCCCGGTGCCTAAATGGCAGCGCTTTGTGCTCCCGTGCCACAGGTGCAGGGTTCGATCCTCGAGACGGGAAAAGTTGACTCAGCCTTTCATTTCTACAGTGGGTCGATAAATGAGTACCAAGCATGCTTGGGAACTAAGCGCAGGGGCTTCCGCGTTCGGCTGAACACCTGACCGAAACATCTGCTCCTGCACCCCTGAGTCCAAGGTCAAGAAAACTGAGATGGGCACAGTAGGGCTTGGCCCTCTATGGGCTGTCTTGTCACTGAGTTTAATTTAAATCTTTAACCAGAATTTCGAGCTAAGTTCCTCATTATCACAAAGTTTGGTTAAATGAAAGATTATATAAAGATTAAATACTCAAACAATATTATTGGCATAATGTTTATAAAGATGGTTTTTCTTCTTTATCCTTGTAAATAACGTAAATAACGTAAATAAACATTTTCTGTTGCCAAGATTTAATCAGTAATTTTAGCTTGAAAATGAAAGATGTGCATGAAATATTTATATTAGAATATTTAGAAAAAACTGGCATTAATTTTGTAGTTTTAATCATTAATTTTAATTTAAGAATGAAAGGTGTGTATGAAAAGTTCTAAAATATTGAAAAATGGCAGTAATTTTGTAATTTTAATCAGTAGTTTTAGTTTGAAAATGAAAGGTGTGCATAAAATGTTCCAGAATATTTAAAAAATGTCAAAAAATTTTTTTATCAATAATAAAAGAAGGAGTCTTACAGTTTATGTTTTTCGTTATTGTGGCCTCAGTACCGTGTGATAGGGTCTTGAAAATTGAACATTGGTTTCAAGGGACAATTTTAGTGCATATCTCTTAAAATCAACTATAGAGTAAAATCTTCACTAAAACTTGAAAAACGAATCGATCTACACTGTTCCAAATTTCTCGGCAAAATGGTATATTCTAAATATAGTATATCTTTTGAAAAAATAAAAATAAAAATAAGCAGGCATTTCCTATAACTGCACAGACAACTGAGTAAAATAAAAATAATTATTAAAGCATTAGATTTGGTTAACTACACTGTAAAAAATTCTTAACGAAATTATGTTAGAAAGTACCAGTACTTCTTCGGATGCATCGTCTGTAGTTTTGAGTTACATAGATATAATTCGAATGATTCAGTAATTTTTACTGTAATTATTGCTGTAGAAATTAATACATATCGGATTTTTTGTTCCGTAACATTCCCTTGTAAAAATGGATTCTACGATAAAAAGTACTGGCACTCTGAGCACCCGCACTTTTTACCATAAATTTTTACACAGTGCGAAAAGTGTTTCATAATATCTGTTCATAATCTGAAATAAAGTTTTAATAGAAAATAAACTGTTTAAAATTAAGTTTATAAAAAAATACAGAACAAGATCAAATTCAGGGATAGTCGCTTTTGAGATTTAGTTTTATGCTTCTTATAAAAAAAAGTCAAAAATGGACCATCTAAACAAGTCAAATTTTAAGAGAGAATAACTTTAATAGATGGTACAATATCTTTTTCTTTAGAAAACTTCTTTCAAAATAATCTTATTCCTATTCAAAATATCTTTTGAGGAAGACATAAGCACCATCTTGTTGAAATTTTAATACTTTAATTAGAATGTATATATAAGGAATAAGAAATATTATTCTCTCAAAAGAACAGTAACTTTAATCCACATGTACGAAAAGAATGTTTCTTTCATTAAATAAACTTGCATTAAGTTAGCTGTTTTATATTAGTTTCGGTGATTATATATTCGCAAAACTCTAAATCCCTTAACAGCCCCAAGAGATTAGTAAACAGAATTCATTTCATTATATTTTATGCGTCTATAACTAATTGCAAAACAAGTTAAATGTTTATCTCATGAATTTTAATGTACTATTTCAAGAATAGGAGATATTTTGCGTACTAGGATTAGATCTTATCTCTATTTTTTAATTCAAGTTATGACTAATAATAATTTTTAATTCTTACAGCTAATAGAAATGATAAATATTTATTTTGCATGAAAATTTTATTAAAATTAAGAATTCTGTTTGTTAGCAAATATAATAAAATATATTTTCAACAATATTTATTCTAATTAATACTGTGTAAAAAGCTGGGAAGCGATGTATTATCAGCTAATGTAGAAAATTTTGTATTATTTAAATTTAAAAAATCTAATTTTGATCAAATTATAGTTTTAGACTAAGGGGCTTTTTTTTCCCCTTTCGTCTCCCTTTTCTCCAACTCCCACATTGTAAAACACTTTCGTGTATATTTACCACAATGTTTGGTGTAGAGGTAAAATAAATTCAATTTTAAGTACAGATCAGGCAAAACCTAAAATAAAATAGACAAAATAGCAAATGCTAGAAAGGTAAGGGCAGATATATTATTGAAATATTATTTTTTTAACTCCAAATGTTTTTGCAACAAAGTCATAAAATTGAGCTTAATGGGCATGGAATATATATATATATATATAGCACAAAAAAGAATAAAGACAAAAGAACAATAAAAAGTGATTAGGAATGGAAAAGCAAAGAAGAAACGAAAGGAGAGAACGAAATAAATTAGAAAAAATAATAAATTGTTATTTGTCTTTTTAATAATTATCTTTATAATGGAAAACATCTTTTTATTCAAATTATTAGAATACCACAAGGATCTAATTTTTCATCTCACTTAGCTAACTTATTTTAACACTATTATGAAAAACATTATGCTCTTAATATTAAATTTGTTTTTTTTATTTATTGATGATTTAATTATCTTTAATTTTTACGATTATACAATTTTGTTAAATTACCCTGAGGAATTTTGGATAATTGTTTACCCCGAGGAATTAATCTTGCTTCGTAATCATGATGATAATATAAATTTTAATATTTTAGATTTAGGTTTTAAAAAAGTAGAAAATATTTGCATTGCTGATCCATAAGATAAAAGAAATGATTTTAATTTTAATGTAAATAAACTTAGCACTTGTAATTCTAATGTTCCTAAAAACATTTATTTAAATACTATTTTTAAAATTATCAACTTAATAGAATTAAAAGTATCAAATCAAATATAAAATTAAAAAAATCTGATAAAGGAAACAATCGATATCCAACTAATGTAATTAAGTTTTATGCAAAATCATTAAGTTAATTGTATGTTATTATTAATAAATTTTCATGACAATTTCTTTGTTAACTAAATTTATATTTTTACCGTTTGCAAATCAAATTGGAAAAAATCCGTGGTTAAAAATGTGTGCAAACAGGGCAAATCAATTTTTTAAAAAATAAATGTTAATTTTCTAAAATCCTTCAAATTGTATGATTGCATATCAAACTTTTCAATTATAAATTTGGAATTTTTTCTACCATAATATTATCACACTGCACACATCCATTTCCGGGTTAACCAAGGAAACTAACAAATCATACACGCTTCAATTCTATAGTAAGAGCGTGTCATAAAATACCCCTGACCTCTACTTACGCTCCTATTTAATATTTTGTAATCTGGAAAACTCATTGCAAAAATATTTTAAATCATTCTTGAATGATTCCGAAACAAGTTATTTTGAGTTTTCTACTCGCTTTATAGATAACATTTTATTTTATTTTTTCTGTATTTTTCTTACATTTAATTTTATATTTATTTCTTATATTTTTTACTTGATATGTTATATATTCGTTTCAATTTTTTGGGTGCTCCTCACGCTATTGTAGTGATGTATTTTGCTTTGACTACATTGATACAGTATTAGAAAGCACTCCTTTTTAAGGATATAATCGGGTGAGTTGATGACCTGATTATATCTTTTCAATATTTTGTTTTCTGTTTTTTTATATTTATTTATATAAATGTTTTTTAAATATTTTTAAAAATATTTTCTCTTAATAATTTTTCCTCTTCTATTTCTATTAATATTTATTATATTATTTTCCATGTGTAACAGATCTAGTATATTATATTTCGGACATTTATCTAAGTGACTATGTGATTGTCAACAACCACCAATTTCAGTCATTCGAAGTAACATATATATATATATATATATATATATATATATATATATATATATATATATATATATATATATATATATATATATAGCAAGCAAAATAAATAAATACAAAAAAAAAACAGAAAAAAATTAGGAAAAACAATAAGTATCATTTAAACGATACCTTCCTACATACACAGATTAACTTTAATAACTCCTCAACTTATTCACATTTTCATATTAAAGATAAGCGTACAAATCGAGGTAAACGGGGATCAAGAAGTAATAAAAACTCTCTTAATAGTGACAAATTAAATATAAATTTTCTTTCTAATATAGAAAAAGATTTTAATAAACATTATAATATTAAACCTATTAAAGATTTTGTTTAAAAACTCTCTTAATAGTGACAAATTAAATATAAATTTTCTTTCTAATATAGAAAAAGATTTTAATAAACATTATAATATTAAACCTATTAAAGATTTTGTTTTCTAACTTAAGAATTATGATGTATATAAGCTATACGATTTTATTAATAACTTTTCTTTTATTAATTTACATTTCAAAATTCTTTGTTTCGATCTTATAAAAGCCAAAATGAGTAAAATTTTGCCAAATAAAAAGAAAAATTTAGATAATTTATATTTCGTTATTAACTTTCAAAGTCCTATTTTCGATAAGATCAAATTTCATAATATTTTAAAAATTTTAAAACTTTATTTCCATTAAAAGATTTTAACATTATTAAAAGCTTTAAATATAATGAATCTCTTCGTAGAACTATATTTAATTATAATGATTTAAGCAAAAATTTAGAAAGCATTAACATATCCGATTTTGAATGTCACTGTAAGGAAGAGAAATATTTTGATTTTGTTGATAAACATCATAAACATATTATTACTGGTAATTTAAATATTATAGAAAACTTAGAACTTAGGAATTTAATGATAAAAGGCAAAAAATTTAGACCCGTTTACCATATATCAATCAATAAAATTCTAAAATACTTTCTTAATGATCTGAATAGTTTTTGTTTAAAGATATCAAATAGATTCTCTTTACCTTTAGGTATGCTAACAGAATGGAAATGGGGTGTTCATTATTACTTTAAAAGCTTTATTCTCAACAATAAGGATAATTTAAATAACAGTAACAATCCAACAATTTTTTCTAATATTGTTCAATCAATTAAGCAACTTCAAAAAAATTTTTTAATTACTCCCATAGACAAAGCTAACAATAATTATGCAATCTTCTGTAAAAAATTCTATGTTGAACTTTTAAGTACGGAATTAAAAAATCGTAAAAATTTTAAACTCAGTAATTTGAATAATAATGTTGTCATTAAAAACATTTTAGCTTTATATAAGAGATTAAAAATTAAAATTAGCAATATATAATTTCCTTACTTAATTATCAGTCCGAAATTTCATAAAATTCCTGTTAAATTTAGAACTATCACATGTGGATCTAATACTTATCTAACTAAACCTGGCACCATTTTCTCTAACTACTTAAATAAAATTATTAACAGTATTTCTAAAGAAGGCTTCTCTTGGATTATCACTAATAATCAACCGATTTTAGATTTCATTAAACATAACAAAATTAATTCTATTGCAACTTTTGATTTCCAGGATCTTTTCAATAGCATTCCCCTTTCTAAACTAAAAGATGTCCTGTTGAATTATAACTATGATTTCAAAAATATCCTTTGTTGCGATTTTGATTATTGGGAAATTCTGATTAATTTTTGTCTTTTTAATAATTATCTTTACAATGGAAGGGATATTTTTCTTCAAATTGATGGAATACCACAAGGTTCTAATTATTCATCTCTCTTAGCTAACTTATTTTTGCATTATTATGAAAAAAATTACACTCTTAGTATTAAATTTGTCTTTAGATATATTGATGACTTAATTATCTTTAATTTTCAAGACTATACTATTTTATTAAATGATATTTACCCCGAGGAATTAATCTTGCTTCGTAATCATGATGATAATATTAATTTCAATTTTTTGGATTTGGGTATTATAAAAGAAGAAAATATCTGCTTTGTTGATTTATACGATAAAAGAAATGATTTTAATTTTAATATAAATAAACTAATTACTTGGAATTCTAATGTTTCTAGGAGCATCTATTTAAATACTACTTTTAATGAAATTAATAGAATTAAAAGAATATGTAGTAATATTTATTTAGCCAAAAAACAAATCGATAAACTCTTTCAAAATTTGATAAAAAACAATAGATACCCAACTAAAGTAATAAAATTCTATATAAAATCATTGAGTTAATCGCATATTTTGTAAATATATTTACTAAAAAATTTTCTTTATTTATACAGTTTTCCCATGTGCAAATCCATTTCGGAAAAAACCGTGGCCAAAAAAAAAAAAAAAAAAAAAATATTTTTTTACTAATATCTCTTCCTTAATTTGTATAATTTTTCCTTGTGCAAATCTATTTCGGGCAAATCCTTGGTCAAAATTATTTACTAAAAAAATTCCTTTACTAAAAAATTCCTTTGTTAATTAATAATATTTTTCCATGTGCAAATCCATTTCGGGCAAATCCGTGGCTAAAATTATGTGCAAAACTGGCAATTCATGTTTCTTTCTCTTTATATTTTATATTTTTTTCTTAAATAAATATTTATTTTCTAAAATTATTTATAGTCAACTTTAAAATTATCCTCTATAATATTACCTCGCGCACATCCGTTTTCTGACCCATCCTTGGTAATTAACAAATCAAACGGACTTCCGTAATGCAGCAAGAACGTACTTTAAACTCCTCTAGTTACACTCAATTTGCGCTTTTGTCTTCATAGTTTTCATATTTTTCAATCTGGCAATCTTGTTACGTAAACATTTTAAATCATTCTTGAAAGATTTCCCGTTCATGTAAGTTCGCTACATTTCACTGCTCGCTTTATAGTTTTTGTTTCATTCTGCTCTTCCTTTATATTTTATTTTCTGTTTTTACGTGTTATTTTTACTTATTGTGTTAAATTTTATTTTTTTTGTCGTGATTTTTGTAAAAAAAATTTTTGAGTGCTCCTCACACTATTGTATTGATATATTTTGCTTTGGCTATATTGATACAATATTGGAAAGCACTCTTTTTCGGATATAATCGTGTGGACTGATGATAAGATTATATCTTTTATTTTCCGGTTTTTAAAAAAAACTTGATCCTTTTTTCTTTTTTTTTTTTTAATTAATTAATTCTTTTTCTTTCCCCAGTTGTTTGTCATTATTATTATTCCCCCCCCCTCCTTTTTTCATTTGTCTGTAATTTACCTTTGTTTTATCTTCATT
The DNA here is from genome assembly GCA_949128135.1 of Parasteatoda lunata. Lineage (NCBI taxonomy): Eukaryota > Metazoa > Arthropoda > Arachnida > Araneae > Theridiidae > Parasteatoda > Parasteatoda lunata. The sequence goes on from OX421971.1 coordinate 67,474,929, forward strand.
TTGAACTTATATATATATATATATATATGTAGTAAAAGGGCTAAAATCCCTGTTATCAGCGTTATAGTTAGCTTAAATAATGCAGATGTAAGCCATCATACGTTCTAAAATGGTTTATTAACGGAAGGTTGGTATTGATAACAGTTCACATCCGCTTTCCACAAGGGAGGGTGGACAAGACTTCTGACAATTCTGGAGCAACTTATCAGGATCACAACATGATGAAAAGGACACGCAAAAACTAGTGCTCCCACGTTTTATACAAACACATTTTGGAGTAAAAAGGCACAGTCTCTGAAATACTTGTATCCTTACGCAATAAGGAAAATCATTTAATGCTTCCTAATATGGAAGTGAACGAGGGAGAGATTCTGAAAATAACTCCTCGTTTGAAATATAAATCTAATTATAATTCATCGTGTGTTTACAGCCTTGAATTCACAAAATAGAATATCTCTACGCTTATTCTTTAATAAAGACATTTTATGAAATCGAAAGAGATTTAATTCTTTTATTAATACAAAAGTATTAATTTTTGCATTACATATATATATATATATATATATATATATATATATATATATATATATATATATATAAATATATATATATACATATATATATATATATATATATATACATATATATATATATAAATATATATATATATGCATATATATATATATATATATATATATATATATATATATATATACATATATATATATAAATATATATATATATATACATATATATATATATATATATATATATATATATATATATATATATATATATATATATATATATATATATATATATATTAGGGGGACCGGAAAGTAATGTCGTTTCGGTACATTAAATATTCATTAGTCATAAAAACCAATTCATTTTTTCGATCTATTTCGATTCATTTGCGATCCGAAATTTAAAGGTTGTTGCTAACGAGGGTAAATACATTATTGATTAAAAATAAAATCTTGATAATAAATATCAAATGGAGCAAAGACATTACTTTCCAGTCCCACCAATATAATATAGCGTGGCAAGAGTGTAGAGAGTAGGGTGAAATGTGACATTGTGGGAAAAAGGGAAGGAGAAAATCAAAAATATTGAAAACATTTGCGACTTCACTTATGTACGGTTCTTCAAGGTTTTAGCAACAGCCTATTTGATCAAAACTATTATCTACCTTCTTTTATATTTTTATTGGAACTTATACGCTTTTCTCTATGTCAGTTTAGAAAATTTCATTACATTTATTCACCTTACTTTATAAAGAATGAGCTACTATAAAAATAACGAAATTTATTATCATACAAAAACATATAGGTTTATTTACATTTTATAGTCAAGTACATGTTTTTATGATTAATTTTATGAGACATAGTTTAGTCAGATTTTGTGAGAAACAGTAAATTGTTGTTATGAGAATTTCATAAAAATATAACTGTAGATTAATGCAGGGAAAACCATTGTCAATTTTAATCATGATACTGTGTAACTACTGGAGCAATATTTTTTTTAATTTATACCATAAAAGTCAAATATTAAAGATATGTACATGAAATAGCTTAAATTATCCTTTAGGAAAAAATGTTTCTTATGCTAACGTGAATGCTCGCCCGAGTTTCATAGGTATGTCCTTCACTGTTAGAATTTTCATTTAGTAATTAAGGTAAAATAACCGACAGTAGTCTGTCCATCTGATTAACAATGCAGATTATGGTTAGGAACACTTTTTTTTTTTTACCTTTGCGGTTTTGAAACGGTTTACAACGGGTACGATTTATGAAATCATGCTTACAAAACTATACGGTTTTGTAACAATTTGCAACTTGCATAGTTTCTAAACCATAAAAATAAAAATTAAATGGATATTGGAGAACTGTGGATGTTGAGTCATTTATGCGTTAATGACAGTTTCGTATTAAAATAGTCGTGGGACAGGACACTTTATTAAAATAGTCGTGGGACAGGACAGGAAGAGTGCAGGACACTTTAAACTCATTATGTATTTATAAAATCGAAGAAATATTGTGGCGTCAACGCTGAGATTCAAACCCTAGTACAGCAGGTCTAATCAATTAGCCCTCTCAGCTATAGTGTGAAGCCAGATACACCGAATTAAATATCTCAGAATTAATTGCGACGCCGTCTGAATTTAAAATACAAAACTAAATTTATTTATGGTTGGTCCGTTATATACGCACGCCGGCTATCAAAGTTTAATCTAATGACGTAATATAATAATTGAAACAATTTCAAGATTTTAAAAGAAATTTTAAATCTTTTCAAAATTTTTAAGTTTTGACATTGGTTTGAATCATATATCCACAATTATATTCATTTGAAATTCAATTACATTAATACAAATAAGTATAAGCTCTTGCTTGTATTGCACAGTAAATTTTAAGCTTGGCACATGTTATAGAAGAAAACAGTTCAAGAAGCTTAATAATCAAAAGTGCAAGAGATATTTTTTAATAGAGGATTTACTTTTATTTAAAGTAAATATGATAGATATAAACTATTTATTTATTTCATATAATATTTATGTTGGAATATTTCGAAACAATGCGGAATATTTTTTGATTTTAAACAGAAACATCTGACAGTTTCAGATTATTTCCTAGTGAGTTTTTTTAATTTTCAAATTCGATGAAATTTTACAAATATATGTATTATAACAAAATCACATAAATTTTTTTCTAATATCATGCTTATATACATCTCTAGAAAATTCACGATACACATTTAAAAAATAAATACCACGATATTAAATCTACTTCAGCAAATTAAAAACCTTTTACAACAGCATATCTAAACTAAATTTTCTTTGAACTAGCAATTTATAAACTAAAGCTAATTGCATATTTTCAATCTAATGTATTAGTCAACCTTGTCTCATATAGCACCTATGTTATATTAAACTAAAATATAATCTAAGTTTCCAAATAACTATTTTAATGTATATGACTTTCATAAGCACTTCGAAGTATTACATAATAAAATGTCTATTTTTAGTAAACATATAGTATAGAAAATTTTGCTTTTAAGAAATAAGGCGTTATTTTTGACAATCCAAAAACAAGTCTTTCATTTGAATTAATATATGTGACTCATTCAATAAAAAAATAACTAAAAATAAAAACAAATACTTTTTTTCGATAAAGATAAACTTATTGATATATTTAATGATTAATAATGGAATGTATAAAAACTAGAAAAAACTGATGAAATATTAAAAAAAAAATTACAAAGTAAGAATAAAAAGCAATTTTCTTAGAAGCTAGTTTCTATAATTAATTATATTAATTAGAATAAAAAAGAAGGGCAAAAAACATGAAAACATCGAGTCATTTATTCTAAAGTAAATATGTCTTTTAAAAAATTTCATTTAATAATTCATATTAAATATTGTGACTTTTTAAGACGGCGTGAGAATACATTACATAGTTTATATTGCATTTTTTTCCTTTTACTGTAAAAAACATCAATATAAATTAGGCTTATATACAAATAAAAATGCAAAAATAAATATTTTTAATATTTTATTGCCCAAAATATTTCAGCTCTTTTTAAAGTATCACGGATTGTTTATTTGCATAGCAAATATGAATACCTAAATGATTGTGCAAAAGGAATTTTAATTTTTGATATTATAAACAAAAGTAATTTCTAAAAAAATATGCTTTGTAATAACTTGAAAACATCATAAAGCTTTACCTGGATATCCCTAAACCATTACACTTACATTATTTTTGATACATATCTGTTAGCTGAATACCAGAAGAAATTCATCTCATCAAAATGTCTGTTAAATTAAGGGTCGCTTTAAGATAACTGAAAAGAAAACTGCACTGGCAAGAAAGATATTGCCATTAAATTACCAAAACAATAAAAAAGCACACGACCATTTCAAAAAAAAATATTTTTTCCTTCCTTATTGTGTCTCTTATGTATGTTTTGTTTAATATCTGTGATAAATGGTATTTACTTTTTGCTTACGGCTAGTACAACAAGTGAAGCTGACTGGACAACATACATAGAGCCGAAAGCAAAAAGTTAAAGTAAAAGTTAACATAAACTGAGACAATAACCAGCAGATGCAATGCCGACGAATTAATGACGAAAGTTGATGTTGTGGACAAGGCTTTACGGAAGTTGCCAAGTTTTGCTTGATACCCAACTAACGGATAAGTACTTGTTTAAAATGCGCATTATAAGTAAGTTTATTTGTTGCTAAACAATGCGTTGGTCAGATGCAAAACAGCAAATCTTTAGTTTTCTTAAAAGTTCTGCTTATTTAACACGGCCGCTTTGTGTTCTGAGACGAGAAGTATAGCTTGTTCGAGATGATTCAATTTTGCAAACAGTTTCTTGAGAATATTTGGTCCGTCGCCAAATAAGTATCACTTTCAGGTAATCGGGCCAATTTTCAGGTAAAAGCACGAGACAGAATCCTATCATGCTTAAAACAACACCAGCTAGCTTCATGCCTCTGAATTCAACAGAATACAAATACACATCGATAGCTGGAAAAGAATTAAAACATTATTAAAAACATTTAAAAATGTTAAGCAGTATTTAATAGGTTATCATAAAATCGGTTTGGGAAATAAGTAGAAAATATAACTGTAGGTATACTGTATTACCCAAATTAATTTCATGAAATTTTTCTGGTAATTTAGCAATCTAAGATAAAAATGATAATTAATTAACTTTTAATGTGTTTCCAATAGCATTTATTTTTTTTATTTTTTATTATTTTTTCAGTGATTGACGCACTTTAAAATTTTTCATCGGTGAATTACGGCTGGTGACCAGAACAAAAAGTGTTACAATCACTGATCATAAAAATAAATTTACGCCCGTAAACCTTATCATGAACTAAAAAAATACAGATATGCTTTTTAATTATTTCTCGTAAAATACAGCTAGTGCAACAATTCTGACCGTGAATTAGTATAATGCTCGTAACAGTCATCTTCAGTTCAAGCCTTGACATTGTTTGAGAATCGCGGAACATGGCGAAATTTTATAGAGCTTCAATTAAGAAGATGTCTAGAATTTTGGTCGTCAATCTGAAGAAGATGTTCAAAAAAAATCTACAAATAATGAGAGAGATATGTTCCTTGGTGCCGGCAAAGATCAAACCGGGACGACAGTGTACGCAGCATGCAAGTGTAACAACCATGTAAAAGGATGCACAGTCTCAAATGGAATTGAGAAAGATTACATATTAACCGTGTAAATCAATAGTCAGCTCTACTAGCTTTGATAACTAGCTTTGTCCCTATACTATTTCTGAAAGATGGTGGGCCAAATTCCAACTTTTCTAATTTTTCGACAATTCCTTAAAGTATAGATTTAAACTACTTTTTTAATATTTAATTGATGCAGAAAATAACAGAAACATACTTAACATACTTTGCTCAGTACATTACAAACACAACTGGACGATATGTCTAAACATTATCTTGTACAAACAAGGTAAAAAATTCTAGTATTATTATTCTGCTTCTGTAACAAAATTACAGACTTTTGTAAACGTATTTACAAGCTTTTTAAAATTAGTTCACCATATTTAAAGTCATTATTGATTTCGATCTGTATTGAGATGGTACTTTACTAAAAGGCAACTGCACTTATGGAGCAAAGACTTCCATCATACTAATCTGTCTTTCTTGTTGTTCATTTTTTTTACGCTAAACTTTTTTGTAATTCTCCTTAATAAGGAAAATAAAAAAAAAATCCTTTATTTTTTTTTAAAAAATACATGATTTCTTCAAAAAAATTCGAAAGAAAAAATATTCTGTTTAGTAATAACTTGAAATTGTTAAAAATTTTAAGTTCTATCAAAACGCTAGTTATACTTTATTTTTAAAAAAAATCTAATTAATATTTTTCTAAATCAAGATATAAATATACACTATCAAGCAGTACATCTGCTCTCTCTTCAACTTATTATGAACTAACTTATTTACCTTATTTACTTAGTTCTTACATTATAGCTATCAAATATTACTTTTTATTGCAAACATTCTCAAAAAATTAAAAAATACATAAACTAATAATTTCGGAGCTTCAATAAAAATAACTGTAATAAAAATTAATTACAGTTTAATTTGCATATAGCTTTCATAATTATATGTCAAGATCAAAAAACATTTTTTGTACTATAAATTAAAACAAATATTAAGTCTTTATAGAAATTAATTTCATTGCTGAAAGTTAAAATTATAAATTTTAACTGCCATTTTTAATTACAAAATATTAATCAAACATTGACTTGCATAGCATACTTAAATACACTCCTGGACAAGATAAGTTTATTTACAATACTTTATATCGAAAACTTTGCTTAAACATAGAAGCATCACTCTATTTCGGAAAGGCTTGATTTAATAACGAGCCACTCATCTGAAATGAAAGCTTATTTTCGCAGCCAAAACAATAGATAACATTCACTGTGTCGCCATATCAAAAATTCTCGCCAATATCAAACTACGGATCTAATATAGTCCAACTAATGCATCTATTCTGATGCACCATTCCATTGATCGCAACACTGAATGCATTTGGAAGTGGCATTGCCTCATCATCTATGTATGAAGAGAATCGCCTGAACATCCAACTGAATCGAATAATGCACAGTTTATTATGAAACCTACATTATGCATCAGAAAATCTCGACAGAAAACGGGATGCTTTGGTAGCCCTTTTGTGTCCTCAAAACAAGAAGTTGTTGTCGAATGAGAATGCAATTATAATTTGTGAACTCCTGTTGTCACGGGTTCTCGAATCTTTAATATCTTTGTAGATAAAATATTATAAAGCTCTCACTGTTTGATGTAATCGAATTAATGCATTTAGAGGTATAATTTGAAATTCAAAGAGTAATCTAGGTGAACTAAATACTGGTTTGATTTGAAAAAATATATGCACTGCTGGGAAAACAGGCATAATTAACTAACATAAAACTAAAAACTGATAAGAAAAAAACCAACTAAGCTCATTTTTTTAAAAAAAAATAGGAATTTCTTTCGTAAATATCTTAGTGTCCCCAAAAACAGGAAGTTGTTGTCGAATGAGTATGAATTTGTGAACTCTTGTTGTCATGGTTTATACATTATCTCTTTAGAGGAAAATTGTTACAACACTCTGATATGTTGGTGAAGCCGAATTATTGCATTTTGAGAAATAATTTGAAAATTAAGAGAAAACTAAATGCTGATTTAAAGTGAAAAAAAATGTTACATGCGCCAGTGGGAGAAATATACATAATTAACACTGAACTGCAGACTAACCAATTATACCCATTTTTCTGTGTATGTTTCATCAAATTGATCTTTGTTTCGTATATACCATTGTACCTCCAAACAGAAAGTTGTTTTTGAATGAAAATACATTTGCAATTTTTGAACTCTCGTTGTCATTGTCATGGGTTCTCGCTTAGAGCAGTACAATATATATATATATATATATATATATATATATTACTGGGAGAAATATACAAACTATTAAACAACTAAACCAGCTTATTTTTGTGTTATTTGAAATTGAAAAATTGAAATCTTTATACAAAATTTGAAAATGAGGAAAAGTAATGCTATTCTCAAATAAATACATATTTTAATAAACTCTTGTTTTGCCTTGACTATTGGTCTCTTTTTGATGCATGGAAGAATTTCTATTAACATTAAACATCTTCTTAAAAATAATATAGACATGCACATTTTCTATGATTTTAATAGATGTTTTAAGATATGGAGGTGTATTGAAACTAATTAGTTGCAATGTATTTTTATCCCACTCTTAAATGCCAAAATACAAACTTAAACTTTTTGTTTTAAATTTTATGATAGAGTTTCATTTTGGTAATATTATTATGAATAAATATTTGGGGCTTTCAACAGTTTTTGATCAATAAGCATGTTGATATTATCAATCTTATCAGTATACAATCTGCAAATTAATAGTCTTGAAGTAACATCGGAAATTTGATTTTACTTTAGTATTCAACTGTTTGATCACGTGACTACATGATTTCATTAAGTAGATGAGTTAAACATGCCTTGAAAAATCGACGTCTAGATGAACATACGACCAATTCAAATATTCATTCATTATGGTTTAAATTTTTTAAACTTAATTAACATTTTTAAATGAATTTTATTTCATTAAACGATTTTTAACCAATATCGTGAACAAACAAGCAGCTTTTTTCATTAAATTATGAAGTCATTTAAACATTAAGTTATGCGTTTATGTTTAGGGTTTCAATCTCAATTAAGCTGGAAAATATTACTTACTTGTCATAAACTGTTATTATAGACCTTTAAGCAATCTATTTAAAAAATACGTAAACAGATAAATAAAGATCATAAAAATAATTAACTGTATGTTGTTGCATATATGCATCAAGCAATTTGCTATCATTTAATTATAACTTGTATCAAATCTTTCAAATATAATTAATGTATGCATGTTAATAAATAAATTTAAAAACATATATTGTCACAACTTCAAATTATTAAATAGATTGCAATCGGAAACACTTTATATGCCACGTTATTTTTCATATAACATCATAGAAATTGGAGAGGTTTATAAGGATTGGTCAATTGTGTAAACATCACTGGGACAGGTCCTAAACAGCAGTTCATTCAAGTTGCACAAATTTATAACTTAGAAAAACTTATATAAACTAATAAACTTAAATAAATAATAATAATAATAACTCACGCAAATAATAATAATAGTTGTTTTGCACTAAATAATTATTACATTTTGTAAATCGTAACATTTTCAATTTAGAATACTTTTATCATCATTTTAGCAATTTGCATATCAAGGAAACTCAAATATCCAGCTAATATATTTTAAATCACCAAAAGCATGACACTTAAAAATAGTTTTGATGTTGTACAGAAATTTGAAATCCCTTTTGCGTAAAATATTTATGAAATAAAAAGGAGACACATAAAGTTGGATAGGTAAACACTCACTACCAAGCCTAAAAATTAAAATACTTTAAAGATCTTTTTTTCATTAAAATCCTGTATTTTAGGAACATTTTAAGAAACCATTTGAAAATATAGTTTTTTATGATACGGTTTAACTAATCTTTTTTTTATAATTTAAAAGCAATACAATGATTAATTTAATATCATATAAACATGGGATGATACAATGGTAATTTCATCTCAAATTGCTAAAAATATTAAAATTTTAAAATATTTATATCCCAAGTAAAAGGTATTCACACGTATTTTTTTAAAAAATTCTAAATTTTTTTGACAAATATAAGAGTTCAGATAATTATCACAATATATAATATAATAAATATATGATATAATATATGATATAATAAAACACAAAATTATCTCAGTTCTTATAAAGCTGCTATTCATTTAAAATTTTTTGTCAAAAAATTATCAATTTCCGTGGCTTTGATTGATACTACTCTATCAATATTATTTATAGAAAAAAAATATATAATTTCTTTTCAAGTAATTGGATTGATTCATTTTTATGAATACTTTCTTTTTAAGTTGTTTTTAATGTCTTCATACTATAAATAAATGCGTAACCTAAAAAATAATAGGATTGTATAAATGTAGCTTTCTTAAATATGCTATTTTTAAAAGTTTAACATGCTTGCAAGTTCTCACTTGGATCTTATAGTGAAAACCTTTTGAAACTACTCTTTAAATTGGATATGAGGTGTAGAAAGTTATTTTAATTCTGGAATACCATGTAAGATAAATCAAGTAGCGGCTTGAAATATAAGGGATAGCAATATCCAAAAAACTTGTTTTTCACTGAAACATAAAAAAAGTGAAAATTCAATTGAAATTAAATCACAACATGGGAAGAGACTTTAAAGTACAACAAAAAGGAGAAAAATGATATTTTTGAAACTATTTAACGAACCAAAAAAAAGTCAATTTTAGTCTTAACACTCCTGCATTTTTTAATAAGTCTTAGGGCAACTTTATTTAAGTTTGAAACTCAGCCACATTGTATTGTAAATTTTAATTGTAACTAAGTTTATGGCACATATTTTTTCTATTTTCGTGTATTGGTAAAAAAGATGCATGAACTGAATAAAATTTTTCTAATTACAAAAACAATAACTAACATACAAATAAAAATATTTTTTAAGCATAAATTAATTGTTGTTTAAGAAAATGCTTCAACCAACATATTTATTATATACAATAGCGACTACATGTCCGATGTAAATCTTAGCTCGTTTTTTTATGAATAAAATAAAATTATTTTAATTTATTCACATGTCATAATAAGGCATTTCAGATATAGATACATAGACACAAAATTTTTTTCCCTTTGTGCATTTAAATTCAATTCGTGCGTAAAACGTGCTTAAAATTCAAATATCAAAAGACAACGAGCTTTTTCCCATTTTAAATTATTTTAATACTATGAAAATAAAAAGTAATTAATTAAAATATTTTGAAAGCTTTATGTTTATATCCTTTTAATACCAATTAGTTAAATCTACTTAACGATTGAAACACTATACTTTTGATTTTTGATTATTTATTGAAAAACTTTCTCTTCGCGTGAAATCATAATTATGAGGTGTTTAGTTTACTCATTTCAGTTAAGAAATTAGGAAATCTGAAATTGATTAAATTATTAACTTTTTAATCATATTTCTAATATTTCTGTTTGGAAAGAATACTGCAAAATTTGAGAAACTATTTTTACAACGTAATTTAGAATTTCGCACAAATTTTTTTAAAAAATAATAAATGGTGCAAGAAAGGCCACAATGAAAATAAAAATACATTACCGAATATAAAAAATATATTTGCTTGCATGTGCAGTATTGTACATAACAATTGAAGGCTAAAACCAATTTGTGTAAAAATATTGCATGCTTCTACATGTCATAAATACTCTTATTTCGAACATATGTATGTGCTTTAATGGCAAATAGGGTCATTAATATTAAAAGCAATAGATTAGAAATTTTAGAAAAAGCGCAGTTCTTGTCAATGTATAAAAATAGAAAAATTTTATGACTTCATTTGATGATGACACAAATTAAACTTTTGGTTCGAATTAATTCCCATAAAGCTAAAAATGGTTATATTTCACTTAAAGCATCTCATGTACTAATAATATAAAATTGCTAATAATAATGATTTATAATGTGAGCTAATCAATTTAAGAGCAATAAAACTGCTAAATTTAAGGCATATTTTTCAGGCAACTTTATAACAAAATGATGTAACCTACACAAAGTTTTGTGCGCGTCAAAATAAAAGACCATTGAGTTTCACACCTCGTGGTATACTTAAACACTAAATCAGATTGAAACAGGGTTTGTATAATTAACAGGAATAATTTTAACTTCTGTTTTTTAGCTCTTAAAAGTTTAGCTCACATAAGGAATATTATTATTTAATAACAGATGATAATGCACACCATTGTTTAATCAAAAATAAATATTAAAACAAAAATTACGCAGATCTGAATAAAATACTAATTCTAATATTTCGTATCGAAAGACCATATCATAGTATAAAGCAAGTATCATAATATTATTACTTTTGATACTCTAATTTAAATATAATTATTGTCACAGGGAGATTTGCTTGAAACACAAAATGTTTTCTTTCTTATATGACTAAGCTATAACTGAAATACAGGTTGAATATAAAATTACTTTGCCTTCGTATGATCCTCAGGAGACCATGTCGTTTGAGTCAACGGAATAAAATTTTGTACATCTATGCACTCAAAAATGTTGTTAAGAATGATTTCGTAGCTCTCACAATTGCAGGTAGAGTGAAAAATTTTCGAAACGTGTTATTATCGTAACGTACGTAACGTTATTTTCGTCCTTCAAAACGTAATTTTTACAGAAAAAAACCTAAATTGGAGTTGGAACTATATTTCTAGAAAAAGAAATTGCGAATTTGAAGAACCATTTTTAAGGGGTCCCTAGTGAAAAGATTGAGTTTAACACTTCGAAATGTGAGGACGATCACATCATAAAATTTTGAATCATTAAATGCTATCTTTTCAACTTTTTAACCACACTTTCTTCACGTTAATGGTCACAAAAAATGACAACGCTTGGCAAAGGCCTATCGTCGAAATTTCTTGGGTGAAAACTATTGTTCAAACTCCAATTCAGTTTTTTGTACAAACAAAGTGGGTGTTGCCAGTTAAAAATTCTGAAATTTGTCACAATAACTAAACCTTGAGACACACGCAATGCTTTAATACCAATTTTGACCTAAGTACAAAAATGTATTTAGTTTTAGTTTAGTTTTAAAAGCTTTATTAGTTGAGAAATTTAGAAATTTTATTACTTTGAGAAGTTCAGTTAGTAGTTTTTACTTTTAGTTTAGTTTTGAAAACATTTATTGCAATCAACCAAATGGTATGAACTTCAAAAAATCACATGTTGGCTAAGTAATTTTAAAATTCCCTTCTATATTGAAAGAAAAACCAATGATAGAATTATAATAGGAAAATAAAATTTCAAACGTTAAAATAGGAAGTAAATGTAAAAAATGTAAATATGTATGTAATGTAATGTAAATGTGAATATGTAAAATACTTCTATTTGAGTCGTTTCAAAAATAATTTATAAAGAGCAGAGTTATTATTTTTGCAAATTTTTTAAAATTGATAGTTGATCGCACGTGATAAATTATTTTTAAATTTAATATTATTTTAAGGAGACATAACTTATAAATGAATTGACTTACAATAAAGCGATTATTATGATTTAAATTTTTTTATACAAATTCAACAAGGTATTTCATTCATTTATTTTGAAAACACATACTTTTTGATTGTTGGAAACAGAGATAACTACTATAACTTATGCATACATTATAATTAAAAAATTAAGTACTTTTGAATAAAATTTAAAATACTTTTAAATGTTATGTATAAGTTTAATCAGAAAAATATAAAATCAATTTAACTAAGGAAGTGTAAATTCTGTAACTTCTAATAGATCGGCCAAAAATACTAAATTAATGAATAGCAATTGAAGAGTTAAATTATTGAAGAGAAAATTTTTGTCGTGGTTATCCTTTAAAACAAATGAAAGATGTTTTGTGTGCAAGCATATTTTTTTTATAACCAAATGTATCTTTAGGAATTATCACACTTAAACTCTATAAATATAAATGTAACTCAACATATCGAATTGTGATAAATTTACTATAACGAATTAAATATTTATGGCTGTTGTCTGTGAACTCTATTCAGTTCTAAAACGAAAGTGTATACAAATGTGCTGAAAAAGTATTTTTTATTCTACTTTATGATCTAAATATATTATTAAGTTTATTTTAATGTGAAAAAGTTTAAAAGTCAGACCTAACTTTAAAAAAGAAATTTATCAGATTCAAAATCAAACACTTGTAAATTAAATTCCTCAGCCTCATCAAATGTATCATTTAGAAGTTCACAAATAATAGAAACAATGTACTCGTACTCCAAATATAAATGGAATGTTTTAGTGCAAAATTATACAGTTTATTTATGCTTAATACTTAGACAATAGACATTTAATTCAATAATTATTTCTGCATTTATTAAATGTTGCTTTATATCAAATTAAATTTTTTTATCTAAGCAAAATTTTATTGAAATTGAATTTAGTTGATAAAAATAGTTGCTCTACTTAAGTTACTAAAATCAGTAAATTTTTACATAAAAATTATTTTAAAGGCAGTTTCATAACTCAATACTTTTTATGCGTCCACATCATTCAACAATTTTATTAATTTTTAGAAAATAATAACTTAAAAGAAAATGTTTTGTATGAATAAAATGTATAGTATAATATTAATACATCTTTCTTTAAATTATAAATAGTTTGGTTCAGGACTAAACCAGGTACAACCAGGTAAACCAGCTAAACCAGGTAAAAGTACACTAATATTCCTAAGCCCTTTTATAATCTAAGCTTAAATACTAAAAACGGTAAACGTTTTTATCTATGCATTATTCAGAAACATATTTTTTTAATTAAAAGTAAACTAATTTTCAATTCAAAACGCAAAGGAATCATATTTTGGTTTTAAAAATTAGTAGATGGGGAAAAAAATGTCTCGTTAGAGAAACGTTAGGAAACTAAAAACAAAAGAAAAAAAACAGTATTAGACATGTTTTATACTTTAATTGCTTACAAAGTATTCATTCGAGTAATGATATAAATTAAATAAAAATAGTGAAATATAGCAAAAATTACTGCTTTGTAAATTTTGATATTAGCATTATACTTGTATTTTCCAGATTCAAAAATTCAGAATATATTAATTCAGTTTTTAATTTTATTTTTAGGTTAACCCCACTAAAAATAATCTTAAGATTTTCTTAAGAAAATGTCATTTTCTTAAGAAATTCTTCAGAAATCTGAAGAATTTCTTAAGATTTAACTCTATCTCCAAAATATCTTAAGAATTTTTGCAGACATTTTACAGACATTTTGAATATCTTTAAGGTGAATTAAGTTAGTCTTCAAAAATTCTTAAGAAAATCTTAAGACAGATTCCTGAGTTAGAATTACCTTAAAGCATCTTAAGATTCTTTAAAATATCTTAAGAATTTTTTCAGACATTTTATAGACATTTTGAATATCTTTAGGGGGAATTAAGTTTGTCTTAAGAAAATCTTAAGAAAGTTTCCTGAGTTAATGTTACCTTAAAACATCTTAAGATTGTTTAGAATATCTTAAAAATTTGTGAAGACATTTTGAATATCTTTAAGGTGAATTAAGTTTGAACAAAGATTTCTTAAAACTTTTTTTCAGTTCACACAAAATTTGTTTTGTGATATTTTCGATAATGATCCGATCTTAGTTTCTGTGAGAATTTCAATAATTCTCTAATTAAAGTATATATTTAAAAGGTTTTCTGCTTTTTTTTTTGCTAATGTGGCGCGTGTGATGCTATAAATGCTTGAATTTGATAAGTTTAAAACTTATGCTTATATCTTATTTTTATATTTATTCCCAATTAACGATGGAATCTTTCTTGTTAATACATTTCAATTATTATCGATGAATTATTGCTGCTACAAATCTTATAAAAATGTTTAAGCGAGTTAGCTAACCCTAGTAATGATGTTTACATTTCTGTTGTAGTTGTATCATTTATGTTTTATCATTATAATATTAAGAAGAATGTTTTTAAAATGCTCTATATTTGTTCTGTAGTGTTTGATCATAATTTTGTATGAGGTTTTCATTGTGGCGATTGCTATGAATAAGAAATCATTTTTATTTGAATAAACCAATTTGCTTTTTTGTTTATCTTTGTTTATAATCAAGAGCTATCACAGAAATTCTCTCAGAGAATGATTAAATAATTTAAAAAACAACGAAGAATGTTTTCGAATTTTTGTTATAATAATGAAAAGTATACTTTCAATCACTAGCTATTTTAAAAAACAAGTGACATTTGGATATACATATTCTAATTATAATTATTTTATACTGCTACTAAACTTACAGTTGATATAAACCTGAAGAAAAAAACAAGATTATGCTTTATTACTATGTTAAATATGGTGTGAGCATGAAAGAAAAAAAAACAATCTTCTAATGATTTGTAGATTTTTAATTTTTAATTAGTTATTATTTATTTTGTAAAAGTAATGTTTAAAAATGTCTTATTCTAACATCACAGCTTTAAGTTTAAAATTTCAAATTTTAGTTCTGAATTTATGACTCAAAATAGATAACATGGGATATATAATTATTTACGACTGAAAAACTTTCCTTTTAAAAAGTTCAAAATTTGAATGCAAAATTTAATTTATTTGATTTTCAAGAAGGGTTAATAGCTTGCTCCAGAGTGCTCTTGTGGTTAAAATATCTTTCACACTGCTTATTATAGAATTAGGGTAATAAGTTTGATCCTGGCAATGTATGAAACATCTGACGTGTATACTCAGCAATGTGCATATGAACTCTGCCACAGCTAAAAAATATCTCATTGGTTATCGTGCGAAAGATTGAAAAGAGCTAGCTCAGGCGGAGTCCACTTCATCTGACCAGTATCAAAATTACATGGCATTTCAACCATGGCCGTTAAAAAGTAAAGCCCTAGAAATGGGATTTTTGGTCATGGTTGAGTGATTGTGGTGTTGAGTACCTTGCTCTATGTTTAAAATAAAATAATGAAAAGTACTTAACAACTTAAACTTTTTAAAAATATTAAAGTATTGTTAACTAGTGCAGTATAATTTACATAATTTTGTTATCAATAGCCATAAATAAAAAAAATTATTTACATAACATTCATTGGATCACAAATGGATTAGATATGCGGAAGCGCTGTTGTGCCACTGTCATTTTTCAAGATAATTTCTTAATTCTTTATCGATATATACTGAATACTTTATACCAAAAAATATTTTGTACTTCATATTCAATGCTCAACACTCCATGTTTTCCTGCCACGAAAAACTACCTAGTAAAACTTTCTAATTCAGCATCAGTGATAATAATTTTTAAGAAATCTTTATTTATTTTATTGTTATTGCCACCTTACCTGTGTTACTTAGCATAACATTGTCTAAAAACTTTTATTAATCTATAACTAATGCTTTTCCTGAACTGTTGTCAAAAAATATGAAGCGAAGCATTTTTGATAACAATATTTAGAATTAAAATATATTGATTGTTGGGTAAAGATATGTGTATAAACTTGATACAGTGATTTTTTTTTCTCTCTGAAAGGCAATTTAATGTTTGTGTAATCTGAATTTAACTTAATGATTTATAGTTTTTATTGTTACTTTCTGTCTTGACTGTGTTCCAGTAAATGCAAAAAAAAAATTTTCAATTATTCAATATTTTTATAAAATAATAATTATTTGTATAAGTAGTTATTTTTATAAATCATTACTTTTCTATTTACATTTGAATTTTCTTTCAATGCAAATAGAAAAGTATTTTGTTATGTGTTAAAAACAATCCTTACACTTTCTTATATATTTAAGCTTAGCTAGATTTACACTTTTTTTTTTGTTTCTTTAACACGTTGAATGCCACGCTAATTTTACATGGCTTGCCCGCCTGGCCAAAATGATTCTTTCAGTATGTATTGCATTAATTTCTTCAAACCATTTTAGTAATAATAATATTAAAAAAAATTAAGAGCAATAAAAAATTTTTCGAATTATGGGTTTCAAATAATCTAGGCTTTGCCGTTCATCAGTGACCCCTGTGGCACTACAAACAAACTCAGCGCCAGTCACCGGTGACCCCTATGGCATTCAACGTGTTAAATTAGTTCAATAATATTAAATTTAAAAACTACTTTGGCTAAACCTATGCTTAATGTAATAAAATCTTCATGAATGTATTTGTGTACATTGTGAAGAAAACTTTTAACAACTTATTCAAATAAAAAACTCTTAAATTGAAAAGTTCTTTTTTAAATTTTCTTGCTGAGCTGAATGCATGACAAGACTCGCATGTGAGTTACATGGAGAGGAAAACCACTAAAACCTGCCACAGTTAGTCAGGCGTCTAGGGGACTCAAGGGACTACGTCTAGGGGACTTTTCGAGCTAATTACTAAACTATAAAGAATGTGTAAGATGTAGATGCTGCAGGAAGGATTTGGTCAGGCCTCCTCTGCAAATGCTTTACCCATGTACCTCCCCCGGCAAAGTTTTTCACTTGAGCATGTTTCTTCTTCAGTATACAACTTTTAATTGTGTGTTAACTAGATATAACTTTAAAAAAAAAAAAGATGTGTGTCACTTGATTTTTTTCAAAATTAGAAAAATGTTTTAATAAAAGTTCTCTGCGAAACATGTGGACTTCTTTCAAGTGCCTGCATTAAACGAGTCTTACCATCTCTTCAAGTAAAATGGACTTAAAGTCGTTTCACTCTGTATAGCAAATTTACCTGTATGTTATCGCCTTTTGTTTTATTTTCTCATTATAGTGCCAGTTTTATTTAATTTTGTTTTATTTTAAACTATAATTTTTGTAAATTTGGTTTAGACTATTCTCACTGGTTAATTAGTTATTGTATTAAGTATGATTACCATTATAATTTTGCTTCCGGTGTTGTGTTTTCTTTGTTTACCTGCACTTTTTCTTTATTGACCTTTAATTATGATATTACTATTTATATATACATAGCCAATGCTAAGGATAACAAATTATTTGCCAGATTTTAAAATTCTTAGCTAAAGGAAAATTTTAGAAATTTTTTATGATTGATTTTTTCCGTAGGAAACTTTTAAGTATAATACAACTTTATTATAAATAAATTATCTTATAAAAATGCAAATACAAATTTAGAGTCATTTTGCTGTTGGGGAGGAGTAAATGTGTAATAAATGGGGGAGAGTTTGAAAAATGCAGATGTTTTATCGTGTTTGAGGGGAGGAAATAGACATAGGTTGAGGTTTATTTTTGGCAATGTATTAGATTAGTGCAGTAATATAAAGATAAACCTGAATCGACACTATGTTCTGTGTTATTAAGTTAGTGCATATATTATTGTCAGGGAAAAATATATTTTCTGCTAAAATTATCTGCATCTTGCTTTTTGTTTGAAAACAGCTTTCGCCAATACTTTCCCCAAAATAAAAACTTTTGCCAAATTTACAGTTCGAAACCATTTGGTTAGATGACAAATTCTTTGCACAGGCTATGTATGGATAAAAAATCGTATAAATCGGTATATCATTGGTGTGTATAATAATTTAAAGCCTATGGTATACTTTAAGATTGTCATTTTTTTTTCTTTCCTTAATATTGAAACTTTTTATTACCAGAATTCTATATCAAACACAATGGATCCCCCTGTTGAAACGACAATAAGTTTTGGAGTGATTATATATGACAATAAGTTGGTTGCTAAGGCGTCAAATAAACAGTTCTTATCGATAACATAAAACTATGCTTCTGTTCAGACACTAGGTGGCATAAATAACACCCCTGTGGGGCCCACAAGGTGTGAGGGCACCAGAATAATAATATAAGAATGCACCAAAGTAACGTAAGATTTAAAGAGAAAAAGGGAAAAAAATTACATTTTCTTCCTTTTTCGAACTTTGCAAGTTGTTTAATGAAGGGTAAAATGTCAGTTTATCAAACATGCACGAGTAAACTTCAATTTACTTTGTTGATTGATGTATCTATTGCTTACAGTAAGTTTTCTTAGTTTAGTTCTATGCTAGTTCTATGTTCTTAGTTTTTTCTTAGTTCTATGTTAACTAGTTTTCTTAGCATGATGACTTAAATGCAAAAAATTCCTCTTATTATAATTAGATATGTAATATTAAATTCATTAGCAGGTAAGATTATACTGATCAAAGAAGATAAATTATTGTTTTTAAAATATTTTATGTAAAGAACGAAAGATTTGTCGTTTAATAAACAATAGTCTTAAAATTGGGTTCAGGCAATAGAAGCTTAAAACTTGTGGTTTTTGAGTTTCTGTTTTAAATACATACAATAAACATGCTTATTCTACAATTTGTGTTTTGATAAACCATTTTCTTAATTTTAATACTTATTCTTAGAAGTATATTTTAGCCCAATTGTAATATTTAAATTTTCTACAAACTGATCATCGCTTTATAGATCATCCTTAGACTAATTCAAATAAATCTTGCTTTTACAAAATGTAATATAAAACAATATTTTTAATAGACAAAAAAGGTAAGTAAATTCTTTTTTAAGTTGTTTAAATGAAAGATACTAAATTACAATGAAGAGCACATGAGTTAATTTAAATAACATGACTTTATACTAACACTTAATTAAATGAATCAGTAAAATTATTTTATTCATTGTTAATGCATGTTTATCTGGAATAATATTAAACCTATTGTTGATTTAAAAAATTATTTTAGGCAATAGATCTTGAATAAATGAATGTTCATTAAATAGAAATAGCTTTTAAAGAATATAATAAATTTGACTATTATTTTTAAATTTATCTGAGTTAAGTTAAAGCTCAGAAAAATGTCCATAAAATCTTTTTAGTATATCTTAAGCAAATTTGCTCACATTTTGAAAAAAAAAAATTTTTTTTAAACAAATTAATATCTAAAATAAAAAATATGTTACATATCTTATGTTATTTAGTCCACATAAACCTATATGTTAAAGATATCTTCATATTATATTTTGAAGATTTTCTTTAGATTCTATTCTTAAGAATATCTTAAGTTATTTGGCCCACATAAATCTAAATCTTAGGATTCTATTCTGAAGATTTTCTTAAGATTATATTCTTAAGAAAATCTTAAGTTATTTGACCCACATTAACCTAAATCTTAAGAAATTCTTAAGATTATATTCTTAAGAAAATCTTAAGTTATTTGGCCCACATTAACCTAAATCTTAAGAAATTCTTAAGATTATATTCTGAAGATTTTCTTAAGATTATTTTCTTAAGATTTTCTTCAGACAATATCCTTAAGAAAATCTTAAGAATAAAGTGGGCCAAATAACTTAAGATTTTCTTAAGATTTTTTTTTAAGAAATTCTTGAGATTTTTTTTAGTGGGAAATTTTAATATGTGTGACATGCGAAACATTTTATTTTTGTAATTTGATTAATTCAGAAGAAACATTGCTTGAAATTCATTCATTTAACCCCTATTTTATAGCGAACAATTATCTGTTTCTATTGTAGTGGCATAAATATTTTTGAAAACGATTTCTTTGTATTTAATATAGGTGAATGAATACTTGATATAAATGATTACTGAGAATGAATACTTGATATAAACATATAATGACTTAAATGTTAATGTTGGTATTAATAATATTATTTATATTAATTAATTAATAATTTTATTTACATCAATAATATTGATTAACGGAACATTTGATCTTATACAGTAATCTAAAAAAAAATTTCACTAACAAACTATCCTTAAGAGTTTAATATTTCGAATAAAGAATTTAAAGAAATGCTGTAAAACTGAACATCAATAAAAAGAACGTCATTAAACTATAAATAAAGCAAAATTTATACAATCTTTAATAATTATTAACACATTAAATAATAACATTAAAATTTAATTTTCAAACAATACTTAAAAATTATCATAAAAAATTACACATAAACATTCAAAAAATTTTCTAAATATTAAAAATAAATAAAACGTTATCCTTTCACGCAAAACTACATGACATAAAATGAGCATATATGATAATCAAAATAAATTAATGTTAAATGCAATCGAACTCGATTGTGATGAGAGAGAAATTAACAAATCTTTTTACTATTAAATTTGTATATTTTTTAATTTTATTTAAGTCAAAATTATAAAAACAAACATCCATAATGATAAAAATTCCTCTACAAAATGCCTAATAAGGTGTTATCTCTAATTATCTTTATTTACACTGAATTAAACCACATGTGTGAGTATTGTTTAGGGTTTTTTTTTTCTTTCACAGTAAACTCTTTGACTTACAATATTTAAATTTAAGTTACCATAACACTAATAACGGTAACTACCAAAAAAAAAAAAAGACAACTCTTAAACTTTCCAATTGGTAAAATTGAGTATCGATAAAATAAATGCAACAATTAAAATAGGAAAATATTTCTTTTGCAAGCATTTATTTTAGAAAATACAGTTTCTAATTCATATATTACCACACTAAATACACATAATTTATTACATAGAAGATTAAAACCACCCTAAAATTTTTAAACTTTATCAAAAAATGTTTCCAAATCTTTGTCAAAAATTTATTAGCGCACATATTTTTGTTTTAGGTTATTTTTTTTTATTAATCTTCTCAATTATTAAAAATGCCCTCATTAAAAAATATCTCATGATATTCGAGTTTGACTGTAATAATATTATTTTACCTGCTGACGAAGGAATTGCAAATAAAAATCCAAGAGTGAGAAACACTTCGTAAGTCCATATAACGCCAAAGTTTCCCAAAAGATTGGCCACTGAAATATATGAATATACATAAAATATAAAATTTATTTCAATCACACATTTTAAAAAGTTTAAAAAATATATAACTGTATTAATGAATCTCACAAATTGTTTAACCAAAAAAGTAGCTTACTAATTCATTAATTGAAAAAAAATCAAATCATTTCCAAATTGTTAACAAAATATAATAACTTTTCCATGACAACAAAGCATTCCTAAAATGTAAATTTTTGAACATTTTATTTAGAGTTATAAAAAATTTATAGGTTTTTTGATCTAGATTTCGTAACTTCATAAATTAAGGAACAAAACCATAAGCACATAATATGTGATTTACGATTATGGTAATACTTTTAAAGACTAAATGTGCTGTTTAATTCTGAATAAACTGTTTCTGAGAAGCAAATAACAACAACAATGCAACAATATGATTAACAAATAACAGATAACAAATGAAGCAAATAACAAATGAAGCAAATAACAAATAACAAAGCAACAATATGATTAACAAATATAAAGACATTTGAAATGCATACCATCTGCTTTACATAACTTAGTATTTACAAATAATATATTGTAAGTGAGTCACTTTACTCATATACAATACATTATTTGTATATAAAAATAGAAAAACACATGATTATATGTATTTTATTCACACAAAAATTATTCTATCAGATAATAAGTAAATTTATAGGTAAAAGATGTTATCTACATCTCACTACAGAATTGAAATAAAAACAAATGAAAAAAAATAATACTTTATACTGGACACTATTGCTCAAACTATTGAAGAAATACGAAGAATCTTTGTTACTATAAAAATATTTTTTCCAAGTTAAATTTTTCAAAAACATTAATTGAACACTAAAATTTTTAATGTATTTATTACATTGAAAACAATGTAAGAAATACATTAAAAATTTTAATTTTTTCACTTTTTTGACGTCATTGTATTATTTCTTATTTCTTATATTATTGCTTATTCATTTTAGTATTGGAACTCTATTTAAAATGTAGCAAAATTACACCATATCATAAATTTTTGTAAACCTTACAAATATTTTTATTTTGAAGAGATCAGAAACCACAAAATATTATTTTTCGTTCAACTAATTAAAATACAATTAAAAGTATATAAAAAAATTATAAAATATATTAAACTACAAAAAAGTGAACCTATTTTAAGTGATAATTTTTATTTTCAGTTAAATATCATCTCATTCTAGATAAAACTAAATATGCTTTTATGAAGTTATTATCAAATATTTATTTTGAAATTAAGATTATATCAAATGTCATTAAACTTAAATTTATATCCATTAGAAGATAGGGTATGTACTTTGTACTATATAAACTAAAGAAAAACAACGTGCATAATGCACACATTAAAATCTTTCATTTGTGTTTCTTCATGTTTATAACATGAAAAACACAGCATTATCAGATACATTATCACAACATTATCATCAACATTATGTAACATTATCAGAAAATTTCTGCTCTAATTACAAATTTAATTATTTTAAGTAACTTATTCTTCTTAAACTTATTTAATAATGTAGGAACTTAACGCCGCCTGCTTCTGAAATATGAAGTCTGCTGTTAACACTGCATGATATAACAAAAAATCGAAAATGTAATGCCTCTTTTCTAAAAAATCATTTTTTTTTTTCGTTAGTATATTTTAATTTTTCAGATATATTTTATAACTATTCCAACATATGATTAACTCTTCAACGTTCATAAAATGCATAGTTAAATATATTGTGCATAATTATTCTTAGAAACACATTTATCAAAATATTTGAACATAGATTACATTATATTAAATTATAATGTAATTTATAGTTAATAGATTTAATACTTTTTTATATAAACATAATATTTGATCTAAATATGGTACATTTATGACACATTTTTGATTATAGACCATGCGAGAAAAGAAACGTAATTTTTTTATTTACAAACATTTTTGAAACATAAAATATCTAAAGGAAAGCTATATAACTTAATTACAAAATATCAAACGACTTTCCCTGTGATAAAAGGTAGAATTGTAAATTAAGTATTTTTTAATCAATGTAAGCTCTTTCAAAAAGATTGTTTTATAATTATGAATATATTTTTAACAATTAAAATTGTTTATTTCCGATGTAATGGAAACCAAAACCATTTATTTTTGTTAGCTTTAAATATTTTAAAAGTTTGGCAATGAAAAAAGCTTTCAAAGCAACATAAAACTAGTTCCTTATTGTACAGTCTTTTTAAATGACTTAAATTGATTAATATATAAAACATTAAACAAAACAAATTTATAAATGAAAATATTTGGTAGAAGTTTATTATTTTTATTTGCGGGGATAAATAATTAATGCATTGATACTTTATTAAACTACTTGTGTTAAATCCATTGACATTAAAATTCATGTAGCAATAACTATCATGTAAGTAAAACAATAGAGAAAAAATAATTAAGCATGTCAACATAATCAAAAGTTTTAAATTTTAAAAAAAAGAGTTCTTAACTTTCATTATAACTTCTAAACACTGTTGATAACAGTCACTTCTCCAAATTTCTTTTTTCAATCGTTACTTTACATATTCAAATTCTCACTTATTATTAAAAAATTATCTAAAATTGCTTGAAAAATATGTAAAAATAATTTGAAATTTTATATTATTTATGAACCATACCATCATGTGATTAATTAATGAATAATTCTAGTATTGCTGAATAATAATTATTGCTACGA
This sequence comes from Parasteatoda lunata, assembly GCA_949128135.1. Lineage (NCBI taxonomy): Eukaryota > Metazoa > Arthropoda > Arachnida > Araneae > Theridiidae > Parasteatoda > Parasteatoda lunata. Next base: position 67,499,640 of record OX421971.1, read on the forward strand.
GAAATAAACTATTATACTTTTCTATTTCGGCAAGTAAAATAATAATTGTTTCTTTGAGATTGTTTCTATGGAAGTAAAATTATTAATTACATTAATGGCAAACTTGTAAGTTTAATTAAAAATTATTAAAATATTCCTGTTATAATTTAACCAGATAGTATGTTATTTTATATTATTAGAATGTGAAAAATATTTTATGCTAGAAATTCATAAGTTCTTTCAATACAATCATAAATATTACTTGAAAATTGCAAACATTTTGTTTTCGTTTACAGTCTATTAAATTGATGTTTTAAAAATCGTATCACATGTAAAAAAGAATCATTGAAATATTAGTCTATATGAAATTTTGTAACTCATTCACATGGCTAAGTTTCGTTCATGGTGTAAAAGCATTAAAATAAATATGGAAGAAACGGTAGCCTTTGAGATCCAATAATTTGAGATTTGAGATCAATTAAGGTTTATCAATTAATGTTAAATCAATTAATGTCAAATCAATTAATGTTAATTATTTGAATTGAAATGGTAGCAATATAGCTGTGACTGTTTAAAAAACATTGTAAGTTAGTTTCTTCAAGTTTAAGGCGAAGAACAAATAATTATTTATATCTTTGTCTCTCTTTTTGTCTCACGAAACCGACTACTTTAAATGTTACACAAATATAATTATTATTTATACTAATTATCAAATGTTTAGCAGAATCTAGCATTCTTATGAAATTTAAAGGTTTACGAAAAACATCAAAAAATTCACTTTTCTTGTAATGGATAAGATAGTATTATAATATTGTTGAAATAGAATGTTTCTTTTTCTATCCATTTTCAAAAAACATGACAATATTTCTAGTTACATTTCTCTGATGTGGTTTAATATTTCATTCAATATTCAACAATAATCATCATGCAATATTTCCTTGAAACAGCATATACAAAACATTTAAGATAAATAATATGCGCTTTTTTTATAATTACAGCTATTTTGTTAACTAGTATATTAATGAAAATAAATTGAAGGAAAAAAACTGTACGACAATATATAACTACTATTTTTTTAAATTAAACTCAAAATATCATACCAAGCAATAAATTAAAATATGTGTTATTTTGGGTACATAAATTGTCCCCCTATTTTGAAAAAAAGAGAAATATATCACTTATTCCCAAAAAGGCAATTTTGCAATAGTTAAATTTTATAAATTTTTACTTAAAGATTGATTACGAAATATTATTAATAATAAATAGTTAAGTATACATTTACATCAATTTAAGTTTACATCAATCTCCAAAAGAAACCAGCATCATTTTTGAATTATTTCAAAGTGTCAAAAAAAATTATGGACTGGCGCACTTTTAATTAAAACCGTTAACTTTTTAAATATAGTAATAGCAAACTGGACTGCATTTACCTGTATATGATTTTATAATAAACATTCATTAAAGAAATGTAAACTAAATACTGTAATTTTTTTTCAATTAAAAAGCGAGAAAATATAGTTAATTATCTTTAATTCCCTAGAATCTACTGAAAATTCTATTTTTTTTTTTTGAAAAAAAGCAAGTGGTTAAAATTCAAACAAAACACTAATACGAAACAAATGCATTCTACAGAATCAGAAAATCATAACTACAATCAAAGCAAAACAACAATTAATATCAAATAATGACAAAAAATTATATGTTATGAATAAAACAATTGAGTACAATAACATTTCTAAATATGTTTCTGCCTTATAGTTTGTTTCACAAAATTCTCAGCGGTATCTATCCAATTTTTGAGAAAATGAGGCTACATAATGAATATGGCAACAGCATCCCTTTAAATATTTTAATACTTATTAATTTTATTGTACAAACTAAAATTTGAAAAATACATGTTTTAATTAAAATAATTTGGCATAAATCGTAAGTTGAATTCATTAGCTTTTTCGCATGATATAAATGCAAGGTACTTAATATAAGTGCGTTTTTTTAAAAAAACTAACAAATTTAAAATAATAATTGTAATAAATTATGCATTCAAATTGAATTATGCAGGATTATATACTTAGTAATAACATTAAGTATTAAAATAAATTTCAAAGAAATATTCCAGCCCACCTAAAAACTTGTTTAACTTTTCAACAAAGTAGAAATTTTAGTGCCCATAAACTTTAAAAACTATTTTTTTTATTAAAAACAAAATAAATGCATGCCTCGAAACAAATGGGTCTCGCAAAGTTTAGTCTAGAAAATTTATTTTACATTATTCAAAAAATAAAAATAATAATTTCTAAATGAAAACATTGGTTTCAACATTTAAAACATGAACAAATCTTTAAAAACCTAAGCCATTTAATTAAAATGATTAATTAATATTTTTAATTTAAACAGAAATTGATTACAGACATCCGACTTTGTGATCTCTTACTTATTCTTTGAAAAATATTTCAAGAAATACAAATTAACGTAATAAACAGTTTATGCTAAATGCACTTAATGCAATTAAACTACCTCAAAATCATTAAAATATGGTTTACTAATATATATTAATATGTAGCAACTAGTTTTTAAATAACCGTGGTACTTTTATTATTCCTTTCATTGTATAATCATTGTTACATTTACTTTCAAATTTGAAGAGATTTTTCACCATTATTATTTAGTTCAAAAATATGTTTTTAAAGAAAAGAATGTTTTAATAAATTTAATACATATATTTCTTGAGAAAATTTCACAAATATAATATTATATTCCATAATATAATATTTTAAAAGGAAAAGGTATTTTATAAGCAACTTACAAAATATAAACAAGGCAGCACCCATAAGAGGCAGCCAAGGTATCTGCTGCCAGTCAATTATTTCTAGATTTGAGAAGTAAAAGGCAAGAAAAAAAGGCCAAATAAGTAGAGTATTGAAAAGTCCTAGGATACTGAAAAATAATGAGATTTGGCCTAAAGTTACATCTCCTACCATTTTTTTGAACAAAACCTGGAACAAAAAAATCAGAGTTAATTTTAAAAAAATGTTTGTAACGTCATATTGTAAAAATAACAAATACGTAAGCTATATTATGTTTTAGAAGAAAAAAATTAACATGGAAATATGAATTTTTAAATAATTTCTATTTTAAGAAATATTAAGGTAACATTTTGTAATCGATCACAAAACATCTTTTTTTATAAGCTAGTGAATTTATATTCAAAATCATTGGTGCTGCACCGATACTAACGATCACCGAGATCTCAAAAGCTCATGTTTTTACCAGCTGTATTGCTTTCTTTCCCGTATCATAATTGTGCTATATTTTCTTCTAAAAAAAACTTTGAATCAAATTTCTGTCAAATTTAAAAAAGAAATAGTCAAGTACTAGAAAAATTAATTGAAATTTTGTTCTTTGCGGAATGTCTTTGAAGATATAATATGGGTGCTCTAATAGCTTATGCAAAAATCATTTAAATATAGTTTGCAAAAAATAACTGCTTAAAATTGTAAAAGTGACAGCAACTTACTTGTCAGCAAATTACACTTATATACATTCACATTTTACATACATAGGTAGGTACATACACATACAATACAATAGTAACAATAAATAAAATAGGACGATTTTATAAATGGTGTATTTATACAAGTTTAGTTTGCATTTTGTTTCTTCAAATCCTATTTTTACAATAAAGGTTTTTGCGTTTTTTTCCTAATGACTGGCACTGAACTCTCTGTCATTAAAGATGCCAGAAATGTTGCTCATTTAACTTTAAAGAATCGGCACCTGTGATTCTGAGTCATGGAGTAAATATTTTCCATTATTTTACATAAGATAAGCATTTAGGTGGAATTAGTAAAATTTCAACGAGATAAAGAAAATTTTAATAATTTTTTTTTACTTGTGTATAAATAGTATAAATATAAAAAAGTAATTAAATTACATTATTTGCATTCACGCAAATGGTGCAATTTCATCCGAAACATTTAACATATTTTTATAAGTAACTATATTTAAAATGTGTTATGAAAATAAAAAGATAAAGCTTAAAGAAAAGAAAATAATTGAACACATCAAATGCGAAACCTGCTGATGTTTCCTAAACGAACTATGCAACATAAAAGAATATGCGAACACATTTTATGAAGTTTATTGCCTAACAATTCCTTTTAAAAAAGTTTAAAAAAATGAGCAAATTGATTTGAAATTAAATATTTTTGAACTCATAATAATATCACACTCAGTTACAAAAGACATGTTTTATTTATGAGCTACTTAACTGTCTTCCATGTTAATTTAATAAATATTTTAGTATTTCTTGTTCAAAATATATATATAATAATACATAAATATATATAATAATTAATAATATATCAAAATAAAAATATATATATATATAATCAATATATATATATTTTTATTCAAAATATATATAATAATTCAAAATATATATAATATAAATATATATAAATATATATGTTCAAAAATATATATAATAATTTCTTAAATGAAACCAAAGGAAAAAAAACGAAGATTGATTATTTGCGAATTTTACATATGCAGTGATAATATAGTTATTTATGAATTAAACATTGCATTGAGTAGTAAAATAAGAACAGAAATTGCAATTTTAATTTTAATTATTTCTTTACGTATAAGACAATTGAATAAAAAGCGAGTTTCTCTCTCTCTCTCCATATATATATATATATATATATATTTATTTAAGTATATTCTAAATCCGAAATCTAAATTCACCTTTGTTAATATTTTGTTTTTTTTTTAAACTCTTATTTTTCTAACTAATAAATTTCTACAAAATTACATTTTTAAAAAAGGCTTTAAGAAAAAAAACGCTCATCTTTAACAAGTTTTTTTTTCTCTTTGATATGTGAGAATAACAAAGTAATATATATTGCACATAAAAATAACAAATATAAAATGATTAAAAAATAACACGTAAGTATAGTTCTCTTTAAGTACCATTTGTTAAGCTAAAATATTGAAAAATGGTTTTAAAAACACAATGCATATCAAAATCAAAGATACTACAGTTTTTCTCTAAACGCTCTAAAATATATAACTTGATTTATGATGTGGCATATTTTTAAACGAAGAAGATATTCAATATTATTAATAGGAAAGATTTATAAGCAGGTTATACTTCCCTTTAGAATTAAAATATTATGCCTTACAGCTTAAATAGTAGAAATAAGTTTATACAATTTAATATAATCTCTTTATTAAATTCTCATTCGATGAACCAATTTTTAAAAAAAAAGTATGGACTGAGATATTTGTAGAGAATATTAACAAGAATAAAAAGTAAAGATTCCTGGAACAGCCCGTTGTGCTCCAAGGGGGTCATGGAGTTTAAAGTTTCACAATTTTATGAACAATGGCATAACTGTTGCAATGAAATCGTGCACAAGCTGAGCAATGTGCAATGATTGCCAGAAAAGCTGGCACTGATTGGTTTGAAGCTGGGTATGCTTCAAGCCGCCACTGAGGATCGAGCCCCAGATCTGCACAATGATATCTCACTGACTTTAACCACTATTCATTCAAAAGAATCTCTGTACTTTTTCTGTCTACATAGTTATAGTGAGTAATCATATTATTCAATAGCGTCAGTGTAAAATAATATTTGTCTAGTATGAGTAAATGTGTAAACTTTATAAATAATTGAAAATGTAAAAAATCATTAGCATTTGTTTATCTTTAACTGTTTTAAAAATATAAATGCAATTTTATTTTTTAGTATACTAATCATTTTTAATAAATAAGTTTCACTAAACAGGCAAACGCAAATTTCTTAAAATTTCTTTAAAATTTAAATAAACTGCAGCAAAATATACGAAACGGAAAAAGAAATTTTATAACAATTATGCATTTTAAGTTAACATTTACAGAGTCATTAGTCATTTAAATGTAGAAAATGTAAAAATATTTGCATATAATGTAATGAAAGCAAACAGCACATCACATATACTCTATGACAAATTGTAAACTTATTTACTTTGTAAACAGCTGTTGCTGCAGCGGCTGCAGCTGCGAGTACTACACCTCCAAGTGTCAGTGCTCTAGATACGCCGTCCATGTAAGCAAACAAAGCGATGCCAGTATTACACATAATGACTGCAACTATCTGAAAATATACGAAAATAGTTACTTCTTTACTCATTAACAATTATTTAAACATATTTTTATGTCTAAAACATAATGAGAAGGACAAAATATGATATGATTTATTTTTTACATTTTTCCAATAATGCAATCTGAATGCGAAGATGTCACGATTAGCAAGAGCAATAAAAAATTGAAATGTAAATCTGGTTTTTACGCATTTAACTAAAACTGTCTTAAACTTCTAAAAACTTTTGTGTCTATAACTAGATTTTGTAGAAGTTTTATTTCAACAATAATATTAAAGCTTAAACAATAAATTATAATCCAAACCTAACAGCATATCTATTAAACTTTTAATAAATAGAAATTAGGGATTTTTAGACAATTTAGGGGAGTTTTTTGGATTGTTTAAGACAGTTAATATAATCCTATGTGTTATGTTTGAATCCATGTGTTTTTCAATTTAGAACGCCAAAAAAGTAAATTCCGTATCAAATTGCGGTGAAAATAACGGCACTCAGGGAGTCGGTAGTTTTTACTGTAAAATATACCCTTTTTACACTAACATTTTACGGAACAAAAAATCACATGCATCGTAATTTTTAGAGTAATATTTTAGTGTTTGTCATATTAGTTTTATTATTACTAAGTAGAGAAATGTATTTAATAATAGTGATTCAAAGATTTTACAGTAAATATTACACAATAATAATTCTTGTATGAAATTGTTCGGTAAAAATAAATCTTAGAGTAAAATGGATGGTTTACACAGGGTAACAGTACATTTTAGCGTAACTTGATCCGTAATTTTTTACATTGCAGTGTTTTAAATAAGAATAAAGAACAAGGCTGGTTTTGACTTAAAATGGGTCAAATTTCATTTCTTTTCAATGTCATCAAGAGCAAAGTACAAGTCAGCTTATAAAAATATTTTTGAAACTTCATTTGAAAGAGAGACAATTGATGACAATTGAATTAAATCGGTTGATATTGGTTAAGCTTTTTTAATTAAATTATCTATACAATGTTAGAAACAGTATAAAACATAAACATTTCAACTCATATATTCGAATGTATTCTTTTATCGTTTTATTTAAAAACAAATTCCTATCCTTTAAGTATACTTTTTAAAGAAATATTTAAAACACAAAAGTAAAATTTCATAAATTATTAATTTGATGTATTGAAAAATTATGTTCTATTTTGACATTTACTTGTGAACCACAAATTTTAAGAATATTTTGCTTTCCTTTTATTGTTTTTAATTGTTTTCCTTTAAACTCAAGACTTTAAAGAACATAATTGGCTTATATATAATAGCTACATAAATGTATCTACTAAAAAAGGAACTTTTATAAATAAACATTTCAATAATATTTTAGTTGAATACATCTAACAAACGTAGTCTTGATAATAATGATTTTTGCTAATTCACTTCTTGCTTTATTTAATTTAGCAAAACTTTTGAGTAGGCGTTAATTTGTCTACAAATCAAGACACCGTACTTCACTGAGCAAGTTTTTTAAATTGGTAATTAAATAAGGTAAAATTAATCATGTTTCAAGCTCTAAGGGAATACCAAGAAACTTGAGTTTGATAAAATTAACAATAAAATATAATATAATATGTTTAAAATTTGGTAAATGTGGTAAAATTTGATAATTTTATCGTGATACATTTCAGCATGGCAAAAAATAATTCATTTTCTTAAATTTGCTTTACAGTTTTATAATTTTTATTAAATGTGTGGCCGTTTTGTATTTTATAATACTAAACGTCTATTAAAAATTACTATAGTTTAAAATAAAGGAATTTCCGATAAACCATTACCGTGTGAGCGGAAAAATTACCAAATGTTTGGTTTAAATATCATTTATTTTGTTTTATATTACCAAGATTCCTTCTTTTTTTTTAACCAAAAATGTTATTACAAAACAGTACGGTAATCCTAACAGATTTATTTTTTTCGTGTGATAACAGCTATCATAAATAATACATTAAGCCTAACAAAACTCAATATCTTTTCCACAATATAAACTACACAACTAAAAACTTCAAATCAAATTACGATATAAAGTTCCGGCATTTTGGGTGCATCACACGTAAAATTTATTTTACTGTAAAACTTATTTTATCATAAAATATCATGTCGTAATATTTACAGTAATGTTTATCAATTTGAAGTGATTCAGTAATTTTACGACAGTTATTACTGAAATATTACAATATATCAGATCTTTTTGTTCCATAACATGTTTCGGTAAAAATAGATTTCTTAAAAGAATCGGCACTATGAGTGTCGGTATATTTTACCATAATTTGATTCAGATTTTTTTTACTGTGAGTAAAATTTTAGCATTTAAAGGGACGAAGACCTCAATATTTTCTTACTATAACAGCTTCCACCGACATTCAATTTTAATTCAAATAAAACACACCTTCTCATTAACATTAGATAGTTGTGTAGCTTAAAAGAGGCAAATTAAACACTTCAAAAGATTTCGAAGTAAACAAAAAATTCCCATGAAAGTTTTTTAAACCTTGCATTCTTTACTACCGAAAAAAGAAATATTTGAGTGGTTTAAAGCAATTTATAACATCTTATTAGTTACAATTCAAAAACTGTCATTTGTTGAAAAAATGGCATTACATAGTAAATTTTGCATAATAAATATAATTTTATTGCTTTGCTCATTTATATTCTTCAATTGTTTTATTTTTAAATCCATCGTTTATATTTACTAGTCGGTTTAGAAAAATTTATAACAAAAAATAGAATTTGTTACAAAATTTAGGTACAGCAGTTAATGAGCTTAGACTATAGTAAAGTGCTACACATCCACTTTTCCATAAAGAAAATGGGTTATAAGTAAAACTTCTCCCAGTTTGTAAATTATTAATGTCAAAAACTTTTAATTCAAAAAGCATTAAATCATATCAACTTTTCGAAAAACACTGATTTTCTATAGGGTGGGAAAACAGTTTTGAAAATGTTCCTTTAGTAGAACAGGTATAACTTTCTTTAAATATTGTGCTCTTTTTTAAAATAATCTATTTTGTAAAAAGGTAGGATACAATGAGTCATTTTTTTGCTTTTTACTTCTTAGCAATAGGTTTTTGAATATTTTTTAATAAACATTTTAACAAGCAATTCCTAGCAATAAGAATTATTGCTAGGAACAATTTTACTTAAAAATTTGGAAAATTTAAAGTCCAATGTATAATAAACAGACAGAAATATGCTCTAGAGGCAAATTTACAAATATTTTAATACTATATTTTAAAACTATTCATTAAAAACTGTTTAGCATTTCAAACAGATTCACAAAAATGCATCGTAATCTAAATTCATTTTTTTCTTATTCTAAATTAATTATTTATAGAACTCCATCACATAAAGAATGCAGTTTCATTTTGTACCAAATGTTTTTAGAAATAATATAATTTCAAAAATTACCCAGTCGCTCATTAATTTCCTTACAACCATTAATTTTTTCCAAGATACACATTAAATAACAAACTTTCACATAAATAATTTTTGTTTGCATTCCTATACATAATTTAGCATACATACTTTGTTATAATTCCACTCAAAATCAAAGTAGTTTCCTTTGAAAGTAATCACTACCCTGATTTATTTGGTAGGTTTGTCTAAATTTCCGATGTTATTCCTATTGTATTTAATCATGCAAAATGGATAATTCTGGTTTATAATGGTTGCACACTTGTATGATTTCACTTCTTCAAAATAATTACTAGCATATGTATTTTGCATATCATGATGAAATGATCAAAATTAATTCGAAATTTCTCTTCTGAAATGTTTGTTTTGAACAATGGGCTGTAAAGGTTATCTATTTTTACAAATTTGATACAGAAATAATCATAACAATTTTACAATTAGCCAATAAGTGTACATTGTACTGTATTTTGCATTCTTTTGATAAAAAAATAAACATAAAAAACAGAAGGGCATTAAAAGTTGTGAGCAGTAGTGCGTAGAAACTTTTATATCGAAACATCTATTTATGTAAGCTATAAATCATTAAAAGAAATTTGATCGGCATTTCATCAATATTGCATGCAGCATTGTTTCAACTATATTCTTGATTAACTATAAAGTCATTTATTATATTATCGTTACTAAAAGTAGATATAGGCTAATAATATACTGTATGTTCGAGGGTTGGTATTGATGATTATTTTCCATCAGTGTAATTACCCTTATTCCAACGAACTGTTCTTGCAACAAGACCCACGAGAGAAGATAAATGAACGCAACATTAGTGGTGTAGAGTGCTATGACGTCAGTGGCGTCCAGAAGAGTCAAAGAATAGATAAACATATAATTAGAAAGCACCCACAAGATGGTGAATAAGCAGCATCTGCAGAAAAAGCCAATGATACTGAATCCTCGCTCGTGGTAAGGTTGTATACTCTCTCTGTAACAACAAAAATATATATTTAGAACATTCTCTACTAATTTTTCTAAAAGAAATACTTAAAAGAAACATCGAATACTAAAAGCCATCTTCAAGCCAATTCTGATTCGTTTCACAGTTTGATTAAACATATTGTAATAAAATATTGATGGGTTTAAGTGTTTATTAGTTGTTTGTTACATGGTGTTTCGTAGCAACCATTCTTCATATATATTTTTAGAAAAAAAAATATTGAATCCCTTTAAACTGGGATATTCAATGCGTTTGCCTTTTCCCCAAAAAGTAAATACAAAATCAATTATCCTGAGACCCCCAATTACATTTTGGAATTCGGTGGAAGATTTCCGTGCCACATTTAATAGCTCAGTTTGTTTGACTTATCAAGAATAATGGTTACGTCATTCTAATTTCAATTACTTACGTTTTTGTTTTATAGCTGTTTTTTATTCAGTTTCAAATTAATTTACATTCTGCATGAAGTAAATCTTGTGGTGTTGCCCATCATGTCCTTAGTAATTTTTTTACTCATAAACCCTATAGTTACTTACTCTTTGCGAGAACCCCTTTAAGCTATATCTGATTAATTTAATATTTAAATGAGAGAAAGCATCATAAAAATCTGAAGAAACATTATAAAAGTCAATCAGAAAAATAAGGCTGAATAACATAAAAGGAAAACATAATATACTATCCTACAATAAATTAACTTAGATTTTTTTATAATTTTTTAATTTTTCAATAATACTTAAAGTATTATTTTATAACTTTACAGATGTTTAAGCCATTTGATATTTTATACTTTTTTATAAAATGTAAAGTTTTCAGAGGTTTGAAGAACTAGCAATAAATTACGGACGAATCAAAATTGTTTTTGAACAGCTTATGCCAGAATATAAAGCAATAAACTTGTAAATAGTAAACATTAATTTGGTCATTATATGAAATGATTGCATAAAATTTCCCGATGGAGTTTATGTGTACAAGCATATATATGTGTGTGACGATACAGGCAATTTTATGACGAAGAAAATTTTGAACGTTTTTTCTAGCTGCAACTTAAAAAAAAAAAAATAAAACAACTAACTACTCATATAATTAGTAATTTATTATTAAAATAAGTAATTTATTATTAATAATATTCTAATTATCGTATAATATTCTAAACTATTCTAATATAATTACATTATATTAGAATATATTATGTAATTATATTAGAATATATTAGAATATATTCTAATATAATTACAAAACTATCATTTTAAAATTTGGAGAAAAAAATCATTAAAGATTACACAAAATATGATCAACGCTTCATTCATACTACACATAACCAAAAAGTATTTAATTTTTTTTTTTTTTTTATAATTTTGCTGTATGAATCAAATTTGGTAACTAATGAAAAAAGTTTCATATGAATATCATGCAAATTTTAAGTTTCTAGCAATTCTCTGAGTAGTTTTTGAAAATTTTTAAAGAACTTTTATATGCAATAATCGTCCATGCTACAAAATTTGATAGGATGAGAAAAGAATATATGCTTTTGAATGAGATGATCCTCTATAATGCCAGTGTCATTTAAAAAAAAAAAATTTTTAATGGAATAAAATGACATTTAGGGGAAATCCAATATCATTCATATCATTTTTTAAAGACGTATAGAAACTACTTAAAAATTGTTAGAAACTTTTAAAATTTTTAAAACATTCAAATCGGACTTTTTTAATAATTTACTAAATACAATTTACATTAAAGTTATGAGAAAAAATAAATGTTTTTCCACGCTTGTGCAATATGAAATAAATATTTTAAATGCTCATATCATGCGCAGATTTTAACAAGTTTTTTTTTTTTTTTGTAACTTGAAAATCAGAAATGTCGTATTAATTAAAAAGTGTCCCAAAATTTTAGTTCAATTCTATTGAATATTTTTAAAGCTGTAGCAAAAGAACCTAATACAAAATAATTAGCCTTTTACAAAAATGTCCAAATCTCAAAAAATATTTTACCTAGGCATACAAAATTCCATGCCTTTATTGAATCTAATAATCAAAGTAATGGATACACAAGTTAAAAATTTGTTGCTATATTTTCTGAGATAAACTGTTCAAAAAACATTTTTTTAAAAATTTGTAATTTATTACATGTTCCTCAAAAGTCTAAAATCTTTAAACTTTAATGATAACTATGATAAGTTACGTGACCTAAACAGCTTTAAATTCTTTAAATAATCCTATAAGTATTTCTCGAGAAATTTAATGAAAAATTGAAAATCGTCTCTTCCATCATTGTAGGATAGTGTATTTTTCTGGGGAAAGTAAAATATGGTGCATGTTAAGCATCACTTGTAACTTTTATACCAAATAAAAACACGGTTTTTCATGATTTTGATCCAGCCTTTATTGTTTCATTGATCATTTTTCAAATTCTGTCAGCATTCTGTATTTTTTGTCTTTTTATTATGTTACAGGATAGTAGTTAGATAATGCTTTTATTATCTGTAAATATTTGGTATGTTTGTAAATATTTCTTACTAGATTTTAGATTTTGAATAATTATTAACAAAATGATACAAACTTTAAAAAATAAAATTTAAAGTAAAGTCAAACTTTCTTTTTATCTAGAGGGATATTTGTTTTTAAAAGTGAATAATTTAAAAAAAAAATTAACAACTTCTTCACAAAGCTAGATATTTCAAAAGATCACTTTACTAAAAACGTATTTGTATGCATAAAGTAGACAACTATAATTAAACCAAAATAGCTATTGGTTATTTTTAACATAAGCGTTCGAAACATCAAATGTGTCGTTTTCAGTAAAATGCGTGAATAATGACTAAAACGCAAAATTTTAGCTGTAATTAATTTGAATTTTTTACGCAATAAATAGGTAAAATAGTTTCGGAATTTGAATCGGTATTATAAATGCTAGTGGTGAACTTTTAAAAAAATATGGGATTATCTCTGGTAATATGAACTTATTTACGTCAAAAGCATTATTAACTATGACTACAAAAAGGAAACACGTACGTGATTTCTTTCTTAAATGTTGTTTTCTCCGAAGGAGGGGCGCAGGACCTTGATACCAAATAGACGGGAAAAAACAAAAAGTTCAGTGTCGTGCAGACCCATGTTGTGAAGAATGGTGCATTGTACAATGGATAGAGCATGTAAGTTCTTTGGTCAGAGGATTGGTTCCCAGCAGTTGCTATGATGTGTGCGTTGGCTTCCTTTGCTTGTGAGTAGTCGATATACATGGCTCGAAGTAGATGCGTACCACCAACCCATGCTACGGCAACGAAGGATGTGAGAAACAGTCCACAAGACAAACGCTTCCGGTGCTCTGTAAAACATGTCCGTCTGGTGACTTGTACGTAGGCTTGCGTCTCTCGCGGGCCATCTCGGTTCTCCAACATAGCATCTCCTAGAATAGTAGGTCAGAAATGAGAACAGGAAAGCCGTAGACAAAATTTGATACAAATACATGCATATATTGATAGAAGTTTATGTATTAACGGTTTCCCTTATTGACCACCCTTAATATATAGTTTTGGATTCTTTCTAAAAAGAAGTCATTCTTAAATACTATGTACAATAAATGCTATGAATACTATGAAAAAAGAAACACCTTAATAAGTAGAGCCCGGATTTTGATGACCTAAAAAATCTCAATTAATGCCCTTAAAAAGTGCAAAAATAACCTTTAAAAGTGCAAAAAATGCCCTTAAAATGCGAAAATTGCGCTAAAAACGCCTTATGTCATGACTTAGATAAAGTAAAAATATTGAACTAAAACAATTTTTTACTCTTTAAAATTATTATGAGTCATTTCAAAAAATATAAAGCAATGCAATTCTTGCTCTACGTTCATTAAAGTTTGAAAAATATGTTTTATATCCAAAAATAACAAAAAAAAGGAAAATATATTGACTCCAAAACATTTTTATTTTGTATAGAAACTTTAATGAATATAACAACTTCCATCTCATAATATTACTAAATATCAGAATTACATTGGATTATTATTTTTTTTTAATATTTTGAAATGTAAACGAGCGTTTCTCGTCTGAAAGTTAATTTTTATACCTGAAGAAGCTTCTTTCAACGTCTACTGATGTTATTGGTGCGTACTTGAAAAGGATGGTCTCACTTACTGACAATTCTTCTTCAATTTGAAAAGATGTTGCTTCACCTGTTAATATCCTAGAGATTTTCTTCATTGTTTCAAAGCCAGTGTAATAATGAAAAATTATAAAAAATAATAAAAATTGGAAAAAATTAACAAAACATTTAAAAAATGCTTTAAAATGCAAAATATGCCCCAAAATTTAAAGAAAAGTGCCCTATAAATCTAAAAAAATGCTCTAAAAGACAAAAAATGTCCAAAAATGCAAATGCCATCAAAATCCGGGCCTTATTAATAAGTATTGATTTGGGAATCGCATTGTCACGTATGTCACATTGTCACGCTTAATCTTAATGATTCAATTCATGTGAAAAGCATAATTATTATGCTACTTGTGTTACAGTAGTTTTCCTGTTCTGTTTTTCATCTTTATTTTTATTTCATTCTCGGCTACTGTGGTTTTTTAAGTTTTGTTCCTTTCCTTTATTTTCCCTTTTATGTTGGCAATCTGACTTTTTATAATTTAAATCACTTTTGTTTTTTCTCTTTCACTTCTTGCAAGTCTTGAGAATATGCACCAATTTTTGAGCGTACCAACTTTTATTTTAATCTGCATATTTCTCAAGCAAACAAAGTTTTCTTAATAAAACAATATCTTACTTCTTCATATTCTTGGGATGATTTTTTTAATATATATTATTTAATTAATTCATTCATTCACACGCTATTTTAAGTTACGAAATTAGACACAAAAGCGGTACCTCTGAATAAACTTAGATTCTTTTCAACGAATTCGGATGTAGGGATAGAAGATAAATACGGTTTTTGATTACACTTATTTCGCAAAATAAATCCCGATAACCTCAAAATGAATCAATAATATTGGTATATTTTGAAGATAGGAAATCCAAACTGTAGAAAAATTAGGTATGTTTATACAGCGAAAGTAAGTTTCTGTTTTCAATTTCATAACTTAAATTATCGTTTGCAGATTTTAGTATTTTCAAAGTTAGACCCTTGAACCATTTAATTGAGTTCAAGTACGTAAAACCTAATCATTGGATCACAATTTATTAATACGTTTCGATTAACGATCGCAAATTAATATTTAACAGATAACAAAACATGATAATTAAGTTTATATTCAATTATATACACCTTTACCCATTTTTTTTAAAAAATGAAATTCAATTTTCCATTTCTATTCAAGCTTCTTTATCTAGAACTTAGCAACTGAAATTTATTTTCACTAACAATAACTCTTATATCAGAATAAAAAACTTATAAACAGACGTTATATTTGCAATCAAGGATCCTGAAAATAAACAGAAACGCATGTTTTATTATATTAAAAAATGGCTAATGCGATATCGTTCATTTAATGATTCTTATTTAGTCGTATTGGGATAACTTTCTTGAGTTTTGCTATTCCAACCTCGTATTCGATCACAAATTTCTTTAAATCAATTTAGTTAATATTAATAATAATATTCGATTAGGATATATTAGGAGAAATATCAGTATATGGAATACCAAACAACTGTACACTCCGCAATGATCCTTACTTTGAAATAAACATCAATATATGAAAAAACGGGAAGTAAAACGAATACAGATTCTAAATCTTAAAAAGACATTAGTATAGGAATACCAATTTTAAGCTTCTTGAAGCCTTCAACATGGTAAATAATAATATTCAAACCATAAATGATAATATTAAAAAAAGGCAGAAAATATTTTCCTTCACATTTACTTAATTTTTACTATAAATATGATATGAACCGAAAAGAAACGATTATTTCAAAATATTTACACATTAAGAAGTTAAAATCTTAAAAGCTAATTTAAGGAAAGACATTTCGATGTGCACTGAGTTATTAGGAACAATAGTTCTTTAATATAAAAGGACCTTTCTAACGCTAACTACTACTAATCCTAATTATTATTGATGATATAATAAATTTTTTGATGAAAAAATAAATAGAATTTACATACTTAATTTTCTAAAATTCTTAATTTATAATTTTCTCCTAATTTTGATATAGATAAGCAATTTTTGCATTCGTATATTCTGTAAAACTGTTTCAAAATAAGATATCAAACTTTACGTAGCTTCCTATCTTCTTGTGTACATAGAATTGTACTGATTTGAGTATATATTTTATTTGTATATAGAAAACTTGCAAAAATAATTTTGATTTGTACATTAAAATTCAAAATGTAAGCATAACATTAGGAGCTACGGGCTATTCCAAAAATGTATCAGGCATAATAACTTACTATAAAAATTGTTTTTTTTTATTTTTTTATTTTTATTTATTTATTTATTTATTTATTTATTTCGCTTTAGTGTTGTTTTTAATGAAGCAAAACAATGCTTAGAATGACGCAAAACAATGCAATAAAAGAAAAGTAGTTTTATAATAATAGTTTGCAAATTATGCTGACTTTGAAAAATAATTTTAGGATATTATTTTGTAGAAAATAGGAATGCTAGGTTTTAAAATGGAAGAAAATTAAAAATGAATTTTTTATGTCGAAACAAGAATATTATTCTACTTTAAACAAAAGATATATGTTGATCGAACAAATTTTCAAAACATTCTAAATGAAATATTATTATAATCTCACCATCGAGTTCCCAATTAGCGAAGCCTAATCCAACAGGTAACATATCACATATAACCGAGTAAACAGCCGATAGAAACATGAGCCACAAGAGACTACGAAAAGCTATAAGATTTCAGATGCATCCAAGTATGGAAAAACGTTCCTCATCATCAAGCAGTAGTGACGTCACAGCAGTCTTAAAAACAGTAGGGTATGTACAAGTGACGTCACTCTGTACCTATAATAATCAGGATTATTCCTGACTGCGGTAAGGTGCTAAAGAAAATATGTCGTAAAGATCAATCTTTAAAATGAAGGCCAAAACACTCTGTTGCTCTATCTCTCTTAGTCGCTCTCTCACGGATCGGAGAGTAGTCATGGCAACATGTCGTTACCATGGCAACTGAAACTGGCACTCCATGATAAACGTGCTTTTTCGAATCGAAATTGGGCGGAGTTTAAGGGAGGTATCATTACAAGGAAAAGTTAGCACAAATAATTATAGTATTAATCATCTGGGGAAAATGTTTTTTCGTGAATAAAACAAGCAGAAAAAAAAAGATACGGGTATTAACCAAATAGTATTTTAATTTAAAAACTCAAAATATTCTTAGCAAAGGGAAATAAAACGAAATTCATCAGTAAGGTAAGCACACTGCATACATATTATATGTGCCCAAAAATTAAAGATAACTTCTGCAAATTGCTAAATTTACTACTACAATTTTCTGTAATGCAGTTTATCTAAAATATGTTTACCAGAATTATTTGAATTGAAACGCCTGATTGAATTTGGGTTTTGATTGTTTGTTTCAATTAAACAATTTTCTCTTAAATACGCTTAAAAATAAGTTATACTAAACTCAAAAATTAAAGAATACGCTAATTTTTTATCTAATTGGACAGTATTATTTCCATCAAGTACAATATTATTTCCATCCAGTACACTAATAATTCCATCCATTCCAGTAGATGAGTGTTTCCCATTTCACCCTATAAATGGCACCACCAGATAAATTAAACTCCAATACATGGTTTATTTGACAAAATACAACTCAACCATAATTTAACTGCAGGTTGAATTACTTAAGTTTAATGATTGAGGTACCTAAGGTTAAGGTTAAAGTTAAATTTTATTTTTGTGGTTTTATAACCATGGTAATTTTAAATTGTTACAAGAATTAATTGCATGACAAGAAATGAATCAGATTCAAAGGCTTATTGGAAAACCTAACAATTATTACCTTCATGGTATTGTTATTTTCGTTGTTTATACTTATTAAATTTAATTGTTATTAAATTTTGACTTTCTATTTATTTCACCGTTCTACACTAAATCATTTCATAATATTGCAATATACAAAAATTTCATTAATCCTATTTGAGTTGAGGCAAAATAACTATATAACTATTTCACCACCTATTTTAAATATTCATTGATATAATCTTAAAAATACAATACATAGGAGAATTTTAATCAACATATAACCTTTAATTAAATTTTAATGTGGTAACGTTTAATGAATTTTAAAAGGTAATGTAATTCTAATGGTCGATAAAAGTCGATAGAGATTTTGTTCTATAACCAGCGTTGAGCAGCCGATCCAATTATGAGTTCCATAACAATTCCGATCCAATTCAGCTCCATAACCTTGTAATTTTGCACCCAATCCAGAATACAAGAGAATTCCTGGTTCAGTCAGTTGAAAAATCTAGATTTCGAGGAGAGCTTTTTGGTGAAAAAAACGTTTTTGCGTTACATGCAGAGGAAAATCACGAAAACCTTCCTTGGTTAATCTGATGGCAAGGGAATTCTAACCCATGATCCGTCTACCACAGAGGATATTTTACGTCGTCACTGTGGTCGTTGCGAGACGGGAACAGAATTTTTATCCACTTTTCATCGCTGGAATTCAAGTCTGGGTTACCACATTGGGAAGCAAATGCTTTATCTACTTAACCCCCGCCGATCAAATTTGCAAAATTAAAAAACTGAAATGTTGATTTAAAAAATCAAAATTTCGACAAATCTGCAATATCTAGAATGCTTTGTACTAACATATTAATTACGTTAGTCCTAATCGTTAAATTTTAAACAAAAGCCTGAAACTGTCATAAATTTTTCTTTCCTCCCTTGCTTTGTTTTTTTTTTTAATTTTTCTATACCTTTTTCGCTATTTTTTATTTTTCAAATTAAAAAACTACAAACTTTTTCAAAAATTTTATAAAAATTACAAAAGTTAAATTGCAAAATCGGATACACAAATGAGGAGTCTTCCTCAAGCCTACAATATTTAAGCATTCTTCTTGACTAACAACTTTACGTTGGGCTTGTTTTATGTTGCAGCTGCTTGTCTCTGATATCTAATTTCATTAAGAGCAAAACGCTTATTTGTAGTAGCTCTATCACATAAACAGCAAAAGCATAATATTTCTCAAAGAGAAGCTTACAGCTTCTTAATATGAGATATTATTTCACTTTAGGCAACGCGTATTATCACATATCAAGAACTCACATGCTACACATTACACTTCACTAATTCAAATATTGCTTTAAAATTCATACGACCATGCTTATATTTGACATTTTTATGACAAATAATCTATAAAACATAACAGAATATGCACTGGTATTTGGTCAAGAATTATATACATTTCACTGAAACCCAACCTAAGATTTTTTTAACACCAATTTAGTTTTTCTTTTTATTACAGATTGTTTTTGTTTGAATCTATCTTACCTTTCGACTAAAATAGGAGTATTGAATATTAGAGTACTATCTCTCCTTACGCACCTTTCCTATATGTGAACTTTTATGGTCTTAATTTTGGAATACGAAACTTGCTGAATATCTACAAAATAACTTTCATTTTTTTGCAAATAGTTTGACTATAAAACTACATTTTTAATCTTTACTGCTGTTTCTTTTTATTTACATCAATCTAACGGATGCTCAATTTTTCAAATGCGCAAAAATATATGAATAATTTATTCTTATGCACGCAAAGAGAGAATTTGGTGGAACAAAAACAAAATGTTTTCGAAAAAAATTATCTACTTTGAAAGTAGTTTTAAGAAATCACTCGGGTAGAAATAATCAATACTGCAAACATTGATGTTTAGGTCTGGAACAATATCTCAAAAAGTCTATTTATTGCGGAATAGCTACATTTTAAAGAATATTTAAGATAGAATAAATCAATAAATTGTATGATTCCTACGTAAGACTTCTTTCTTCAATACAAAATACAATGTTTTTAGTTTGAAGCACAATTTTTTCTGAAAACATTATATTTATGTTTTCTTAAATAAATATAAAATACAAGCTAAATGCTAAAATGTAGTCATTAATGTAAATAACTAAAATACTCCGATAATAATGTTTAGTTTAAAAAATACATTGAAAATGTTTTAAAGCTTAAATACTCATTGATAGTCGAAAACATCAGAACTAATATTTTTCTTGTTATATCTGTTTTTCATTTGTCTTAAAATTTTATATTTATCAGCTTATAGTTAAATGTATGATAATAAAATAATAAAATAATGGTATTAAATGCTCTTATATATATTGTAATGTATACAATTATGCATTTTTTACAAAAATATTCATAATAATATTAATATTATAGAATTTGTATTTAGTCGAATAGATATAATATTTAAATTTAACTAATTAACTCACACTTGAATTCCATATTTTTTATGCTGTTTTCTGCAAAACTTATCGAAATAAAAATATAAGATTCAAAATATTTACGATATTAAAAATCATACGATTAGAATAATAAAATATTGTCATAAAATATTATTCAGAAACATTGATGCCAATTTGAGCTTCAGCAAAATTACGTTAACAAAATTAACAAGACGTCCTGTCATTATTTAAAATTTTTCAAGAGAAACTTTTATACAATTAGAATTCAATGCTTCTTTTGAGAAAAAGAATAATATTTTTAAGAATTTTATCTAATAGTATAAAAATGGCATTGGTGATTCAGTGAGTCGATGAATTAAGGAGTGGGCTGATCAGTGAGTGGGCTAGTATGTAAATGAGCGTATGAATACGCGATTCAGTGAATTGACATATGAAAGAAAAAAACGAATTAGTAAGAAAACAAATTAGTTAATAGAAGAATCAATTTATAATGAAAAAAATCTAATAACCTTATTATTTATTGTACGTATTGTATACTTATTGTGAGAAGAACCAGAATATTTTATTAGTTTAAAAAGGGTTTACATACCGACTTTTCACTACTTGTTTGCTCTTTTGAATATATATAAGATTAAAGATTTTATTATAAAAATTTGATTACATTGTTATATAAATTTTTAATTTTTATTATTTAGAGCATGTTAGAAACTATTAAGTAAATTATTGCTACAGGATCAACTGCAAACAAATGCTACTTCTGTTCCTTTATTGTAGTACAAAGGTTTTAAACCAAAAATGATATATTTTTACTGAGTTAAACTTTTTAAGAACATTTAAAGTTATTGTGTTATAATAAAAAATTAAATAAAACATTACAATTGAATTGAAAAAACATAACTGAACATAAATAATTTTGACAGCATATTAAATTTTATTTCTTTTCAATTTCAAAGTTTGAGATTTGAAATGTATATACAATTGAAAAGTAAATGCATATTCAATTTAATTTTATAAAACTGAATAAGGATTTGTTTCTTTCATGTTTATCAAATCATTAATTTTAATTTTTTAAATAGGAATACATTGAAAGAGGTAACAATGGTTAAAATAAGAAATGTTTGTTACTTTTAATCAATCTAAGAAATATTTTTTAATTACAGAAATTATGATTTTTTAATCAAGTTTAATTTTTTTATTTAAATCTTAGAATTTTTAAATTTAAAAAACTTTTCAATCATCTATAATATTGAAACAGAATTGATATTTAATTAGCAATATTAACAACGAGAGAGACGATATTAAGCAAGAAAAGAGAGACTATTGACAATTATTTGCTATCTCTGGCGTTAGGTTCTTAAGTAACACAACATTGAACTCAAAACGTGCAGAAAATTACAGCTTCATATTCTCATTGTGTTTTTAGCAATGATAAAAAAATCAAATTGCATAAAATTTTAATATTTTGAAGTTTTTTAATTGGTTAAAATAACTCACACAGATATTTTTTTTTTATTTTAGCCATTGTTACCTCTTTATAATGTACTTTTTAATAAACTCTAAATGAATGCATGAATACGATTAGAAATGTATTAGCTTAAATAAAACATTTTAGGTGCACCTGGAATTTTTAAAAAATATTTCTAATTTATTGACATGAATATTAATTTATTATTGTACACAGTTTAATGCGGAAAGAGAGTTAAGAAAGTTTATCTTGGAAAGCAGCGAAACAAAATACTACAAACTGTTGCGTAACTTGGAAAGTATTTTGCCAGAGGCATTATTTTACTTCAGAAAATACTTTGTAAAAAATCAATAAAGCAAGATGCTGCTCTCAAATTAATTCGAAGATAGTTTTTCTGTGACTTTACACCATAAAGGCTATGTTGCTTGGATTAATTTAAAGAGTTTTCTTTCTTTAAATTCCATCAATGTGATCAATTCTATATTTTAAACCCGTTGTATCTTTAATAAGGACATTGAATCAATTCCTTGTAGGGGAAAGCAAGCATTAGAGATTAGGAAACAAATACATTAAACTTCCGATTACACTGGGGGAAATGTTTTTTTTTTTTTTCTTGTTTTCTGTAACATGAGATTTATAACAGATCATAAATACGTTCGCATCACTGATTTCAAGCCAACTATCGGCTTTTGCCGCCAGGCTGCAATCTATTTTTAAATAATATTTTTACTCTAATTTTTGTCCAAATGTACAAGTTAATTTTGTCCAAATGTACAAAACGTCATACATAACAAGGGGTCACATAAATGTGCAAACTAACTTATAAGGGGTTTTAGAGCACATCCTCAGGATTAAAATTGCAAAGTAATCAATGCCCGGAAATACGCCGCTAGGGGCGATTCTCTATTACGCACCGTTCCTCCGTGTAGGTTCGATTCCTACCACCTGCGCTAAATTCAACATGCCTGCGGAGGTAAACCGGCGTAAAAACCATACGGGAACTTGGGGACTATTAATGTTTCTCCGTGTGTTTCTGAACTGGTTGTTATGGAGAAGTGCCCCTAGCTGCATACGGTGAAATTTCCAGGCATCAGTTTCTATTTAATTTTGATCCTGTTGATGTGCCCTAACTCCCCTAGAAACTGATAGAATCATTTACGTGATTCTGTAAAATATAACAACATTGAACTAGTACATTTCGACAAACAATGTCATTTAAAAAAAATAGTTATAGGTTTAGGAGCAAACCTAATTTTAGATTTCAAATCCCCACACTCGAATTAGGCAAGACCAAGTATTTATATATATGCAACAACAAAAAATTGTTTGCCAGAGTCATTTTTCCGCAGTTATTTGGTTATTGAAAAGTATCTAGCTACTTTATTTAGAGATTGTGACCAAAAATATAATTAACATTGTAGCTTAATCTAATCTTAAACCAATAAGGCAGCAATGATAAGAATCATTAATATTTTCGTATACTATTATTGCTAATCATAAAAAATCGATGCAACTTATAGTATATTTTGTTTGTTTGTGTGTTTATTTATTTATTTATCTATTTATTTATGTATCTATTTATTTATTTATTTATCTATTTATTTATTTATTTATCTATTTATTTATTTATTTATCTATTTATTTATTTATTTATCTATTTATTTATTTATCTATTTATTTATTTAGTTATTTATTTTTTAGTTTTTTTTGTAAGTGTTGCTAGTAAAATAAAAAATTAAAAAGAAAAACCTACATGAACTATTCAATTAACGTTTAATGAATAACATTTAAAGCAAATTGCATGACATTTAATTCTTAACAATAAAAAATTGTTTAATTGACACATAGAATATAAAATTACAAATTTTAAAATCTATTTCTATACATAACATAAAATGATACGTGTTTAAAGCTGTTTGACGATGCATTTGTTTTGGACAGAAAAATCCCATTGTCGGCTCCTTCATTAATACAGTATTTCGAGGTCATTAATAAAAACTATAACGATATTTAGCTGTACATTTTTTTTCCTTTAACTCTTAGTTCTTATCTCTTCGCTATATTATTTATTTATTACTCTATTTATTACATAGATCTACATTACATAGATCTACGATATACATTTATACATTTCTCAATATATTCTTCTGCATTATTTGGCTATTTTACTATTTATATTATTAACTTATTGTTCATATTATTTAGTCATCATGATATTTACCTCATTTTGCATTTTACTTGAAATAAAATTATTAATCGGAACAATTCTAATCAAAGTAATAAATAATCTTATTTAAAATGAAAGGCTTAAAACTAAAAATGCTGTTCTTTTATTACCTATCAATTCTATAAAAATTAACTTATCACGCATGTTTAATTACCATTTACATTACATTTGACGGTCAATAATTTATATGATGTCTTTGATTAGTTATACTGATTTTTAAAATACGTTTTCTAAAACGCAGTAGAGTCAGTACATATAATTAAAATAAAATAATAAAATATTTTTTTAAAATTGCAAAGAAAACTAGTAATTTACTTTCCGTATTTTGGCTAAAGACTTTTAACGAGTTTTTATAGTCAATAAAGATAAATATGAGAAATAAAGATGTGTAAATAAAGAAACGGAAATAAAAAAACAAAACAATGTGTAAATAAAAAAAGACGGAAAATAAAGATGAACTTAAAAAATAAATGTGTAGATAAATTTGCAATGATGACCAACCAAAATTATAAGGTGTTCATATTATCCCATTAGAATCAGACTAATTCTGTTGAGTCAAATATTTTTTTCTGCAATGAAATACTTTGCGATCATATAGTGTTTTATTTGGATGTATAAGTAAATTCATAGCATGAAATTAATGGTGGAATTAAAAAATTAATGCGAAGATGTAATTTGTAATTGCAACCAAACAAAATTGTTAGGAGTACAATATTAGATATTAGAATCGATATCTAATCTGTGTGGAGTCAAATATGTGTTTATAAGATGAGTATTTTAGAGAATTTTTAGCAGGCTAAAATTTTATTTTCATTTATAAGTATGTTCATCGCCTAGAAAAAAAAATGATTTTGTATCATTTGTAGTGGATTAGTGGACGGCCGCAATCAAAGAGCGAAATGAATTTGTTAAAAAGTATTTAACAAACAGTTAAGATGCAACACGATATTTAATAACTAATTGCATCAGCTTAAATCAACAACAGAATATTTAAGTGCAAAATTATATTTAAAATGAACATGAAAAATTCTCAGATAACTGTGCTTAAATCTAAATAAAAACTATTAAAAAAGGGATAGTAAGAATAGAATAGATATTATAAAATAAAAAAAGAGTTAATTTAATTCTTTATTAAATTCTATTTCGGCTTGAGTGTTATCTCGCATTTTATTCCAAAACTTTCATTTTTAAAAACGGTTAATTTATTTATTTTCTAAAGTATTCAAATAGAGAAAAAAAGAAAATTAGTATTGATGTAGTACGTGTCAGTATACTTTGACCTTCATATGAACTCTGAAAGGTAATGGATATTCTCACTTTTCATAAAAGCTATATATTTTCTGGTGTCAATAGGTGTACTTCTTCTATTTGGTAATCGAAAAAAGAAATTCCACTTTTCTTTTATCCAATAATGGAATAACAGTGTTGAATACAAAAAAAAAAAAATTTCCGCTTATCAGGAAAAGTTAAGGAAATAATTTATATGTAAATTAGCTAAATGCATCCGTGAAGTTCAATATTTTTGTTTGTATGTTTAGTGGCAATTTTATTAATATTCTTCATTTTCTTAATTATTTAGTTACCTGTGTAATCCTATAAAACATTCTTTTTTAGAGTAATACTAATCTTACTATTGTTAATTATGCTGTTGTATAAACTACCACAGACTATTCAAAGTTGCTAATTTGTCTTTATATGTTTCAGGAATTCGTTGTGAAGTTATAGAAAATTATTTTTTAATTGTTAAGACAAACTAAACATTTCTTCATATGCATACATTTATTTTATGCAGCTAACAGGATTATTTAGAATAATACTGAGCATTTATGTTCATAATAATACTGAAATACTTAGCCTAAATAGTACTCGAGGAATTAAAGTGTAAAATTAGAGTTTTTGCTCAGAATTTTTTTGACGCATTTCTTATAAGATATTAGCTATAATTTAATTTTAAACATTATATGCATAGCTTGAATTTTAAATATTTACGGTCAAATAATTAAAAATTAATGTTTCTTTTTAATAAAATAATATTTAGTGTAATGTTTAGTTTAGTTTAAATGGCGTTTGTATTATTCAAATATCATATTTTAGTTCATCCTATGGAACTATAACGATTATATGTTCCTAAAATTCCAAAAATGTAGTCAAAAATTCTTTATATGTTTCATTTCCTATTTGGCATATTAAATGTAAATATAATAGTATAAATATATAGTAAAAATAATAGTATTGCTTCAATACAACCTTTCAGGAAATAATTCAACAAATAAAACTTCAAATCTTAAATAAATCATATTTATCATAATAATGTGCCTGTCGCAAAAAGGAATAAATTATGTTTCCAAACCTCAAGACAGATATTAAATTATATCTAAACTTTATAGTTTTGTATTATTTTTATTATACAGGAGCCTAAACGTCAAGAAGCGCTTATATTTTCTCCTTAAAATACAGCAAATTAATTTTTTTGAACCTAGAATTATAAACTTTTTTTATTTTTGAACACTGAAGATATACTTTAAAAGGTTTAAATTGATATAGTACAAAAAAGTAGGGTAAAAACTACCAGAATATGGTAAAATTTACTTTACGACTCTATAGGAGGCTTTGGTAATGGTTTTGGTAAGAATTAACATTAGATATTGTTTTATAATATGCGTTAAAGTATGGTGAACATAAAATTTGATAATTAAGGCGTGGCATAAAAACCATTTATTTAGTTAAATTTACGTTTCAGTAGTGTATTTTTACTAAAATTAAAGAATATGAATGTGCTCCACGTGAATGATTTAAATATCGCTTTGATTTTACCAGAAATGTATATTTTTCTAACAGAAATGTCTTTTCAGTAAAGTAATTTTTCTAGAATTCTTTTTCTGTGTATATTACGTAGAAAAACCTATTGTTCAATCTATTTAGTAGATCAAAAACTAATCATTATTCAAGATAAATCTCAAAAAAATAATCTAGAAAAACATTATTAAAAACTGCTATGTTAACCAAATACGAGTTCATTATTTTCTAACAAGTGTTCATAATAAGACCATTCCAATTCGCTATTCAACCTGAATTAGAACTCGCGTCTCCTATTCTCTACACAAAATAAGGCCCAATTTTAATTGTTTCATCGAAAATCATAACCAATCGTAATCATAATCTATCATATCGTAACTGAAAATCTTAAGTTGATTAAAATTTTAAATATTGGTTTCTGAGCCAATTATTGGCATGTTTAAAATTATTTCGTTTGTAATAAACGTTAGAAAAACGTTTCGTTTCCTTTTCAATCATTATGTTATATTTTTATACCTACGATTCAAAAATACTTCAGAGAACATCAAGAAAGCATGTTATGTTTTTAAAGAACAAAAGTGTTTCTGTAATACAAGTCTAACATTTTGTGACATTCGTGTTTTTTTTTTCGCATTTATTTTGAAACTACATTTGATCCTCCAAAGAATGTATTATTGTGGTTCAGTTCTGAATAAAATGTTTTATTAGCGTTGCTCTTAGAACATTGAACTCATTGAAATCAATATTTAAAAAAAGAACATGTGTTGCATGTAAATCGGAAACTCCAGCGTATAATTAACACGAGTTTAGGGTAGAAACAAAAAAAGTCCATGTATCAAAAGCCCATCATATCCCACGAGATGTTAAACATTCTGACTGACAAATGAAATCGCTGAAATTTATTATTACATTTTGTCTGCAATCTTAACGCACCAATGATTATTGTATGGTTTTTGGATTTTTCTAGCTTATTTGTTTTTAACTATGGAGAATATGATTAGTATTCAGTTTTGTGCCTAATTTTCTGTTTCTAACGGCTAAGATCTTATAATAAATTTATTTCGCTGGATGTTTCAACGATATGCAAATCGAAGTATTTTTCTTGTCTGCTAAAAATATAAGTAATTATTATAGTTAAAAATCGTAATTATTACAGTAAAATATAAAACAAATTTTATTTGTTATACTGTGTTTTAAATATTGAAAAAATTTATTCATTCAAAATAATGCCCCTAAACTGTGTTACAATTATTTGAAATAAAAAAAAGGGAAATTCTTCTAGTAATGTCATTGCCTCAACAATCATCAGACCTCTACCCGAATGAGTAACGAGTTAACCTGTCAACAGATTTGTATAATGGCTCAAATAAATCTTTAAAGATTGTGATTAGATTAGGACCATGTTTAAAATACAAGCGGAAAAATAGTGGCAACGAAATACTACAGAATTCAGTCTCTCACACACCAAAACTTTGTAAAGGTGGTAATATTTAAATAAAAAAGAGCTATCAATGAAAGGAAAGGAAAGTAAAATAGCTTTTGTGATCAATAAGGATATTTTACATTTATATTTTGTTAGAATATTAAAAAGATACTATAAGATATAAAATTTATTTTATTTTTCACTGTATTAGTTAAAACTTTTTTCCTTGTTTTGGAAGACTTTTGTTGGCTAGTATATATTTTTACTTTTAAAATTCCATCGACAGAACCTTAAAAAATTTTTAATGAGATAATAAGTATAAGCATTAACTAAACATTAGTGAAGTGGTTTTTTCCTCGATATTTTTAATACTTCCAACAAAAACTGAAAAGAGAATTTGTTATAAAAATTCTTTTTCAACTTCAACCCACGATTTATTATTTTTTACACTTTATCTAAGCTTTAATTACATGTTAAGCATGCAATTTTGAAATATTTAATACTATAATTCTACTATCTAAAATTAGTAGTTATAAATTAAGTTATTTTACCTATTTATCTTTTATCTTTATAAATTAACTATTAATTAAACATGGATTACAATTCAAATATATTATTAACTTTTATTTTTAATTTAAACATTTCTTAAAAATTAATAACAAACTAAATATATTATGAAATTATGAATTAGAATTAAAGTAATTACTATAATCTCTTCTTATACAAACATGAAACTAAAAATCAATTTCAAAAGAGTCTTTAATATGTAAATATCTAATAACTATTTATCTATTATGATACATAAATAATGTACTAATTTAACATTGATTATAATTTAAATATATTAATAAAAAATATTTTTATTATACTCTAAGCATTTCTGAAATATTGATTACAGTTTAAGCATACTGTGAAATTAATGATTACAAATTAATTTATTTCTATATTCTCTTCTAATGCAAAAATAAATTAAGCTAAATATTATTCGAAAAATGTAAAGCATAAATAGATAATGTTGTGTTAATTAAGGATTACATACGTTATTTATTTTATCATTAACAAAATTTATAATATTTAATTAGCACCTTTTAAAAGCATTATTATCATTTTAAAAAATAATTTTTTTGTTGTGTCTCGAAAATTGTTGGTTATTAAAATTTAACTATTTCTTTACTTATCCATTTAAATGTTATCATTAGTTTGAATTAGTATTCAAATCAGTAAATCAGTAATCAATCAGTAAATCAGTCATCTTCATTTTTAACTATTTTAATTTTCATTATTTCTATTTTTTTTAATTCCATCTTTCAAGAAATTTATGTTTTGCTCAAATTTATTTATGTTTTGCAAAGTTTATCAAACTCATTCTTCAAATGCTACTAATAATTAAAAGCCATTTAAATTTTTTTTAAATATAATAATCACCTTTTTAAATACAAATAAAATTGAAAATTAGCAACTGAAACTTTCCTCTTTTTAATTTCCTCTTAATTTTAAATTCCTCTTTTTAATATGCATCATAAAAAGAGTTAAACATACTTCAACTACTTTCATGATGGTATAAAAATATTCATAATTAATTAACCTTAGACATTTTCAAGACTCCATATAATTAATTTTAGCAATTTTAAGCTTATTATATATAAAACTGGTCTATGACTGATAAAATACTTTTTTTCTTTCTTTAAAAAAAATCCGTCGTTGAACAGCTGACCTAATTTCGGGTTTACGACTACTATTATTCAACTTCTTAGCCTTGTAAACTCCTGGATCAGTACAAACAGAGGCACGATTTGTTGTGGGAACATGGAGGACTATGTGACTTGACAGATTTAACGTGTATCAGTCACCATTTACTGCACGGGGAGTTTTCGGTCGGCGGGGATCAAACCCATGACCTCTTGGAGATGGGCTCAGTATTCTAGCAACCAGGCTATCCCGACCCCTTATAATAAAATGATTTATAAAATTTTAAAAATTCTTTAATTCAGGAAAATTTAGATCTACAGCAAGTAGCAAACAAAATATATACTTTCTAACAGCCGTTAAAATTAGTTAAATTTCATCAAACAATACACTAGGTGTATATTACCTATAAGTAATATAAAATATGAGGTATAAATCGTATATTAATTTCTACTGTGTGTAGTGTCAAATTACAGAAACAAAGTGCACATCAGAATTAAAAAAATTAAAAAATCTTAACACTGAATCTAACTGTTTAATACTTATAAAGGCTAAAATTCCACTGTTATCATTATAAGACTAAATAACTTTTTATTTATTTTTCTAGCATGTTTTTTTAAGTATATGAAATTTATTAAATAGAAATTTTTTAAATATATATATATATATATGATATGAAGAATACTTTAAAAGTCAATCATACGAAAAATATATCTTTCAAAAAAAATTAACATTGATATTACAAATTTAAGTTGTGATTAAATGCAATTTAACTCCTCTAATTTTACTTAAAAAACTGCGACTTTAAAATCGATAGCATTTTGTTTTTATTATATCTTAAAATTTCTGAATAATAAAAAAATTCTAATAATAAAAAAAAATAATATATAATTTAAAATTAAAAATTAATAGAAAAATATTTTTAAATGTTTTATTGAACATCTGAATAAAGAAATGGACGTACGACATTTTAAAAAATGAATTGTCTTACCAGATTCAGCTTCACTAAAAGAATCGCTGTCATTGTCAACGTTAGGCAGTTTTCTTGATTTACAACAATTTCTCCGATTTGATCTACACTCATCGATAGAAATTATTTGTAAGTCTAATGATTGTAGTGAATCACTTTTTTCAGGCTTTAGATCCAGGCCTGCCATTTTGTACAGTTTCTTGAAGACTAACATTTACTTATGTACACAAAATTTATTTTAATTTAAAAAATAATAATAATTCAAGCAATGCTTGAAAATAATTTCTTAATTTGTTTTAAATTATTTTAAAAAAAACTATTATTTTTGATAATATATACTTGTTTCTACATTTATATTTTTACAAAAATTCAAAAGAAAGGGTATAAAATTAATTACTACAGAAATAAAACTTTGCCAAACAGTAGAGAAAATTTCTTGAATATTAAATTTACTCCATTAAAAAACTACTCTATTATTAGATATGATTAATACAAAAGTTTTATTTATATGGATTAATATTTCTATATCAGCATACATTACGAAATATTACTTTAAACATTTTACATCAATAATTAACATTTTCTTAAATAAACGTTGCCATGATTAAAAATTATTTAAATGAAATCAGGTAACTCAAAGAGAAGATCTTCAAGAAGAACTGTTAGAAACAAATAAAAACGAAAGCTTAGTTACAGGTTGCTTTAGCGGTTTCGAGGAATGATCAGCAAGCAAAACCGTAATGGAGAACCAAACATAGCGACCAAAGTTGTTCTCGGGTTGTCAGTGCAAACCATTGATTGAAAATCTCCAGGTAATCACGTGACACTTATGTCCACTAACAAAAAATATAAAAAAATAAAAGAGATTGTTTTCATGGACAGCCCACTTATTGAGCCATGATTTTGCAGTTATCGCCTTTTTGGCGTGTGGTGATCGAACCATTGATTTTAGTTAAATCGATGGAGAGACAATTATTTGAATACGAGCACGCACTGTTCTGAAGAAAATGTTCTTTTATTCTTCCAATTAATGTTTCGAAATGAAAGAGAAGTTAACCTTGAAAGGTTTCTCCTTATTATGCGTGTTAGATTGATTGGATGAATAAGTTATTCCAGGGGGAGAAGAAATTTCAATTTAGTGTGTAATGAAAATTAAACTCAAAAGATATTAATTTAAAAATGTTTAAGACAAAATATGTTTGTAAGTTTTTACTGAAAGATTAGTTAATTAAAAAAAGTAATACGCCGTGTCTTAATCCTTTGGAGCTGGCTGGTACAACATTTGTAGTTAAATATATTTTTTTTTAACGAATTCGATATACGATAGGCAAATATAAGTTTCTTGTAAGATCACATTTATTTTGTCTTTAACATGGCGAGTTCACACAACTCAGCTGCAGTGGAATCTATTTTTTTTTAAATATAATATGAACACATTTATAAGTAGAAATTAGGAAAAGAGACACTTTGCTTATTTAAATAACTGCTGTACCAACCAGCCCTTAAATGCTAATTATCCAAAATATAATTTAATTTAAAGTAATAATCACCATCCTAGAAAAGAAATAAAAGAACTTTTTTCTGTATTAAATTCATAAGCCTAAGAAACTGAAGCGTAAACGCATACTTGATAATATAAAAACTTCAATTTCTTCAAAATCTTATAATAAACTTCAACACGTAATAAAAGTCAACACGTTTTGAGCGCTTAAGTTTACGTAGAGAAATTGTTTTAAAAAACCAGCTTAAGATATGTTGACGCATTGATTAGTTGCCAAAAACAGAGGTAAGGACTCGTCAACTAAGAAATTAATTAAAGTAATTTCAATTACTTAGGATACTCCGGCTCTTATGTTCATCTTCTAATGATTGTCTCTATGACGTTTAATTAAATTTTATGTCTGGCATTTTAATTAATAATTAATCGTGAGTTAAGATTTTTAGACATTTTAGGTAATTAAATATTTATATTCCAAAAACTTGTATCGGTTCATTTTAAATTTTTATTGTCTGGTTAAATAATGAAAAGTAAAAAATAATAATAATTGTTTAATATTTGAATTAGTATTATTTAGATTTTTTGTTATAAACACCATCTGAAATTTTGGAGGCTAAAATTTTTTTCTTTTCTTAAATTTTATTATATTTCATTATGTTTATTAATTTATATTTTATTGCTTGGAACACATTTTATATTAGATCGACAATTTTAAAATAATCCTTAGTTAAACAAAAATGTCAACAACTACTGAAATAAAAACAATATACTAATTACTAAGACAATAATTAAAAATTACATTCTGAAACACTAGAAAATGTGAGTTATATTAGCAGTAAAAAATGGATTGAAATAATCAATCATTTTAAATATTATAAAGAGAAAAATATTTATAAATACACTGAAAAAACTTAGTATCGATTCTTTAAAAAAAATCAATTTAGAAAAATAAATATCATTTCAACAAAAAATTTCTTAAAAGTAGATAATTCTTGCAACAGCAGGTTTTGAGTCAGGGAAGTTAAAATAAAAATTAAAGCTTTGCAATTTCATACGCAGTGATGCTGATGGCAATATGGTCAATACTGTGTTTCGGCGAAGTTTGCTGCGCATCGTTCTGAAGAACGATGGACTGGAGTCGACGCCAACGATTCCTACAAAGCGCGTCACAATGGTAGTTCAATGACGATTATAATAAAAGATATCATAAATTTATGTATCTTTCATCTTAAATTAGTTATAAAAAATATTTCTCATATACGACATTTATAAATATTGTAAATATTAATAACGATATGAAGCTCTTACATTTGTTTTTCATGATATTATATTTATAATAAAAAGTATGTAAAATTTAGTAATTCAAACTTTGCGCAAATTAGAAAAAAACTACTGTAGTATACTTTATTCTTAGAAACATCCTTAAATTTGAAACTCACTATTTATACTAAATGTAAGAACATCCTAATAATAATAAAGATTCAAATTGTAAGACTGCTTCATATGATGATAGGTATCAATTCAGAATAAGTTAAGTTAATTAATTAATCAACTTAAATTCATGCTAAATTTTAGAACTCCATGATAATAAAAATTATAAATTATAAGACTGCTTTTATGATGATAATGAGTAATTTAATAAAAATTTTCAAGCTATTTAGTAAATCAATTAAAATGTATGCTAAATTTTAAAGCATATTAATAATAAAAATTCCATATTGTAAGACTACTTCATATGATGTGAAGTGTTTTTTAAAAAAAATTTCAAGTTCTTTTATTATCTAAAGTTATGCTACATTTTCGAAAATCATACTAATAAAGATTCAAAATTGTAAGGCTGCTTCATATGGAGAATAGTACTTTAAAATAAATTTTGAAATTTTGGACAAATGGGGAATAATTTGTGAAGAATAAATTCATTCATAATAATTCAAAATAAAAAAAAAATAACATAATTCTTTAAAAATTTCATCAAATATAGAATTTTCTTAGAAACGGTATGTCCTTTTCGAATTTACGTTTGTTTGAAAGGCTGAAAGCATTTTTAACAATTTTCTATAGTTTTATTAATTTGACCAGAGTATAAAATCGACGCCAGAATGAAAAAAAAAAAACTTTATTACCTTTGCTTGTATCTTAGATCATATCTCAAAGAATAATACAGATATATTATTATATCGATGCATTGAAAAAATGAATATCAGTTAACTATTACAATCCAAATTTCAATGTAGGTTTCTTTTTTTCTGAATGCAGACAGTATTCTTTAAGAAACATAACAAAAAAAATAGGTCAACTAAAAATAGACTAAAAGTAATCAAGCACCTACGTTCTTTTATCCATTTCTTAAGATAAATGTTTTATTAAAAGATACATTTCAATTTCCTGATTGTTACGCTCTAGTTTGCTACTAATATTTAGAATAGCTTAATCTGAGATTATTCACTGTAAATCCGTTTTACATTTAACAAAAGCTCAATTGATGAAAAAATGAATCAAATGAAATATTGAATAAAATTATGAAAAAAAATATATTTATTTGCATAGAATTACCTTTCGAAAGACGAATTTTATAATTGTGTTCAAACATTTTTCGATTTACGCTAATATTTCTTGAAGTTTGAGTGAAATACACAAAAAGAAATCTAACCTTAAGGGCTCCAAACTTTCGACCAGGCTGACACAAACTAGTTTGATCTAGTTTCCAGATTACTGGATATTTAGAGGGTAAAGAATCCGAATCCGTAAAAATAACGCTATGTTTATTTCGGGAAAACACTTTTTTGTGTCGGATATCGCAACTTTAAATATCATCTGCTCTGATTTATTAGCATATTTAAAGTCAAACTCTCGAAATAATTTGACAGGATTCTAGTACGTGAAAATCCAATCATTAGCTCAAAAGTCATTCAGGGTGTTCATTCTTTTTACACACTGTAAAAAAAATTTTGACTAAAGAATAAGTATTCCAAAAAATTAGCGTATCAACAAAATTTGTTTATGTTTTTAAAGGAAAAAAAGCTATGTTTACTCAGAAAAACATTTTTTTGTGTCTGATATAGCAACTTGAAATATCATCTGCACTGATTCATTAGCATATTTGAAATCAAACTCTCGAATTAATTTGGCCGAGTCCTAGTACGTGAAAATCCAATCATTAGTTCAAAAGTTATTCAGGATGTTCATTCTTTCTGCGCTCGGCGAAAAAATATTTTGACTAAACACTAAGTATTCCAAAAAGATAACGGGTAAAAAAAATTTGTGTTTTTAAAGGAAATCAAAATTATTTTTTCCTTCAAACAAATGTAGAAAAAGTATATCCTGAATTAATTATCACAAATTTACAAATAAATTTCGAAAAATTTAAATCGCATTTACCATCAAAGAAATAATTTTTTTCCTCTCACCTAAATTATAATAATCAGCACTATTAATTAAATATAAAAACCGCCTTAAATTAATTTTATCTATGAAATTTATGGTATCAAACTAACACACAATTAAATAAAACAAAACCTGATAACTTTTTCATCACATAAAATGTTTGAAAAAACTCAAATTAGCATTTTTTCAGGGAACGACTTAAAAAATAAGATTTTAACTACAGAATTGATTTATATTTTTAAAAAATCAATACCATTCAACACGGTAAGTGTAATGCCCTAAATTTCAGGAAATATTGAATCTTTAATGCAGCAATTTCTTTTCGACAGAGAACTCTACTATCAAATATGGTTATTTGAGAAACACCACCTGCCTCGGTAATTTCATTTTTTTCATTCGGAAAATCGATTTCGCTATTACGATAATTCAGATTAATCTAAAACTGAAAGAGCCATCTAAATTTTTAATGATTAAATTGCGAATCATTTACCCTAACCTGCCTAAACTGATTAATGGATGCCTAATTTTGAAGAAAATGATCATAAAAGTGCTTTTTGTGTTATTCAAGAAAACTATAAAAAAAAAAACTAAGTATATATACAGTGAGCAAAGGAGAACCGAGAACAGTTTCATTGAAAAATGTTAAAATTTATTGCGTATTTGTTTAAACACTAACGGTATGATTAGGATCAGTTGGGGTAATTAAAACCACTCTTGACCTTTTTTTTAATTTCAAACTATATGCCTCCTTTAAAAAAAAAAAATGTTAAAGCCTTAATAGTCTAGGGGAGATTTTTTGATGCTTCAAAAATGCAGAAAAAATAATCAACATTCTAAATAATATGTTTAGGTTCTTAAAGGGGTGGCCATAATTACCCCACAAAATTTCTCCAGAAGCTAAAATTTTGGGGTAATTTTGACCGCAAGTGGGGGGATTATGACATCAACCGATACTCTAGAGGTGTTGTTGGCTTACTTTAAATCCACATAAATACCGTAATCAGTACTTCTTCCCTATTCTAAACTAAGAGTTTGAATCGTGATTGTGAGTAACATTATTAGGCACTTAAAGGGATGGTCATAATTGAACCACTAAATTTCTCAAAAAGCAGAAATTTGGGGTGATTCAGACCTCATGTGGGGGAAATATGACATCAACTGATGCATATTCTAGAACTATTGTTGACTCACGGTCAGTTCAATACCCTAATCAGTACTTCCCCCTTTTTACCTATTCCTTACACTAGAAGCAATCGTGACTGAAAGTTTTATCTGATGTCTGCTTTTACACTTTCTAAATGCTTTTAACTTTTCATAAAAATCCTAAAACGCTTTCTAGAATTATGTTAGATAGGCGCAATGACTGATTGTGCTTAGCTTTTTTTCAAGGAAAACAAATGTGTATTTTTATAAAGCCCATAAACCAGTCCTTCTTTGTTTTACCACCCTCAAAAATACCAGATATAGAGTTTTCTTTAATGTAAGATGCAACAAAAGGCGAAAGCTCTTGCCAGTCACGAAGATAAAGTTGGTTCTTGTAAATAAACATTCAAAATTGCAATTCTTTATCAAAATACTGTTTTCAAAGTACTATTATTTGTATAAATTAACTACAAATGCGTAGTAGAAAATGTGCTTTTTAAAATAAATATGACTTTTATAAATATTTTTGTTGTTGTATTCACGTCTCACTAGGGCTGCACAATGAGCTATTTGCGACGCGACGGTTTGAGAAACATCACTGAGGATGAACCGAAGGCATGCCATCACAATTTTGAGTCCCTGTAAAGGAAATGGCACCGCCACTTTGGTAATCCGTCGACCTTTGCACGAAGTCGAACACTTTACGATAGAACAGTTTAGCGAGGAGCTATATTGCACACTCTCCGACCCTTCGCAGGCTGATTAAAGTCGTCACAAATCAGCACGCTGACCACAGCCAATGATGCTTGACTTCAGTGATCTACTAGGAACCTAGGAACATTCAATTCCTGTTTTAACGATCAGTCTACTGCGGAACTTATTAATTATGAATTTACTAACTTATTTAATATGTTTGAAAACTATTAAATATTTCAAAGAAATATTAAAAATGATAGAAATTTTCATATATTATTTCTTATAACTAGTTAAGCATGTTTTTCGTGTGATGCAATGCACTTTCGCATTAAATATATGTATTATTGATAATATTTGAGTAACAGACTATAGAAAATAGTATAGAGTGGTGGTTCCCAATTTTTCTCGGTTGTAGAATTTGAAATGAATCTTCTGGTAGAAACTCGAGACTTAATAAATAAATTTCATTAGCAATTGTAAACATATAAATTAATTAAAGACTTTTAATTATTTTGAAAATATGTATTGATCAAACTTTTATCAATCCCTTAATGGTGGCATAACTTTTGAGGAAAAAAAAAGTGCCCATTTCGTATTCAAGAAAATTATATAAAACTAAGTGTATATACAATATATGTATTCATTTTTAGCTTTGAGATTAATTTTTAGCTTGCATATTTGATAAGTGCTGACATCTAGTTTAAAATAAACTATCTCCAAATCTAAACTCATGACAAATAGTCTGGCATTGCCATCTGGTGTATGGATTTAGAAATAAGCATTATTCCGGGCATGAGAAATAGATTGCTTTAATCTTTTTGACGCGTTATTTTTAAACGAACAAGTCCGGAAGCAACGCGTGTACGAGAAATAGAAGGCCTAACTTCATCCCGTTTTTATAGGAGCGCGAGGGAGAGGTTTAATTATTTTGAAAAAATTGATTGAATGAAGAAGAATGATTTTCTTTTATCACATATTTTTACAAATATTAGTTTTAAAAAAGAGTTTTAAGTCAGGCAGTAGTATTCACAGTCTAGTACTTAATAGCATGTAGTCTAGTTCTTAATTTTGATTTAATATATGCATAAACTGAAAATGAATGAGCTGAAATTAGGATACTATTAGAAAAAACGGAAAAAACGAAGAAAGTAACGTTAAGAATGGCTATCAGACTTCTACACTGTTGAATTCGTTTATTTTTATTCCGTACGAAATACAAGCGAAATTTGTCGTAAATGAAGATCCTTTACATAATTTTTTCATTATAATGTTCTTAAAAAATAAATGTTTTGAAATTTTCCTTTTCACAAGCATTTTAATTAGATACTTTCATAAAAACAACAAAAATATTACATAATGGACTACTAACCCGATATAAAATTAATTACAGTATTTTAAAATTATAACTGATTTTAAAAAATTCCTAACTTCTTGAAACAAGTCAGACATATCTACGGAAGAGACTATATTGTAACCACTAATATAGAGCGTATTAAGAAAAATAATAAAATTGCTTTAACTACTGCAGATATATTACAATAGTCTCCTAACACTAATTAAGTGTGTTGCGTTCGATACTTTTATAAATGAAATTTCTTCACAAATTGAAGAAATGACCGCATAATTATATATATATATATATATATATATATATATATATATATATATAAATTTATTGCTTTATTTTTTTGATTTAGAAAAAAAAGTAACGAAAGTAAAGAATACAACACTTAAATAAACTCTGCATTAATCTCCAAGGTACAAGTTACTGTAAAGTTTTTTCCTTCTTGAAACAAAAAGTTGTTCGAACCACAATTATATGGTGGCGCCATCTCTCAAATTGTTTTAAAACTATTTTAATTTGAATTTAATTTAATTTGATTTTTTTATTAAAGTTAAATTTTTCATATGTTTAAGCAGATTCTGATAAATTTAAAAATTGCAAATAACTGATACTCACCTTGAATCTTGGCTCTTTGAATAATTCTAGATTTTCAAACTGGAAAGTCAATTATTGTTTCGCAATTTTAAGACTTTATTTAATGATCTCTGACAGGATTTACAATAATTGCTAGCTTTAATTATTTTTTCAAACTATTGTGTTACTCTTTCTTAAACGCCACTAAATTTCATATAGAAATAACCTTTAAGCGGATACTGAAAGTTCTTAGAAAGTCAATTACGTGTTCCATCCTTATCACAAAAACGTCAAATAAATAAAAATTATGAGGGTGATAAAAAACGAATTGTAGAAAGGATCCATAATATTAAATGGCATTTCTCCGGATAAGAAGATATTGCTGTTTTTACAGGACTTTTATTGCAATCAATATCTTATTACCTATGAAATTGATTTAGATTTTTAATTAACTTTCACTTAAAATTCACCGAGTTTGTAATTAGTAGTTTCTATCGTATAGAAAATTTATTGATTTTATTACTCATCCTTCCATTGAATTTAAAACTCTTTCTTGTAGGTTAAAAACATTTTAACTTATATAAGATTGCATTCGCCTTACCTTAAATCCTTAAATTTAGTAATTAACGCTAGAGAGACTCAATTTTCAAAATTTTTCTCTTAATTTTTTTTAAAACTACTTATTGAAACTATTTTTATTGGAACTACTTCTTATATATATATATATATATATATATATATATATATATATATATATATATATATATATATATATATATATATATATATATATATATATATATATATATATATAAAGAAATACGAAACTTCAACGGAATAAATTAATTTTATGCCATGCCATAAAGTATCATGATAAAATTACCAAATTTTATTCCATATAATAAAACAATATTTTATGATTAATTTTATCAAAATAATTACCAAAGCGCTTTAGTAAAAATTACTGAACTTTTTGGTGTTCCCAAACAGCCAGAAACACAGTAAATTTTATCATATTCTAGCGGATTTCACCATTGTTTTTTCTCTGTTGAGATTTTAAGTTAAATCAACTATGCGTCTATATCCTATATATAGCTGTAAATTGTAGTTTTTAAATTACTGCAGAAAATAAATAAATTTTACACTCATTTAAGATCGTGCGATAGAAGTTAGAGTAAAAGAACGTTCTATTGTGAAAACGGAGTTTTATCAGACAAATCAATAATAAAGGATATTGATTTACCTTACGAGTGAAAGAAACTATTATTTACTTCATTATATGACCTTAGGTTTAAATTTATTGACATCAGTTTACAAAATATAAGACTTTAAAAAAAAACTTTTAGTTACGTCGGTATTGCACCGACTATAAATTATTAAACCTTATTATGTAATGGAAAATGAGAATAAATAAGGGGAGAGGATTGTCCCTTACATAAATTTCCTATCCAAAATTAAATTACGGAGTTAATAAATAAAATATACTGAATCAATGCCGTATTTTATCAATGTTTTATTCCGGCCAACAGGGTGATATGGTTATTTAATATGGAAATGTTTATGAAACACGATGAAAAAATATTGATTTTTAGTTTTTACCTTATATCTTTAAATGATCTAAAAAAAAAATTTAAACATTATTTGATCAAAATTTAACATTTTAATATTTTTCCAAAAAGTATTACTTTTTCGAAAAAGTTATCACAAATACCGCTACAGCTAAAAGTGGTTTCTTTGCTATTATTCTATCAAAAAGTTTTTTTAATACCACAACAGGTTGACACTGCATTCTAAAATTAAAATTTCAGATATTGCCATGATTTTCTTTTAAAAAAATTAATAAAATTTTTACTAGGGTTGGGGATTTTTAAAAATATTTTTTATTTAAGCATGCAAATTAAGTGGGGTAAAAAAAAATTTGCCTTATTTAAATAAAATGAGCTCTGATAAACTTATCAATATTTATTTTATTTTAGTATCTTATATG
The DNA here is from genome assembly GCA_949128135.1 of Parasteatoda lunata. Lineage (NCBI taxonomy): Eukaryota > Metazoa > Arthropoda > Arachnida > Araneae > Theridiidae > Parasteatoda > Parasteatoda lunata. Next base: position 67,541,762 of record OX421971.1, read on the forward strand.
TAATTGTTTGATACCTTTTATAAATCTTTATATATTTATAACTTGAAAAGAGAAAATGTATAAATAAATTATCTAATTATAAATAACTAAGTAACTATAAGTTCAATATATAGAATAATTTATATTAAACATTTGTTTTTCACTCGTTGTAATGTTTATAGTATATCATTTATAAAAAATAATCCCAATGCATTTTCACTAACGACATTAAAAACAAATCTGCACAATCACGCAATAAGTGTAACTAAATGTTATTCAATCACGAAAGAAATTTCTTAAAATCATCGAAGATTGTGTAGTTTGATTTAAGAAACACGCAAACAGGTCTTCAGATTAATTGAATGCATTGAATTAAATTACAGGCCTTAAACTTATAGTCCCGTTTAAATTTCTACTACACTTAAAAACTAATTAGGTATTTGCACGAATTTTACACATTACGAAAATTTACACATTTTTTCCCCGCTGAGAATTAGAGGGAATGAAAAAAAAAACAAATTCCAAATTATTTATCTAACAAAATCGACTGTTAAAATCTAAGATCATTTGTTTCTTTATTATTTTAAAAATAAAAAAAGCAATGTAAAGTGAACAATAAAGGAAGAATTAAACAATATTCCTTGTTAGACTGATTTTAAATTCTGTAAATTATTAAATAAGTAACGTATACAATTTATGACAGGCATGATGCTTATTAACATGCATATTATAAGTTTGCCATGCTTTAAAAGCTTTAGAATCTTTAAACGTTGAAGACCTTAAAATAATCCAACAATGGATAGATCAGATTTTAATTATTGTAAAGATAGAATATTCATTAAAGATAGGTTTATTAACAAAAGAAAATTCGTATATGCATCAATTAAAACTCTTATTTCCTAAATAAATCTTGCCATCTTGCACCATTTCATTTAGATAATTTTGATATGACTAATAAATGCGTTTTGGATTATAAGTCTATTGTTGTTAGCTTTTCAAACCTTCAAGAAAGTCGAAATGAATATGCATTTTTAGAAAGATAATTCAGAAATAGTTTATAGAATACGTTTTGATGTAAATAAGTTTTAAAAGTTTCGAGAGTGAACATTATTATAAGAACAGACTATTGTACGGAACCGTGACAAAAAATTTAAAACTTAAAAATGGTATTGAGCAAATTGCTGTAGTCTGGGTTGCTGAAATATTTGAAGTGAATACATGCCGTTATTTATTATATATTTTTGAATTATTTGTTAGTTTTGTTTTCGGGAACTAAATTCCTAATTTGTATTTACAAACTTCTCACAGTCACTAGACTACAAAATTGGGTCTTCTTTGCAACGTCAGTTATAAAATGAAATTAAAATAATCACTAGACTAACCACTGTGGTAGCTCAGAAGATAGAACGTTCATCTTCCAATGGGGTCACCCAGGTTCAGATCCCAGAGGTGGCTGGTTAATACGAATTCTGCTCCCGTCTCACACCGACCACAGTGCTATGGCTCATGAGTTATAATGCCCTTGGCGAAGCGTTAAACGTAGGAGTTTTCCGTCATATTCTTCTCCATCTTACGCAAATGTGAATTAGCTCCCTCAAAAAGTCCTCCACGAATTTGTCCCAAATTCTAAATCCAGAAGCTTTACCCAATTCAGAACCCTCTGGAACTCTCAAAATATTGGTAGTCGCAATCTCATAAATGAGTTTGTTGGTCAACGCCACTTATAAAATGAAATAAAATCACCAGATTAAGGTAGTTATTTAGTTACGTGTTTTTAAACAGCATTTTCTTCAATTGTGTAGCAAAAAGACATGCTGATAGGGTTTGAAAATTTATATACATAGTATGAGTTGGATCTACAAAATAAAATTAAAAGAAATGATCAAAATCAACTTGACTCACTTGAATAGACTTAACAAGACTTGAATTTTTGTGATAAAGTAATCATTAACGAAAGAAAATTAGACAAAAGTTGCTTGTTTCCCTCAACGAAATTAAACTATCTAAACCTATTTCTAGGTACATTGATTAATGTTAGCATTGTCTCTTTCGCCGTTTTCTTTTTCCTGATAAAAGTGAAAGATATATCTATGAATATAAGACATTAAATTTTGCAAATCTTAAAAACTAAATCATGAATTTAATTTTACAAATTTTAAAAATTAAAAAAATATATATTGAAAAAGTTTAAAATCTTACTTAATAGTTCAATGACCGATTTCTTTCGTTCTAATCATATTAGTTTTGGGTACTGAATACTCCTCTCACAAAGTCGACAAGCATTTGTTTTTTAAAAAAAAATACTCTTGCGTCCTTTGTCAAGCTCAATAGATAGCCATCTTTCTGCTATGTGCATCAATGCCGGCAAATAAATAAAATACAGTATTATAAGGCAAAATGTAAAATTCTCTTTTATGTAACTGACCAAAGATATTGTATTGAAAATTTTCCTTATTTTAATATTACGGATTTTTTTGTGACGCCATCTGGTTTTTCTAACCCTGATGTTTTTCTAACCCTGTCTGGTGTTTCTAAACCCTGATTGCTAATGAACATGCGCATTACACAAACTTTCAGCTTACTTGCAAGTGTGCTTCACTTAGCAATCGAGTTTCAAAATTATGAATTACAGTGTTATGAAAATAAAAAGAAATTTGATTGTATGTTATGTCATTATATACTGTTGATATTTAAAAACCAATATAAACACTATAAAAATGGATACATTTCCCGGAACTCCAAGCGTTTTTACAAAACTGTCTCCTAAAAAATATTTTGTGTGAACGTTTTGTCTCATTAATGAAATGACAGCAGGGCAAAATAAAACACTATTTTATGCGACAGACATAAGATATATATATATATATATATATATATATATATATATATATATAAATCATGATGATCATTAAGAAATGCGACATAAAATGACTGTAATATGAAAGAGTCAGTTATATGTCACAAGGATTTGAACCCATGACTAATGAGTGCATTACACTTGTACCGTTTTGCTACAGAAGAAATAGTTTCAAAATCAAATCAAACCTATAAGATGCCTTACGAATAAGAATGTCGTTTCATCGCGTTTTGTCAAAAAAGTACGAGATTTTAAGACCAAATGTCTCTTAAAAATGAACTAAAGATCACGGCATTTTTGAGTCAATATAAGCTCAAGTTAAATAATATAGATAAAAACTTAGAGTAAAATCTTCTGAATTCAGTAAATTTCAAATTTTGAAGAAAATAATCATTAACACAAGTATTCAATTTAAGAATAAACCACTAGAACGCAATATCGTTTAAACATGAATGATTTTGTAATTTTCAAAAATAACAAAAAAGACAAAGCTAAGGAAATTTGAAATCTTAGATCAAATGGTAAGTTTAAATATTCGGAATTTCGGAATAAATCGAATTGGATAACAATCTAAATAGATTCGTAATTCTTTTAAGCTGAAATATCTCAGAGATAAATTTTAGAGCATTTCTATTTTTCTTTAGCTTCTAAAAACATTGACTTGCGTTAAATACAAAATTCAAAAATCAAGAATTGTCAATAGGGAGTTTTGCTGGAAGTAAGCAAATGACCTTAAAGAAAATTTCTTTCGAACTTTCCAGTATTCCTCTGGGTGTTCTTCGAATCTTACAAAATTGTTTTCTTCAGAAGTTCAAAGCTTTTACTTTAAACAAATTAAAATGCAATCCTGCCTCGTTTATATTTCTAAATGCAAATGTCAGAACTGCTATTATGAAAATAATAAAAATAAAAGAAATCAGCATTTTAAATTTTCTGTCTGCTTTAAAATTATTTTGCTAGACTCAAATGCAGATAAATTATCCTTACAATAAAAAATTTTCTAAAATTTTTAATTATTTTATTGGCGACAGCTTTCTTTGTTTCATACAAAAAATATTTAAAGAAAATACATTGCTTTTTATAGTAAAAAATGTAAAGAAACAATAGTTAAACTAAAAATTATCAACGAAACCTAAAATTTAAAAAGCTTAATATAAGAAAATAGAGAAACAAAACGAAATTAAATTTTTTAAATTAATCTTCATTTTGTGTTTCATATCATGAAGATACAGATAAATATTTGAAATAAAAAAACATTCTGATTAATATTATATAATATATATTTGCTTATTTTTAAAATTAATTAAATCGACATATAGAGTACCGTTTTCGAAAACTTCAAAACTCAGTTATTAAAACAATTTTTGACAAAGCACAGTGACTGCAGATATAATTTAATTTATGATCCTTGTAAGACGGGTAATGCGCAAAATTATTTCCAAATAATTTGGAAAAAGTTTTTATTTACACCCTGAAACGTTGAAGGGACAGTTTCTATCAAACTGCAATGAAACCCCATTTGGACTTTTTTTTAAAAAAACATCGTTTTTGGTTTTCGGAAGGTCACAGAACTATCATTTAAGTTCAGTTACTTTAAATTGGTGTAATATTTATAAAAAAAACTAATTGTTCCGTAATACATTTATAAAATATTAAACAAAACTATTAGCGGGAAAACACTAAAAGAAAAAAAAATTGAGTAATTTTCTTTAAGAATAACTTATAAAGTTACTAACTAATTAATTATTTGCATTTAAGCAATGGTAGCGCCGGTATTAAGGATTTAAATTAGTGATAATTTTTATCGTCTATGAATTTTAAACTTTTTATCGTCTATGAATTAATGGCACACTAATACCTGAAAGTTCATTCTTTTCACTATAAATAATATAGCTACTTATATTTAATAACAATATAATATATACTATTATTAAGGACACTACTGAAAAGTATTTTAAATTTTCACTTTCCTTTTCTAAAACTCAACCTAACTCAACATACAACGTAAGAATTATAAAAAAAACACTTTATTTTAAAGTGCAACAAATCTAGAGGCTAATTTTCATAAATAGATGACAATAAATTCTTTGTTAGGGATAGCCTGGATGGCAGGACGCTGGACTCACGTTCGTGAGAATGGGAGTTTGAATCCATCCAGGTCAAAATTACGATCTGTGGATGAATGAACGATCTGTGGATGATGTCACTAGAAAACAAGAAAAATCACACCCCTTGCCTTAATGGCCGACGATAACAACAAGAAACTCAATGTTACACCCAAAAGATGTGGTGGCTCAGGGGATATGGCACTTGCCTCAAAATAAGGTGAGCCGATTTCTAATCCCAGTAATGGCTGGTCGATTCAAACTCTCGCACCGACCACAGTGCTGACTTAAAATATTATGTGTAGTAGACAGATCATGGGTTAGAATCCCCTTGCCGACAGGCTAACCGCGGGTGGTTTCTAGGTTTTCCTCTCCGTGTAAGGGTTAGTTTCATCAAAAAGTCCTCATCGAAGGCAATTTTTTCCCAATACTTGATCCAAGAGTTCCCTTGTCTTCTGGATTAGTTTCAAAATTGCAAGGCTACGGAGTTGAACAGGAGTAGCACGGAGTAGTCGGAAACGCAAAATTGAGCTTGCTGTTCAACGGTGTTTCTAAGATAAAATAAAATGTCCCACCCATACAGGTTCTCAAACTCTGCATTGGAAATACAATTGATTTTAAGACTGAGCTAACTTGAATATATAATAAAAGTCAATAAATATTAGAAGAAAAAAAACTATAGAAAGTTAACATCAACTAATGCTCATAAATATTAAAATAAATAATAACTTTGTCATAATTTACTGAACAAATATGACACAAGTGTAACTCTTTAGGATATTTAAAACCTAAATTATTTAAATTAAAAATTTATTCATATTTTATACAATTCCCAAATTCCAATTCTCAATTTCTCAAATCCCATTTCCAATTTTTTTTCGCTCATAAAAATATATTTATTTCATGCCAAAAAAATATTTTGTTAAAATCAGAAGACCTAGGTTTGTTAAACAAATATTAATATTTTAACACACATGGAAATGTATAAACATAAAACAAGTCTGTAACACAAGAAAGAAAAACAGTTATTACTTTTTAATCACCTAATTATAAAATGGTTGTCTTTACACTATTGAAGAAATCTTTTAAGCTTTTAGCGGTTTAGTATCAGTGCAAAGTTTTAATCTCTTTTTTATTACTATTTTATAATTTGGAATACACAAATCATGTAGACTGGTTTAATGTTATTTTAAAACTTGCTGTGTTAAGAATAATTTTGAACATTAGATTTCTAAATATTATATTTCATTGTCATAGTGTAAAAAATAATATTATATGCATATATTAAATTTAATTTGCATGCATATTCTTCGTTAAAAAATTCAAACTTACTTTAAAATAAAAAAATTCAAAATAAAAATTTTTTAAAAAACCACGTTTTTGTAGTGTAGAATAATAATTAAAAAAAAATTTGAAAAACGAAAAACATGGGGCGCATGAAGCAGTAATGTTATATTAGTATACTGTTATGTATTTCATGCACCCCACGTTTTTCGTTTTTCAAATTTTTTTTAATTATTTTTCTCCACTACAAAAACGTGGTTTTTTTAAAAAAAAATTTTTTTGAGTTTTTTTATTTTAACTTATAATTTTTATTTTATATTTTTTTTTAAATTATTATTTTTCAATTATTATTCTTCACTACAAAAAATGTGGTTATTAAAAAAATATATTTTTATTTAGATTATTTATTTTCTGCTTTTTTGTTTTGTGTTTAAATTATTTTTTTTAAAACTATAATTTTTAAATTTTTATTTTTCAATTATTATACTTCGCTGCAAAAACATGGTTTTCAAAAATATTTTTTTTATTTAGATTATTCATTTAGAAAAATGGTGTAAATTATATTATTTTTCGGCTGATATTTTGTTGAAATTTTACATTGTTTTATTTAAAAATATCGTTCGTTTTGGCCTCCATTTTTGTAACCACAGTTCCGCGCAAACAGGAATGGCGCCAAACATAAGCAGCCAATTTCACTAAGGGGCTCACTTAATTATATTTTTACCCTCTGCCCTATCAGTTACCCGTTGAGCACAAGCCTCACGTCGACGTTTTAGTCTTTCTTCATATTCCTCAATTGACTCTCCAGCTCTTGAGTCAGAGTTTCTCAAGCGATTTGATTCCTTGAGCCATTCGTTGTTTATCTTTATTCCGTCCGACAACACGCTGATTTTTCGGAACTTCTACCGCTTGTTTACGCCGTTTAGCTGATCTTGCAAACGTATCTGCTTCTGATTCTTGTTGAAGCGTCTCTAACCGCTTTTGTTTATTTTCTCCAGTCGTCGCTTGCGTTGAGTGGCTGTCTCTTTCGTCATCGTGTCAAGACTCCTACAAGACCTCTACTAAAATAATAAAACTTTAATTTTAAATTAGGGATACAAAACTCTTTATAGAAAAACAATACCTTTACGACTTTCATTAGTTTTAGGCTGATGACAACCAACACAATCTGGAAATGAATGAGAAAAAACTGGATCCTACCACGGGATTTTTCAGCCAATAAAAATACTCCGACAATAAAAATCTTTTCACCTGACATGTGACACTAATTCGCGATCGCAACGAACTATAGGGGGCGTTGTTGTATGTGCCGAATCCCTGTGATTTCCATATGAACAGTCATTCAGTTACACTGGAGACGTCTTTAATGTAGCATGTAGCATTGTAACGTTCCATCTTTATTGTGGCTGATTAAATTTAAAAAAGAAAAATGTTTGTTTTCTTTCTTAGGCAAACGAAAACAAAATGGTATCACTTTTTTTTAGAGAAGGAACATCCAGAACACATCGGAAAAATATTTGTTAATAAAGAGAAAAAAATAGGTATATTCTTATAAGAGTTCAAACTTAATGCCTGAGAAATAGTTTTACTAAATTTAATGGTATAACATGAAAGGCCCATTTAAATTTTAACGTAAAATAAAGAATGCTTACGAAACAAAAAGAAAAAAAAGAACCATTCTTTTTTTGTCGCCATTTTTTAGTGTTACGAAAATGCGTCTTTGGGACTTGCCAAAAACAAAACAAGATGCAATTTTATTTTTTTAGGAGCGAAATATTTTATGGAGTGAAATATAACGAAAATGTACCAAAGTCCATAACATGAAACTTTATCTTAGTAAACGTCCGTTTTGGAAATGTTATTTCATTTTCAATCTTATTTATTAGAGTTCATAATGGCTGTAGAATCAGGTGAGAGAAAAGTTTGTTTTGAATCTATGCTAAACTCTATATCGGCCCATTTTCCACCGAAGTCCGATTGACTACTTTGATTTTAAACAAAGTGTTTCATTTTAAGATTTTTTCCAAAAATTTTAAGTGTAGATTGGCGGCACTAAAAATCTGCCAAATCTGTAGCTGTGGTTAATACGTAAGTACCGAATTTTTCTTCCATTCTTTTCTGAATCATATTACTTCAAATATTAGAATATGCAAGAAGTATACATAAACACATAATTTAATACCATTTAATTTTTTAAAAAAAGTATTTTGACATCAATTTTATCAAAAAATTATAAACTAAAAAGCGTAAAATAAAGAATTCTTAGGATAAAAACGATTTTAAAAATTCCTCATTTTTCAATAAAAACTTTCGTATTGTTTTTTTTTTAATTCTTATAGTATTTAATCAGACGTAAAAAAACATTTTGTAGAGAACGATCATCAAGTACGAAAAAAAATTATTTACAAGCAAATTTTTTATTATAAAAATCATAACACTTACCTGATTCATAAGTCCGGAGAATTCCAAAATGATGTTCTTTGTTTGAAAACTTTATTCTCAAATAACATATACATAGTTTATCCCTTCATTACTTTTAGGTAACATACCACACATCAAAATTTTATAATTGTAAGATCTCGATATGAATTTTAATATGTAGCTTAAAAACAGAATAGCTGAATTCTAGTTGAAATTCTTTCAAAACTAAAAAACACTTACCAAGAAAACGATACAAAATTTATTTATAATCAGCACAAAAGATACTTTTTCAAGTAATTCGGATTATTCTTTATTGTTGTTTTCTGAATTATGTAGATACAGAAATATATACATTTCTATGAAGAAGAATATTCTATAACTATTACAGTTCTGTATGGAATTCATTGGAACACATTTATTCATTGGAATGACGAAAGCAATGTTGACTTCACTTTAACTTGTAATGAATTGAAGACAGAGAAATTATTTTACTGCAATACACACATCTGTAACAGCAAGTGATCATGAAATCATGTTATGTTGTTGGTAATAGAAAGGTAAAAATTATTGAGAAGTTGTTCTTCAAATGCTTGGCGTGTTCTGCTTCAATGTTTGGCATGTTCTGATTAGTTTTTTCAAGAAGTTTTACCTTTTCTTTAGGTAAATTTTGCTTCCTATTTGCTGCTAAGAAAATGGCGTCCGTCATTGCCAATGGTTATGTGGGAACTAATGCCCGATATTTACAGTCTAGATGGCGTATCGAGTGTTGCGATCACGAATTTTAAATAATGGAATCGACAACAAAAGACAATCGCGTAAATAATTTTTTTTTTTTTAATTTTATTTTTATTTTACGTTGTATGTATTTTTTTTCTTCATTTTCATGCATTGTCATCCAATTCTGATCTATGTGCCAAATTTGAAGTTTGTAGCTAGTCGGGAAGTTAGTTTAAAATCGATTACAAAATTCCACCCGGACAGACATCCACGAAGGCAAGTTTATATAAACATGGTAAAATAGTGTAAGATCAAAAAGAATGCATCATAATATCATTTTACTGTAAATGACTATAGTTTGCTAATATTTTTGTTAAAATTCACCCGGATGAAATAAGAAAGAAAATAACCAATAAATCAGTACTGAATAGTAATACGAAATCATCCACAAAACTGAAAGGCACATAAAGATATAATTAATACAGCAAAAATAATTTTGATTATTTCTTTATTTATTTTTCTCGGTAGCAGAACGTTGTAAAATTAAACAAAACACGCTTTTATAGTTCATCTCATCAGAATAGAGAATAACTGTATGCAGTAACACTGCTAGTTCTGCTACTGCTGGCAGCTAACTCATGTGATAATTACCACTATCAAGTAACTTTCTCCGATGCATATTCCTTTCGTGAGACACTTTGTACTTATATTTGTATATTTGATACCAACTAAATAACCTACAACATTTGAGTATTGTGTGAAATACATTTATTAGTAGTATAAAAATAAAATCGAACTTTTAAAATCAAATAAAATTCATTTAGGGCCTTGATGGAGAATTTAGACGATGGCCATTTCTCGATCTGACTTTTAATATACTGTTAGAAATAGAGGTAGAAAAACATATTTTATTTCTAGTTAATTAAAGATTTTACACACTACCACTGAGAATATATTTTCTGAAACTACTGAAAGCCATTATAGAATTCTTATGAAAATTGCACCAATTATTACAATATCTACTGTACCTAGTACCACAATTAATTAAGCGTCATTAATGTTAGGCGATTTTCTACGGTTCTCCTAAATGAATTCGCACTTTTTCTCCATTAAATCTTCTTTTTAGTACATAACATATTTTTTTAAATCAATACATATTACCAATATTAATTAAGCATTGTGTCAATAATAATATGGCGATTTTATACGGGTCCTCAAAACTAATAAGTGACTTTTTTGTCATTATCTTAGCTTTTTAGAACATTTATTTTTTTATTTCAACTGATATATACTACCAACATTATCTAAACATCATTGTCCCGAATAATAGTATAGCTCTTTTTTATGGTTCTGTAGTCGCATTACTGTGACCAGTAGAGCAGCTCACGTGGTATTTTCTCTTCAAGCTAAACATTTCTAAACATTTGATAATTCCCGAACTATTTATAGAATGTTTGAATATTTTATTCAATTTGTACTCCTTGTACATTTTTCTACACACGTAGCGTAACAAACTCTAAAACGAATTTCAAAACCACTTATGACCCTGTCGCCGAAACAGCTCAGTCAATGAAACGCAGTCAACATCAATGAAATACAGTCAATGAAAACAGACAAAATGACCCGTAGCAGAAATGACATAGTCGATGAAATTATTTATCGGCAAAGTAATGTCGATGAAGGCTTCAGTGATTGCCGTCAAAATGAACGCGATTTGCAAGAAAATCATTCTCCAAAATACAACATTCTCCGAATTCTGAAAAACATTCTCCATGCTGCTGAAAGCTTAAAACATTACAGCAATAAAGTGAGGATTTAAGTTTTTGTATTAATAATCTGGTGGTCCTAATAAAGATATCTGATCATTGTATTAAATATAAGATTGTACATTAAGATATGTTCGAAGTTAATTGAAATATATCTCACTAAAACGTAACGCACTTTTTTATATATATTTTCAATCATTGTCAACCTAGACTTATTTTTAAGGAAATGCAAACTACATTATCTTAAATAAGTGAGTATTTGATTTTCACCAAACACATTCGGGGCCTAATTCACCAAAAAGAAACTAAGCTTTAAATATGAATATAAATCTCGCAACAAAAAAAACGTAAAAACCAATAAAAATAAACGTACATAGAATAACAAATATATTTCCGCCGGAAAATACCTAGGAAAAATTTTCTTTTTGTATCGATGCATTTTCCCAAACACTAATTATTTTTCATAAGTTTAGGATGTGTTTGCAAATCAATTAAGTACTAGTTATTAAGTCTGTGAAAGTGGGGGAAAAGTTTCGAACATCTGGCTCATATTTGTAAATGAATTAAGTTACCTGATGATTGATTATATTGCTTGCGTACTTTAATAAGCTTTAATATATACAGTTATGTCATTTTGAAAAATTTTTACAAAACTTACACTATTTTTCTTTATTTAAGCTTAATATAGACTCAAAACATATGTTCAACTCATTTCGATATTTCTGGAAGATTCTAAGTTTAAAAATGGCATAGATCAAGACGTCCCTACGCATTTGTTATTAATAGAAACTTATGCAAAAATACAATTGGATTTGCATGTCATTACGTTATAGAAAATTTCATATTTTGAATAAAATATACTGAAACATTTGATGCAGTACATTTTTAAATAAAATATATTTCGAATAAAATATTGTTTCAAAATTAAATATTTCATAATGAAAATGCATAAAATCACAGAATTATCATACAATACTTTCTTAACAAACAAAATAAGTATTTTAACTTGATTTAATTCAGTTAAAAATATTAATAAATTGGATTAAATAAGGTCGAAAACATGTTTTTAAACATAAATTATTCATTTTATTTTGATTTAAAATTATCTTTTCGTTTATAATTTGGCATAAAAAAAATTTCAGTGCTACAGGCGAACACTTTTTACCTTCATGGTTTGAAAAATGTTTACAAGAAATATGGTAGGAAAACCATGATTACAAAACTATACTGATTTTTTACCATTTACAGCTAGCATGGATTCAAAACTGTAAAAGCGAAATTTAACTGGACATTGGTGCTAGGCTTTTCCTTATGTAATGAACATTTGAATTATATAGTTATTGAGTTGTGTTTTATCAAATGGACCGTTGAATGTGGTTTAATTAGTTTATCAGGTAGTTTTACCTATCGTAAGATACGGAAAATATTAGACTTTTTAGAGTAAATCAGCTTTATGGAGCTTTCATCTATGTTTGAATGAGAGTAAGGTACTCCTGATAGTTTAGAGTCACATACTGAGCAGAGCAGTATACTGGTAACTCTTTAAATATGTTGAAGGGAATGGAGGAACTATTGGTCAACGATTGGGACTTGAACCCCGTTCTGTCGATTATGAGATTGGCAGATTAATCTTCTCTGCTATGAGATTGACAATTTAATATTCTCGACTATGATATGTACCCAGCTGCAAAGAACAAAATGGCTTCAATAATTGGGCCAAGTTGATGCGATAAAAGTCTGGTTGTTTAACCGTATTAGGTGAAAGCAGTAAGTAAATGGTTTCTCTCAAAGTTAACAGTTTGAAAACCATCTGATTTGTCGTTATTTATCTGTTTTGTTTGAATATGGTAAAATAATAAGTAAGCAAACTGTTATTTCTAACAGTGTATTCGATATGAACTTAACAATCAGCATTTTCTACAATTATGCCCGAAACTACAGAGTGATCGTTAAGCCGAGTAATTATAACTGACATCCGAGTGAACCGAGTAATTATAACTGTAAGTTACAGGAATTTTCATGTTTATAGGTTTCAGCGTACATTGCACCAAAAGCAATGTAAACGAAAAATGACAAATATTTCTACACCGATAACAAAAGTTGTTGATGTGTTGTGTTAAAATTACATTCCCAAAATATTTCGTTGTTTTCACTTCTTTATTTTTAAAAAAGTTATCAAGTTTTTCTCAAGGAAACAAATTTTCAGAAAAAAATTTTAAGAATATTTCGTTATTCTATTTTTTACCAAAAGAAAAAAATTCGTTGTGTTTAAAAAATCTCACTTTTCTTATTTTTACTTTATCGTGGGCACCATATAGTGGATCAATATCGAATTATCAACACAAAAAGTACAGATAGAACTGAGAGATAAATTAAACCTTTGCCCGAAGTGGGTGTCAATTCCAGGATCCTTCTGGCACGAGGCCAAGTCCTTGACCACCATACAGGCTGTTGGCTAACTTCGTCATTTTTTTTCGATGCTCTAGTTTTCATTCTAGCTTCGTCATGCTAGTTAACAATTGCTAGTTAACAATTACTTTTATGAACTACGATGAGGTTTGGAGTTGAAGAAACATTTTCCTCAGATATTTGAGAGTTCGTTTTTCGTCACAAATCACGGGAATTCGTGACGAACGTATCCTCAAAATTAGCAAAATATAGCTCAAGGATTGTTGAATCATTAAAAGTGAGAGTTTTATTTTTGAGAGTGTATAGATATCTAATTACCTTATTACATATACAAAAAGTGATAATGAGAAGTGGTGATTAACTGCCCCACATTTGGTGTAAAGCAGTTACTGCATTAATGTTGCGTAACGCTATTTTTTTACTAAGTACTTTAATTTTTTGTAAAAAAGTAAATTGTATTTTTTTCTCAGACTTTCAAAGCTTTCTAAAGTTTTATTTCATCATAAAAAATTGCGCATGCATTTAACTTTAAATAAAGACGTTCTTTCTTCCATTCCTCCGAAAACGCTCTAAAAAAATTTAAACGTGGACTTGAAAGAATTCTATAAATAACTCCATAAAACTGAAAAATAACATCATTATTTTCATGATCTTCTACGTATTAAGTTTTTTCATACACGCTAACTGAAAAATTCTTTAAGCGGAATAAAATGCGTTTTAAAATTAGAATTCATCTTCTGAGTTCCAATATTTAAGGAATGCGCTCAAATAATAAAGTTCTTCCTGTTCAGCGATCTGAGAGGAAAAAGTGGTGCTTCCACTTGTTTTTTTTTAAATATATATCTTAATATATCATTAAAACAAATGCATTTTATGCATAAAATATTGAGATAATATTCACGTTTTTATTTTTTGTTGTCATTTTGAGATACATTTGTGAGAGATCATGAAAATTAAAGAATATAAAAGGAACAAAATATTTTTAAAAACATCATTTTCTTAACTAAAATTGAATAAATTCATTAGTCTGCTTAAACAAACACACTTTTTTAGAATTTCAATAAAAGTATAGGAAGCATTTTTATTGATGTGCATTCACTTTGGGCGACTGAACCTTATAGTTAAATCAATTTTAAGAATCAATTACAGCACTTATTTTATGTAATTTTAGAATGTTTTTTAATAAAATGATTAATATAAAAGCATAAGAAACGCAATGAATAATTTTAACACACTTTTTTAGAATTTCAATAAAAGTATAGGAAGCATTTTTATTGATGTGCATTTTTATTGATGTGCATTCACTTTGGGCGACTGAACCTTATAGTTAAATCAATTTTAAGAATCAATTACAGCACTTATTTTATGTAATTTTAGAATGTTTTTTAATAAAATGATTAATATAAAAGCATAAGAAACGCAATGAATAATTTTAAATAGATACTCACTCTTGTAATAAAAATTTGATTCCTTAATAAATTACTTCAATTCCCGCCAAGCATGGAAAAATTTACCAGAATATGATAAATTGCTAGAATATAGTAAAATTTACAGTATTTCTAGCTCTATTGGAACACCAAAGATTACGGTAATTTTTTGATAAAATGAGCATAAGAATATTTTTTTTTTACTACACTGTTTGATAGTAAATGAGGTAAAATTTGGTCGAATTCGGTATTTTTAAGATGATACGTCAAAAAATTTCATAAAAGTAAATTATTCGGTAAAATTTAAATTTTAGCGTTGTATTTCTTACTAAATGTGTGGCAATAAAAAAGGTTATTTTGAAAATCAGAATTTTCGGTAAACAATTAATATACGAAAGGAAAAAATTGCAATTTGAGTAGCTTAAATGTAATATAGTTTGGTATTATTACTGAAATTATGTCCCGCAGTGGATATTAAAGACAATGTTCCAAGTAGAACGCAGAAATCAAGCATAACTGGCTGCAGTCAATAAGCCGGTAGTTGACCACTTTGATCAACCAGCATAGGGACCGAGGGTGTGCGGTATCGGTCCTCCTTAAACTGTTCGCCCAGATCGTTAGGTTACCAAAGCAGGGGAGCCATCCCCTCTGCAGAGGATACAAATTGCCATGGCATGTCTTCAGATCATCCTCAGGGATGTTTCCCACTCCGTCGCCAATAGCCCATTGCGCAGCTCTAGTGCCATGTAAATAAAGTACCGACCTACCTATTAAAATTATGATTTTTTTTTTTCACCAGAAATTTTAATACTATACAAGTGACGTAATTTCACAGATACTTTTACTCCGCACTAGTTTCGTATTTTTTTAAATAAATTTTAGAAACACATATAAATAATAACAATAAAAAACACTACCTGAATGAAAAAAGAAGTTTTTTGTTAATAAAATCGCAAAGCTAAGAAAAGAACAATTTATTCATAATATTAGAAGCATTCGGTTCCAATAATCAAGCTACTATCAAGCTAAAATACAGTTAACTACGTTTTATTTTTAAAAAATTTCAATCCAAGAAAGAGTTTAGTTAAATAATAAAATTTGAGATTAATGCAGAAATGACTTCTTAGCGATGCATTGCTTGTAGTTCGTACAATAACATTTTATAATTTGAATATATTATTGTTTTTGAATTCAAAAACTCTGAATTAGGATTTAAGTAAATATAAAGATACCTAATAATAGTAACAAACTCATTAAAATATTTCAAGAAATTTAAATGTGTTGAACACTTTTTATTAATACTATACGACTCCCCCCTCATTTATTTATTGCCTATTCACGCCTTTATTTATTGACGATAAACTGATTCAACAGTTCACATCAAATAACAGAGTCAATAGGCATATTACATCAAAATAAACAATTATTCAATTAAAAGGTTCTATATTCTTTATTAAACCCGGAGAAAAAAAATTCTAGTAAAATTGTTATTGATATTCTGGTATGCAAGGAATTTTCTGATAAAGAAGACCATAATTATGGTTAATGAAACAAAAATATACGATAATAAAAGCATCCAGTTGGTAATTATTCGGTTCATATGATAATTATGTTTTGAAAATTATAGTACTTATTTTTTATGTTCAGTAAAAAATACAAAACTGAAAAGTAAATTCTACCAAATAAAGGATTTTAATACCATTCCCTAAGGTATCATGGTAAAATTTCCATCATAATAATATTTCCATCATGGTGAAATATCATCCTAAATTTTACCACTTTTACCATATTTTATAACCTTTTATAAAACCGTATTTTAATGTCAATTTTACCAAGATCGAAACCTCTTCCGTAAAAATAACAGAGCATTTTGTATTCCCATGGAATCAGAAAAAAGGAGGATTTTACTGTATTCTAATAGTTTTAACCATATTTTTTTTCTCAGTGTATTAACACAAATTTCAGTTCACATATTAATTTTCCCATTAAAGCTAAGTAAAAATTTTAAAAAATATATTATTTTGCTCAGTTAATATTTCAACTTCTTGAGAAAATAATTTTTCAATTTCATATTCGATTTTTGGATAGTATAAAAAATTTTTAAATATTCTGTATCAAAACAGATTATTTATTAATAGCACAAAAAATCATGCTTATTAGAGGAAAGTTGCCAAAATCGTTCCACCTCTAATTTCTGATGAAGCATTGTATAGAGCAACGCTTTAAAATTTTTATTTATTTATTTTTTTTTTGGCCATGAATTCCCAAATAATAGATCATCTTTTGACGGAACTCCACGATTTAATAAAAAATTTATAAATTATTGAAAATAATTAATGATGAAAATTTTATTTACATAAGCTAAAATTTGGTTTTTATTGAAATTTTATTGAAATAAATATAATATTTTTTATTATACTAGTAAGCAATTGTTTTAAATTACATGTGGCCGACTTACTCCCTTAATTGTAAATTTTCAATGTTATTGAGGTTGCTACGATTTAGGGGACAGATGGTCCGAATAAGGCAACCAATTTCTCAATCCAGGCCTTTAAAAAACAATTAATTTTCTGTATTTACTGCACAAATACTATTATCAATATAAAAAATAATATAACTAACTAATAAATTTTATTTCATTATTAAAGTATTCCAGACGTAATTGTCATAGAATTGTGACTAATAAAAATATTAAGTATTTCGAATGTAATTGTCAGTGAATTGTGACTGATAAAAGGGTAAATATAAAAATTAATACGACCTATTATAGTAATTTTCACCTATTACTTCAGGCTTTTGATTAACTATTTTGAATTTATTAGTAAAATTCCATGCATTGACTGAACACTGTTTAATATAAAATTTATAATTGAAGTAAAATCTACGTATTAAAATTTTAAATGTAACTTATTTAGTTTTTAATAATTATAAGAAGGTAACTAAATGTCTTTTTCATAAAATTTGGTTTTATAAAGTAATTTCTAATAATTATTTACATAATATAATAAAAAAAATTCATTTAATTTAATTTATTAGTTTTAATACTACCAAAATCTACAAGGTAACAATAACAGAGAATAAGAATGGTTGATAAATAAATATTTAGGTAAGTACCATCAAATATGGAATGAGTGAATGATTTTCGGGTAAATACTTTTATAATTTTCATTTTTTAGGCTGAGGACAACCAAAGATAGCTGGATCTCTTGTCTATAATAAAACTCATATAATGCATATTTTTCTATACAACAAAAATAAACTAAATGGTAAGTAGACTATTATCTTTTTATGATTTATGTAAGCAAGATTTTATAGTTTGAAAATGTAGCTTTATATATAAAAATTATTTATTAAAGAAGATGTAGACTTATTAAAATATAGTGAAGTTCTAAGATAGATAGTCATAGTTTTCGCGAATCAAAATAAAAATACTAAGAAAAGAGACACAAAAATTTTTTTATCATATTTTAAACTCTCATTCATGTATTCACCATATTTTTAGCAAAGAATAATGGAATATTGAGAACAGAATAAGAAAAAAAGAATGTTTGAAATTACAATAACAATTGGCCATCTCTTCTTTATGTCTAGGTGAGATCTAATACAGTAAACTAAAAGTGAAGTTAAAATATGTAAAATTATACATTTCATACAGTTAACCATGAAAAACTTACAGAAAGCTGTAAGGAATGATTTTTATCTTGGTAAATAAATAAAAAGAGTCTAATAAACAAAATCTAATATGTAGTTTTAAACAATCATTTTAGAAAAAAGCTTAACTACAATTTCGACAAAGGTTTTCATAGTTTATGCATGTTTCATGAAGCCTATGCATGCACGATAAACATCTCCTGTAATCCAATAACCAGCGCATTAAAGAACAACAAAATACTTAATTCGCGAAGATATATTTGACCCCCAAAATACAAACATGAAAATTTTACGTACTCTATCTTGTCGGGAAAAGCAATGCTTTGTCCAAATTGATAAACAAGTTAAACTGCTTTTTGTGAAACTGCATCATGCTTCGGTAAATTAAGAAATATAAGAGATATTTAAACTGGCCATCTTTCTTTTAATCCCATCTAACCTAGAATTACCCTACTATTGGCAGTTTTCATTGACAGATTTTAAAATCAAAACTTTTTCCGAAAGTTTCTTTTATGGGTTTGATAAAAACATAAGCTCATGTTTATTATTAAAAAAAAAGAATCGTATTTTATTATATACGTAATTGTGATTAAGAGAAACCATAAAACAGTTTTTCCTTTTCTCTATTTTGTCACTCCCAGCAGAGTTGCTAATTAATCGGTTTTCTAGACACGTAGAGCTGAGCAATCAAAAAAAGTATTTTTGCCAGAATATAAGTGAATGAAACCTAGGCCTTTAAATTTATGAACCAATGTCATACATATTTAGTGTATTTCTGTTCTTTTGTAAATGTAAATGAACTATAATGATACAATTTGAATACAAAGATGAGCCAAGCAGATAAATATACTTCATATTTTGAGTTGCATTCTGTTTAATTAAATTATGTTTACGTTCTCGCTACTAGTAAATATGCATACTATTTATTTAAACTAATGATATTTCAAACAAAAAGTTTTTTTCATTAGAACATTTTATGCAAAGTAGTGATAAAATTGTGATTTTACTTTTTAGAGATTAATAATTTTATTAGTGAAAGTGATTGGTCACGCTGCGTGTGTGTGAGAGAAGAAAGTATGGTCAAAACTACCAGAATATGGTAAAATTTGAAGTGTTTTTCGCTTTATGGGAACACTGAAAACCTCGGTAATTTTTACCGAAGTGCGTTTGGTAAAATTAACAAGAAAATATAATTTTATAATATGCGATAAAATTGGGTAATTGTGGTAAAATTTGGTTTTTATCATGGTTTCTTTTAACATTTCAAAACAAAAACATTCATTCGATTAAATTTACTTTTCAGATTTGATTTTTTTTACTAAATGTGTGGTCAACAGTGCAGATAAGAATCATTGAATATATTTAATGCATAAAGCTAAAAATGCGCCAGGTATGCAAAATATTTAAATATTTTACGAATTATTGCATTAATGATAGTTTATATATTTATATATTTTAATTTTATATATTTTAATTTTATAAAGTTCAGGAGAATTTTAAACATTAGAATTTGAATTTAAAGTTGATTCTCATAAATACTCCCTTCCGAAATTTAACATTGTTTCTAAAGTGACTCTAGAAATCAAAGTTTTCTGTAAACATATTAGTATTTACTAAATGATTATTTAAATTATCATCTGATAAGAGCATTAATTCAATTGTAAAGCACCCTGGATTTGTATTTGATATAATATATTTAAATTTTTTTAAAAAATAAGCACAAAATACGACTTAATTTTTCTTTTGGATTTTCGTTTTCTCATTTAGAAGGTATCAATAGTTTTTTTTAAACAAAAGTTCACTGGAAAAAATTTAAAATCAATCATCATGTTTTTGTCATCATTTATTTTTTTTATATCAATGATATATCGTTTATTTTAAACAAAAAATTCCGCTATTCGATTATCTAAACGTGCAACTTTTTTACAAAGACATATTATCTTTTTAAAATTTACACAGGTCAAATTGTCATTTAAATTTATATTTCTTATTATTCAGTAATAAAATCTACTTATTTGATGAAAAATATTAAAAATTATTGCATTGAAATAAAAGAGGCATTTTCTTTTGCAATATCATACAAAAAACAATATTTGCTTAATTTCTGTTTGAATTGTTACTTATATTGAAAAAAAATGTTTTCTCTCATATTTAAAAAAATTTCATCATAAGAAACTTAATTTTCTTATTTTTGTTATTAAAGCCGATCTTATTTATTATTAAAACTCTTGCACAATTTAAAAATTGTATTTACTATCCATAATTTAATATAATTTTTGCTAGAACATTGTAATTGAAATTATTTTTTGAGATTTATTTTTATGGATACATAAAATATAATAAAAATAAGCTTTTAAAACATAATTTTTTACATAAAAGTCTTGAAGGTCCAATAACAATTAATATTTTTGAATTGTACTTTTAAAAATCACTATCAGTTGATCTGAATGAACTCTATTTGTAATTGACACTTTAAACTGTCATGATATTCGAATAATACTTCATTCCATTTCAATTTTTTACTAATCATAAAGATTCTCTACGAATATGGAGAATTATATTTGCTTTGAAATTTTATTAAAACTAATCCTGCAATCTGAAAATTACTTTTTTTATAAATTAAATTTATGCAGTGAAATAATACGTCAGGAAACCCCGCAATATTGATTTTTGTGTTGGAAAAAAAAATGTGGTCTAAAATTACATTTCATGCGCTCAAAATAATTAAGGAGGCTAATGAAACAGAAGCAACTCTCTAATTTTAAACATTTTTTTTTCAACCTTATTGTTTATTTCAAGTTTTAGTCTCTTGAAAAAAAAAAGTTTTTCTTGAGTAATTTAAGTTCCTCTTTTATCTAGAAAAGAAAATTGGAACAGATTATGAATGAAAGAAATGCAAACAATTTAAATACAAAAAGGTTTAATTGTCCTTAAATTCTAAAAGCAAATGTTACTGCAATTTCTGAAAGCTGATTTAATTTTACACAGTAAAAAATTACGGTAAGAAGAACTAGCTAATTATTTATGAAACACATTGTGAATTATTTGTTAAACACATTTAACCGTAAAATCTATTTTTATCATGACATTTTCTAAAGTACAGAAATATTTATCAAATTTCAGTGAGTTGGTGATTTTACAATAAATATTATTGTATAAAGATTTCAAAATATCAGATTTTTTGTCCCGTAAAATTTAACGGGGAAAATTATTTTATAATAAAATATTCCAGCATCCTGAGTGTTGATACCTTTTACAGGAATTTTTCAAAGTGTAATAAATGTTACTCTTAAATAGAGAAATTGTTTAAAAAAGTCATACTTCCTCTTTCTTTTCTTTTAAAATATAAAATAATTAAATAATCTTTGAGTTTTATCCAACTTATCAAAAACTTTAAACCCAATATTTCCAATCTTATGGAAAAACGCCCTTTAAAAAATTTAGAAGTTTTTCTTAGCCACCTAATCAATTATTGGTATATTATCGCATAAAAAAATATATCCTATTATATTTTACAGTTTTTTTTTTATTTGCAGTTATATTCTTGGGATATTTAAAGAATGCTCTGCTAAAGTTGTGCGACTAAACTGTTGAACATAAAAATTGTCAGTTAATTCCATCCTTTGTTTTGTTCGATAATATCATATATTAGCCTAATTAAATTATACTAATTTATAGATGTCATCATTTTAATCACTGCTTCCGAAAAACATAAAGCTACTAAAAGAGAAGTAAATCATTAAATACGAAAGTAATTAAATTATCTTCTAGATACCCTTAGGAGCATCAGATTATCTTTTGTGCAAAGATAGAACTTATTTTCAGCCCAAGCTACAATTCTTTGAATCACAAAATAAAATTCAATACAGATATTTGCTTTTTTCTTACACACTTTTTTTTGATGTATAATAATTATTTTTTATCCAAAATTAATAAAATTTCTGTTTTCCATTAAGTTTATGCTACGAAGAAAAAAATGAAAAATTTTATACATCATTTATTTAGAATAAAAAATGCACTTGTTTAAGAGAGACAAGATTTTGAAAATAACAAAAACAATTGAAATCTATAATAATTTTTGAAGTCTCTGAACTAAATACAAATGAAAAGGGCACTTTAAGGAACTCTACATCTGTTTTTCTCCGTCTCAGTCTATATCAGTACAAACTATTGCTCAAAAAACTCATGAATACGTAAGAATTTTGAATCAAAGCACATTCTTCAGGTAGGTTGCTACTTTATTTATGTTGGCGACGGTTTGGCAAACTATCGGCGATGGTTTGGCAAACATCTCTGAGGATGATCAAGGACATGTCATCACAATCCTTTTCTAGAGGGGATGGCTCCTCCGCTTTGATAACCCGACAACCTGCCCCCGAATTTGAGAAGTTTACGATAGAACAGATTAACGAGAGTCAATACCGCACACCTTTGGTTCCTATGCAGGCTTATCGAAATGATCACCAACCCGCGTACAGACCGCAGCCAGTGATGCTTGATTTCGTTGACCCTTGTCTTTCCGATCAGTTCATTGTGGGACACATTCTTAAGGAGTGAAACTAAAGTGATTGCAACCACTTAAAAAAACTGAGGCTTGATTGCAACTAAAAAGACATCTAGTACTATTAAACAACTTAATTTACTTTGGAGATTTAATTACGTAACCAAAAAATATTTTTTTTTAAAACATCCTTATCAAAATCGTTATTTATGGATTTCCCTCAAAGCAGTATTTGTTGACTGAAATCTTACTTGGAGCATCAGTGAGCAATAATTACAGTAAATACAGCTCTGAATCGTAAGCAAAAGTCACCCTTACGTCTATCAACAGCTGCAAGATCAATGATCGATCACAGAATCACGACATACACGCCCAACTGCATCCCTGACTTTTGGATAATCAATTATGGATCAATTTCAGATCAATAGATTCAGTTTTCTGTGACATAACATTATATCAGAATACATCATCCTTTTTCAGCCAGTGCAACCAAATATTGATTTTTTTTTCTTCTTTTTTTATAATGGCAGAGGTGTCCTTGAATATCAAAAATGATCATAAGTTGAGGAATTCCTCTTTTGTTCTAAGTTTAACTGCTTTTCGAAAAAGAAAATTCCGGAATAACTTATAAGACCTTTAATGGTGAGCAAGGTGAAAGGTGCAATTTTGTGAAAGGAGAACTTTAGCAAATCCCAAGCACTTTGTTTAGTTTTAATTATGTTCCGGTTTATTTTTAGTTTGGTTTTTTATTTATAGGAAGTAAAAAGAATATTACGTATACTACTGCTCATTAATTTCAATAAAAATTTGTTCCTTTTATTATTGTTCATCAAAAGTAAATGCAAAGTATAGTACTTTAATGCCAGATTCTCGTTTTTTTAACTTTTAAGATTGCTTCTGAAGAAATATCTTTATCACGAAGTTCAAAAACGAAAATTTCTGAGCGAAATTTTTATTACTGCAATTATGTAAATTATGTGCGCAAGTGGTTCAGAGATATAGATATTATAAGTTAGAATCATCTGTGGAAGATGATGCAAAACTATTGGAATGCCTGGCTCAAAATTTTACCTAACTAACTAATCAATAAAATTCTACAATCTATGAAACGATGATCGTATTTAAAAATAGTTGTTTTAATTGGGAAAATATTAAAATTAAATTCTGTTGTGTAACCTAAAGTGGGCAATTATCTTTTTATTATGGGGTACAAAAACGAAAATTTTGGTGCAAAGTTTTTATCACTGAAGTTAGATAAATTATAAATACGAGTTCATCAGAGATATAGATATTGCAAGTCAAAATCATCTACGGAAGATGGTCCGATAAAATTTAAATACCATTGTATCAAAAGTTTGGACAAACAAATCAATTAAATACCCGAATGTATTGAAAAGAACTGGTTTTAAGTAGGGCAAAAATATAAGATAAAATTCTGATGAGAAAAAATTATCTAGAATTTATTATATAATTATGTCTTTTTATCACGGGGTTTAAAAATGAAACTTTAGGGGCAAAGTTTTTATCACTGCAATTTCGTATATTATATTTGGCAGTGCATTAAAAATATAAATATTACAAGTTGGGTTCGTAAAGGTTGATCCGATGCAATTGGAATACCACTGGATCAAATTTTTGGACAAACAATGAAAAGCCTTAATGTATGAAGCGGTGATCACTTCTAAACTGAAATGCTTAAATTAGGAAAAAAATTACGTCAAATTATAGTAGGTTAGCTTAATTATGTAATTAAACAAGCTTTTTGGTATTGATAAAAAATTATGTTGATGCAAGAGTTGCGTTATATATGAATTTAATGTTTGCATACCACGTCATAGGCTGGAGCTTGAGCTGAAAGCTGGTGTTTGATTGGAAACCATCAACTGTGTCTTAGCAGCTCAAATTCCCGTGTATATATATATATATATATATATATATATATATATATTAATTGTGATATATATATTACTTCAATTAATCATGATTTTATTGTATTGAAGAATGACGGTTGTACGTAATACTCTTATGATATGGACGTCATGTTCTTGAATTTTAAAATGAGTTGAGGAATTCCTTATTTTTTTTAAGATTAATGTCATTTAGAAAAGAAATTCTGGAATGAATTATAAAATCTAGAACGGTACGTATTATGGTAGGAGAGATTTGACTAGATACAAGCACAATGAAGTTTAATTGTGCTTCGATTTAGGCTTACTTTCTCTACTTGTTTTTAGAAGAAAAAACGATATCATGGTATAGTACACATTATTTGGCTAGCTACATTATCTTAACATCAGAATATTTGACGGAAATAAAATAGAAGTTGAAGAAAAATACAGCGAAATTTAACATATTATAAGTTAGTATTTGCATAACCGTTCTTCTAATAGGGTGTAAAAAAAGAAATTAATCAATAAAATGTAAATATGAGCACTACGAAATCATGCACAAAACAAAAAACATGCACCGACTCAATTAATAATCATAAAGTAATTCCAATTTTCTGTTAATTTAATATTATCTTTTGCTTTTTTTAGTGATTTAACGTTGTTGGACTAAGCAAAACGCGTCAAACAAAAGGTTATAATAATACTACTTCTACAGTATCTATATTAAAAGTGCTAATAATAGTATGCTAATTTTTTACATTTTCCGTAAATTAATTAGAACCATATCTCCATTAATTTTGCATTTTAGTACATAGCATGTAGTACCTGTACGCAATTAGTGCCTATTACTAAACTTTATTAAACACCAATGGCGTCAATAATAGTAAGACCACTTTTACACTTCTCTTAAACAAATTAGTATCTTTTCTACATTAATGTTTCTTTTCAGTGTATAGCTCCTGTTTTTATTTCACTTAATATTATTACTAGAATTTATTAATTAGAATGGCTTATTATGCAGAAATTTATCTTTTTAGTATATAGCTTATTTTTTTAGTTCAATTAGTACTTATAGTTTAAATTAAAGCATCACTGGCGTCAATAAAAATATGGTGATTTTTTATGTTTCACCTAAGCGAATTAATAGTATCTCTCCATTAATTTTAATTTATACTACATTGTATATTTTTTTATTTCAGTTAGCACCTAATGAGTTGCTTTGGTTCAGAGAATAAAGCGTGCGCCTTCCAATGAAATTTCCCAAGCTCAAATCCCAACGGTGGCTGAACGATGCGAATTTCGCTCCAGGCTCGCACCGACGCTTTAGTGATTTTTCTCTCTAAGTAAACTAAATACGGATTAATTTCATAAAAAAGTCTTCCAAGAAGACCATTACGTTCCAACTCTTGATTAAGGTGTTCCATTGTCTTCTGGGTGTTTGGGTTCAAAATTATATGGCTACAGAGTTGAACATTGATAATCTTAAACTCAGAATTGAGTCTGTTATTCAACGCCTTTTATAAAAAAGAAAGAAAAAATACCTATTACCAAAATTAAACAAGCATCATTAGCTTCGATAACAGTATGGTGATTTTTTGTATGTTTCTCTTTAATGAATAAATACTATTTTTCCAATAATTTTGATTTTCAGTTCATAAATTTTCTTATTCCAATTACCGTTGGTTATAAATTATTTAGTTTTATAGAAGCACTTCTTAAAAGCATGCGTACAAACAAAATAAAAATGTGGTTTCATAAAACTTTAGAAATCCTAATTTAGTGACGTATACTGTAAAAAATTCCATATGAAATTACAGTAAAAAGTACCGGCACTCAGCGTGCCAGCATATCATTATTATCGATACTTAAAGTACATTAGTTCGATAGCATAATACATATTTTTATTATTATTTAAAATATCGTAATCAAAATAAACTACAAAAGAAAGATACTTCTTGATCTAACAGTGCATTAGCAAGCTCTCGATAAAACATGGTTGTTTGGACGAAAAAGTATGTTTGAACTTTTAACTTTTTTATTCTAAAGTTAACATTAAGTCACTTTTCCATACAACGTATGATTTTACGTTATTCAAGGGGGGAAAACTACTAGGCATAAAAATATCTATACTTAAATATCCATATAACTTTAAAATTAAAAGTTGAAAGCAATGTTTTTGGTTTCTGAAAATGTAATTTAACTATGTTTTTCATTAAAAAACTAAAAATAATATTTATATCTATATTTTAATGTGTTAAGTAATAAAAAGCTATATATAAAATTTAACCAACTTTATTGAAAAAAAAATTTATGATATTTGAATATTGAAAGCTATATAAAATTTAACCAACTTTATTGAAAAAAAAATTTATGATATTTGAATATTGAATATATATATATATATATATATATATATTGAATTGTTTTATAAAATAATTAATATCTTGTTCAATTGCAAATTTTTAATTATATTCTTACAAAAGTTATCAAAAGAAGGGAATTATTTAGTACATGTTTTAATTTTACGTGCATGAATAATGTAATTAGAATAAGCTAGACATCTTTGATTGATGAGGAAAACGTCCGATATTGTCTAGTTCAAAATCCGTTATAATTTCAAAATGTTGCATGAATTACGACGACGTATTTATTAAAATTTTATGACCTGTACTTATTGCAATATGTAGACCCCTACTTTTACTCAAGGCCAGAAATTCATGAATTTATATAATTGAAATAACTTGGCATATTTTTTTCCAGTGAAATCTTAATAGTTACTTACTAATTAATTATTACTATTATAAAATAGTGTTCTCCATTTATATCACTGATTTATATTTATTTAATTATGAAATAAATAATATTATTACAATAAACTGCATTAAATTGAAAAAAATGAAATATTGCTGCTTTTTTTAACTATTATTAATTAGTCTTAGTCAATTACTTATTTATTAGTTATTTTTTATACTTTTCTTATTTTGCAGTCTAGTTTATTTGATTGGGAAATATTATCTTTAATTTTAATGTACCTATTGTTAATAATTAAAATCTAAATAACCTCATTTTTCCTCATAATTAGAAAAACTATGCAACACCGTCGAAAAAAACAAAAACTCTAACAGTTATTTTGTCGTAACATAGTTATTATCAAATATTAATTTCTCTAAACTCAAATTTGCTGGTTTTTAGCTTAAATGTATGAAAACGTGTTAAATGTTTCCTAGATAAAACCTGGCGGAGAAGAAAATATAATAATATAACACCCTTCACAGCATACTAACACTTAAAAAAAAGGGAAAACAGTAAGCAAAAGAGTGGGTAAATCGTTCATTCGTTTTATCGTTCCTTCGTTTGTCCGTTTTATCGTTTTTATCATTTTATTGTTCATTCGTTTATTCGTTCTATGGTTTTTATCGTTTTTATGTGATCTTGTAAATAGTATAAAACAGACAAAACATCAATTGCACAAACATCATTGTAATTATTTGGTATTAATTTGTTTTTAAATTGTTAACAGATGTTAGAAAATCAAAAATGTATATTGATAAAATTTAATAAAATAGTAATTAAATTCCGATTACAATATTGATATTTAGAGGCGGGGTATAGTCATATTGAAGATGGTCAGTGATCTAAAACTGATAAAATAGTACATTTAACTCCATATTTTTTTAAAACTCCAGTCAAAAGAGTATTTTATCTTATCTATCAACACTATATACTTATCTTATCAATACTAAAAATAGAAAAATGTAAAAAAAATAATAAAGGAATCAAGCAAAAATGAATTTTACAGATACCCTTATAACTATTCAGCCTTAATTCATTTTTAAATTGTTAGCAAGCGTTAAGAAACTAAAAATAGTACGTTACATGATGAAGTATTAATTAAATTCCGATGACAGTATTGCTGATTTTGCCTAAATGTCCGGAACAGTTTTAATTACTTATCGAAGTCATAAATGAAAAGGATTAAACGCTAAGAAAACGTCTGCACAATCTGAAAATGATGTGTTTGTATTTTAAAGCAATAATATTATCTATAGATATATTCTTTATAGAATAAATATGGTAATTATAATACTAGAAAAAAACTTGAATCTATCACAATTTTATATAAAGAATTATCGAGTTAATTGCATTTTATTTGTTAGCAATTCTGAAGAAAATTTTTAAAATAATAAAAAAGATATGATAATATAATGAATATAGAAAAAGAAAATAACTATTACAAAGCATTTCTTATCTTGTTATTTTAATTATTAGAGAATTCAAATACTTTAAAGTATTAAGTTCTACTTTAGGTTCAGTTTTCTTTAAAATATGTACAAAATTACCACAACCTACTGTAAGAATTGCTAATTATACAGTAGTATGTTGTCAAGAGATTTTATGGTGCGATTAACTTTGTTGAATTATTTTCAATCATCATAAATTAAGGTGATTCAGAAACTATTCTTCTGACTCTCAATTTTATACGTACTAATCAATTTAGAAACAAAAGGTGTAATTTTAAAGATACACGCTTTTACAAAAGGCAATTTTTTAAACTTGAGGTGAAATTGAAAATGAAATAAATTTTAAAACTTTGGAGGGTATTTACTATTATTCTTATTATTGTATTATTAATGATTAAAATGTCTATAGAAATATATGAAAAATTTTAAAATATTTGCATAAAACTATCTATAAATGAATACACTATGACTTTATAATAACTATTGTAGTGGTAGACACGCTACAGTACTCTTACACCAGAATTATAGCTGTGATAGAATTCGATGAACGAATTTCCCTAGTTGATTCATTGCTGTTTTGTGAAAAGCCGGTAGAACTGTATTAAATGACTGCACATTTGAGTGAGAGCTGTATTAAGTTCACGGTCATGATCGCTCCTATGTTGCCTTTAGCAGTCGAGTGTATACGTTATGTGTGATCGAGACTGAGCAGCAACAGCGTGAAGAGGTGCATAAAGTCGCAGTCAGAAGTAACAAGTTCAATGTGGAATCAAATCAAAGTGGGCGTTACTGTCAAGATAGGCGTGTTCACATCACGTCCTAAGGTCGCCAATGTGGGGCGAGAAATTATCGACGATGTCAGCCTTCACCTATTAAAAGGTACCCCTACATAGATTCAAAACATGTCTTATATATTAGTGAATGGGAATGTCTTATATATTAGTGAATTTTTTTGCAGTGGTAGACACACTAAATAGAATAAATATAAAATTAGATATTACTGTTTTGTGACGAGAAGTAAAAATGAGTGCAAATTAGTAGCTCCTTTTGGTATAAAGAGTTACGTGACGAGCAAAGCCTTTAAAATTGTCCAAGTTTGTCATCACAGTTTTACTCAAAAAATTCTCTTCGCGAATAATCCAATAGTTTAACATACATTCCGAACAACTTTTGGATTATTAAAATATTTCTGAAATACACTTGCAGTATTTTGTACTGAAAGGTGCTTAATATCTTGTTATCATTTTTAAAATATTCTATTAAATTTTTAAAATATTTTATTACTCTGGTTTTTAATTTATAAATTTAATTATGATTCATTTTCTTGTTATTATTTTTATTTTGTGTGCCTAAATTGTAAAAAAATTATAATTTGTATTGGTTTGCTTATTACAAGTTTATAAATTTTTATGAAACTTCATATTATTATTATATTTAAAAAATAAATGTCTATAGCACGATGCTTTAGCGTATTTAATGACAACGATCAACATTTACATATTTAGCATCCCTAATGTATTTTAAATAACAGATAAGATGATAAACGTGACTTATTATTTAAAGTTTTGATTCCGATTAAGTTCTGTTTTAGAATTCACAGCAGGGGAAAAGAAGAAACTTAATCGGCAAAATACGGAGATTTTTTCTTGAGCTTTCATCCCAAAACACTTAATCTTTCCCAATACGTGATTTCTAAGAAAAGAATTCCCAGTAAATGTTAAGCTAAGATACTTCAAGACGCTTGCTATATGTTTTGATACTTCCAAAAAAAAAAAAATAGAGTTAAAAAAAATTTGTTTTTACTTTTAATTTGTATGTAAATATATAAATAAAAATAATATAATAATAATCATAAGTTACATAATTAAATAATCTAAGCATGTCCGAATGATCCTGTTAATTAATTTTTCGTATTTCCTAAGTTGCATGGCATTACATTATGCAGTAAAAAATTCCGGATTTGATTACGGTGAAAGTACTGGCACTCTTAGTGCCGGTCCTTTTCCCGTACAATTCAAATGTTACGAAGCATGTTACGGAACAAAAATCTGAAACAGCGTTATTTTAAAAGCAATAATTACCATTAAATCACTGAATCACTGTAATGAAATAAATATTAGTGTAAAAATTAGTATAATATTTTACGTTGAAAGTGGATTTTATAGTAAAATGGATTTCCCGGAGGAAGTGCCGGTACTTTATATCGTAATTTGATCAGGAATTTTTTACAGCTTATAAAAGCTTGTGGATATTTAGTTGGTTAAAAACTAATTTAATTAGAATTAAAAAAATAGCAATTTGTTTAATCATCATTAATCATCATTTATCTATTTATTAGGTATATTAGATTGCACCATCGATTTAGCTTCTTCTTTAACCCTTAGGAATATTCTCTTAATTTAAAGTACATCCTACGAGTATATCTTGTCGAGTATGTAGTAATTATAACTAGATTAATGTTTTAGAAAGCTTTTTTTTATAATTAGTTCATAGGCTTACTTTAAGTATTGCATTCAAAGTAGTAAATGGAGATGTTTTTCGGGGAAAAACCCCATTCATTTAAAAGAAGTACTTAGTAATTTGTTCCACTATTTTTCATTAACGTCGAATGCACGAAATCACTTCTAAGATAATCACTTCAACTTATTAAAAATAACATCGTAATTTAAAGACTTTTGGATGTATATTTCCAAGATTTTGAGGAAAATTGGATTTATGTAAAACCCTTTTAATAAAACTAACGTGGTTTTAATTTTAAGATTTTTCATCCTGTTGAAACCGTTGATGAGAACGTGAAATTTCTTCACATATCATCTCCAGTACATTTAAAAAAATTATTTTGAAAAGTAATACTTTTAATTTTTCGCATAACTGAACATATTACGCTTTAAAATTAGTTTTTTCATTTAAAAAAGATTAAACTTTCTAAAATTTAAAAAGGTCCATTTATTTTTTATAACGGTTAAAAACATTTAGGTCTCACTTTCAAAGTTTAAAAATAAATTTTCCTCTTTACTAGGACAAATTTAATTTGAACTACATGTTTCATATTCCATGTCGCTAACTAGTTTTTAAAATAAATCTTTTTAAAATAAAAAAAATCATACATTCAAATGATAAATGCGTTTAACGCTACAACACCACTTTAAGAGCAATGTGAAGAAAAAATGAAACTTTGTAAATGCAGATGGAATATATTCTAGTCTAATTTTTTACCCATTTTAAAGAGAACTAACAGCATTATATTTAATAATATTAAGGTAGTATTGAAACACATGTTTAAATCAATCATAATAAATGTATAAAATTGTAACTAGATGTATTTCGTATACAATTATCATTAAAACTTCATGTTCTATTTTCGCAGAATATTTTAAACTTAAGATTTCTATACAATAATTGTACACTGTAAATATTATATGACACATAAAAAAAACTAAGTAATGCAAAGAAATTCGGATGAAAAATCGTGCTGTAACCCATTTGTCTGCTGAAGTAAACAATTATTGATACTTTCTAACCCGCCAGGTCATTAAGCTTCTCAAAACTAATTAGAGCTATGACAGCCCTTGAGAAAAATCGAAAATCATTATGTTAATCATGGTAATTATAACCTTGAAAAATTTTTAGTTTTAAAATCCTCTTTCATTAACAACATTATCCACTTCCACTTCAACTAATCTGTTTTACACGACCACTATGCAAGGAAGATTAAATTGCACTTAACTCTCTCATCAACTGAAACTTAAAATTTTAATAACTCGTCGTAAGTTTTGAGAAAATTCTGTTATCCGCTGAACCCTTTTTAATAGCTTTTCTCGTTTATCTCCTTTAAATAAAAATCTAGATATTTATTTTAGAGTAATAACAAGTTACATATTTTTTTCCTACAATACTACTTGCAAAATAGTGTAAAATCTTAAGAATTATTCAATTCTTAAGATTGAATAATATAATCTTAGAAATCTAGGTATTTGTTTCACAAAAATACCACTTTACATAATTTTCTTCCTAGAATACTATTATCAAAATGTTGTAAAATCTTAAGAATTATTTGAACACACTTGTTTGTCTAATGATTTGAAAATATTAACTATTATCTTTCTGTATAACAAATAATATTTTTAAATACGGAAAATTTAGTTTTGAAAAAGAGCTATGGTTCAACATAAGTTCCCTTTTTAAAATAACTCGTTTAAAGTATTCTGCAATTTTACGAATGATTCAAACACATTTGATTGTTTAATGTTTTAAAACTATTAACTGATATCTCTTAATAAAGCTAAACATATTTTTAAGAACAAAAAATCTAATTTCAAAAGGTCCAAAATACTTTCTTTCTTCTAATAAGGCTGTAAAAGCATTGTACACTCTTACGAGTCAAACAAACACATTTGTTTGTTTAATATTTTGAAACTATTAACTAATATCTTTTCATGTAACATATAATATTTTTAAGTACGAGAAGTATAACTTCTAAAGGTGCTAAGGTCGAACATACTTTCTTTCTTATAATAATAAATTCAAAATATTGTGCAATCTTTCGAATTATTCAAACGCATTTGTTTGTTTAATGTTTTCAAGCCATTTATTTAAGTGTTTAATGCAACAAGCAGCATTTTACGAATGAAAAATAAATTTCAAAAGATACTTATATTTAACCTAACTTTCTTCCTAGAATACTACTTTCAAAATATTGTACAATCTGAAAGAAATATTTAAACATATTCACTCTTATTTTGTTTAAAGCTATTGATAACTTTTAATATAACAAATAATGTTTTAGGTACAAAAAATAAAATTTAAAAATATGCTAAAATTAAACACATAGCCCAATCGTATTTAAAAAATATTACATTCTGTTAAATTTAAAAATTGTTTCGTTAAAATATATATATATATATATATATTGAACACACAAAAAAAAGGCATTGAAAAAATTACGTATAAAGAAATTTCTCATGTTTAAAATGTTTTCATGTAATAAATTTTAAAATTCTTTGTTTGAGGAAACGAGAGGATGATGCAAAAAGAAAAAGAAACTTAACCACTTTTGATATAATACACTTACACTTTAGTGAGCTTAACTCTTTTTAAAATTTGGGTTTTAGAATTATTGCGTGAAAGAATTATATAAAAATGATGCAATATGCTTATCTTTTTTACAAATAAAGAAATACATTACAATATATAGTACAGTAAAAAATAGAAAAAAATTCAAATAAAATAGAATAATATTGCAATTAAAAAATTAAAAGAATATTTTTAAAAAAATCAGTTTTTAAACTATATTTAAAACTCAAACGTTCACCATTAGTTCTTGATTTAAATTTTTGCTTTAATACCACATTTTTATATTACTTAATTATACTGCTTAATCTAAATATATTTAAAAGCAAATTTTTGTGACTAAAAGAAATAATTTAGTACTGATAAGTTCACTTCATCTTTATAACTGATACAAAAAAATAATATAAATATACTTGATTTATTTAAAACCAATAAAGAATATTTAAGTTTTAAACAAACTTTTAGCGTATTCGTTAATGTATTAATTGCTTCAGTTTAACTCTTGCTTGCATCAGAGCTTTATTTTGTACGCTACAACTTTATTTAAATTATTTAAATAATTAATTATTGCAATGGGGCTTCATTCATTACTTCACAGACAAAATTAATTTTAATAATTACGCTTAAAAAACTAAATTTTACTGAACAAAATAAATCCAAAATTATGGATCTAAAATTATTTCGAACCTACCTTGTAAAATTATAAGAAGCCTTCATTCGCGTCAAAAAGCAATTTTCTTTTACCAATAAAAAGTTCCCCGAAAATAAATATCAGATAGATATCACTCAGAAAATGGCCCCCTTTTTAAAAGAACAATTATCGGTGTGTTGATACAATTTTTTAACCACAACCTTTTATGTAGTCTGAATTTCGTGGATTTAATTAATTTAATAATTACGGTTTAAAAGTTAATTTTTGCCACACAGAATAATTCCAGAACTATGTGTCTAAAACTATTTTAAACCTATCTTGCAGGAATATCAGAAACCTTCATACATTTCAAAAGATTTTTTTTTTCTTACTTAGAAAAAGCTCCCAGAAAATAACTGAGAACTCATATCATCAAAATTAGGCACGCTTTTAGAAAAACAGTTGCCTCGTGTTGATTAAACTACTTTTTTAGCTGCTTCTTATTTAGCCTGAAATTTGCGAACTTAATTAATTTCATAATTACGTTTAAAAGTTAAATTTTACTACGCAAAATGATTCAAAAATTAAATATCTAAAGCAATTTCAAACCTACTTGTATGAATATCAGAAACCTTCATACATTTCAAAAAGTAATTTTCTTTTACCTAGAAAAAGTTCCCAGAAAATAACTGTGGACTGATATCACCCAGAGAAAAGCATGCTTTTAAAAGAACGATTCTCGCGTGTTGATAAAACAATTTTTAGCCACAACTTCTTATTTAGTCCAATATTCACGTCAAGTAAAAAACAATCAGTAAACCTTCTACCCTAAAACGCTTCGTTTCCGTTCTCTTTTCTAGATTTTGTTCTTTTGTGTTATAAAATGAAAAATAGATTAAGAAACAAAATGCTTCTCATTCTCCAAAACGGAAGCTGTTAAGGCCCAAATGGAGAAGATCGCGTGCGAAATTTAGTAATTCTGGATTATCGTGAAGAAGTTAACATATAATAAGAGTTTTCTACTAAGAAAAAGTCACTGTGTAAGCAACATCTATCACACGCACTTAGACTTTAATGAAATATGTCACATTTTAAGATTATAGACACTAATATCTATAATTCGATAAGATTACCCTTCTTCACGTAATAAATAATGCGTCGCGAATTGAATGATCTGTAATTAATTATTCTAAGTCATTAATGAAGGGGTTTAAAGCCACTATGTTACATCTATGACACTCATCTAGACTTTTATAAAATGTGAATGATCTTTTTAGATTACAAACTCTAATATCTACAAATCAATTACAGGTCACTGTTGTCTATAACAAATAATGCATCGAGAATCGAGTTATCTTTAATTAATTATTTAATGTTTATTAAATGTGAATGATCTTCTTAAATAACATACTCTAACATCCACAATTCAAAGACAGAACACTGTTGTCTATAACAAATAATACATCGAAAATCGAGTAATCTTTAATTATCTGCTTATTGCTTATAAAATGTAAGTGATATTTTTAGACTACATATTCTAATATCCACAGTTCAAAATTCTGTTGTCTTTAACAAATAAGGCATCGATAATAGAGTCACCTTTCATTAATTGTTCACTGTTTATAAATTTGAACTATATAAGATAATAACGAAAAATCTATAGTTCAGATCACTCAGTCCCCATGATGCCTAACATAACTTTACAGTCACCTAATATTTTATAAACATTTAAAGTAAAAGCAAAAAGCTGTTACGTTACTTCAAGTTATACGTTACGTTAATTATTTTTTATTTTTGTAGACCCTTAATTATAACTAGATTCTATTCACATATAACTCTGGGGAACAAATCTTTTTTTTAACTGATATTTTTAGTCTATTTAGTGTCGAAATGAACCAATTTAAAAACTTTATATATAAAAGGAGGTAACATAAATGTTGCAAAAAACTACTAGAGGAGTTACGGAATAACTTTAGGATTGAAATAGCATAGTAACCCATGTCTGACATTGTCGTCATACGTCACCAGTGGCGCATCCCTATTATGAACTACTTATTCGTGTACTTCTCAACAGCTCATAATATATTTTGTACATTTCAACAAGAAATAGACTAAAAATGTCATTTAAAAAAAATCTGCAGCTTTAAGAGAAATAATAACTTCAAACTTAAAATCCCCACAGCCGAATTAGGCAAGATTAAGTATTCGTATTAATGCAACAAAGAATGTGTTTTCCAAAGTGTAATTTATGTATTGTGAATTGTTTACAACTCCTCTTTTATTATACAGTGGTGGCCAAAAGTGTGGACATTTTTTGAAAGTTTCATGTTTTTCAAATTCGTGTGCTTGTAGAATATATTAATTTTCACTTAAATACAAACGTTTAAATATCAAATTGAAGGTAATTTAGTGTGAAATTTAATAACAAAAACAGAATTAAAATATCTGTATTACAAAAAAAGTTATGTTCATTTTAGTAGAACAAACAAACACAAATCGTTTTGAACAAGGACGTGTTTTGTAATAAAAGCGTACTAGCCAATCACAAACACTGTTCTTAGGACCAATCAAATGTCTGTAACTATAGTTTAGGTTATTTGGATGGTAAAAGAGTTATTGTTGTGGAAATATTTTGCGGAATGATGTATACTAGTACAATTGTTACATACTAGTACACATACTAGTACACTAGAAGTAGAGTATTGCTGTTTTTGAATATTTAAAGTCATTTTTTTAATTAAACTAATTTTAAACAATGTCATCAACAAGAAGAAATAATTGGGTATCTACAAAAAGAAGCCGAATTGTCATATTGAGAGAAAATGGCCTCTCTTATGCAGAAATTGCAAGACAAGTTTGTGGTTCAGTGACTTGTTCTGGTGTACGAAAGTTCTGTTTACGTTCTGAAAAAACGAAATCAGTGGAAAATAAAGCCAAACCAGGCCGAAAAAAATTCACAAGTTCTACTGCCGATAGAAAAATTAAACGGCTAGGCCTTCAAGATAGAAAAATTTTATCAGATGTGAAATGAATGCAACTAGTATTGCAGTTAGTTCAAGAACAATAAGAAGAAGGTTATCAGGATTTAGACTACAAGCTGGTATTCCAAGGAAAATACCATATTCAAATCAAAAGCAACGCGAAAAACGAGTTAAGTGGGCAAAAGAACACATTAAATGGTCAGAAAATCAATGGAAGCAAGTAATCTGGAGCGATGAGAGTAAAATATTCTTCTTTGGTAGTGATGTTAGAAAAT
This sequence comes from Parasteatoda lunata, assembly GCA_949128135.1. NCBI lineage: Eukaryota > Metazoa > Arthropoda > Arachnida > Araneae > Theridiidae > Parasteatoda > Parasteatoda lunata. The sequence continues at coordinate 67,579,966 of OX421971.1, forward strand.
ACGTGAGACGTAGAGTAGGTGAAGCACTTCATCCTGATTGCATTGAAGCAACTACAAAAAACCCCAACAAATGCCATGATTTGGGCATGCATGTCAGCAGATGGTGAGGGCCGAATTCAAGTGGTTGATGGCATCCTGAATGCCAAAAAATACATTGAAACTGTCCTGAAACCAAAATTGATACCTTCCATCAGGGATCTCTTCCCCAACAACGCACCCTTTATTTTTCAGCAGGATTCAGCTCCATGCCACACAGCAAAAGTATGCAAAGCATGGTTTCAAAATAAAGGCATAGATATATTACCATGGCCAGGAAACAGCCTTGATCTCAATCCAATTGAAAATTTGTCGCGACGTTTGAAAATTCTTGTACGAAAAAAACGTCCATCCAATAAAAGACAACTTATAGAAACTATAATTGATTCTTGGCACCATGTGATTACGAAAGATGAACTCCAAACACTCGTTCACTCGATGAAAAGACCCTGTGAAGCTGTCTTAAAAAATAAGGGTTATCCTCCTAAGTATTGATTGTGTAAGTATCACTTTAAAAAAAGGCAAATCTAAGATAGATCTTACTATTAGTAGCATAACTTCTTTTGTAATACAGATATTGTAATAGTGTATTTATTACTGAATTCTACATATAATTACCTTCAATTTGATATATACACGTTTATATTTAAGTGAAAATGAATATATTCTACAAGCGCACAAAGTTGAAAAACATGAAACTTTCAAAAAATGTCCACACTTTTGGCCACCACTGTATATATATATATATATATATATATATATATATATATATATATATATATATGGAAAATGAACGCTACTCTTAGAAGAGCAGTTCATAAGTACAAGTGCAATGAAAAGAGGGAATCTCAATATAACTAACACTAACGGGAACATTTAACCCGTATTTTACTATCGTCCTATATAGAGGACAGCGATAATTTGTTGACTTTTTACAGCCGGTATTGTTATATTTAATTATTTTTCACTTCTAAAAAAAACTTTAGATTGATTAACATTTATTAAACTCATTTTATGACGAATTTAAAGTTTTCGCATTTTTTTTTTTTTTTTTTTTTTTTTTAGATTTTTGGAAATAGCTGTTTTTTACTATTTCATTTGACACGAATTAAAAAAAATTTTCAAAAAATATTAATTTTTTTAAATGTGGTAAAATATGGGTTAAAAAGAATATTATTATAATGAAATAACCTCGATATAAATCATTAGCATAAAACAAATATGTCAAGAAAAAATTTCAGCATATTTATCTAAAAATCTGAATAATATTTAGTTGCGTAAAATTATAAAAACATTCTCATATTTTTACGAAACATTTGAAAAGCTAGTTTTGTTTAAATCTAAATATTAAATAAGGTATTCGTTTCAAATGTCCACAGATACAGAATACAGAAATACAAATTCTGAAATACAAAATAAATGAAAATCATCACAAAAATAAATAAGCAAAAAATCTTCAACGGATTCTGGCAGACCTCAATTGGTAATCGTATTGATTTTCATTTAACGCTCTCTTACTGAAAACTGTACGGTAAAGAAAAGCTGCTGTCAACATAACCTTAGTTTTTCCTGCCACCATTAAATGAGGGGGGATGGAGATATTAAACTACAATTTGACATCGAGACAGATGGGTGTGGGTGAATTGGCCACAGCCTTGGCATAATTTCAGTCTTGAGTTAACAACCTGCTTAAATCTTGTCAAACCTAATGGAACTGGAACGCTACAAAAAGCAAATAATGAATGCTTGAGTTATCTATAGAAGAAAGAATGAAGCCTAGAATGTTTTTGAATGAATGTCTTACCAGAATTTATACTTTTTTGTAAGTTGATACTTTTCTAAGTAGAAATTTGTTAATCATATGACATTTTGATTTAAAAAAAAGAACGAATCTGACAAACCTTTATTTGCAACTTTGTTTCAAAAATATCGTAAATTATTATTTATCTTTATATCGTATATTTTAAAAATTTAAATTTAAGTTAGTTAACACTTTATTTAATAGTGATACTTGGTAATAGTGATTAGTGATACTTGGCAGAAGTGAATAATAATACTTGGTAGAAACATAAATCGAGATTTTTTTTTTATATAATAAGATTTTTAAATATATATTATAATTTATTTATGAACAGCATCAGCATTCCTTCGACTTTAAAAGATATCAAAGGATTTTAACCCTTCAGGCAGCAAAGTAAAAATTGTTCTGTGATATTAAAGTGTCTATTAATACTTGACTTAAAGCAATCTTTTGAAACGCAAATAAATATAAAATATAAACTTAGATATGTGCTTATAAAAACATTAAAAAAATATTAGAACTTAAAAATTTTATAATACTTTTGAGAATTCAATGAAGTGATACAGGAGTACCACTAATTTCAAAATTTGGACATAAATCAATAAATTCTATTAAAAAAAGTTATAAAAAATGATTTAACCTTATGAGTTGAAATTTTAAGTTGAAAATTATTTTAAGCTCATTGATTGTTCTTACATATATTTATTATAGTTTATATAATCATCACACTATGCAACCAAAAAAAACTTAAACTTAATCTAAAAAAACTTAAATTCTAGGCTATAATATTTCTTAATTTATTTTACTTTAAAAAAAGTACTTTATAAGTAAAAATAATTAATTTTCGTTGAAATACACATCAATGTCAATGATAAAAAAAATTGAATACATTAATTTGAAACTGATTGAAATTAAAGTATCAGATTTTTCTTAAACAGAAGACTTTAAAGAGCGTCTGTGTAGAATAACCAACATCCTACTAGAAGATTAACACCCATTTTGTGTCTCAAAAGATAATGATCAATTTCTTAAAAAAAATCTTTTCAAACTATAATTGATTATCTCTATTCCTGGAATAAAATACCCGTTAATAATAATGAATTCGAATCCTTTAAAGCCATTTTTTAATCTAAGCATAATTACAGTGTATGCAGTATCATAGAGGACTCGTATGTAATTAAGGATTGTCTCCAATTCATATCATTCAAAATAATCATTCATTTTTTGTTCCAAATTAAACAGATTTTTTGAATAAAAATACTTACAAACTATATAATAGATCTTTTTTATTTTCAAAGTGAATTATAAGTGAAAGTATCGCTTACCCATTACTTTTTATCATTATTTTTCATTCATAGTTTTTATTTATATCATTATTTTTCATTCATACTTTTTATTTATTTACTTATTTATTCTTATATAATATTTTCATGATATTTGCCATTTACCATTAAATAAACACAGCATTTCAAACAAACTTTTTTATGTTTATTTAACTTTAATAAAAAACTGATTAATTCAAATAATTCATAACCACTTTTTGTTACTTTGTTACTTACATTATGAAAAATTTTCTTACTGTAAGTTCGCTTTATTATTTTTAAGTCATTTTCATATACACGTTTCTACATGCACATATCATTACCACAAGTAAAACAATTACTATACGTAACGTTACTACGTATAGATAATAATTCTAAATAGTTCTAATATATATTATATGAAACAAAGTTTGCAGGACAAAAACTGAATTGCTTTTTCAAAAGATAATTCGTAAAATACAAAATGCATATCAAATAAACTTAAATATCAAATGTGTTGTAGTTTCTTTTTATTCTGAAATCAAATATCTGACACCATAATGGTTCCTTTTAAAAACAGATTCATAGATTATATTATTAACATTTCAACCTTAAATCTGTTTATAACACAACTTTTCAAATGTGAAAAGTATTGATCTGTAGCCTTTATCTTTTATGAAAGAAAATATTGACTGATTTAAAAGATTTTAATTAAATAATTCTCTCTATCTTGCTTTCTTTAACGCTCTTCCTTTTGTCTGAAACTACTGTAATTTATTTTAGTTAAAACTTATATTAAATTAAAGATATTTTTATATAAGGAAGCACAAATCGAAATACGTTTAAATAATTAAAAAAACTTTAAATATTTTGTACAATTTTAAAGTTTTTAATAAGTTAAATAAAACTAAAGACTTACTTATTTTTTATAATGAAAGAAAAAGAAGTAAAGATACAATTTTTTTAATCAATTTCTATTTAAAAGTTAGATTATTATAAATCATTGCAAAAAATTCCGAATCAAATTACGGAGAAATGTACTGGCACTCAGAATGCCGGAACATTTTACTATAGAACCATTTTTACAGAAAAACTTCAAGAAACAAAAAAAAATTTATATATCGTAATTTTCATACGGTAATACTTTTTTCAAAATCACCGAGTTGCTGTAATTAAATATTACTGTAAAATTTAAGCATAATATTTTATAGTAAAAATAGATTTTACAGTGAAAAGTATTTTACGGATGATGCATCCAGCGTGCAAATACTTTTTTCCGTAATTTGATTCGGAATTTTCTTCAAAAAATTGTAAACGTTTCATATATTTATTTTTTCTGAAGCACAAATATTAAAAAAAAAATAATACTTTTTTTAAAACTAGCATACTTAACTTTTTGAGAAAAACATAAGGTGTAGGGTATTTTTACTCTGCTTGAAAACTCGAACTCCAAAACAAAGTTAAATGTTATATTTTTGAAATATATTTCTCTTTCATTTTTTTTAAAACTTGAACCGAATAATTTTAAGTTTTTTTTAAATTATTCGTTAATCAATTATGTTATGTTAAAATTTATGTTAAAAAATTTAATTAATGATTTAAAGTTTAAATTATGTTTTTACTGGTACATTAACCAAAACAATTTATTTAATGTACAGTTAAAAAATTTTAATGTACTTGTGATGTAGGCATTACATATTTCCAAGCAGTTAAAATTTCTTAAATTTAGATTTTTAATCATTCTTAATCAAATTTTAATTAAATTAAACCAATCGTTTATTTTTTATTACATTTTATAAAAAGCTAATCTAAACATTTCATTCTTTTCTTAACAATCAATGTAATGGCTTACTTTTATTTCAATACAAATTGAAAAATTAATTCACCGTTGCGACTAAATCGAAAATAAAATCTATTTAAAACTATTTATTCTTCATTTCTTACCGCAAGAATGTTTCAGTTACAGGGTTATACTAATTCTCATATATTTATTATACTTATTATACTGACTCTTTTTGGTGATTAGCTATAGCCAAATTATTTGAAATTTAATTTGGTTGGCTTTGCTTTTGGCTATTTTATCACTCGATAAATAGCCAGAGCGTTGATTAGCAATTTTTCTTGATGAGAAAACAAGTATAATCCTTTTAATCTCTTTTCGGAACTTTCTTTTTGTATTTTATAATTTTGGAATGTGGCCATGTTCATTAAAATAAGATTTTGCATATGTGATGATAAAAACAAAAGTAAAATGTTTTTATTCTGCAAGGAAAGACTTGCATTGCAAATAATATTTTAAAGCTTAAATAAATTGAGCTCACATAAAAATTTTGGTGTAAAAATATTTTGTGCATTTAAATATAAATAGCTGAATGGATAAATTATTAAATCCCTAAAGTATATAAAGTATAAGTATTTACATGAAACAAGAAATTGTTTACACTATAAACTCAATAAAAAAAATTTCGACTGTAACCTTTGTGCACTATGTGTGCTAACACAAAGCCTTCTAGGACAAGTAAGTAAATAATAAATACTCATTGAAGTGTTTTAAGGTATATATATATATATTTTTCTAAATTATTATAATAGCGATAAAAATATTCTGCGATGATTCGTAATTAATACTTGTATTAAGACGTAATTGTATAATATGAGGGAAAAATATATAAATTTGAGAAATTAAATCAATTTTAAAAGCTAGGAAATATGTAATGCCTATAATGGCATCTCAGTACTATTAAAAAATGTTAATTAATGTACTATTAAAAAATTCTAATTAATGTACTGTTAAAAAATTCTAATTAATGTACTGTTAAGAAATTGATTAATGATTTTATGTATTTAAAAAATAAATGTGTGCAATGCTTTTATTCTAATTCAAATCCAGCTTAATACGGAAATTTAATGAATACTTGGCTTACAACATTAAATGTGTCATACTTTAAAAATTAAACAATATTACAATAAAAATTAAACCTCCGTTAAAATCATATTATTCGCAGAAAAAATCACAACAAAAATATTAAATAATACAAAATCATTATATTCGTTTTCTCACTGTCAAAAAAATATCACGTTTATATAAAAGCAAGAGAAGGAAATTAAGTTTACTTTCCCCATCAGCAAACAACATCTAAGTTAGAAATTTTCCACCTGTCATTAAACCATAAATCAGGGGAAAAAAATAAGCGTTGAGGCAAAATTAATATTTTGCTGAAAAATAGAGAACAAATTACTTCCTTTTTGGCATTTTTATTTATTCGAAAAATCTTTTTTGAGCCCTCAAACTATTCTAACAAGCATCCTAAATATGAAGTGCAATGAGCTTTTTTTTATTATGACAAGCACCAGTACAGAAAAAAAATAATTTGAAAGAACGGAAAGTATTAATTTTGCACTTTTATGAAAAATTAAAAATCGATTTTAATAAAAAGTCACGGCAAACACTTCATTTGCTTTATTGCACATTCATTAGGAAAATAATTGTCTCTTTTATTAAAATTGAAATATTGAATTTGGTGACAATACGACGAAAATTCTTCTAAAGCAAATAAATTAATTTAGGTTAAATCTAATTCATTAATAAATAGCTAAAAATAGTTTTAACAATTTTTTTAACATTAATTTTTTACTTTATTTTCTTCAATCATTCCAAATAACTTGCTTCAAAAAATAATTTTTAATAATAATTATTAAGAAAAAATTATTAATTAATAATAAAAAAATATAAAATAGTTTTATTAATTTATTTATTTTAATTAAAGAAATGGTCAGCAAATTTCAAAATTACGTAAAATGGGAAACTCTTGATACTTTGTAAATTATCTTTACGATTCAAATTTTCTTTATTTATTATTTCACAGATGCAGATGCATCTCATAGGTATTCATAAATTTATCACGATAGTTATATAATACATTTTTTAGGTGTGAAAAAAAGTAATTTTTTTTAACTTGAAAATCTTGGTTTTTCTGGTTTTTCTTTTCAGTACAAAGTAAGGAGTACAAAATAGTAAAGTGAGTATCTTTGAAAATTTGTGTTTCAAGATTGTCAGTTTTCCAATGGCCCAAGCGAAAAAAATTTTTTAAGTCTCAATGCAAACGATTCTCTTTTATATTTTTTGTATTTATGTAATGTATGTAATGGGTGACTTTTTTGTATTTATGTAATTATGTTAATCATCATTCAAAAATGTATTATAATTTGTAAAGTTTGATAAATAAATAGATATATAACAACTGCTATGCTAAACATCTCCACGTGGTGCACTGTTAAAATTTTCCCTCTAAAATTACGATAATATAACTGGCTGCTTTCTGTCCATCCGATTAACTGTAAAGTTTACGGGAAAGAAATTTTTTTTCCTTTATGGTATTATAACCATTTACAAAAATATCGTTATAAAACCATGAATACAAAACTATACGGTTTTTTAACCATTTACAACTAGCATTTTTTAAAAACGTAATGAATTTTTAACTAGATATAGAAGCTCGGCTTTTCGTAAGTTAATGGTCACTGGAGAGAGCCGGACACTGGGAATTCTTCACGTGTTGAACGGAATAGAGAAAATATTGTAGTGTCAACACTAGGACTCGAACTTCAGTTCTGATGGTCATGAGATTGACCGATAAGCCCGCTCGGCTATGATATGTACGCAGTAGCGAAGAACTAAGTAGCTTCATTAGGTGGTACTAGTTGGTGCGATAAAATTCTGGTTGTTTAACCGTATTAGGTGAAAGCAGTTAATAAACTGTTTTTCTTAAACTTAACAGTTTGATTACCTTTTTATTTATGATTATTTGACTGTGTTGATTAAATATGGTAAAATAGCCATGCAATCAATTGTTATTTAACCATTTTTTCCGAGAAATTTCTAACAGTGTGCTATCTGGAAACTCTTTTCAAATAATTCATACCTTGCAAAAGGAAAACTTTTGAAAGAGGATAAATGTTAGCAGTTAGAAAGTAGTAAAAAATAAATAACGATATGGCCGAAACCTAGTACCATCTGACTACCATTATTTTCAACAAATACTATTACATAAAATTGTATACAAATTAGATCTTTATGTTGGAATATAGGAGTTAAGAAGAGCATGCATGTATACTGGGGTAAATATTGTTCACACTATTGTATATTATACACAATGCATCTACTTAAAAAGTATTCATCATATTACATTCATCATCATTCTTGTTGGAAAATGTATTTAATAATTGTATGAACTATCTGGGAATCTGTTAAGTAAAATGTTTTAAAATAAAAATAAATTTATTCAATACAGTTAAATCTAAGTAATTTAAATACGATTGTAATGTGTCTTCTATTAGGAAGTTAATTTTTTTTTTGTAAAATATATTTAATTAATGTATTAACTATATAAGAACCTGTTTAGCAGGATGTAACAAATGTATTGAAGTCGTAGCTGATTGTATAGTGAAGTCTTAAGATAAATGACACTGTTAAAAACTCCTGATCAAACTACGGCAAAAAGTATCAGTACTCAGAGTGGCAGAACTTTTTACCGGAAAACCCATTTTTACCGGAACATGTTACGGAACAAATATCTGATATACTGTTCTAATTTTTATAGTAATAATTACCGCAAAATCCTTAAATCACCCTAATTAGATAAATATTACTTAAATATAATTTACGACAAAGTGGATTTATTGGATGATACATCCAAAGTGCCGATACTTCGTATCTTACATTAATCCGGAATCGTTCACAATGTAGAATTTACAGGATAAGTATCGGTGATATACAATACAATTCCACATTCTAAGCTTTGAAAATGCTTCGATTTTTCTACTTAAACTTAACAAATTTAATTTTAAATTTAACTAAATTTTCTTTGACTGAAAGTTTACACTATTGTGTGTTTCTTTATGGAACAGGGAAAAGGGGTCTTATAATCTGCATTAACAGGCGACCACTTGTCGAGGTCGATACTTTAGTCCTTGAGAACTTTTGAACTGGTGTCTGATTTCCAAGTCTTTGGCAGTCTGCCACTGATGCTTTATTTGTTTTTCAAAATGATACATCTTCCGAACGCCTATCAGCTATTTCGAACAAATATTTGATTGCATTCAACAAAAAAGTATTGATTTTAGAAAGAAAAAGAACATAGACTACTGTTCTGAAATTACATAGAATATTTCAAAAATATGTGGAATTCAACAATAAATATTTTCAGATAAGCAAGATACTTTTAAGACATAGAGGTATTTAATCTGTTTTATCCGCAGAGTTAAGTAAGAATTATGAAACTCTTTACTAATAAAATTAGTTTTTCGAACATACTGCCTATCAAAATTCGTCTACTTATTCAAATAGACAAAATTGGCCTCTTGTAAATTTGGAGCTCACAGAAAATCCTCATTTCTTGATTAATCCTGTGATTCCCCAATTGTCATTACATATAAATATATGTTATGTCAATTGTGGCATCACATATATTTATATGTGATGCCACAATTGGCATTACTGTATATACATATGTAATGCGAATTATGGCATCACAAATCCTATAACTTTCAATTTAATCAGCTGTAGCCCATGCATATCAAATATAACAATCGTGAGAATTTATAGAGTTTTTTGTTCAACTTTACATAAAACTTGAAAAATGATTATTTACCTTTAAAAAACTGACTTTCTAGTGTTAATGATTTTGGATGCTCATTATCCAAAGTGATTTTGCAACTATTATTTGTATTTTATAACAACGATCGTGAATTTTAAATGCTATAGTTTAAAATGACTTATGCTTACTATGCCATTATCATATATTTAAAGCCTCCATTAACATGAAATTAGTAAAAGTTTTTATTTGTTTTTATCCAAGATTAAAAGATTATTTCTAAACCCAACAGATCTACTTTTTTCATACTCTGTTGCTGTTTTTAATGATTCTTGGACAAGCATATAAGCTCATCAGCCATTTACCTTGCAAATTTAGTGAATAAGGAGCATCTTTTTTATTTGAGACGGGAGCACGACTAGGGAGAACGTGCAACTTAGCTCAGAATCCCCTGGATAGAAGGCAACACCTAATACCAGGGAGGCCACTGTTCCAATTCACTGCCACAATTTCGCCATAGATCTGAAGCGGAAGAAAATTTTCGTTAGATTTCTGTACCCATGGGACTGCTCAACCACCGACCGCAGGACTTTTGATTCCACAATCGATCACATATCAAACACAACGATCACTTTGACAATCACATATATCGCATGTATTCGGTGGGACTTGGTGGAGTCGAGGTTCGAACCCACTCCAGTCCGTTGCCCGATACTCTAGCCCCTAGGTAAACACGCCATCAATGCTTTCTTAAGCTTAAAGTTAACTTAAGTAGTTGAATATATGATTTTGTCTAATCAGTTGATGCCATTTAATGAAAAATAAATATTTAGTAATTAAGATTTCATTCCTGCTAATTGGTTGCTATTGAAAATCTAAAATGAGAAGAGCTCCTACAATTTTAATCATAAGTATAGAATTTTCCGATGTATGTTTTGAAACTAATTTTGCACTGTGTTTTACGAATACTTTTTTAATGTTGTCTAACCAAACTATTTCGTTACTAGAAAGAATAAAGTAATATCCGAGACGGCACAATATCCGTATAAAGTAACATCCAGTCGATCGTACCATAACTATTAAAAACAAACATCAGATGTATTAGCAGCATTATTTAAAATTAAATGCAGCATTATCATTATAATCACGATGTCTTTACATATGTAATATCTATCTAAATTTAATGTTATTTCCTTATTCCTGCCCCTTTAAAATAGTTAATATTCAAAACAGTTATGAACAATTCTGCTAAATATTACGGCTTAGCTCCAAATTCATGTTAAACACGAGAAAGTAGTTGTCCGAATCATTCCGGAAGTGAATGCTGACAATTTAGAGTGTTTTTACTGATTGTGAATCAGTTTCCAAAAACGAACGGTCGCCATAGTAATAGAAAATAGTAAATTTTCCCCGCTATTATTAAACTTTTAAAGTAGCTTTAACGGATGAGAGTTAAAAAATATATGGATTGACAAGGGACTGATAAAATTTTGACTATTTAAAGGAGCGGAGGAAAAGTTACTGATGAGTCTGGAAAAAATTTCTCTATTTCGTTTCAGGTTGGTGAGTATTTAATTTACTTCACACTCTAGCTGAATAAGTTGGAAAAACGCTCACATGAAGCATTGTTCATTTATTTACTTAAAATAATAAAATTGTATTAACTAATGGTCAAATTCTATACTGTAATAGAATTTGACTGTGAATGTAAAAATAAATGTAAGTTTTTATTTATTTATTATTTTCTTTTTGGAAATAAAATCGACTATGGATTTATTTATTTAAAAATGATACTGGCTATTGGCGACGGTCTGGGAAACATTTCAGGGGATCATCCGAAAACATGCCATCAAAAATGTGATACTGTGCAGAGGGGATTTATTTTATTTGAAGAAATATCTTATTTTTAATTAATACAAAAATAAAACAAGCACTTTTAATGGGCTTGGAAAAAGATTTTGTAAAATCTTGGTAACTATGACTCAGAGATAATAATAATTTAGATCTCATAGCACTGAAATCACATTATGTTACAAATATCATTATTTAGTCATTGAAAATAGATTCACGAGTTAAAAATTATCTGTTTTCTTTTTTGCAATAAATTAAATTCAAATAATTTTTAGAAAAAACTCTAAAATACACAAAGAAAGTATTATTCATAAAAATTTCTTTGAAAAAAATTATAATACAAAGTAATTTCTTATAAAAAAAGAGTAATAACAATTTCTACTTAGTTCAGTTTCTTTATAATAGTTTTTTATAATCGTTAGTAAGCACGAAAACTTTTAAAAAATAAAGTAATCACTTTTTATCAAAATAAAACATTATATTTTTTTTCCTTGAAAAAGTATATCGCTAATGTGACTTCAAATTAAAAACAAACCATTTCTTTCTCTTCTCAAGAGTTTATTTAAAAAAAGAAAATACTGCTAGTTTTTCAGCGTTTTTTTCTTCTGGCCAGGGCATTGTATCTCGTTTTATTTAAAAATAATATTTTTAATATTTCTATTTAGAAGTATATTTAGGAATAATAGTACATTCATAAACTAAAGTTATATGCTAAACATTTATATATTCGTTTTAATAAATCAGTGCATTAATGGGATTTTTTAAATATAATTGTTAGAGAGACATTTCAAATTATTAATTTGCAAAACTTATTTTTCATTCAAAACTGTAACTACTTATTGTTAAACTACCATAGAATTAGTTTTATTGTATTTTTTTCCAAATCGAAAACTGTCTGAAATTTAAAAATATAGAACTAATGTTTTTAAATGCTGATATAGATTATCGTTATTATAGTAAGCTGTTCTTTCCTTCTCTACAATATGTTTGTCCCGCAGTGGACTGGTCGTAAAGACACGGGTCCCAGTAGAACGCCTAAGTGAAGCATCACAGGCTGCGATCAGTAAGTGGATGGGTAACCGCATTGATCAGCCTGAGTCGGGACCGAGGGTGCGTGGTTTCGGTCCTGTTTAAACTGTTCTACCGTAAAGAGCTCGATATCGCACGCTGATCGTCGGGCTACCAAAGCAGGGGAGCCATCCCCTCTGCAGAGCATCAAATATGCGATGGCATGTCTTCGGATCATCCTGAGGGATATGTCTCAAGCATTCACTAAAAGTCCATTGAGCAGCTCTAGTGCGACTTACCATTTTTGTCGAAAAATGTAACATTTATTCTGGCCTTATTTTTATTTAAGACCATATCTTTTGCTTTTACATTTCAAATTACAAGTACTGTAAATTATTAAAAATAAAAAATTATTCTTTAGTATTATCAAGACAAGTACAGAGAAAAATTTTGCACCCAATAGTTGTTTTGCTTTTTATTTAAAAGAAATCGTAAAAATAAGAAATACTCTGAGCTGAAACATTTACGCTATCAATTAAAAATTGTTTTTAAAACCCAGGTCTTATATTAATTTTATTTATAATGTCATGTTTCAAAGAAATTTGTTTTAATCTATACTTATAACTAAATATTTCTTTTTCACGTAATATATGATATCTATACTATATACGCTAATTTCCTTATCATTTAGATACCCCATAAAAAGTTTATATTTGATTGGTTGCAAAAGTTACAACATCCAAAGAATTTAAGATAACCTTCAAAATCTAACCCATATACTTTGCTAACATTATTTCAGCCAGTTGTATAAGAGAGATTGTTCTGTAGTAACTATGATGCACAAAACATACTTGCATTTATCTGTGGAGATGTAAAACGTTTTTTTTTTTTTTACCAAATCTGTCTCTTAATAAATACCAAGAGTAATGTTGTCAATAAACAATCATTCGATAAAACATATTTCAGTTTTTATCGGTTATTTCAATTTCTAAAATTGGCATATCGACAAGCGATACAGTTTGTAGGACATACAATTTACATATGTTTACGGACGAAGCATAATAAATATTTACAAAGTGGATGAGGGCAAAAAAATATCTATTGAATCAATATGGCAATTAAAAAACACAAAGTAGATATCAAATAAATTCATATTACACACTATAAAAAATCTGGTAAAGTTTCAGAACTGTAAGTTAAGGACATTTCAGATTAAAAAAAAGAATGAATAAATAGCAACCACAAACGGCCTGGATAGCCTGGTTGGTAGGGCGTTGAGTCCATGTCTAGGAGATCGTGAGTTCGATGCCTGTCGGCCGAACACTCCCCTTGACTCTTTACATGTTTCTTGCTTTTAGATATGAATACAATAATATCTCACTCAATTAATATTGCTTGCTAATTTGCTTCATGGTTAACATTCACAACTGTTTTTCTAGAGTTTTTAATACTTTCAAACTACTTTCAGTATTACTTATATCCTCCGATATTTATTGCTCATCTACAGTGTTTTCATCACTATCACCAGGAGCAGACATTATATCAGATGTTGAAAGAATTTAAAAGTAATGGAATATGTATTGCAGTCAATATACGCATCATCGACTTCGAATGATCTTCAGTTACGCAATTTTATTCAGAAGGGCCAGTGTTCCCCTGGATACCAAGGCACAATTAAACTCTAGAAGCTGTATTAAAACCCATTTGTAAAGCATTTTATTCGCAGAGACAAACGCAGTAGAAATCAAATTCATGGCAACTAGAACATTTATTTTTGCTTTAGAAGCATCTGGCAGGTCTCCGGGATTAAGAAAACGAAATGATTACCTAACTAGTTTTTCAGTGCAACGTTCTTTAAATCCTTGGATAATTCCAAGATTCAAATGCTGAAGCTTATTTGAAAAATTCCACTCTCAATTTTTACAATTTAAACTCCCATACTTCCTTTAACCACCTTTTCGTGCTCTGCCCATCCCACCATGCTATTTGACACTGACTCAAGAGAGAAACGTCCTCTCATAGACAAGTGGATAATAAAATAGAATGGAAAGAACGTTAAAAAAAAGCTAATAAATAATTATCTTTAAGGAATGCAAAACCCCGCCCACCCCAGCGGGTATACAGAAATAAAATTGACCCATCGCCATGATAGGCCCTTCAGGACAGGAGACTCAGCACACGCACCCGGCCAAGGCCTAGTGAAGCCCCAACCATGGCGTTTATTTAATTCAAATTCTTAAAAAAGTACAATGAATATTTTTCAATCACAAAAATACAAATAAAACAGAACAGCGCTAGATAACAATAGTGACACTCAATAAAAATCATATCATAATAACAAAAAGTTTTACATCGCTTAGCAGGTGATCATAAGAAATTATCAATCAGGTATCAGGTTCAAATACAATACATCAGCCAGTAGAAGGAAGTCAGTCAGGACAAGATTTTGGTGACGTCCATAGAACACCAAGAGTATATTATGTCAGCCAATAAGAGTTGACTAACAAAGACGAAGTGGCTTTATAAATCAGAGGCAGGTCGGAGACTAGTCAGTAAAAGTGAAGCTGCTTTAACGACCACTAATCAAAGTTATTAAAAAGTAAAACAAGTCTCTTTTTAAAAAATGGGTGAACTTCGTAAAGAAAAACTGATTTTGATCTGTAAGTAAAGCGTACAAAGTTAGATTTTCTCAAAATGAGGGATGACAAATTCCGGGAAAATTCAGCATTATCGATATAGGCAATTTTCTAGGAGTAGCAGAAAGCGACTGAAAAAGCATGATAACATACGAAACAGACAACTCAAAACAGCGGTTCCAGTATATTTTGGAAAATATACAGAGATAACAATCAAATTAGAAAAAAATTTTATTATCCAATTCGCAAATTATCTTAATTTATGGCAATTTATCAAATAAATTAAAAGATTTACCATCTTATTAAGCTTGTAAAATTTTGTACACTAATAAGTTATTATTTTAAAGAATAATATTAAAAACAAAATATTGAAAGAAATGAAAATTGATGCAGGTTCTCAACTGCTAAAAAAGTAATTTTAACAGTTATTTTTATCTATTAATTTTATGAAAGAGAGCGAATCAAATTTGATTTGAAGTGTATCTTTCAGCAAAATCTTTAATATGATTTAAAACTTCTTAACACAAACATATTTTATTTTAATTAAAGCATGAAAAAAGTTTTTTTATTATATTTTTTTTTTCTCCAACTTTTATTCTTTTCTTAAGAAGAAAATCAAACTCGAACAAATTCAAAAAGAAAATTCTTTTTGCTGAGTGTTGAGTATTAAGAGGGTACTCTGAAGAAATGTAAAAGTATAGATTAGCATGAGTTTCTCATTCTATTTAAATATTTATTAATTAAACAGTCATATGGAAAAATGTGGCTGAAAAAATGGGATTAGTTAATAGAAGTATAACAAACGTAAAAAAGAAACAGTATTTTTATTTTTATTGTATTTTTATTTTATTTTGTTTTCTTTTACTATATTTCATCTCATTTTATTTTATTTTATCGTGACGCAATTTTTGTTATTAATTTGAAATAATGCCTAGTGCAAGAAACACTAGTGCTAATTTAAAATAAATTTTCGAAGAAACCAGCTATCTTCTATATTTATTTGAATACGGCTTGAAATTTCTAATCATGAACGTTGATTCTAAGAAAAAAGTGAATTTCGATTCAGTAAATACATGCATAATTCTCAGCAGAACTCATTTTTACCCAGTAGTAACTGTCAGAACTGATTTTCCACGTATATTGATTCTTAGAAATTTAGAAATCCTTAAAATGCAACAGATGGCAATCTAATCGCCTATCCTTCATCTTTAATTGTTAGCTTATACAAGTAATAAATCACATTATGTCTCATAAAATATTCATTGTTTGCATTTTTTTACTCTTCTAAAACGTTGTAAAAAATCTGCTAAATTTTACGAAAAAAACTATCAGCAGATGTGCCAGTATAAAACTGTTTATTTCACAAAAATATACTATTATTTAAAACCTTACGCCTGTTTTTAAACATATAAGTACTGTTATTTTTACAAACTCTGTTATTTCATCAAGAAATATCTGTTATTTTAACAACAACAAAAAAACTCTTTAAAAAACTATGCCAGTATTGTGGTTGGTGCGACAAGAGAGCAAATTTCGCATAACAATTCAACACCATGATTCGAACCGGGCATGCATTCTGACACTTGAGGCACTGCAGCATTAATTTTTGATAATAAAGAAAATTCGTAAACTGTCTCTATCTTAAAAATTTTACTTAGTGAAATCTTATATACGATTAAAATCGTTTAAGACTATATCGACCCTCCCTAATGAAAAGGCCTGGCAACTTAACACACTGAAAAATTATATCTTAAGATAGATAATAATTAGGCAGAGTTGTTTCAAATGAAGTCGAATCCCATTTTTTTAACCGAAGTTCAAACCACGAAATAATTTTTGAAGAGCAAATAGCAGTAATCGTAAAATGACTTGAAAAAAATAAAGTTATCTTATGGTAAGGAAAGCTGCATGGCGAAAATTCGAATGTAAATTGATAGTTTTACTCCGCTTATAATTTGGATAAAAAACAGAAAAACTGTTTTATGAAAAACAGTTTTAAACCTTCAAATGTACGGAAAAAGTCTGTAAAAAACTTATATTTTTGACAGCACGTAGTTAACGATTGAAAACAGAAAAAACTGGATTTATCTTTAAACAGTTTTTTTTTCTGTAAAAGTATTTTTTCTTGTCGAATTTAGTTATTTTTTGAAGTAAATAATAATTTCTTAAAAATATATATAGCTTGTTTTTCTGAGAAAAAATAACTGTTACTTTAACACCTATTATTTTTTTAGAGAACAAATTTAATTTTTCTCCTCGTAATTACTTTGAGCAGATCGTAACGTCAAAAAAATGTTCCCCTTAAAGGATTTTGAGGGTCATCTATTTGTTCTTTCAACCATTGTATGAAAAAAAGCCATTTCAAAAGAAAAGTACAAATGGTAGAAAATAGAAATTCGTCCTTTTCTTTTAGACTGATGTACCAAAAATAAACAACCTGTTGTGTACCGAAAATCTGAGAATTTTCAGAGCAGGGAATGATGAAAAAAAAAATCTTGCAAAAACAAAAAGGAAAAATCTTTTGTAATGTTCTTATAGGGTTTACTGTATTTTTTTTTCTTTATTCAAAATGTTATAGTTTGAGATAAATTTAACTCTAGAGAACATGAAATGAAACCCTTAGAAAGGAAACAGTAAGGTACAGCAGTTTCTTTAAAGTGCACTTTTTTCAAAGAAAACGAAAGTTTCCAAAGCATTGCTTTTGTATAAGTAAAATAAATTTCAAACTTTTTATTTCATTCCTTTTCAACAAAGTATTTTTTTACTTTTTACTTTTTTAAACCTTTGACGCTTTTTTATCGCGCATTATCATGTTATGACAAGTAATTTCTGAAAAATAAACAGTAAATAAAAATAAGGAAAATATTTCAGAATTGTTTTTTTTTTTTTTTTTTACTTGAACTCACACCGAGAAAAAATTATGGTTAATACTACCAGAATATTGTAATATTTACCTTGATTCGGATTCTAAAAAAACATCAAAAGCTCTGTAATTTTTACAGCAATGATTTTGGTGAAATTAACAATGAAATATGGTTTCATATCTTGTAATATAATTTGGTAAATGTGAAAAAATTTAGCCATTTTATAATGGTGCCTTAGAACATGGCATAAATACCATTTATTTGATTGATTTTACCTTTCAGTTTTGTAGTTTTTATTAAATGTGAAGTATTAAGAACTATAACTTCAAAAACCAGAATTTCCGGAAAAATTAACAAATTAATGGTGTTCTCATTGAACATTTTGATTCTTTATTAACAGAAATATGGTTTTTGTTACCAAATACTTCATTACCAGACAGTTAGATAATTTTGATAGAAAGAAATTCGATTTTATCATGACTAAACCTTGTGTTACAATCAAGTATAATTCAATGCATTACTTACTAGAAAAAAAATTCATATTTATTTTTATAGTTGATATAAATCGAACAGCGAATTTTACTGCGTAATTTGCATGTCTTTAAAATTTTTAAACATTATTCTACCAAATGATTTTTTATCACTCGTTTGACGAAACAGGATGATTTCTTTCAACTTTTTTCGACAACGTTAATAATTTTAAAATATATATATGGTGGTTGTTTGGTTGTTAACTTTCACCGGTGAATGTCGACAAACACCAAATACGTCGGTGAAAGATCGAATATTTCATTACACTCTTGTACATTCGGATCCACACCGGTGTATGTCAACAATTACATAGTCGCTTTGGTTAATGTCCGAAATATTTGTTATATCCAATTCTATATTAATTTATTCGTTGATATTATTATATTTATTTGATATATTTATATTTATTCTATATTTTAATACTTACTGACGATATATTAGAAGAATTATCAGTGTTTGGAGTATCGGGCAAATATATACCGGGCAATGGCGCTTGATTTTAAAAAAACCTCAGTGTAGGGTATACCGGGCAAATGTATGCCGGGCAGTGGCACTTAACCTTAAAAAAACATCAGTGTTGGGTATACAAGGCAAATGTATACCGGAAAGTGGCATTTAACCTTAAAAAACATCAGTGTAGGGTATACCGGGCAAATGTATACCGGGCAGTGGCACTTAACCTTAAAAAAACATCAGTGTAGTGTATACCGGGCAAATATATACCGGGCAGTGGCACTTAACCTTAAAAAAACGTCAGTGTAGGGTATACCGAGCAAATGTATATCGGGCAAATGTAAATGTATGGCCCGATACTCCAAACACTGATGTTTCTTCTGATCTATCGTCAGTAAGTATTAAAATATCGAATAAATGTAATTATATCCACGAATAAATTCATATCAAATCGAATGTAATGAATATTTCGGACATTTACCAAAGCGACTATGTGATTGTCAACATTCACCGGTGAAAGTCAGAAATAAGGGTATTTAGCAAATATTTCGGAGATACACCAAGCGACTACGTGAATGTTGACATTCACCGGTGAATGTCTACATTCTCTAGATTTCGGTGTTTCACCGTGACATATATACAGGTATATTTAAAACAAAATAGATCATGAACAAAAACCTTTCTATTAGGAGTTCAATCTAATCCTACAAATAAATACTCTTTAATTAGGCTTATCTATTAACTTCTTAATAGGACAAAAATATCTCTGAATAAACATGTCTCTTATCAACATATGTGTTCTTTTTTTTTATTTCCTTTTTTTTTTCTGGACCTTAACTTGAAATACTAGTGACAACCACAATATAACATGAAATTCACCTTTATGGCAAAGAGGCAACTCACATTCAAAAAATCAATAGAATAAATGCAATCTTACTCCATTCGAGAAACTTTTACTTTTAAACGGAAACTTATGAACATATTTTTTTGGGGACAAAAACTATTCCTAAATTTAAAAAAAAAAAAATTCTCAAAACTCTTTTTATTTCTTTTTTTGTTATTTCGAATGGCAGATTTCAATGGGGATTGAAACAGGATAAATAAAAATAACACAACTTAAGAGAACAAGGATATAAAAATTAAAAACAGTCATTTCCTCATTCGACACCTTGCTTCCCAGTATCAGTCAGCGATAGTTGCTCCTCGGAGAGCACTGCAAAGAAGAAAGTAGGGGCCATCCATTACAAATTGGCCTTGACATCCAGAGCAATATGGATTAGAAGCCAGCTTGAATTTGTATAACTATGCGGCAAGACAGTCATGCTCTATTAAGAGCCAGAACTGAGCCACGGCCTCGTGGCGCGGTCAATCGGGAATGCTATTTGGCTCAAGATCCTTCCACGTTTCGTTAGAATTTCTTTCCGTTAAATATTTTCGGAAATCAGTAAAGACTTTTCTCTTGAGAACTCATTCAAAAGTTGAAAAAGGGGCTGGATTATTATTGATCTGTTTTATAGAAGTGCCCTTTTTAGTCAAATCATTAGCCATTCCATTACCAGGCAGTAAGAAGGGATTCAATGCGGAGCGACATACTTTAATTGTTGTTGTAATTTATTAATCGAGATTAAAATTACACTAAACACAAAAATCTACAAATAGTCAAATTTCAAAACCGCATATTACGTAATAAAACCTTTCATTCGCTTCAAAAATATAAAAAATGGGAAACAGCAGTCGACATGTTTCAAGCGCTCAAAAATAGGCGCCCATTATCAAGACTGGTCAAACGGGAAACAGAAGAAACAAAAGTAATTTTAAATATAAAACGTACAGTTTCAAATTACTTTTGTTTCCTCTCATTCCGGCAAGTTTTGAAAATGGGAGTGTATTTTTTGAGAGCCTAACTGTTATTTCCAATTTGTATATTTTGAAAGCAAATAAAATTTTAATTAAGTAATTATTTACCGCTTCGGTATCTTGGGATATTTTATTTATTTACAATACTATACTAGATGTTTTCCCGTAAATTAGAAAGAAATCAAATTATTTGTAATTAGCTATTTTGTATCATTAAAATAATATTTAATATTTTAATCATTAAACAGTCAATCATAAACTCATCTTAATTGATTGTGAATTGATGTACACCATTTAAGATCTATTCACTGTGATTTCCAAAACATCTTTATTCATTTCAAATGCTATTTTAAAACATTGATATTCAAAAGCGAGATTTCATGAATTAATCCTAAAAAAAAGTTTTAAGCCCGGACGTCCGTATTTTCAATTCAAAAAAGAATATTTCAAAATTTCCACGCAAGTTCTAAAGCTTTTAAGAAAAAAATATTAATTAAAAACTGGGAAATGAAAATAATTAAAAAATGTTTTCAGCATTATTTTTTTTATTAAAAAAATAATTTTTCAAAACCTTATTGCTCAAAAATGGTTGTGAATAATTAAATTACTAGAAATTTTTAACTAGAAATAATAAGTCACTACAACGCTGAGTCGGGATGGTTCAGTATTTAAGATCCTGAACTGCCATTCAGAAAATTTGGGGTTCGATTCCCAGTGGCGGCTTGAAGCCTACCCAGCTTCAGATCGATGGGTACCAACTTGTCTGGGAAGAAAAAGCGTTACTGTGCGCAGTGCCGTTGGTCACGAAATTGTAGACCCATAGACTCCATAGACACCCCTGACACACAACGGGCTGTTGAGGGAAGGTTTTACTTCTTTTACTAGAAATGTTTAGTAATGGAAAAAACTACAATTTTTATATAAGAGAAAATTCTAACGAAATTCTTATTTATTTGATCTTTATAGCTATCTAAAATACATTTTTCAAAATCTAAAGAAAAACAAAACACTGTAAATCATTTTATATGTTTTTACCAAAAAACTGTTATATATACGACACATCTAAAAAATTTCTGAAAGCACTATTTATGTTTTTCACTCTTTGAAAAATATTTATATGCTGTTAGGGTTATCATCAAAAACAAAATTCTTATAAGCCTTTAAGCCGTTATACGGATAAATATCCAAAAGAAATATTTTTTGGGAAAAAATCATGTATTTTTAAGAATCTTGCCAAGAATCAAATAGGATTAAGAAAGGGTGGTCTTTATCGTTGCGCATTTGTTCATTAGAATTCTGACATTTTGAGCGCAAATGTTTTTTTTTCTTCTCAATTCTGTTATGATGATATATGTGTTACAAATTCTTTGTTAAGAATTATAACTTTAGTTTTAGCATTTTTTTATTTTTTTGTTGAATTTCGTAATTCAGATGACGCATGTAAAATAAAATAATCAGCAAAACTTGGACGAATATTTTTTTTTTATTCATAAAAACTTTTAAATGGAATAAAAATATAAATGTTTCTTTTACTGTTGAAAATGTTGGACACGTTGAATATTACAGTAAAATGTATTTTCTACAGTAGTGTTTTGTTATAATTTTATTTAATAATCGTCGTTGAATAGCTGACCCAATTTTTGGGTTTATGAATACTAATGTTCAACCACGTAATCTTGTAATTTTGAAACAAATCAAGAAAAAAATGAACTCCTGGATTGGTAGAGATTTGCTTTCGTGGCTGACTTTTTTTTGTTGAATTAACATGCGGATAAAGATCACGAGAACCCACCACTGTTAGCCAGACTGCAAGTGGACTCTTACTCGTGATTCGTCTACCACTGAGGATATATTACGTCATCACTATGATCAGTGCAAGCCGGATGCAGAATTCGTATCGACCAGCCATTGCCGGGAATCAAACCCGGTTCACCTCATTGGAAGGGAAACGCTCTATCCCCTGAGACATCATTGTTCGTTTTGTTTTAGTAGTAAAATCTTCAGAAAAGTACGTCTACATAAAGATAAGATAGTTTTCTTCATGATCCCGCACACTCATACCATTCACAAACTGTTTTTTCTTCCAAAACATGCCAATTTTGGCGTATTCTGAATATAGTCAGTAAATGATTCACAGTGGAATGTGAAATAGCATGAATTTGTGAGTTTGTTGTTGTTTTCCTTCTGCTATGCATCTACAGAGACGGAAATTCCAAATTATAAAACGCAAATGTGCATTTAGTTGTGTAATAAAAATAATTATACTTGTCTACTAATAGTATGAAATAGTTTTAAAATATTTGATTTCTACAAGTCTCTACGTTGTTAAGCCTAATTCAAAATTTTATTTTTTGTTTTTTTTAATTCTAAATTAATCATGTTTTAAGAATTAGTGTCTCTATGTTTCCAAAACTAACTGCTCTGACTTTGAATTGCATCTTAAAAATAACTTTTTACTGAATCATAGTTGTATTATTATATCTTGCTGTAATTATAAATATTAGTGTTAAGAAATGACAAAATCATAGTAACTACTTTACTCCATCAAATATAAAGAACATTCTTGGTGTTTGAGTACACCGGGAACGATTCTTGATTCTTGGTGCAGTGAAACATTAAGAACTAAGATTTATCTGAGGTGTTTCACAACGCAACTTTGGTGTAAAGTAGTTGTCTTCATTTTTTAGTGTTAAGATACACTATTTTTTAAAGTGTAATAATTTGTTTTGAAAAACTAAATTTATTTATTAACTTAACATAATTTGATCAGATTATTATGTGTGCTGTATACGAAAACAATGAAAGCTTATTTCTTTAATATTTTAATATTTCAGATTTTTGATCAAAAACTCATCATCAATTATGATCAATGGTACCACTTTTATAAAATAAAAAAAAACTTAAGAACTAACAATGTTTAGCTGTAATAATAATACCAAAAATTTTGTACCAAACAAAAATAAGGCACTAATAATGTTTTATGCGTTTTCAAATAAAATTATTCTATTATAAAATTACATAATTTTAGTCTTACAAGTGTAATAAAGCCTTAAATAAATTTTGATATACAAATCTAATCTATGCAACTTTAATTCCATAATATAGAATAAAAACATAAAATAAAAATCGAAGCAAAACTCTTTTTTTTATTCTTATTTCTAGTTTTCTATTTTTATTAACTAAATATATTTCAAAAAGACTTCTCAAATGAAATCATTTTTTCTCCTCACTCACAGAAATGAAAAAAAAATCCTCAAAATATTTTTTTAGATTTACTTTTACAAGTGCTTCTTTCATTTTCATTATTATCTCAAACAAATATAATTTACTTCATAAATCGATATCCAACTTGACTCTTGTCATTTGATTAAGAAAAAAGTTTAAAATATATTTCAAATGCATATTGTTAACTAAAACACTTTCCTTAAAGGAAATCAATTAGATTTTCTTTAAGTATAAACATTTATAAATCCCTTTCAAAAGAAAATTTCATTTTATTTCTTGCTATTTTCTTTATTTATTTCAATTTCAAAGAAAGAAATTAGATTTGTTTCATTTAGGTAAAAACTAACAGTTACACATATACATATATATTAAAATTGCTCAAGTGACTTGATATGATATACTAAGGTTAGACACAATATTATATAATATTACACGATAGTATGATATGATACGGTTCGTCACAATATATGATGTGATACCGTTCTACACAATGATATATGATATAATTTTTGGTCTTCTAGAAACGTGACTGATTTTTTACATACTATGAAGATGTTTCTGCGGTGTATATTAGCAAATATATCATATAACGTACCCTCTGTAGCAAAATTTTCAAGGTGAATCTCAGAAAATGTATTCAAATATTTTTAACGTTTCTACAAAATGCATGCATTATATTTTAAATTTTAATTTAAAATTTACTTCGATATAAAATTTCGCAGCTTTTTCTTTTAGTTAAGAAATGATTAATCATATAATTAATAATAATTACAAGATCAGTAATTAAAAACATAAGCCAAAGTCTTTTGTGAAAATCTACAAAAAAAAAATTCGCTCACAACAGAAAATTCCATAAAATACATTTACAATGTTACTCTAACTTCGCCAGAAAGGTCTCACGATTATTTAAATAAAATTTAATAACATTTTAATGTTATACTTAACTACAAATAATATGTAACAAACTTCTAAACAACAATCAAGCAATAATATCAAATAAATGAAATTCAAATGTTTAAGTAACCTTAAAAGTTAACCTTTGTTAAGGCAACCTTCAAAGTTTCTCAGAAAAAAAAAATTTCTTTTGATGTCTTACAATTCTGACTCTCAAAATTAATGTTAAATCACTCAAATTAATTTTGTCTTCTTTGAGCATACTGATAGCTTGATAATATTTTTTACTTGGACTTAAAACTAATAAAATAATGAATTTCTGATAATTGCTAATAGGTAGAAGAATAGTTCTGTGCCTATTACGTCAGAAAACGGATTCAAGTAAGTATGAGTAAATGCCATTCATAATATGCCGCTCATATTCACAACAGTAGTTGGAAAAGACAGATTTTCAGCATTTAATATTCCAAGATTATGAAAGGCTGTTCTTAATTTCCCCCGAAGCAATTTTTCACTTACATATACGTTATAGTTGACACATGCAAACAGTGCTTATACATCTAATTATCATGTTTATTCGCCTGTTTACTTTGTGCGGTATTAAAGTAAATTGTATCATGAAAATAGTCCTAAGGATTATTAAGAGTTTCACAATAACTTAATTTTGCATGGAATCATGTGAAAAATAGTACTGCTAAATAGGACAAAAAGCTGCTGAATATTTAACTCTTTCCTTTTTTAAAAAACTAAATAATTATATTTAAATTTAGGCATGATTATTTATTTGATTCAGATTTGAAGAAACGTAACTATATAGAAAATTTAGTAGTTAATACCCGCATTAAAAGATCTAAATATAAAAAAAAAAACTTATCTACTTAGTCTTATAAATTTATAATTTTTAACGCATAAAACGTTTTAGTTTTTTAACATTTAGCCCATATAAATAACAATTATAATATTATTTTCTAATTATAATATTTATTTTTGAGTTTGTAAATATTTATTTTTAATAACACAATTTTATGTATGAACAAAAATATGGGCAATTTGCATTTATTTAAAGATTTTATTCCTTAAAGTTTTCATATATTTTCTTTTCAATCAAACCCGCAATTTAAAATTTTAAAACCAGCAATTTCAAAAGTTTTTAAAAACTCATCATTTTCAAACATTTTTAAACACTTTTAAGAGCTTAAATACACCTTGATCCATTTATATCTTTTACTTTGCATAATTAAATTTATTATGTCAAAATTAAAGTTATTCTCTATTTACATTTATGATCAGATTTATCAGAGAAGTTCATTAACA
Source organism: Parasteatoda lunata (assembly GCA_949128135.1). NCBI lineage: Eukaryota > Metazoa > Arthropoda > Arachnida > Araneae > Theridiidae > Parasteatoda > Parasteatoda lunata. The sequence continues at coordinate 67,606,330 of OX421971.1, forward strand.
AATGTATAACAAATATATATATATATATATATATATAATCCTTGAAGGAAAATACAGTTCTAAAACCAAACTAAAGCAAAAATAGTTACCAATAGTTTAAAAAAATGTATATAAGCAATACGAGTACTTTCAAAAACTAACTTAAATTTATAAATAGCTAAACACTTATACACTTGAACTATAACAAAACTATTTCAACGTGCTTTCTTTCATATACGTTTATACGTCATTGTTTATTATATTATTTATTTTAAAACCTATATATTGTTTATCCCATAACAATAAATTTAGCATCATATATTTTATTAAATCAAGAATCTTACCAAAAATTAATGATTAATATTTGTAATAATAAAGAGAGCGCAAAATTTTATTTTAAAATATGCATGACAATTTCAAATCATTCATACTAAGAGTAAAAAGATTTTTATCAAAACCAATTCATTCAAACATTTATTTATTGGTTGCAATGAGATTTCTTTTCCCCAAAAAAACTTGACCATCTGCAAGCGATATTGTCACCCTAAAACTTGTAAGGACTACAGTATGTTTCGAGAAATATGACAAATGTTTATATTTATGAAAAGGAACTGAAAGTCGTGATACAAAAGACATCGCCAAAATTGGATTCCAAGTTTTCTAAATCTACTTCTTTCTTATTGGACCATCATAAATTTTCTTCTTTGATTACTAGAAAATATTTACTATCATCCTCCAATGAAAAATGATACACTTACTTAAATTACAAAGATATAAAATTTTAGAAAGTTCTCACTGTATTTCATATATGTGATACTCTAATGATTATGAACGGTGTAGAAAATACGAATAAAACGTAAAATAAAATATGTAAGTTTATTATACGAGAAAGATAAATATAGATTGAAGATTGAAGAAACTAGTGAGAAAATATTTTAAATGACGAGTTAGAGAATTTGCGAATAGTAGTTTTAGGAAGTTTGGGTTGACATTTACAAAACTATTGAAAACAACGCTATTAAAAACATCCTTATTTTATGTATGCCAAAAAAATTTACTATTAAATACATCATTTTGGTTTCCCTATTTTCAACATTTATACTGAAAAAATTGAGTACCATTAATGCTTAATTCTCTATCTTTTCAATACATTATTACAGCGGCTTTTATTTAGCATGTAACATCTAGTTAAGGGGGCGCTATACCGGAAGAGAACCTTTACATAACGAATTCTGTTTCACCACTATCAGTATAGTAATATTTAAAGTGTAGAGAAAAGTGATTTAAAGTAAACTTAAAATAAACTATGATGTTTCAAATTAGGAAAATATGTTTTCAAAATGTTTAAATACAAACAAATTATTGCAGAATTACTTCTCCTCTGTCCTGAATTATCCTACAATAGTTTGATTGAAAGGTGAAAATAAAAAACCATAAAGTGTTCTTTCTCGCTGTACAACGTTCTTATAATAAAACTTTTAAAATTCATATGTTATCTTCAAACTAAATCCAACTGCCCGAACTTTTGAGATAAATATCATTCATTTATTGCAAAAAAGCACTTTAACTACAAGTTCCGATGTTCAGTGAGTAATTTTTGCTTTAATACGGTTTCTGAAAAAAAGATGAAAAAAAGGAGAAGAAAACTCTTTTTAGGCTTTCCTATTTATTTTAAATCCATACTTTTTCTGGAGGAAAGTACTACATGAGATTCATACACTTTTGAACGCCATTGAGAGAAAAGGAGAATCTAATTGGTGGAATTTTCCCGGTAAAATAGATTTTCTTAATCGCAGATTCTCTTTCTTCCTTGACGGTGATCAAAATTGCGTGAATTACATGCAGTGCGAATGACTCTTAAGCAGCTTTTGTCTCTGGGGACAAATAAATTCTTATGTTAAAAAATAGCAAGAGAAAGCATTTCATCCATTTCAAAATAATTATAAACTTTTAGTTTGCAATATAATTATAAAGTTAATGTTAGCAATATAATATGCAAAGTAATAATAAGCTAAAGATTAGTTTACTATAATTTTCACCCCGAATTCTGTAATTATTTCTAAGTGTAAGCAAGGGATAAAAGGTTTAGTTATGAGAAGTTGCTTTATTTAAGTAAATTTTTAAATGAGTTAGTCTTCAAAAAATACTATCAAAGTTCTAGTATATTATTTAAGATTATGAACAAAGTACTATGTTTTTAGTTGCGTCATAAGTGTAATGAGAATATTAATATTCATCGTAAAAAAAAAAATTCATAGGCTTTGTTCATGAGTTATTATTTTTCTTAGACTTATATTATAATGAAGAATTTTGTAACATTTAACGTATAAGGAAACTACATATATTACTTTTCGTGAGAAAATAAATAAAGTCCAATACAAAAATCCGGATATAAAATTAATTTTAGAACTATCTTAAACTAATTTTTTTATATTAAAATGAATAATTATTTAAAATCTCACACTTAAATCTGAAATCATATGTATAAGAAGAACGGATTTGTTAATGGTGAATGAATTTCAGTCTGGTAATGGTGGATTTCTCGGTAAATAACTTTCCAGAAACAGAAAAGAACAAAAAAAAAAGAAATGGAAATCTAGCAACAACTTATTCCTTAGAGGCAACTAATCAATTTTGGGCTTCTCTTTTAGATTAAAGGAGTTTTAACGTGAAAAGATTTAATAAAGTCTCCTGCAACTTATCAAAACAAGGAAAAGAGTGAACAAAAATATTCGTGATTTCAGCTCGAACTATTTATAAAATCTAGACTATTCCGAGCTTGATTAGAATAAAAAGAAATTGGCTTTTGGAAATCTATAAAAAATTATTCAACTTCAAAAGAAATTTTATCTTACACATAATGAGTTGAGGAAAATTTATAATTCAAAAGCTTATTTTGTTTGTATGTATACCAAAAATATATTTCTTAAGTATGCGTTCCTATAAATCTACTCTCGAAGATTCAATTTTTTTTTTTTTTTTACAGAATTATGCATAAATTTTTGAATGGTAGAGCAGTTGTATGTAGAATATTTTTAGTGCAAATTTAGGTTTTAATTAATTTAATGTCATATACATTGACTCTTTTCCCAATGTATCTACATTTCGTAACAAAATTTTTAATTAAAAAATCTCCTATGACGCGGAAAATAAATAATTGCTATGTACGCTACTAAAATTAGAATTAATTCGATAAAACTGGTAGAATTGTATCTATAGTTTAAGGTGTCCCAAAAAATATATCTTTCACTATCTAAAATGCTAGCAGATTATTAGTTTTTTTTAAAATTAAATTTAGTTCTGAACTACTGTAATAATGTCCTTTTTAGTGCATTATGTAGTTTTAAAATTCATTGAAAATACAACGCCTTTCTTCGCGACAATAACTGTGATATCTTAAACGAATATTGCTCCTCAAAAATGCCTCAACGCGTCTTTTCTGTTCACTACATTTTATTAATTAGTTTTAGGAATAACAGAAATTGTCGAAAAATTTTGAATGGTCTGAAATAATTTCTTTTAAAAACTAATTTTTGTGCTTTTTTTAAAGTTTAATGAGGAAAAAAAAGTACTTTTTTCCAGACAGTTACATTTTTCGGGATATTCTTCCCTAACTCCATTACTCAAAACAATATTTTGCGAAGTACCTTAACGAATACACAGTTGATTCGAAATAATTTCCATATTTAATCGTTTGAAGTTTTATTATTATTACCTATATTTTAAAATTACTCTTATTGCTACCTGTTATTTGGTTATTTGGTTCTTGAGTATAAAAAATATACATTTTTGGAGCAGTTTGAATCCAGCGACACAACCTCTGATAAAATTCCCTTGTAATGATAAATGGTAATGCTATTTCTGATTAAGGAAAAAACCTAATTCTGATAAAACCATCCATTTAATTATTTTTCTGTTCATATTGTAACGGTTTACCAACATTTCTAATTTTCAAAATTATTAGTTTTACAAATTTAAAATTACAAATTTTACCATATCCTAGTAGTTTCTACCATTGTTGATTTTAGTTTTTTAGATCAATAATTTTCTTAATCTATTGCAATATTAGTAGAAAAGTTTCAACATTGCTTACATTTTATGCAATTTACGTCAACGTTATACGTTTTTTTTTTACATATTTACACTAATTTTACATATTTGTAAATATTAAATACAGTTAATAACAACACATTTATACGAATACCTAAAAAAAAATCTCCGTCTTTCCAAATTTTGTAGCATCAGTCGACTTTTCTAAATATTTTTTTAAAAAGAATTATGAATAGAAATATAAGATTTTAAGACAGTGTAAAATTAAAATATAAATATCAAAACTATTCAAAAAACTGAAGCAGTTGTTTCAAATCGCAATAATTGATGGATAAATAGTTGATAATCTATCTGAAGCATAAATTCTGACACATTTAATTTGTCTAAAAAATAACTAAACGCTAAAAAAAAATTATACATTTTGAATAAATCACACATTTACAAAATGCGAAGAAATAAATCGCAATCTTCTAAATTCTTGGAATATTACATGAAAATTCAACTCGAAAAACTATTTAGAGTTTTATTTTGGTGAAAAAGCAGAAAGCTCTTAAGTAACAACCATTCATTCTTTCTTCTTCCGTAATCTATTTTAGGAAATTCTTAAGGAATCTCCTGTGTGACGGAGAAAAAAAAGATAAGCCTTACAACTCCAATCGTCCCATGAGGCAAAAGATTCAAAAAAAGACAACTTTGTCCAAACAGCCTAATGCCATTTATTCTTCAAGTTATTCGGGATAACAAGTTCTTCAGTGACGGGCTACTTCCCGGCAAACTGTAATAATCGATAACATCTAGGAGGTTTTTTTTAAATAAAAACACTTATGTAAACTATTTTTGTTACCTGCTTTTATCCAAATACTTTACCATATTTATCGGAAATCCATAAATAAGATAGAAAGCCAAAAAGGCTTAAAAATATTAACAGATTTAATTTTACTTCCCCCATAACTGGCATCGGTACTATCATTATAAATAACATATTAGCTAGTTAAATTCCTCGTTTAATTAAACATTCGAGTTCTGCCTTTTGTGAATCATGTTTAAGTATAATATTTAGGAGAGTTTTTTTTTAAAAAAAAAGAATCACTTATGTAAGCTAGTTTTGTTATCTGCTTTTATCTAAATATTTTATCATATTTGTCGGGAATCCATAAATAAGATAAAAAGTCAAAAAGGCTTAAAATATATTAACAGATTTAATTTTACTTCTCCAATCCCTAACATAAATATCCTAGTTAGTCAAATTCTCAGTTTAACTAAACATTCGAGTTCTGACTTGTATGAATCATGTTTAAGTATAAAATTTAGAAGATTTAAAGAAAACACTTATGTAAGCTATTTTTGTTATCTGATTTCATCCAAATATTTTATCATGTTTGTTGGAAATTCATAAATAAGATAGAGAGCCAAAAAGGCTTAAAAATATTAACAGTTTTAATTTCACTTCTCCCATCACTAACATAAATATCTCAGCTAGTTAAATTTCTTGTTTAATTAAATATTCGAGTTATGGTTTGTGTGAATCATGTTTAATTTCAATTTCTTTAGTGAGGATGAAACATTTCTTGTGATTACTTTGATCAAAAGAGCAGCTGTTTCTGAAAATGTTATAAGTTAGGGAAATACAACATTAAGCAAATAAACCGATTCTGGAAACCTGAAAATATTTTAAAATAGGTAAAACTATAAAAGCATCTGTAACTTCTCAAACTTTAACATGAGATTATCAAATTTTATAGTTCAAATCTTATAGTATATATTTCATTAACAGTTTTCAAACGCGACGTCGGATAAATTAGTTTCCACCAGACTTTTCCAATACCTGCTTACTTGTTGATACCTTTTGACGCACTTTCTACTAAACTGTACATAAACTATTTCAAAATAGAGAATAAAGGTATATATAGCATTTATTTTAATAATGAATATTTAAATGTGCAATTTTTCAATTTTAGAAGCGACTCAAAATTCTAATCTAATGTATAGCATTTTATATGCTACACTAATTCAGTTCGAATAAGCTATGGCTAATGACATTAGAGCAGGATGAAAAGCTATCTAGTTAAGAAACTATATGCATATAAAGAATACTTAATGCTGAATTCTTAAAAGCTTGATTCGTAATATCGCGTTACCTTCACCAAACATAAATACTGTAACTCTGTGTTTTAACCGCAAATATAAATATTCTGAAATTTTCTTCGTTTTTTATCGAAATTCCTTTCTGGGAAAATCATCGATTTAAGATTCCTTTAATAAGAGAGTTTACAATACATTGCTATCTTTACTTATTTTTGGACACGAATTTCGTCAAATACATTAACCTTTAACCTCACATTACCTCAAATACATTAACCTCAAAATATTAAAGTATATGCCATCATTTTTGATACTAAGTAGCATTAAAGTTTATTATAATGAAGTGAGATACGCATAAATATATATATATATATATATATATATATATATATATATATATATATATATATATATATATATATATATATATATATATATATATATATATATATATATATATATATATATATATATATATATATATATATATATATATATATATGTATATATATATATAGAGAGAGAGAGAGAGAGAAGCTACGGCAAGCTGTAAAGACTTTTTGGTCAATATTTAATCAAAGGAATACTGATTTAAGAGATACTTATTATATTGTCTCATTGAGAAAAATTAATTATTTAACTGTTTATCAAAAATCAAGCCAAGAGGCGATAAAAAGAGAGAGTTAAATTTAAATTATTTAAATCAAAATTTAGTCAAATCAAAAATCAAAAATCAAATTTAATTAAATCAAAATTTAGTGGTTGCTTATAGACCCAACATATTATAGGGAACTTGGGATGCAATGATTATTGATATTAATTTATATACCAAGTTTTTAATATTTATTATTTGGTTGGTTTACATTTTAAGTTTATAGATATATATTTCTATTAAAAGAGTTTTTCTACGAAAGAGATTTGATATTTACATTTATTAAGCAAAGGATATTGAATGAAATATAAATGAAAAAGTTTAATTGTATTGCAAAAAAAACTAAGGAATGTGTAGTGACAATTGATAGCTTGACAATCTAAAGCATCTGTTTTTTTAAAAAAAATTAAGTTTTGGTTTAATAATTGTATTTTAGGAGTTGTCTAGTTATAACACTTACCACGAAATTACCCTACGTTTATTTGTAAAGTTTCAATTATAGTAACTGTATATATAACTTGAAATTTAAAAAGAGAATTGAAAACAAAAAGGTTGAGTTATCTAGTTATATAACCATATTTAAAATATATTTTTCATGGTACATATATCAGAAAATGATTATGAATAAGATAACAGAAGTAACTATTTAATAGTTCTACAACGGACACCAAAATTTTAAATTTTATTGATTCCACTACGTAACTTAAATAATTCTGAATATATTTTTTTAATCAAATCAGTATTAAAAAAATTCTTATAGCATAAAATTTAAAATTTAATAGCACTACAAACATGTTCATGTAAAACTATTCCATTTTTTATTCAAAATAATGTTATTTTTATATATTTATGTGCAGGAAAAAAAAGGCCTTGCGCATTTAAAACTAACATACGCTCGAGATAAATCATTTTATATGATAACGCAATCATAAAATATTCATATTTGAACCTACCAAACCCGATTCGGCACATAAACTCTGCAAAACTTCTAATACAACTACAGTCACAGTTAGCCACGTTTTCATTGCATTGGTCTCATAAAAACGTTATTTGCATCAAGAAGTGACACTAAAATAGCTGATATCAACGCAATAATAAGTAACAAAAGCTATAAAATAGTTATTTCTTGATGTATTTAACGCTAGTAGCATCAACATATTCGCTTTTCGCTTAAGTCCTTTATCCTACTACATCCATGAAAATAACAAAGAACAAAGAAATTCCAACATTTTTTTGCGGCTTAGGTTTGAAGGTTAGAGGTTATATATGGTTCATAATCACTAATAATTCTATTTAAGGTTCGGGAAATGTGATATTGGTCCAGAAATTAATGGGTACATTGTTTTTCCTCTCTTTTTATAATATTTTGTCTGATACTGGAGTGTTCTTTTTCCAAAGTTAAGAAAATAACTATCTTTAGTTGAATTTAATTGGTTACTGTGCTTTTTATTGATTTATAAACCAATGTTAGCCTAAGGAGAGAGAAGAAATATAAATTATAAAATGTAATTGAATATTCAACTAGTGTTACTTATTGTTTTCCATTTCTTTTTAATTACTTTACTTGAAAATTATTGTTACTTATTTTTTTTATTGTTTTTAAAACTTGCGTTATCCTAAAGAAAGATGATATAGACGTTATAGAATTTCATTTAATATTCAATGGTATTGACTTAATGTTATGCGTTTCTTTTGCATTACTTTAGTGGAATTAAATTATTAGCTGTACTTTTTATTGGTTTATAAATCTGTTTTAGCCCTAAGGGAAGATAAAATTGACGTAGAGAAGGTCATTTAGTGTTCAACGGTGCGACTAAATGTAATACATTTCTTTTTATTACTCTAATTAAATTAAATTGTTATCTATGATTTTTTTTTTTTTTGATTTATAAACCATTGTTAACCTAAGGAGAGATGGTTTTGACTTCTGTTAGTGCCGACTACTTTTATTTAGCTTAACAAAATGATGTTGTCTTATATAATGATTCCTGATGCAAATTCTTTTCATATTTAAAAGGCATAAATTTTTTAATAAAGAAAAAATAATACTTTGTGCAAAGATTATCACCATTCACTTTTTTAGTTTGTATATTTTAGAAAACCATTCTTTATAAAGAATCCTTGAAAACAAACCCTAAACTAATGAATAAATGAAACAAAATTTCGTAGAAAAATATTCAAATCACTGAATGATTAAATCAAGTAAAGGGCAAATAAACAAGTTGGCAAATAAGGAAAAATAGTTCTTAAACTAATTATTAGCAATCGGAAAGTCAACGATCATATTTAATTCTAATTTTTGTTTATCTTTATTCTTTTTAAAGTTTCTTCTAAACAACAGTTGGAATCTAGAAATATTTCTGTTGACTTAAGTATGTTTTTAAAATTAGAAAGTAAAAAAGACTTTTTCCCCATGACATAAAATTAAGTAGCTTGACTTAGCGTCTACATTTAAAGAATTCAAATCAAAATAAATATTAAAAAAAATATATATTATAAAATAAACAAGATTTAGACACTTAGTTAGATTTTGAAGGGAAAAAAACGGTCCATGAATCTAGTTTTCAAAAAATTTTGAAAAAAGAAAGGAAAAAGTTTTTCATATCTACCTTTACATAATTAATGGCTGAATAAAATTAATATTTACCCAAAAAAGTTTAGTGTATACAAGTTTTACGAGATTTCTGAATTTGAAAAGGCTTTTTTTAACTGTAAGAAATAAAAGTTTGAATAAAGAACAGAAAAATGTACTTTACATTTTTTTAATATATTGTGCACAAGCAAATCTCGTAATAATATCGCATTGTAAAATATATGTATTTCTCTTTATTTGTAAATAGTTCATTATTGTTTTTAAAAGCAATAAGATATTTTTTATAAATTTATTGTATATAAATACAAAATGTTAAGCATTTTTATTCATTATGTCTGTAAAATTTTGCATACCTTCTGGTTAAAGATGTTCGACTAAAATTTTTAAATAATAATATTTATATATTTTCTAAATATTAATATTAAAGAAAACCTTGGTTTAGCATTTAAAGAAACATAAGTTTAATCTAAATGGATGCTAGGCTAGTTTAAAAACTAAATCTGTTTGTAACATAGTTTTTTCATTCTTCGTCAAAAGGTTATCATCTAAAAAACCGTCAAGGAAATTAATCTTTAACTTTAATCTGACAAATGCATCACCGATTATATTAATAATTCTCCTAGTCGCGTTTGCATCATTATGCAACATCTGCGAAATATTAATATTAAAACAGTTTTAATTCTTTTGTTTAAAGGTCAGCAAGTCGGGCGAAGTAAAATTGCGGTTAAAGTTATAGGTAATCATTCTGCTTCGAAGACAAAAATTTATTGTGCAGTTATGATATCCCAAAAAATACTTTGATTATTGATCTATTAAGAGGAAGTTAGGAAAATTGTGATGTTTCTTTTAATGTCTTATAATTAAATTGAAAACACTATAAGAAATTTGTCGGAAAAAATGGTTAACCAAAAACGTCAAATGGTATTTATACTAGTGGCTGTAAGAAAAACCGTTTAATAACTGTTTCCACATATTACGGTTAGACAACCAGAACTTTGTCCGCGCCAACAAGGACCACATCCAATAAGAAGAATCGAGCTCACCTTCTTTGAAAGCTGAAAGCTAAGTCATTACAATTCCATGTTTTATTTTGAATCATCAGATACCTAACTCAACAGCAAATGGCTAATATAGTTATAAGTGTGCGGTGAACACCTTATGAAACCACTTAGCTCCTTGAAACTGTGTGCATACTTCAGTCTAGAGAGCTGATCTGTTAATCTCATGATCATTAATCTTATTTCTCATATTAATCATGAATTGAGATTTAATTTCCAACATTGACACCACAATATTGTCTGCAGCACATGAGGAATTTCCAGTGCCTTAAGCTCCTCAATTAGAGACCCTAGACTGTTATAGTACTAAACTCTCAATCATACAAAGATGGTAGTACCACAGAGCTATTTAACAAAAAAGTTGTTCTCGCCTCTCACGATAGATGGCACTATCAAATAAACTAATTACGTTAAATTCAACGAATCACTTGACAGAACACAACCTAACTCTAATGTCTATTACCTACCGAAAAGCTTAGCACAACATAACTGCAATATCCAGTTAAATTTCTTTTTTACGGTTCTGAAACCATTCTTGTTGTAAATGGTTATAGAACCGTATAGTTTTTCTATTCGCGGTTTTTAACTATACCAGTTATAAGCGGTTTCAAACCCATAAATATAAAGAAATGTTCCTAACCCTATACCTTGCGGTTAATTTGATGAACAAACTACTACCGGTTATTTTACCGTAATTTTAAAATTAAAACGCTATCAGTTTAGTTAAATTGACTTCTTTAGTGCAAATGTCAATAACGGAATATGGCATCATAATTTGTAAGAATATTTTTACCATATCAGATATTATAACTTAAATATACAGAGGTTTCTATAGCGACTGCGCTAAAAATGGATTAATAAAATGCTTTATAAGAAGGAAGCCAAAACACAATTTAAATTTAATGTCTATAACCTAACAAAAAGCTCAGGATAACATAACTGTAATATCCAGTTAAATTTTATTTTTACAGTTTTGAAACAATAGGGATCTTAAATTAATATTTATGTTAGGAAAACAAATAGGCAATAAATCGCTATATTAAAAAAATCTCCTCTGAGAAAAAACAAACTGTAAACATTAAATGCTGTTAGATAGTAGGAGAAAAATGTAGGAGTTTAAAGCCGATTATTAAAAAATAACCTCTAGTTTTGTTGATAATTAAACCGGCTTTGATGTTTTCAATCCTATTTTCCTCAGTTATTTAGCTTTGTTTAAATATTAGTTCGCGACCCCCTGAGTATTCATTTGTGAATTCATTCTAAAATTTTTATTTCAAAATTTTACTTACCTTGATACAAACATACATATTTAAGTATTAATCACTAAATAAAAATAAATGAAACTATAAATTTAAATAATTCATAAAAAAATTTAGAATTATAATTTCATGCACTTTCTCTAAATTCGCCATGACATATTAATGCTAAAATTTTACTTACCAGAGCGATTTTTAAATGAAAAAGAAAGAGTTAGATTGCTTAAATTATGAAAATGAAATGAAAACAATACTTTTTTTTTAAATATTTAACAAACACAGGAAACCCTCAGAAGCAAAATTTTATAGGTAAAATAAGCATTTCACTCAAAAATTGTGCATAAAATACACAATACAAAATAAGCTGACGCATAGGCGGAAAGTAAAGAATAAATAACCGAAACGAGAAAAAAAGTTCAATTCACAATCTTTTTCTTTTGAAAATTGTGTATAGTGGCTATAAAATTTTTATAAAATATTCATGAGTTTCCCCAATCAAAACACATATTGAAGAATAAAAGGCAGAATTCCTGCAATATATCTGCGTTATGAGCTGGAAAACTTGATAGAGAGCTTTGAAATTTGTCTCGATATTCTTTGAACGTACAATATGTTAAAAAAAAATTCAAGAAAAAGAAACAAAAAATTTTAAAGGCTATGAAAAAGATTGTTTTTTATTTACATGCAGTGTTAATAATAATATATTTACATAGCATTCGTTAGAATGTTATTTACATAACATTCGTTCACAAAATAAGTTTTAAAATCATCATTTCTATGTAAGAAAGCCTAGTCATATAATTCCATTTATCAAGTATTTTATATGGAGTACAAAATATTCAATTGATTTCTAGAGATAGGTTTAAAGTTGCACTTTTGTTGCTTAATAATGTGTCGCTTCAGAGAAAAAATTTCAAAGCTGTAATCTAAAAAGGGTTACATGGCTTGCATGTATTTTGATGATTTATTTAGGAATACTAATATCATAAAAATGTTATTAGTCAATGCGACTTTATGCAAATTAAAAGCTACTCTTTTAAGGCTTTATATAACTGGCATGATTCTAAAATGCGCGTATTTTGATGACATTTTTATAGTTTAAAGGGGGGTTTTAGTCAGTGTGTATTTAACATGCAAATTAAAAGTTATCCTTTCAAAGGTTAAAATGATGGTCCTAAAACGCACGTATTTTGAATTACATTTTCATGGATACAAATGAAAAATACCTTTCATCAAGCGTCTGTTTTACATTGTATATTATAGTTGGTGTTGTTGACGTATACCTGTTTAGGCGGAAGGGGTACGATTGTTCTTGTTTTCCAGTGGTGCCATCTATGGAAAAGAATTCGAATTCTGCCACATAATACGTGACACCCGTATACGTACGACCCATTCATTCATCCACAGATCTTAATTTTGACCTGAATCAGAGAACGATTGATCTCCTATCCAGTACCCCCAGAGGTATTGGAACACGGAGGACTTTTGCAAGTCGACTGATTTAACGTGCATCAGTCACTTTACTTCACGAGGAGTCTTCGGCCGGCGGGGTTCGAACCCACGAACTCTCGGACATGGGCCCAGTTCCCTACCAACCAGGCTATCCCGGCCCATTGTATATTATTAAAGCGTACATAACAGGTTTTTCTTTGCATGCAATAGTTTTTATACTTATTTTAAACAAATTAAAATTTATCCAGTTTAGTGGCTCGTGTATTTTAATAAGATTGGGTAAGATTTCGATTAAAGATGTTGTACATAAAAAAATTAAATATTATTTCGCGTAAATGCTCCCCCTTTCTTGAATGATAATACAATTTTAATTTACTTCAACCTCAATTAGGTGATAAGTTGAACAGTATTTACGTTCAAGTTGAAACTTTACAAACATATACCAATCATGGCAAAAAACAAATAAAAAATACGAAATTCTGTGAAATTCAAGTCTAAAATAAACAGTTTAAATCAATTTTAAGCAATTTTAAAGTCAACGGGTAAAATTCGAGTCAGGAGCACGACCGATTTGAAAAATTAAACTTTGAAAAATAAAACGCTTTTAAAATTTTCTGGATGTATGCAATAGACTAAAAGAAACTATGAAAAAATTCTAACCGAAAGCTTAATTAAAAAAATGGCGTAAATAAAAAACTTTTTTTCAACAACAAAAAATTATACTATGTAAAAACTGTTGTGTAATATCTCCTCGAATAGGATTTTGAACAACCCAAAAAATAAAGTAAAGGAACACTTTGTTCTGAGTTAAGACCAAATCGAGCGTTCATATACGATTTAAAAGGAGTAATTTAAATCTCAACACTCGTGATAGAATAAACTCGCTCTTTTGCACACAAAAAAAGGAATTAATTTCCATTCCGAAAACCCCGACTATGCGTTTTTTTTATTGCCAGAAGTTGCGTTTGCAGTCGGGAGTTAATATTTGTCTGTGGTTTATTGTGATTAAATTGAATGATCTGTGATTCCCCATATATATATATATATATATATATATATATATATATATATATATATATATATATATATATATATATATATATATATACATATATATATACATATATATATATATATATATGTATATATATATATACATATATATATATATATATATATATGTATATATATATATATATACATATATATATATATATATATATATATATATATTTATATATATATATGTATATATATATATATATACTTTTAGTTGCGTAATAAGGATAATTATAATTTTTCAAATCTCTATGGAATGGAATGTATATTGATTCACAGTTTTTCTCAGATATGTTTGCAACCGATGGTGTCACCAACTATTTCGAATTTTTGCAATAATTTCTTCTCTAAAATTTCTAAGGTGCCTCATAAATTCGTTGTAAATGGTTTTGACTAATTATATTTCGCGATTACTGATATCCTTTAGTTAGTTGTAGCGTCCTTTTAGTTTGCCCAAATTTCATTCGGATGATTTGTATTTTACGATTTCTGAGGTGCCACCTCAAATTATAGCGGCTCTTCAATCCATTGCGAATGAGCCGCGATGGCTCAGGGGATAGAGCGTTCACCTTCCAATGAGGCGAACCGGGTTCGAATCCCAGTCGATACAAATTACGCATCCGGCTTGCACCGACCACAGTGCTGACGTGAAATATCCTCAGTGGTAGACGGATCATGGGTTAGAATCCCCTTGCCGTCAGATCAACCGTGGGAGGTTCTCGTAATCTTCCTCTCCGTGTAACGCAAATGCGGGTTAGCTCCATCAAAAAGTCCTCCACGAAGGCAATAACTTCTCCCAATAACTTCCTCACGAAGGCAATAACTTCCTTCTGGATTGGGTTCAAAATTACAAGGCTACGGAGTTGAATATTAGCAGTCGTAAACCCATAAAATTGAATCGGCTGTTCATCGACGGTTATAAAATAAAATAATATCCATTGTGAATGATTGTGATAAATTGCGTTTCATTATTTCTGCGATGTCTCCTCAAGCTATGTATAATGTCACGTCAAATTGTCACGCATTAATATAATTTACATTTCCTAATTTCTAAAGTGTTTTCGAGAAAATGGTGTCACATAAATTTTTCATGAATACATTGTGTTAATTTGCCTTTTTCAAGTTTGTATACCTTGATTACGAAACAACCGACGCAGAACTACAACAGATAAATTTAAATTATTTACTCAAACTCAAACCGATTCTGTTAAATAATATAATAAAAACACGTTTTAAAAAGATTTCATTTTGTTTTTTTGTTGTTTTTCTTTCTTTACATTCAAAACAAACAATAAAAATTACCATTTTTTAGCCGTTAACATAAATTTTTTCCCTTCAATAAAACAACGGCCTTTATATTTATTCCAAGGCAATTTTTTCAAGTGAGTTACGTGTTACGTTTTTTGTTCTGATCGGAACTGTTAAGAACAATATTGATTTACCCCCTTTTCTACAATTCATGGATTGTTTATTTTACCGAGCCCTTACAAAGAAATGAGCAAAACGTAATTTTATTTTTGTAGAAACTGGAAAAATTACAAGTCAATGTGTGTTTTTTTCAGAAATTTAAATGCTTTTAAAACCATTTTTACTCTGAATATATACACTGTTTGAAATTTCTCATAAAAAATGGTTAAATAACAATTTATTTAATTGTTATCTTACCATATTCAAACATATTCAAATAACAGTAAATTATCAATCATTCAAACAGTAAACTGCGAGAAATTTATTTATTGACTGCTTTCTCCTGATACCGTCATACAACCAGAATTTTATCGGAATAAATATTCCCTCGCATTGAAAACACTTAGTTCCTTGCCTCTGGGTACAGATTATAGACAAGAGGGCTAATCTGGGGTTCGAGTCCCAGCGTTGACACCACAATATTTAATTCATGCCCTTCTTAATATGAAGAACTTCCAGTGTGCTGCACTTCCAAATTTGCCAACCTGAACTACTTGAATACGATACTCTCATTCATGCATAGATAGCAGAACCACAAAGCTGCTAAACTATGTCCAGCTAGATTCCCTTTTTTACGGTTTTGAAACCATGCTAGTTGAAAATGGTTAAAAACTGTATAGTATTCTAGTTATGGTTTTTTACCCATACTAATTGAAAACGGTTTTAAAAACCATAAAGGTGAAAACTGTTCATTACCGTGAATTTCACGGTTAAATGGCTGGACAGACTGATGTCGGTTATTTTACCATGATTTTAGAGTGACAATTCTGTTAGTTAGTTCTATTCTTTGAAACAATTCTATTCTTGTATTAGTTCTATTCTTTGTTAATTGTCTGACTCCAAATGTCACGTAAGTTTGCTGAGAGAATTTTCAAGACAGAGTTTTTAATGAAAAAGGTGGGAAAAGGAATAGACCAAAGTGAGTGTTCACCAAGTGTTCCATTACACCGAATCCCAAGAATATATTTCCTAACACTATGAAATACCAATAATGTTCTTTTACACTACTTGGTGTAAAGTATGTAACGCCATCATGTTTGTTATTTAATTATATTAAAATTTATAATTACAGTAAGATATAATACACATAAGAATCAGTTGAGTAATAGAGTTCATAGAAACTCTAAAAATAAATAAAGAATCAGTCTTTTACTTGAACTGATTCCTAAAATAAAATAAGTTTATTAACGCATAGCAAAGAGAATGTTAGATTAATTCAAACTAGATTTAACAGAGCAGAAGCGAATAAAAATTATACATCAGAAAATCATTTAATACCATTTACAACGATTTGAAAACCTAAATATAAATATCCTTATTACTTAACTAAAAACATACCTACATATTTTAAAGGCGATTTTTAGTTTCTGCAGATGAAAAGTAACTTTGAAGACAGCCGTAAACCTCGCCAACTCTTTCTCAATAAGCAATTTCACACTAAATTAAAACGCCCCAACTTTAAAGTTTTCAGAAGCAAAAAAATTTAATGTAGAGTATTAAGGCTAGTGATCTTGATGTAAACCTTTCACATTTTCAGTATTTAGAGCTTTCATACATCCTTTAAATTGAATAGAAAAACTCGATATGGTGTTAAGGTATCTAACTTGTTTCGACAGCTTTTCTTTAAATATTAACATAAAATTGCAAAAAACTAGTTTATTTGTTTTATTGTTCGTAATAACTTAGCAGTATAATAATAAAACTAACAGAAAAAAATTTTAATAGCTCTTTTTAGATTAAACAAACGAAGGCACTTTTTGCATATATGCTAAACACTGCAGAAAAATTTCTATTACCTAAAACAAAAATACCCCTTGAGGATTTTATTTAGAAGGCAATCAACTATGTTATCAACTAACATATATATTTATAAAGTCTTCTCGTAGAGGAAATAATGCCACATGTTTCAATATTAATTTGCATTTGTGATAACGTTTTTAATTCGTAATAGAAAACACCTTTTCAAGAAATTCTAATTTAAGTACACATTTCTGAAAAAAATATTAGCAAATATTTTATAATAAATAATTAATTCCTTTAAAAGTCAAAGCTTTTAATTTTAGAATATTTTTTAAATATAAATTAAAATGTTTTAAACGATATTAATTTAGATCGAATATCAATTTAACGGAAAATTTCTACCGTTAGGGTTTATGCATCATTTTATTTATTTTTTTAAGTTTTATATTTTTACCTCCTTTTATAAAATAATCAGTTTAGGAAAGACATGATTAAAATCATTTCTTGAAAATTTTAATAATTCATTATAGTTTAATATATTATGAGTTAATATTGCTTCAAATCTTTTTTTTCTAAAAAATCATTATTTATTCTAGAATCTAAAAAAAATAATAAAATTAACTTTTGTTTTAAAGAATCGTTTTAAATATTATAGTATAAACTCGATTAATTATTTTCTTCATAAAAAATTAAAAAGTAGTTTATATAGGATAGCCAAAGGGGGTATTAATTTAGATCTAAAGTAATAAAATAATAATAAATCTCTCAGAATTTTTTTTTTCGATTACTTACTTTCTTTTTCATTATATATTTCAAACATAAGCTACTTAAAAAAACTTTATTTTTCTTATAATTCCGATTTCTATTTTAGAAAAAATTTATGAAAAGCATATTTCATGAAGAAAGAAGCCATACGTTTAATAAAAAATCTTGATTCACATAGTCTTAGGTACAATCATAAAATATTTAAAACGTTTCTTTAACCTAAAGTAAAATTATTTTTTAAAAAATAAATTAAAAGGTTAAACAAAATGAAGCACAAAATTTTTTCTTGATTCTGCTTGCTGCACTTGATTTTGCATAATTAATTAACAGAAGAAAATCATTAAGCTTAATTAATATATTTTACTAATAATACTTATTGTGTATAGTATATTATATTAATTACAATAACATTGTTAACAAATTAATTTGATGTATTTTATAAATATTATGTAACATAATGTGGTAATTTATACAAATTTCAGGCAATGAAAGAAAAAATTACGGTTTATCATATTTTTTGTTTCGCAATATGATTGGTAAAAATGGATTTTACGGTAAAAAAGTGCCGGTTCTTTTAACCGTAATTTGATGCGGAATTTTTTACAGTGTAAGAACAAATACTGCCATTATTTCTTATGACTCTCAAAATGTAAGACTTCTCCTTCCAGTACTTTTAAGGTTTTTATACTTTTCATTTAAACTCTCAATATGTTTTTTTTTTATTCCAAATCAAATCTGCTAAATATATGGCGTGAATAATCTCATAAGGAAAATAAAGACCAAAATATAACAGAGTCTTAAGGGATTTGAAGGATAGTGGTTAGATGGAATTATTGTGGTAAGAAGACAGTGGCCTTCATTCATTTCTGAAAGATTTCTTATATTGATGCGTTTCTAGTAAAGATATAGAGAGGATTATTTTAAGAAAAATAAATTACATTTTTTGACTTAGTGAGCTTTTGCTTTATAAAACTGTCGAAACAGTTATTAAATATATTCTATACCGAAAAGGGTTAAAGTTTTGATCCGTTCGTATGTTAGTTAATTAAAGCTATACGTATTTATCTTATTTTTCCGCCCTCATATGTCTAATTTCGCGTGTCTCATGTTTTACGATTTATAGAACTCAGAACTGCTTTTATATCTTTTTTCATATAAAAGTTTTCTACAATGAAATAAAAAAATCCGAAAAAAATGTATAAGAACTCTAATTTTATTCATAAATATCTAAGATATTTTTTTCATTTTTGATTCTGTTAATCCTTTTTTGTAATTTTCTTTTTAAAAATACATCCTTTAAAGTTTAAATATATTTCATTTCATGCCTCAGAAATAAAATTACTTACAAATCGGTAATACAATTATTTTTAAAAAAAAGAAAGTTAATTTCCTGCCTTATTTTAACACTAAGCCTACCTGGAAATTTTGATATTTCAATATATTATTATGTGGAGATTTTTACTTGGGAATTTAAATACTATTTTGTGAACAAATGTATTAACGACTTTAAATGTATATTCGAGAATATTATAACCCATATTAGAGCTATAATATAATATTTTGAATTATAATACAAATATATATAACTCAAATTTTATATATATAATAAAAAAAATTTTCATTTTTATTCAATTAATCATCTGCAGTAATTTCTTTCTATAAATATATCCTAAAAATTTGAATGTATTTCTATCTAGACCTAAAAAACAAAATTATTTACAGATTGGTAGTAAAATTTATTTGAAATACAAAAAAATTAAATAGCTCAATAAAAAATAACATTTATGAAATTGAAATTTTCTGTCTTTTTTAAACATAAAGTCTACCTGGAAAATTTTATATTTAAATATATTTGAAGTGATATTTGCTTAAGAATTTAAGTACTTATTTAATGAGATAATGTAGCAATAGTAATGTAAAGGTATATTTGAAAAAACGTAAACGTCCTTAAATTCATTATAAATTTAAATTTTTTCACTCACAGCAGTGGTTTGCAGATAGAATGAGAGAAAAAAGAGGCGGGGCAACAGTTTCCTGTTCCTAGCCAACAAGCATCTAATCGAGAACAAAAGGACACTTAAACGTTAAAAACTATTAATTTTATCATGAAATTTATTTTTTTATAATTAAAAGTATAATAAAGAATAAAACCTGACTTTCAAAAGATGTTTCTTGATTTTTTTTTTTTTATTATGGACCGATTTCTACTTTGATTTATACAATAAAGGAATTAAAAATATCGTTTCAGATTTTTAACAACTTATATATTTCCAACTTTTCAAAGCTTTAGTCCCCTCCAGTTACAATGAATTAAGAAGTATCTAATCGAAAACATTTCTCTGTTCATCAAGACATAGAACTATAAGACTTTTAATTGACATAACCTGACTTGTTGCAATTTTTACTTAATCCGGAGGCATGCAGTATTTTTAGAATCGAATAAGTATCAAATGTCAAAATAAAAACATTGGTGAAGAACTTTCTCGGTAACACGTTTGTATTGATAAGAGTTAAAAATTATGTACAGTGCCCCCCCCCAAAAAAAAGCGCTGAATAACTTTTGATCTAATAATCGAATTTTCTAGTATTAGGACTAAATATTAATGGTTGAAGAAAATCTCAAATGTATTACATAGTAAAAGAAAATATATACTTTGTAAGTTACGCAATTAGACACAAAAACGTACTTTCTAATAACGTTATAAACGTAATAAACGTTCTAAACGTAAATAAACATACATTTTTTCGCCGGATTATGATTTCTGATCCCAAGAAATTGGGGATTACCATAATCTGGGAAATCTGGTCCCAGTTGTTTGATCAAGATAGTGGATGAAAGATTAGGACCCTTAATGTTAATTTAGCCTTTTGCAGATTTCATCACAAATCGAAGACTTTTTAAGTGCATTGAAAAAATTTTGTTCACAATTATAAAACTTATTTATTCAAAGTTAATCGCATTAAAAAAACTATAATTATTTATTACTTTTTGTTATTTTATTTTTTATATATCCATTTTTTTTTTTTTTTTTTTTTTTTTTTTTTTTTTTTTTTTTTTTTTTTTTAATTGCCGGACAAAATACAAAATTTGAACGACGAAATTTGACGATTTGAATTTGAATTTGAAATCGAATAATACCTAAGAAACCAAAAAAGAGATAATTTTCATATATTTAAAATTTTATTTCTCATGAATAATTTGGCAGATTGTGTCCAAATTTTGAGTTTTGTCGTATAGAATTACATTATTTAAATTCATCTAAAGATTTTTATATCTTTTGATTCAAAAATTACTAACTACACACACGGAAGAAAAAAGCATTCTAGTAAAATTATCTTAATCTTTGGTAAGTACATTTCCGAAAAAAAAAGCATCATTCTGTTAACAAAAACCAAAATATACCATATTTAGATCATTCATTTAGGAAATTTTCCGTTTATTAAGTTTAACGGTTTGCCAGCAATTCTGATTTTAAAAAATTATGTTTCTAAGTATCAAATTTTTTTGTAAAATTGAAAAGTAAAGTTAATCGAATAAATGTTTTTAATGTCATCTCTAAGGTAACATGATAAAATAACATTTACCAAATTTTAACTCCTATTATACAACCATATTTTGTTGTTAATTTCATCAAAACCATTGCCTAAGCTCTTCTGTAAAATTACCGCGCTTCGGTGATTTTATAGAATCCATGGTAAGTACATCTGTTGGATCAACAAATTTACCAATATTCCTTATGGTAAATTTTACCATCTTCTGGTGGCTTTGAGCATACTTTTTTTTCTCTGCAATACTTTCTAAAATCACTGCATTTCATTCATATTAAAATTTTGCTTTGAGTTTCTTTGAATTATTGATTAATGAAAAAACTGATACTGAATTCAACAGATTGAATGGGAAAAAAATATACATATAAAATTCTTGTATTGCAAATTTATGTATTCTACGAAATAAAAGTAAATATGTTAACTAATATACTGATAACACTTTAGTTCAAGGTTTATGCATAAATATTTTATATTACTCAGTTATAAGTGTTCAATTGCGTTAAAACTCCTGTTTACACATAAAAAAAAGTTATTTTTCAAAATGCTTCGTAAGTAACAAATGTCAAAAGTCTAATTTCGCATTACACTTGGGAACGCTGCCTCTATCTGTTACAATATCAGGATATCGGGAAATTCACCTTCTTTTGCAAGTTCATTGAGTTAAAGTTAATTAATCAAAACACGCAATTTTACAGGAGGTAAAATGTAGCCGTTTTACAAATATATAATTTCAAAAGTAGAAAATAAAGCAAAAGTCTTTGAGACATGAAAATTGCTAGTAAAATCTTTTTTTTTTATTATCGAATAATATACAAAAAAATCAAGAAAAAGACTTTGCTCTTTAATTAATTTGTTCACTTTTTAGCTAATTTAGCTAAAAACGTGCTATTATTTGCAGTATTCGGAACAAAATCTTATTTTCCCTTCTATCAATTTCCTCGGAGAATCAAACAGGTTTTAATATTTCTCGTCAAATATGATTCAACAAATTTTGATAGACTCCCTGCTGTTTAATAACTAAAATATCAATATGTGAACCATAATGTATTAATTTTTTTACTTCAATTTTAAAACATTCTAAAAATATGTGTTAAGTGTATGGATTACTAAATACCCTGTACTTAAGTTTAAATTATCATAACAACCACTAATAGTAAAGTATAATAATGAAACGTAATTCTAGAGAACTAAATTTTATAGAAAAGAAATTTGTAATAGAGCATCTATCCAAAATAATTAGTTTCTTTTAATTAAAAAATATTTCAGAAAAGAATATGCATAATTCAGCATTCATTACAGAAAAATCAGGTATAATCTTAGTCTTATTTTGTCAAGGGTAAGAAAGACAAATTTAAGTATACTTTTTAATTTAGATAAAGTAACCAGCATTTAAGAGATTAAATGCAGTTGTTTCCAAAAACTAAGCTTGCTTTCTTTGGAATACCATCTTGCATTTCTAAGTTGCAATACAACTGTAATTTAGATCCAATTACTGAAATAAAGGTACATAAAATTCTATGGTTCAGCAAATAAAGTAGACGTTATAAGGTTAAGTAACGGAAGTCCTCTCCTTAACTGTTAACCGTTGAGTCACGAATATAGAATCTTAAGAGACCTGCAGTGTTCTCTTTAGATAAAAGAGCATAAGTATAATTATCTGCAATTTATTACTTTATCTTTAGTTGAAGACGCTTAATGTTTTCGACCTATTAAGCCATTTTTTGGAGAAAGTGTAAAAGGATTGATGGTTATGAATTAAGATGCATACAACGTTCTTGTGGTTTAAAAGATATATCAGAAATCTTTTCTTCTTACTAATTATTTATAGACGGTACATATTGTAAGAAGTTAGTAAAAAATATTTACAAGGAAACTAAGTCTTAATTTATGTTCCTCGATCAAACATTCTGAGTTAATTATGATTATGCTTGGAAGGAAAACATTAATTACTGTATTGCATGAAAAGGCAAATTCAGATTTTCTGTACGGAGAAAATAATTGTGCTTAAATTACAGTATTATGGCTTATTTTCCTATTATAACTACACAGATGCTATATGCCATAAAGCAACATGTTTTTTTTTCTTTTATTGAGATTTATATCGCTCTTATTCTTTTTTTTTTAATCTTCCTTTCTCAACATGCAATATTCACATTTAAAAAAAATTATTACTTATAAGCACAGGGAGTTTCGAAAACAAGTGAAACTTGCAAATTATTTATATTTACTTTACGTTAACAATTTTGATAATTGATCATACAATGCATTTAGTCTTACTTAATGGAGAAAAAATGCTCATAAAATTAGTTTAACATAATGCATGGTAATAATATTTTTAAAATAAAACCAAAATATACGGTTTTTAAACCAAATTTTTCATGTTTAGATGAAGAAATTAATAATGAAATTAATAATTCAAAAATCCAAAGAAATCTAAAACCAGAAGAAATTAATGATAAAAAACATGCTAAAAAACAATACTTAAAAGCAAATTTACTTAGTAAAATGGTGTGACCATGCTCTAAGGCAGTGGTTCTCAACCACTTTGCCGCGGCAATTTTGTGTGCCGCCAAATTCCTAAAATGTGCCGCCAAATATTAGAAATGTTACAATGAAAATTATAATGATTTTTTTTTATTACGAGTAAAGTTCAAATTGAAGAAAAGTGTGTATATATATACACTTTTTCCACGCTTTAATCGCGTGAATCATCTTTGTCGGTGATTGTCTTGTCTCTGACAATCTTAAAATAAGTTAAAATAAGAAGGTAGAGTTTAAATTGTCTTGGACACACAATTTTAAAAAATGTTGAAATAAGTAGTAAATTTAATGACTGTTAAAATTATTAATTAACAAAGGAAAGCAAGCTAAATATAAACTTTCAAACAGAAATAAAAGCTAATCATTAAAGTAAGCTATGCAATTAATAGTTATATGAACAATTAACAAAGGATGACTAACAAAAAAATACGCTAACAATTAATAATTAGCAAAAAACTAGTTAACAAAAAATCACAAAAAATAGCAATGTAAAAAAACAACAGTTAATAACTATAGAAAACAAGCTAACAATTAATAGCTAGCAAAAAAAAAATAACTGTTACTAAAAAATTAGTCGAAAGAAATAATTAATCCCTTAATAAACGTGCTTTTGTAGTATACATATTATTTTATTTCACATTCAAAATTATTATCCCAAACACAGTGTATTATAGGTAAGTAAACAACTTTTAAACTAATTTTTTTTCATTGTGTGCCATCAAATTTCGAAATCATTAAAATTGTGCCGTCGCAAAAAAAGGATTGAGAACCACTGCTCTAAGGTATCATAATAAAATTAACAAATTTTACCTCATTTATCAAATTTTATCACATATTATAAAACCATATTTTATTGTTAATTTTACTAAAATCATTACGAAGGTCTTTCGGTAAAAATTACCGAGCTTTTGAAGGTTTCGAGAGAGACGGCATATTTCTCAAAGAAGGTGTATGAAAATGTTTTTTCTTCTACATAATGTGCATTTTTTTCAATTTTTCTTTTATGTTATACATTTTCTTATTAGTTCAGTTAAACTAGACACGTTCCGTTAAAATGAAATGTTGAAAGAAAACATTAATAGCAATATGCTATTCAATCTCCATGCACTTGGCTTATTGGAATGTTTTATTCGACAGTAAAATAATTATCAAAAAACATTATAACATTTTTATTTACATTTATATACTTACTCGTATAATCCATTTCATAAAAACAAGCTTGGAATTAAACTTATTTTTATGTTAATACAATGGTTATCAAACAAAGTCGTTTTACGAATAAAATTTTATCAAAAGCTTATATCTAAGAATTTCGTTCCCTTTGTTCTTTTATAATACTTTACACAGACAACTTCGTTCTTTAAATTTATTTAGAAAAGTCTTTAAGTACAGATTTTGTGGTTACTTTAAACATTTAAATTCCAGCCTACTGCGTTTAACGGAAAAATTTTTAAGAGTTTGTCTCAAAAGCATATAAACGAATACTTGCTATTGTTATTTTTTTCCATTAAAAAGGTTCCCCCGTTTTACAAAACAATACTGGTATTTTAAAATGGTTAGTGCTTTTATTCCAATTTTCCAAATAAGTATGCATAAAACGTCTCTAGTAAAACTAAACTACAATAAAAAATATCAATATTTCGAAACAGATTGCGATTTTAAAACGTATGCATGATTCAAACTTTTTATTGAAAACACCAATAGAAAATTAGAACATAAAATAGAATATCCCGACACCAACAGAAATAATACTTTACGAAGTTCAAAATATTTTTTTTCCTTTTATTTTATAATCGGCGCTGAACAGCCGACCCGATTCTAAGTTTACGACTAACCCAGAGGTTAAGGAAACTCTTGTATCAAACATTAGGACAAACAAGCATTCGCGGAGGACTTTTTGAGAGAACTAACCAGCATTGGTGTTACATAGAGAGATAAACCTCGAAAGCCTCACATGGTTAGCCCGATGACAAGGGAATTCTAATCCATGGTTCGTCTTCCACGTTAAATATATTGCTTCATCAAAGAGGTCATTGGAAGCCGGGAGCAGAATTCGTACCAACTAGCTTCCGCTGAGATTCAAACCTTGGCCACCTCATTGGAAACCAAGCTCACTATCCCCTGAGCCACCATAGCTCAGAATATATGAATTTCAGTTGTCACCAATATTTATATGTTTTTTTTTTTAAATTTAAAACACGCCCGGTGACTGAGTGGTAGTGCTTCGTGCTCCCCTGCCACAGGTCCTGGGTTCGATCCTCGGACCGGGCAAGGTTGACTCAGCCTTTCGTCTCTTCAGTGGGTCTATAAATGAGTACCAAGCATGCTTGGGAACTAAACACTGGGGGTTTCACATTCGGCTGACCACCTAACCGGAACATCTGCTTCTGCACCCCAGAGCCCAAGGTCAAGAAAACTGAGAAGGGCACAGTAGGCCTTGGCCCTCTATGAGCTGTCAGGCCACTGAGTTTAGTTTAGTTTAGTTTAAAATTGAAAATCCTTAGCAAGCTAAAATTTAAAAAAAAATAAAAGCATAAGGTTTCGCATATTAAAAGCAAAAAAGTTTTAAAATATGAAACTGGGCAGTATTTTTAATAATCACCTTCAAACTGCTCTCTTTTGCGTCCAGCACTCGCACAGGTATCGATATATTAATTTCCTTACTCAGATTAAATTAAACAGAATTCAAATATTCATGCTTCTCTCTAATATTAGTTTGATACCGCTAATGGGCATACTTTTTTTACAAGGGTACTGAAGTTTTACGTCAATGGTATTAATTATGCAATGACCCTTCTGTATATTATATTCAATTAATTATAGATTTATATGATTTCTTAAAGATTACTTACAGCACTTATAGATTAATATGATTTCAAAATAATCTTATTTTAACAATATTTTTAGTCTAGCTTGAAAATGGCTTGATATATATCACATCATCATCATCATCAACCAATCATAGCCTAGCACCAAGCCCCATTTCCGAGACTCTATCTTTAAAAGGCCATGGTAAGAATGCCATATAATTTTGATCGTGGTCAGATGACATGGATTGTGCCTGAACTAGTAACTTTATTTCCAAACTCTCACATCACAACCAACGAGAGGACTTTCCGTCACGACTGATTTAACGTGCATTTTTTGCGTATACACGTCGGCTATTTGTCAGCACCAGGATCGAACTCACAACTCAAAGCTCTCCAACTAAGCATTTCTACAGCAATTCAGAAACACTCATTTTATGTAATATGCGCCATTGTTTAATACTATAATGGAATATCATTATACTTAATGCAACCTTACTTTAAAATACCATAAACTAATTAATTAAAACTGCATTTTTAGAAAGTGTCAAAGAATTTTCGATATCACTTTTTTATTTCACATTTTAATTTATACGTTTTGTATTTCAAATCACCTTTGTTTTTTCTCATTCACGTCTGGCAAGTCTAGAAAGTGGGTGCCTGTTTTTGAGTACTTGAACCATGCAGACTATTATTCCCAATTTGTATATTCTAGAAGTTTTTGCTCCAGTAATATCTTACCGTTACCAAGCAGTTTATTGTGATTATTTATCAAACATATGTTTTAAAAGAAAGAGTTTGAACTAGTTTATATTTTAAATATTTTTAAACAATTTATTTCGTAAAAAGCATTAATGCAAAGAATTATCATTTAACATCGAATAAACTATTAATGTAACTATTGTTATTAAGAGATGCAAATTATCTTTCAAAAGTAGTCAGACCTTGAACTTCTTCCAAAGCTTTTCTAATCTGATTTGCCAGAATTCGAGAAACGCACATCATTTCCATGTGAACTTAAACTTTGGCACAGATTGTTTGCCACTCCGTGAATAATGCGTTTGTTTAGGCTTCACCTTATTGTGGCGTGACTTTCGGTTTTAAAATCCGTGAAATTCTTTAAGAGTCACAGCATAATTTGTGGTATTTTCTTCTGGTTAAATCTCCCAGACAGTTGCAATCAATGATAGTGGCTTAGAGCCAAGCATTCCACTAAAGCAATTTCCTGACATGCTTTTCTCGCCAACTGTAAAAATATTCATGTATACATAACAAATCTTATCTGTACTCGTGACTATTTTTCTTAATACTTTAATTGATTCCATCCGGAGGTTTCAGTTATAACAATAGAATAAACTCAAACACATTAAATCATGCATTTAAAGAGAAAATTATTTAAATATAAGAGTAATATCCATCATAATTTGAAACATCAATGCCTATAGTACTCTATTTTAGAATTGTCTTCTGAAAATTGGCCAGAATCTAACAAATATTAGGCAAATATTTTATGTTCATTATTTTAAAGTGTTAATTTATTTTAAACTTTAAAAATTATAGCTCATATGTAGTTATTCAGATAGCAATCTCAAGGCAAACATTGTATTTGTGATTTCTTTTGATTGACACAAAAAGAGTAACTGAACACTCAGAAAACAAAATTGGCAAAAATACCGCATTGTGCATTAATGACATTTCTGGTAATAAAAAGAAAATAATTCTAATTACAAAACCAAAATATATGGTAATTATAAACCATATTTTTCCGTTCTTATGATAACAGTTTTCCGGAAATTCCGGTTTTCAAAATTATAATTCTGATTAGCAGATATTTAGTTTAAAATACAAAAGTTAAATGAATTAAATTTAACCAAGTAAACGGTTTTATGTCATGTTAAAATTGCTGAATTTTGCCACGTTTACCAAATTTTATTACATATTACAACACTATATTTTATGGTTAGTTTAACCAATATTATTACCAAAGCCCTTTGATAAAAATTACCAAGCCTTTTGCTATTTCCATAGAATCAGAAACACCGTAAATTTACCCTAATCCCCTGGTAGCTTCTACCCTATCATAGAACATGGCATAAAAATCATTTAAACAGTAGAGTTTACTTTCCAGTTTTTTTTTTTTTTTTTTTTTTTTTTTTTTTTTTTTTTTTTACTAATTGTGAGGTAATAAGAGCTACAGTTTTGAAAATCTGATTTTCCTGTAAACCGTTACAAAATTAATTATGCTAATACTGTATTTTTTAATTTTACTGAAAAATAATTATGGTTTTCTTTATCAGTAATGTTATTACTGTACAGTTCAGTTATTTTACCAGAATTGTATTTTCTCAGTGTTCACTTTTTATTCTGCTTTCTACAAAAATCATGGTTTTTCAGATGCTAAAAACTAATCTATTTTCGGAAAAAAAAACAGTTTATCTTAAATCGAAATATTGGTACTTTGGACCATGATACGCTGCAAAAGTATGAAATTAAACAGTTTCGTTATTGAAGTGTTTAATTAGAACCACCTTTCCAAGAACGAAGATACTTTTTAAGATGACATAATTTTAATAAAATACGATAATACGATCAACTTGACCACATATTAAGGTTAACCAAATTTAAATAATTTTTTGATTCAACACGATCTAAATTTTCTAACAATTATTGCGAAAATGCAATATTTGTAATAAAAATGTGACTAAATTATAACAAAATTTATAATATTAGTAGCAATTATAATTCGTACTCAGCATTATACATAGTATTGGAAATGTACATAACATATTTTTGATTAATAATTAACTCCCATAAAGCTCAGGAAAATATCAGCATCTCGATCGTTAAACAGCAATCCAGGGAAATAATTTAAAAAGTTTTATACCATGTTTTATTAGCTTAACCTTTATTTTATTCTCTATATATTAAGAAAAATATAGTATTTGATTCAGTTTAGAGATAACTTTAGAGATAATTTACTCCCATATTTTTTATCCATTGTCATGTATGTGACCATGATCAGTATATATGTTTTTACTGGTCAACTTTATACGTACTAGTGTACCAGTTCCCCTCAGATATCAATTAAAATATTATTTTAATTGACAAATTTTACAAATACTTGCATTGTTATTCTAAATACAGATCAATAAAAATTATTATTAAAATTAAACAATGAAAATTCTTACATTTTTATTGATATATTTTAACGATTTTTAAAGATAATGATAAAGTCAATGATTAATTACTTAGTACTTATAATTATTTACTTAGTTCCATAATTACAGTATATAAATGCTAATAATAATAAGAGATTTACTATTATTACACTGAGATAAAGTATGGTCAAAACTACGAGAATATGGCAATGGTCGAAAATCTGGTCGTATGTAAACACCAAAAAAAACTCAGTAATTTTATAGAAGTGCTTTGATAATGATTTTGGTAAAATTAACGATAATATATATGGTGTAATATATAATATACATAACATGTGGTAAATTTTGGTAATACTTGATAGTTTTATCATGATATCTTAGAGCGTGGCATAAAAACAATTTATTCGGTTCAATTTACGTTTCAGTTGTGGATTTTTTACTAAATGTGTGACAATAAGAACTATAATTTTGAAAACCAAACTTTCAGGTTAACCATTGCTATATAAAGGAAAAGATTACCAAATGAAGGGTTCAAATATTGCATATTTTGGATTTATTCACCAGAATTATAGTTTCCTTTACCAGAAATGCTACTACCATACACTATAATAATTTTACCAATATTTTTTCTCTATGTAAAAACGTTAAATGCATTCTATAGTCAATTATCAAAATTGTTAACGTATAGTAAGGTAAAACAGAAATAGGTTACAAAATTTACTAGTTTTTGAAAGTCCCTGTGCTTATCAGTAAAAGAAAATGCTTTAAATAATTATATTTCATGCTGGGAAAGAGTGATAAAAAAAAGTATAATTTTAATATAAATCCCGATAAAAGGAAAAACATGTTGCTTTATGGTCTATACCATCTTCATTCTCAGCCATAATACCCCCAACAGGAAACCACTGCAAATTTGCTTTTCTTTCCTTCATTTCACGGTTGAATAACCAGAACAAGCAAAATGAATACCAAGAAAAGTTGGATAAATCATAAAAAAAGACTATCTCCAGTAAAAAGAAACTTTTTCGAAACAATTCTTTCTTTCAATTTCACAAGCTTTAGAACATTATTTTACAAAATTTTAGGAATGAAAAAATAAAACTGTCTAATAGTTTATTTTTTTACGAAAGAAAAATATAAGTAAACCCTTGATTATAAAAATTATACAGTTGTTCTAGTAACTGCAAGGTTTTTGGAGACATTTCAAATTTGCATAATACATATTTTCCTAAACTAATTCCCGAGTAATAATATTAATAGATTCAGTCATACAATTAATTGTCATTATGTTCATGCAGTGTATGTAATTTATTTTAATTTTTCCAATTTAGTTATATTTAAACAATAGCTTAAGACCTTTTAGATCCATTTTTGCAAAACATTGTATTGCTTCTTACACAGAAAATTATCATAAATTTTAATATCAATCGATTCAGTTTGAGCAATTTATCATCAATTATTTGATCCGGTGATTTTAATTTTCCGATTTTATCTTTATTTACTCTCTATTTAACCTTCTTAGATTGTATTTTTGTGAAACTGTTATGAATTCTTACACAGCAAATAACGATAAATTTTAATATCAATAGAATCATCAATTAATTTCGATTCATTTATCCAGTGTTTAGTATTTTAAATTTGTAAATTTCTTGTTTATTTGTAAAAATTAATCAACTTCTTACAAAGCAAGCGATCATGAGTTATGATATGCATTTATTCAGCTCGAACAAAATAGTATCCATTAGTTCAAATTAGTTTATTCAATGGTATTGATTTTACAACTTGATAATTATTTGGTCTCTAATTTCACCTCCAGAGAGTTTTGCTAGCTTTTTTAAGAGAGCTTAATGACTACATATAAACTGCATTTTGGCGTAAGTTAAATGTTTAAATATTTTAGTTACATTTGTTTTTACTCATTTAATAAGCATTATTTTAGTTTTTCCAAGTATTTTGTTTTAAAAATTTTAAATTTAAGATCATTTCAGTTTTAATTATTTTTCGTAAAATGCCCATTTCACTACTAATACGATTATTAAGGATTTTTCCAATTCATTGTAACTAATATAAACCAATTTAAATAGTGTTCGATATTATTAGACTTACTCAGTAAGTATCAAATAACTAACTGCATTGAAATTGATAAAAATATTAATAAATTTAAGTAAATAATTTATCATTTAATTATATATTATGTAATGATGATGCAAAAAAAGAAACATCTTATGGTACTTATTATATTAAAAAAATTATAAAAATATCTCTTACTCACAAAAAGTTCATATTTTGATAAATTTCACTCTTTGGCGTGATAAATAAAAGTAAAAAAATTAAGTAAAGTAATTAAAGTAATTAAAAGTAATTAAAAAAAGTAAAGTAATTAAAATTAAGTAAAAAAACATTAAAATTAAATAAGTTAAACTCTTAACTAAAGATTCATAAGAGCCGCGATGGCTCAGGTGATAGAGCGTCCGCTTTCCAATGAGGCGAACCGGGTTCGAATCCCAGTCAATTCCGCCTCCGGCTTACACCGACCAAAGTGCTGACGTGAAATATCCTCAGTGGTAGACGGATCATGGGTTAGAGTCTCCTCGCCGCCAGGCTAACCGTGGGAGGTTCTCGTGGTCTTCCTCTCCATGTAACGCAAATGCTGGTTAGCTGCGGGGAAGACTCCACGTGGAGTAAATGTTGACTGTTGCACGTTAAATCTGTTGGATCACAAAGTCCTCCATGTTCCCATAACAAATAATACCTCTGGGAGTACTGATCCAGTAGTTTCCTTGTCTTCTGTATTGGTTCAAAATTACAAGGTAATCGTAATAAGTAATCGTGTAACCAAAATTGGGTCTGCTGTTCAGCGACGGTAATAATATAAAATAAAGATTAATCCGAAACCCTTAAACCGGAAAAGTGCATATTACTGCGAGACTTCCTTGACAGCTGAACACAATTGGAAATTTCAAGAACAAAATTGTTAAATAGCGATTTGTTTAATTGTTATTGTACCATAATCAACTGAAACATTCGAATAACCATAAGACAATAGCACTGAAACTGTTAACCGTGAGGAAAATCGTTTATTGACGCTGAAAACCGCCAATAAACGATTTTCATCTAATATGGTTAAACAACCTTAAGTACAAACGCAGGTGCCAGCTAGGCCCACATCCAATAAAAATCGAGTGTACGTTCTTCGAAAGTTTGAAACTTAGTCATGAGATAAGAATCACAATTCATGTTTTTATTTTCCATCATCAGATGCCTAACACTAAAGGAGATGCCTGGTAATATTTCAGTAATAAGTGTGCGGTAAACACCTTATGAAGCAACTTAGTTCAGCTCCTTGCTGCTGGGAACATATTTTAGCCGAGAGTCTAACCTGTCAATCTGATGGACGGCTGAATGGGTTGCTGATTGAATGCTGCAGACTTCTGCCGGTTGTTTTACCATGATTTTAGAATGAAAATTTGTAACAGTGTAAGTCGCTATCAACTCCACAATTTAAAGTTTTCAGTTCATATGAACATATTAAAATGTGATCAGCACAACTACTCTGATAGGCTGTAATTTAATAAAACAAAAATTTATTTTTGTCGTCTTTTTTAACAGTTATTTTTAGCACAATTGCAATTATGAGTCCAATAATAGAGCACACTACTGTATGCAGCTCTTGAGACTAGATTTCATTGACTCCAAAACTATTGATTTAGTATAATCTTATAAAGTTTCTGAAATTCAAAAAAGCATGTTTTTAATTTTAAAATATTCCTACTGAAAATGAGGACATTTAAATACATTTGTAAAAGCGTTTTACTATGTTAAATTTTAAAACATCCCAATAAGCTTTGTTTAAAATATTTTTATATGAAAAAAAATAATAATTTGAACAAGACAATTTTTAAAAAAACTAAGGTCTTTTCTAAAACTAATTTGCTATTAGCGATATCTCAAAGTAATTTTTAAATTAGCATAAGAAAATTAAATAAGTTCTCATAAATTGATATATCATTTTATGGTGAAGATAACCTATATTGTATAAATATTCACACACAATATCCATAATATATTTTATTTACGCAAGATCTCAACCAGATGATACTTTTCTCACCTAAGATAACCGCCTTGCAAGATATAGCCTCAGATAGCTAAAGGCCATTCTTTGTTCTTCCATTACTACGGTCATACGGTTATCGAAAAATGCTTTTAAAAATAGTGAACTTATGTGAAAAAGAACAATTTCTCAAAGCTGTAGATAAAACCCTTGTTTTAAATATACCAAAATAAATGTGAAAGATTAGATTCTAAATAGAATTAATTAAGCATATTTTGATCGGAAAGTTATGAAATAAAATATCGTCCAACTGAAATAATAAAAAATAAATATATATTTAATGTGTCTAAAATATTTGTTTAGATAAGACGATATATAAAAATATTTTTCTATAAAAATTTCTGTGTTTTAAAATAAGCAGTTAAGCGATAAAGTTTAAATTTAACTTTGATTACTAAAACTTTCAACACATGTTGTTAAATGCATTTAAAGATTCAAAGATACAAAGATATTGGAAATGTATTTACTATTTGAAAGATCTATAAGTTTCTATATGTTTGCAGTACATCCATTTTTTCGTTTATTTTAAAAAATTCTCTTTACTCTTCTTTAATTTCTCTACAATTTAGCTAAGTTTTCTCTCCTTGTATATCCATCTCCCTCTTAAGTAAGAACGTCTATGTCTAGCTTCTATAAAAGCCGAATACTAAACATAAGCATTAGGAAATATTTTTTTCGAATAGAAAGGCTTATACGGGAATTGCAGCAACTACTTTCCGCAACACATCTGGGAAGACAAAGCTATTAGCTATTTTTTTAATTGGGTACATTCCCAGTATTTTGGCTAGCAATAATGTAACGAACGGAAACGAAAAAGGCTTATTCTCAAACTTTTCCTAACAAGTTCTGAAAAAAAGGCATAAAAAGCCTTTCAAAGCGTACAAATCTTTGCAGCAAGTATACAAATTATTTAAGAATAAATACCTAATCAGTAAATTATGATAATCAGAGCATTCCCTAGGCCGGGATAGCCTGGTCGGTAGGGCGCAGGGCCCATGTCCAAGAGGTCGTGGGTTCGATCCTCGCCGGCCGAAGACTCCCCGTGTAGTAAATGGTGACTGATGCACGTTAAATCTGTCGAGTCTTGAAGTTCTCCATGTTCCCATAACAAATCAATACCTCTGGGGGTACTGATCCAGGAGTTTCCTTGTCTTCTGGATTGGACCAAAATTACAAGGTTACGGAGTTGAACATTAGTAGTCGTAAACCCATGAAATTGGGTCGGCTGTTCAAGGCCGGTTATAAAATAAAATAAAATCAGAGCATTCCGAATAATGTAAGAAATTCCGTATTAAGTTACGTTAAAAAGTATTGGTACTCTGAGTGTAGCATCTATAAAATCTATTTTACAGTAAAATCCATTTTTACCGTAAAATTTTATACCGCAATTTTTCTTTAATTTTGGTGATTCAATGGTTTTACCTTAAGTATTACTGTAAAAATTACGGTATATAAGATATTTTTGTGCTGTTTAACTTTACGGTGAAAATGGATTTTGAGATAAGTATTGAAATCCTGTGTGCCGGAGCCTGTATGCCTAATTTGATCCAGATTTTTTTACAATTTGATAGAATTTTTTACAGTGTAGCAATACGAAAAATTTTCCTTTTTTTTACACTTTCAGACAATACTGCATTACTAACGTATATTTATTTCCCAACATGTAAAATATATATTCTCTTGTTTTTTAGAGAGCATATTAAAATGTAACAGAACATATTAAAATGTAAGAGAAAGAGCAATTTAGAAATCTTTAATACTTTGCGATTTTTTTATAAGTATTTTGTATTTTCAAAAATTATATTTTTGATAAAAAAGAAAAAATAACCAGTAAATGAATTGACATATATTTGATAACTCTATGCTATTTTGATTCTTTATAAGTGCTTTTCATTTTACACTTAAAGTAAAAAAATAAATTGAAAATTAAAGAAATTTTAGTGTAAGTAAAATTATTAATGTTGCCAAATTTTACGTAAGCATTTTTGTCAAGCAATTTCAAGATGTTTTCAAGAAACAAAAAACGTTTTATTTATTTATTTTTTCAATTTTATGTGTATCTTAAATGTTTATTGCAAACACTTTTATTGAGATTCCTTATATCACTTTCCTTTATCAAAAACCGCAAGTGACTAAAAATAAAAATTTAAAGCAAATATTTCGAAATGCAAATAAATAAAAGATATCGAAAATAAAGAAAAAAATATGTTTGTCTTGAGATCGAAGCACCTGAACCCTCTTCGGACAAACTGTCCCTTTATAGAGGAAAATCGAAAACGTAGTTTGAAAGTAAAAAGTTCTGAAAAAAAGAACGTTTGCCCTGTTGTTGAGGCAGCTACTTTACGCTAAAAGAACTTTACTTATAAAAAAAAAGAACAAAATTTATACTTTTTTGACTTATTCTTCAAAGGATTTATATAAAACATAGATCTCATACCTCGATAAAAAGTCCTGTCTTTAGCAGACATTTTTTTCCAAGTCAAATATGTCAAGATATATTTGTGTCGCTTCGCGTAGCAATTGTATACTCTTATGCTTCATGGAGATCTAAGTATAAAATTCTCCGCTTCTTTGAATTGCAAAAATTTTTGTCTTTTTATGTCAAAAACATTTTATGCGATCAATTTTGAAAGTGACACCCAAAGTATATCGCACTTAAAATTGCCTGACAACGTGAAGAATTACATTTTTCACTCAAATCAAAATATCTGTATTAAAGGAAAACAAAAGTGTTAAGTAATAAAAGAATTTTATAAAAATATATTGAGTTAGAAAGTGTCACATTAAACAAGGTAAGAAAGGATCATTATTGAAGAAAAATTGAATCCCAAAAAAAAAAATTCATAAATTGTTTTATCATGAAAAAAAGAGCCTTCACAAAACCTCTTTAAAACAGGTCCTTAACAAAATATATTATAGTAATAACTAATTTTTTTACAAAATTATTTATTGTAAATAGGTTTTCTACACAAAATTTTTCATTTTTAAGATGAACCTTCAAAAAATTTTTCTCTTAAAAAAAGTCAATTACGTCTTTATTATCATAATTTAAAATCCAAAACTCCTTGAGGTGTAGGTTTTGCACTTTTCACAATGAAAGAAAAAAATTGGATACCTTAAAGGATCCTTCATAAATTATTTATCATAGAAATAGAACCTTCACAAAACATTGTTAAAACGTACCCTTCACAAAATATTTTATATTGAAAACGAATGCTTCGTAAAATGATTTATTAAGAAAAGATATTCTTCATAAAATGTTTAATTTCAAAAATGGACCTTTTGAAAAATTCTTCTTTCAAAAAAATAAACCAATTACGACTTTAGTATCATAATTTTAGAAACTAAACTCATTGAAAAATATGGTCTTTCTGTTTTCCACCAAAACTGAACATTATTTACAAAAATATAAATCATTCAGGGCATTGTTTACATAAATAATCAAATATTTACAAAAACATATCCCTGACAGAAAGAACCCTATTACTTTCAATAATTATAGATTCAGAAAATTAGGGGTATATTTTCACACAAAAACTGGATTCACAAAAAATGTCTCAGCAGACCTCTGGCTTTTATGACTTTTCCCAATTTTACAAAAGCAAGACATTTTTTAAAAAGTCTGTGAAGAAGTCTGCTAAGGCTCCCTCATTCAGTGGGCCCCTTTTTAATACACTTCTATATTGATTTTAACTTCGAATCTGATGTTACTTTAACACAGAAGTA
Source organism: Parasteatoda lunata (assembly GCA_949128135.1). Lineage (NCBI taxonomy): Eukaryota > Metazoa > Arthropoda > Arachnida > Araneae > Theridiidae > Parasteatoda > Parasteatoda lunata. The sequence continues at coordinate 67,644,375 of OX421971.1, forward strand.
AATTTTAAAAAAAATTTTAGTAAAAAAATATCAAATTCTTCGTAATCAAAGTCGTTATTGTGTATTATTAGAATATCATAAATATATTATTAATATAACTTATTAGAATTCTAAGTCAAGACGATTTCTAATTCAGTTTTGTCTTACAAAAGTTCCGGTTTTGATTATTTTAATTCCATTATTTATTAAACATATCCGGTATAATAATGCGTCAGATATTAATAAGGTTTTTGTTTTATTTTTCTTACTTCGAGTATTGAATTTTAATGTTTGATGTGTAGGTTTTTACGAAATCATTCATAAAAACGGATACTTTGTGTGCTTCGTACACTCTGAAAAAAAGTATGGACGAAACTACCCGAATATGCAAAAATTTACCGTATTTCTAGCTCTATTTTAACACTAAAAATCTCGGTAATTTTTAGAAGCGCATTGATTTTGATGAAATTAACAATAAAATTTAATTTTTTAATTTGTGATAAAATTTGATAACTTAAGTTAATAATTTCATTATGATACCTTAGTGCATGGCGCTCTCTCAGAAATAAAAATCTCACTTTTAACTATTCAATAATATTTTAGTTATATGTCGTTAGTTTTGAGAATCTTTTCGTCACGAAATCAGTGATTTGTGACAAAGCAGGAACTCTCAAATGTATGGCTTTTTCGGTATGGCGGAGCTCTATAATTTTTACCAAACAGCATTGATTTTGATGAAATTAAAAATAAAATTTAATTTTATAATTTGTGATAAAATTTAATAAATGTGGTGAAACTTAATGATTTCATTATGATACGTTAGTGCATGGCGCACTCTCAGAAATAAAAATCTCACTTTTAACTATTCAATAATATTTTAGTTATATGTCGTTAGTTTTGAGAATCTTTTCGTCACGAAATCAGTGATTTGTGACAAAGCAGGAACTCTCAAATGTATGGCTTTTTCGGTATGGCGGAGCTCTATAATTTTTACCAAACAGCATTGATTTTGATGAAATTAAAAATAAAATTTAATTTTATAATTTGTGATAAAATTTAATAAATGTGGTGAAACTTAATGATTTCATTATGATACGTTAGTGCATGGCGCACTCTCAGAAATAAAAATCTCACTTTTAACTATTCAATAATATTTTAGTTATATGTCGTTAGTTTTGAGAATCTTTTCGTCACGAAATCAGTGATTTGTGACAAAGCAGGAACTCTCAAATGTATGGATATTTCGGTATTCGGTATGGCGGAGCTCGGTAATTTTTACCAAAGAGCATTTATTTTGATGAAATTAAAAATAAAATTTAATTTTATAATTTGTGATAAAAATTTGATAAATGTGGTGAAACTTAATAATTTCATTATGATAACTTAGGATAACACACTCAGAAACTCTCAAATCTATGGCGAAAATGTTTCCTCAACTCGAAACCTCATCGTAGTGAATTGTGGAAGATTGTTAACTGAAATGACGAAACATGTCTGAAGACTAGACAATCAAGAATAAAATGACGATACAAGCCCACACCGTCTGTATGGTGGTCAAGGAGTTAGCCTCGTGCCAGGAAAATCACAGAATCACAGTTTGAATCCCACTTTGGGCATGAGTGTAATTTATCTCTTTTCCTTTCTTTCTTTTTTTTTTTTTTTTTTTTTTTTTTTTGTCTTATTAAGGAGACATTGACCCTGATGTATGGTGTGCTCGATAAAGTGATTATTATTGGAAAAGTGAGATACTACGAGGTTTTTTTTAAAAAGAAAAAAAGATTGATGTAATATTTATTTACTATCGACAAATTTCGTTTCCTGGAAGAAGTGACGGTAATTATTGCATCATTGGACGAAATGTTCGCTCGGAGCATATACCAGGAAATGGTTTCATCAAAAAAACAGTTTTTACGCAAAATTTTTTACAGCGCATGATAACCATTAATTCGATTAAATTTACCTTTGACTTTTCTATTTTTTACTGAACGTATTGCAATAGGAACTATATTTTTGAAAATCAAAATTTCTGGCATACCATTATAATAGGGGCTGAAAAATTACAGAATGAATGGTATTATAGTATGTTTTTGTTTTATTAACCAGAATCACAGTATTTTGTTTACCATAAATGTCATTACCATTCAGTATGGTAATTGTACGATATTTTTTTTTCGTTGAATTTACTTTCGACAGCAAAAAACATTTATGTGTATACAAATAAAATTACTCACTTTTATCTTTAAAAATTCTTATTGCATAAAGACAGAGCATGTCTGAAAATTAGAAGACTTATTATTTAAAGAGTTTAGCACTCAAATTACAAGGAAAGAAATCTGACCAGTTATTAAAAAGTACGATAGTGTTTTCAAATACTCTTAAATATAAGTTTTTGAAGCATTAAAATGTTTCTATTGCATTTCAAAATTATCATTTGACGACATCTAAAAGCTAACAATTGATTAGTTATTAGTTCTGTGGGGGCGGAGTTATCGACCATGCCAACCGTCATCTATCAAAATGTACCTCATGATTGATTCAAGTTAGCATGTCTTATATACCAGTGAATTGATGTTTAATTTTCGTAGTGGTAGTTACGGCACAGCTCCAGCTATTATAAAATTACTGAATGGTATGATTTTTAAATTTTCTGTTTATAAAAGAACGTGTAGTTTAGCTTCGTGAACGACGAATTGCAACACCCTTATAGTAAAAAGATTAAAAGAAAGTGCATGAATTCATTTTTCAACAATATAAAAACGCATTACTATGACTTGAGATTTATTGCAAGAAACAATTGAAGAAGAACGGATTGTAACTGACTCATATATATATTTCTTAAGATATAAATGACTAACGGGTTGCAGTTACGCCGTGATTCCTCTTCTGAGATGAAATAGTAAAAAGAATAATCCAAAAAAGAAAGGAAATGATGAGAAAGTAAAGCTATTACCCTTTAAGCAAAAGATGAAAAATGTTCTTTCTGTTCTATATCATCACAGAGGAAAATGGCCAACCAATCTCATTCATTCGCCACTTCATATTTCATACTCCGAAGCAGATTGTCATTTTTATGACCCCTCAATATCATTTAAAGAATATGTTAGTTAAGTGGTTGTGTATCAGCACAATCTGTGGTTTCATTAATTTCAACTTATCACACACTAGAGATGAATGATAGCAATAATTTTTTTGTCACAAATTGTATGTTAAATTTAACAAAACATATGATGATCCGTTATACGTCTTTTTTAATATGCATTTTTAGGATCGTTGTCAAAAATTAGTTTTAAATTTCAGAAAATACGGCCGAACAATCTCTATCATTCACTACTTCATATTTCATACTCCGTGGCAGAATATCAGTTTTAAAACTCCTCCATATCATTTAAATAATATATTAGTTAAGCGGTAGTATAGTAGCAAAGTCTGTGGTTTCATTAAATTCAACTTATTACACACTAGCGATGAATAACAGCAATATTTATTTTCACAACTTGTAATTTATATTTAACAAATTATACGTACGATGATTTGTAATACGTCTTTCTTAGTATACATTTTTAAGATCCTGGTCAAAAATAAGTTTCAAATTTCAAATATACTTTTCAAATGCCAAAATTTGTATACGTTAGGTGTCTCAAATTAATATATAAGCCAGAAAAAAACTTCATCAAAATTAAATGAATTATCCTCAAGTCCAGCTAAAGCGAATGTGTTATAAAAATCATAAATATTTATCAGCTTGTTAACTAAATTAGTTTTGATTATTTTATGTATTTTAAGTAATGAGCAATATAATTGTTCGAACTCGATGATAATTTAATAATGTTTTTTCTCATATTAATGTTAATTTGCAACCACTAAGATATATATTTGTTGAAAATATATATTTAAAACTAAGATATATATTTGAAGGTAAAAGATAGAATAGAAACTAAGATAAATATTTGAAACTTGTTTTGGAAACTAAGATATATATTGACGCTAAGATTTATATTTGAAATAAAGATTTTTAAAAGACCATGTCCATTCTAATAAATAGTAATAATACCATAATTACTTGATCTAATAGTAAATACGCATTTGTGACAAATAATAATTTCAAGATCCTTTAACTAGTATTTCCACGTAACTAGTTTGAAATTTCTAAATGTTCTAAAATAGGTTTACAATTCATTTAGTCTCCTATTAGAATTTATTTGTTTAATATTTTATTTTCAGATTTTTTCCTAAAAGTTATTTAAAATTTATCTTTATAAAATATGTTTTTGTAAAGAATGCAAGTGTCAAATGGTTACAAAACCGAATTATTTTGTATTTATGGCTTTTTGACCATGCCAGGTTTAAATGGTTTCAAACTCCTGAAGATAAAGAATTGTTCTTTTCTATAAACTTTTCGTTTAATTAGATAGACAGACTGCTACCGGCTATTTTACCACAATTTTAGAATGAAAATTCTAAGAGTGTAAGTCGCTGTCAACTCCACAATTTAAAGTTTTCTGTTCATTTAAATATATTAAAATGTATTTATTATTGTCATCTTTTTTAACAGAATTGCAATTATGAGTCCAATAATAGAGCACACTACGGCATACAACTCCTAAGACTTGTGACAAAGATTTCATTGAATCTAAAGCTTTCGATTTAATATGTTTTTATAAAGCTTCTGAAATACAAAAAGGTATATTTTTTATTTTAAAATATTCTTGCTGAAAATAATGGCGTTTAAAAGAATTAATAAATGCGTTTTACTATGTAGCATTTTAAAACATCTCAATAAATTATGTTAAAAATACTTTTATATGTTAAAATAATAATAATTTCTGAAACAAATTTGCTATTAGCGATATCTCATTCAAAGTAATTTTTAAATGAACATGATAAAGATAAAATAAGTAAATTGTATAACAACATTTTATTGTAAAGATAACCTATATTGTATATATATTTACACACGTTATCCATGACATGTTCTTATATTACTATGTTCATACGGTCACCGAAAAATGTTTTAAAAAATTGTCTTTGTAAAGAATTTAATTCAATTTGTCTTGATGAGTTTTTAAAATGTACTTAATATTCATTCTTTTTAAATATTTACGTCCATTAAATTTCAATTAACATAACTAAGTTTTATTCTTTAATGGTTTTAAATATAAATTTTGAATACAAAATTAACATACAGAAATTTCGTAATTAGATATAGTGTTTCTTATGCATCAAGCACATTCATTACCATACATTAAGAATCAAAGTATAATTGCTTATGTATTTCTCTAACTGAAATGAACTGAAAATAAAATAAATAGATAATTTTCAGATTTTGAGTTTTAAATTAAAATTAGTTTCATATCTTAAAAATTTGAATTTCTAAAATATATTATATGCGTGAATATACTTAAAAACATTTTTTGAAACATAATTTAATAATTAGCTGTTACATATAATTATAATTTAAAATTAATGCATGAATGTGCAATATCATCAGAAATATATAAATGTTTATAAAAAAAAATTTATAAAAAAATTTCCGACTAGAGTTTAATTACTATTTTTTTTAATTATGAAATATATGAGAAAACTATAAAATATTCGTCTGACAAATAGAATAAGATACTAACAAGGCATAATTCTTTAGGACAATTCCTTGAAAAACATTAATAAAACTGGATCTATGTGCCTGGAAGTAAAATGTTAAGATTTATCAATCAAACTGATTTTTTGCTTGCTTTGTGCTATTGAGAAAGCAAGTATCATTAATCATCTTTGCCAGACATACGTGAGACCAAACTTCGTCAATAACCCCTGAGCAGTGACCACACATAGTTCAGCGCATAGAATTAAAAATCGATACATACATCAGCATGACGTTTTGAATGATCTGATTTGTAAATAATTCATTAAAATCGTTTTTTAATAAAATGTTAAAGCAAGTTTATAAAATGAAAGCACGATATTTTAAATAAAGTTTTGGGTCTCTGGAAAAATGATCAAATGTTTCATCATTCAAATCTCATAGGTACTCTTGCTTTTAGCTATTCTCAGAATATTATATTATTGATATCATATCCATAAATATAAAGCAAAAAGCAAATATGCCAGCAAAAATATAATATTTATTTTATCAATTAAAATACGTTAAAAATATCACAAAATAAAGAATTTATAGTTTTTTATGCATGTATTTCTCCATTATAACACCATTTAAGTATTTAATAGATTCCAGATAAGAGCTTTGCTTTTGCGCTGCAAATATACATATATATATATATATATATATATATATATATTATCCACTTTTATTATCTAGAATAGAATTAGGTTCAACAAAACTTATTTAGTTCATAACCCTGTATGAATATCGTATAAATATTTATATAAAATTCCAGAAAAACATTCTGATTCTGTTATAAAATTAAAGGTATTAACTAAACCAGTTCATGAATTCTTTTAGAAAATAATCCATAACAAAAGATAAATCTTAAGGTAAAGCAACAAAATGAGAGCAAGGTTTTTAATTTTAAAATTATTATGGTAAAACATAGTACTTTTTAAAATAAAACATCTTCAAATGAAGTAATTTAAAAACTTTTACTTCCACGAGCTTAAAAACCTTTTTAAGATCAACTTGGTTTCAACGCAACACAGAGACATTTTCATCACTTAATATTCTAACAATTCTAAATTCTTCAAAATGAAAAATATCACTTTTCAAATTCTTCACTGATGTAAGTGAAACCTTCAGTAAATATTTTAAAGAAATAATAATACTTAAATATGTACATATCCAAAACAAAGATTAAAAGCTTATAGTGGAATCAAATTTGTATTTAACTTAGTTTGTTCAATGCATAAGTATATTTATTAAATATAAACAAATAAATCCTTCTGATTCAATTTATTGTATTTTTCTCTTTGATTCCAGAATGCAAATTCTAAGTAATTAATATAATTTAAATCGTTAAGAGACAAAATTTTTGTTAATTATAAACTGAAAGATATAAATGAATTAAGCCTATTCGTACTGTTTGATTTTTTTAATCAATCTATTTGCTAACAAAATCTATTACTTACTGTTAAAATAACATAAAAACTTATATATTTAATTTTTTTAATCTTAAATAAAATAAACAAGTGTACAGGACAACACTACTCGTGAATGGCTTTCTATTTAATTGCCCATTTTTATATTTTAGTGAAATTTTCAATTAACCGCTTAGTATAACTCTGAGTACACTGAAAGCAATTCTGAAGCAAATTACAGCAAAAATCAATTGTTACCCTAAGTGCAGCATCTATAAAATTCATTTTACCGCAAAATTATATACCGTAAGTTTTACAGTAATTACAGCGATTTATTGATTTTAGAGTAAATAATACTGTAAAACTATACAGTAAATGTTTTTTTACGGTTAAAAGTTCCAGTGCCTTGATTGCTGGCTCTTTTTGCAATACTTTTATACAAAACTTTTTAGTGTAGATCTTAATAATACATATACACAGATATTCCTCTTCACTCCGAATTGGAGCATAGTGCTTCTATCACACAGTAGGCCAGCATCCAAGGTTTCGTGGCCAAAATTAGAATTTTGATAAAATTTGTTTCAAAATTTGGGGGTTTTTATGTGCAGGTAAATTGAATTCATAGTTGAAATTTTGAAATACACTAAAAATACCAGCAAAAAAAAGGCGGCTGAGATATGGCGAAGAAAAATTAAAAAAAATAATGTAGTGCGTTTAAATAATTAAATATAGCAATGAAAATATAAAAATTTTCGTAATTTTATATTGAAAATGAAAAGCAAATTATATTTCCCAAGTAATATTACAAAATAACACGAATTAATTACAGAAAAACGCAAAAACATAAAAAAAACATTATTTTTTTTTTGGTATATTTAGTCCACCTTTGCAATATGGGCAGAATGGGGCAAGTTTTTTTGAAGAAAGAAACATCAAAGAAAACAACCAAAAAAAGTTTAGCTAATTACCTCGTGGAACATTTTGGAACTAAGTTTCGAAACTGATTCAAGCATTGTAAAATGTCAAATGATAAGATATAAACTATAAGTTTTTCAAGAGAATTAACTAATTCAACAAATTGAAAAATTGTACTATAATTTCAGAGTAATTACTCTGATAAAAATGCAACAGTAAGGTGAAATTTCTATGTATATTTCTGAAATATAAATTTAAAAGTTACATTTAAAAAAATAATTTAACATATTTTTCACTACATCGTATTCTTGTCGGTCCAAAAAGTAAATTATAATGTTTGGAATGATTATTTATACTTAATTTGGGCGATATTAAAACTGCCTACAGATATTTTAGTTGAAAATTTAATTTTGACTTTTGGTCAAAGATCATGGTCTTCTGGCCCACAGTGTATCATAGCATTCCATCTCACTCCATTTGTGGCCAAATATTTTGCCTCTTTCTATGTCCTTCCTATTTTTTTCAATTGGCTTTTCAATTGTTCTCAATTTTCAGGTTTACGTAGAACATGGCCAATCGATTTCAATTTACGTTTTGTTTTTTTTTTAATTTCCAGCTCAAGATCCTAATAATAACATAACTAATATTCTTCTGAGTTCAGGTTTGGGTAGTGGTTGAAAGTTTGAAATAAAACTTCGACTCTAAAAACTTTGGCTAATTGTAATAAAACTTCAAAAGACGATAAATTGTACGAGCTTCAAAGTCAACTTTTGCCACCTATACATAATGTGATACTTGATTCTTCTTTTAAAAAAGAAGGTTTTGAAATATTTTGACAACCACGTCAGATTAATGAATAAAGCATATCTATAAACGAATTGATAGACACATGGGAGAGTTTAAAGTTGCAGCAAATATAAATAAAATTGTTAAAAATTAGGCATATATAACCATTACCAATATGGTCTTATTAAATATTCATCACTACCAACTGGGTTTTGACATTCAGTAAAAACCGGAAAGAGTAATGAAATAAATTAGAATAATGTTAAAAACAGGGAGCATATTAACAAAACGTACAGCGCAACCCAAATACCATGACTTCTTTGCACGAGCATCAATTTTTTTAGTGGAACAAAATGTTTAGAGTTATAAGAAAATTTCAAAAATTTCAGTGCAAAGAAGGTTTTACTCCTATTTAAAATAAGCCAGCCCTCAATAATTATGGAACATTATTTTATGTTTAACAACTAATTAAAGATAAGCTTGCCTAAAATGATGAAAAAAAAGTAACTAAGATAAAACAATTTAATTTAAACAATATTATGGGATTTGAACCATATTAATGGGCAAAATTTTCTGCAATATTACTTACAATTTAATGCAAAACTTTATATTTGTTTAAATTCAATGTTTGAATCATACCAAGTATTTGAAATAAAAACAGAACAAAATCAATTAAACAGAAATAAATAGAAATTTTTGGCTTTTTACTTTCCGCCTAAGAAACGATATAATTTATTTTCTTTATATTTTATATCTAGTTACAAAAATTATCAACAGATGGCTGTACTGATTATAAAAACAGATAAACAATGTTTTAAAATTGACAATATTTGTAGCAATAACGTGGTTCAGGCAGACGACAAAAATAACAGATATCCCTGCAATTGTTTCCGTAGGCATAAAACGAATAATTACACAAAAATACAGTTAACGTTCAAATGGTATTATGGTTGATGCAGATTAATGTTCAGATATTAATGTTCAACGCAGTCCAAACTTTAAAACAGTGTATCGTTCGTTTAATAATCGTGAGTATCGTTCAACAATTGTTAATATTGTATGTACACACCACCCAACCATGATCAAGCTATTTTTATTCTGGCTTTATGACCATGGTAAAAACTCCACATAATTACCATAAACCACGTAATTAACCACCGATTAAATGACGTGGCTAGCGCCCGAGCTGATACCTCTTTAAACTTCAACGCCACAACCAACGAGTGTACTCTCAACCACGATAGATTTAATGTGCACCTTGCTGCATATACACAGTAGTTATTCAATCGGCTACCACGCACTCAAAACCACCAGCTCTGTGATGTCTCAACCAACTACGTCAGAGCTATATTGTATCAATAACAACGCTAAACAAAAGAAAATTAATATGAACATATTCTTTTAATGTGAAAATAGAATTAAAATAAAATGAAAGATCTCAGGTAACAAGATCACTCTAGACGAAAGAGAAATTATCAAGTAGTACTTGATAATACACTAAAATGATTTATTTAACTACATAGCGTATGTTTGAAAGGAAAAATCAAAATACATACATGATTATATTTAGATTTTTATCTTTAAGTAAAATATTTTTATAGGGAAAATTTTAAATTAAAAACTTTCATTTTGGCTGATATGAAACATATGTAGTTACCTATAGTAAGAATTTGATATCATTTACTATTATTGCTTAACATATGTCTTTAAGATTTTATTTAAAAAAAACATCAATCTATTTTAATTATTATTTCGGTATTCAGTAAGCTTTATCTTCTATGTTTTTAATCATATACTTTATAATTAAAAATTTAAGTTCTATTATCATATAAAAACTGCCATACTTGAATTACCACTCTAGATTGTTAAACTGACAAAAAAGACTGAACAAATATTAATCATTTTATCATATTCAAAGAATATTCATTTAATTAACAAAGAAAATCATGGTATTTAAACTAAAACATAAATGAATTACTGTTTTTCAATATTTAAATATTTCTCCTTCTTTTTCCTCAAAAATATAACTTTAAAAATATTCCGAGTTTAACGATGAAAAATGATAAAAGTTTTGTAATTAAACCAGTTACAAACCAAAACACTGAAATGCAATTTATTTTGGAAAAACATTCTTTTTTATCAAAAGTTCTAACATCACGATTTAACTGATAAGATATATTGTCATTTTTCAAGAAAAAAGCTATAATCATCGACTAATAGTATTAGAAAACCGGAAGCAAAGTTTATCGATATTAAAAAATAGTAGTTTGTTTTAGAAAAATGGCAAGTTTCATGTGTAACTATAACAATATTGATTTCGAAGCAATATTTTAAACACTTTTGTTACAGTCAATAAAAAAAAACTATTTTAACTTTTTGAAACGTGTACACACAGAAAGAAACACAAACTGTTCTTTTTATTGCAATTATTATTACTATTATTAAACTTTTCTTAATATTGCTATTATTAGAGCATCTCTCGCAGAAAAGTTTGAGCTAGGATTCCATAGTTTGGGCAGCAAATCAAAATTCAAAAAAAAGATCGTTCAAAACTTTAAATTAGTCCTTTCGAGAGAAATATTTGAGAAACAAATTTTTCTCATAGGATGCTTTGTTACATTCAAATTTTTGACGGTTATGTTTGTTTGTTTTTTTCAATAGTTTAAATGATAAGATCTGTGATGTCTGTTAATTTACAGGTCTATTTAATCAAAACCGAGTTCCACTGGCAGTTTATAGCACGTTTAGTAAACTTTTATGTTTTGTTACTTATGACCAGTAAGCACAAATAAAACCAAAGTAGAAGGCATGTTGTAATGCAGTCAACTAACCGATATTTTAAAAGTTTGAATACTGCTTATTTGTTATACTTATAACACTTTTTAAGTCTGATTCTATAAACCTAAACTAAGGTTGAAATACTTTTACAGTAGTTGAATAAAATACAGTAGAATATTTTTATAACATGTTTCTTACAATTTAAAAATGTAATATTTTAAATTATAAGAGTTTTAAATATATATAAGAAGCAAACATTTTTAAATATAAAAAGAATTTTTTATTGAAAATGCAAATATTTCTTTGTCTAAGAAATGTAATCATACTTTTACCTAAAAACAAAATTTATTCGACAATTTACTTCAAAAGATGCTATTTGAAGAGAAATGAAGCATTTTTAATATTAAAACTCAGCACTTTAATATGTTTAATGTTATCGCACTTTTTCCTAAAAATTAAATTAATTGGATAATTTAAGTTAAAAGATGTTATCTGAAGAGATATGTGGCATTTTCAATATCAACACTATATTCAGCACTTAAATACGTGTCACATTAGATTTTAGATTGATTTGTGACTAATTCAAATGATTCATCAAGTTTAACTCCTTTCGGTCTCTAATCTAAGGAAAGTTTAACACTTTATTGATTTATTGCTTTTAGTTTTGCAAATTTATAATTCTTTAATTAAACTGCAACAGCAAGTCATTTTTTTAATTCTCAAAACTGACGCGGAACACGGATTGACGCATTCTTACTTTCTAAACAGTGTCTTTTTTGGAGGAACAAGTATTCAAATCGTAACCAAAATCCGTGCTGTTTTTGAGATCAAATTTCCTTTTTCGGATAAATTAGAAGATGGGCTGTGATAAGAAGATAATTTTGAAACGTTTTTTTTTATAAATGTAGAAAATCAGACGTTTCTTATTTTAAGTAAATTAATACTTTCTATGACTTTCAGAAATGTATAGTAGCTTAAAAGTAAGGTATTAAACACATTTCACTATATTTTGCTCTGCGAAAAGTTTAAAAAAGAAATTGTTATTTGAAAAAAGAAAGTTTAGAAATTTCTGTTTAAAAAATATATATATATTTAAGCTAAGGCTATAAGAAATGTAGAGGGGAAAGAAGCTATGAACAATGTCAACCTTCATGTATCAAAAGCTACCCCAAGATAGAATCGAGTTAACACGTGTTATATGCCAGCGAATTGGTATTTAATAATAGTTGTAGTGGTAGTTACGCTATCGTCCCCCCCCCAGAATTTTATCTGCGATGGAATTCAATGAATGTATATGACTAGTTTATTCAATGGGGCTTTTGAGAAAGACCCAGAGAGCTATTTTCAGTTCATCGGATTTTGAGCACTGTATTAAATTCATTGTTGTGTGCGTTGTTTGCTTCTGTGTTGCTATTAGCAGTCGTGTGTGTGTGCAGGATCCCGTTGTGTGTGTTAGAGACTGAATAGCAACAGCGTGAGGAGGATAATGACGCAGTCACAAACAGCAAGTCAACTCTTCAATGTGGCCCATCCAATGAAGTAGACGCGTTCTAATCGAAGCTGCCGAAGTAGACAAGTTAAATTATTCAATGTATTATCTATCATGATAATACATTGAATAATTTAAACTATAAGAACTTCTTTTTAAATATCTTTTAACATAAAATAACAGTTCATATGCTAAAATATACAATATTTAAAAGTATACAATATAAAATAAACAATTTACATGATAATTTTTGAATAAATTTATATTGTAAATAATTAAAAAATCTTTTATCGTTGTCTAAAACAAATATATTTATATGATATATATTTAAATTTGTTGTAATTTTTAACAGCCACAGTAGAAACCGGTGACCATTATTCAAATGCGAAAAATGTCTTGAAGACTTATTAGATCATATAGTGTAAACGAGAAAATGAAATTATTTAAACTAAAAAAGTTTTCGATTTAAATAAAGAAATGCTTCGTTTAATTAAAAGCTTTTTTTTAATATTAAGTTAAATCCACTCTTAAAATAATGGAGTTAGCTTCTTTTCATATTCACTTATTTTAAAATATGTACAACTCAAGGTTTTTTTTTTCCTGTGGCCAAAAAAATCACAAATCAGACTAGATCGAAAAAAAATATAGTCATTAGACAATAAGGTTTTATGTCTCAAGGAAACTTAAAGTTTGATATCTATTCAAATAAAGCTTCCGATTTTACTTAGAATAATTAACAAAAAATTTGATTGCTGTGGAAAAGGTGATAAATTTTATTATGACAAAATAAATTCAAACATTATTACCAAAAAATAGTCCCTATTGTAATATTGTTATTTAGATAAATTTAATATCTCACAGAATCGACTAACATAGTCACAGAATCGTATGACAATTGATAAGTGATTTCAGGTTAAATAAAAGTGTTTCAGAGATATTTTAAAACATCTTCATAACTACCAAACAATCCCATAATCTCATATCTAAAACATATTTAGGATGTTTTGAGCAAGAGCATTCCATGTTAAAATTATAATTTTCAATTCTTTCCAATAAAGAGTTATACATTAGACATGTCCCTTCTGAACACATAGATTTTTTAAAATTATTTCATATTCATGCTATAAATAATTTTCACAATAAAAAAGTGTGTTATGAGTCACGTTAGCTTTTTTAAAAAAAATATTTTATTTCTGTTAAACCTAATACAAAAAGAATGAAACTCACCACTTTCGATAGTTGTGAGTGAACTTTATTATAGGTGGTTGTTGAATAACTTTCAAAGCTAACACGTCCAATGCGTTTCGCTTCAGGTGTGACAAAAAGAAAGTTATTTTCTTAATTTTTATTTTATTTGAAGAACGTAACTTTATAAATTATTTTATGTTAACTTCACTGTCTGTTAGTTATTTTGTAATAAAAAGTAATCAAAATTTCAATTCTAATAAATTGTATTTAATAGATAAATTCTACTTTTGGCTGCCGGAAAACTATAAGAACTTGTTGAAACTTGAACCATTTGAAATTTGAGGTTTCTAGCTAGTCTCTCTAAGTTTCAACATTGTCAGTTATACCTTTTACAAACACTTTCAAAACCAAAATATATAAAAAGTAAAAATATTAGATAAATGAATAAAAAAAAGGTCTTATATTAGTAGCATATGGAAATTTAAATTCGTTTATATACATTTTAAGAGAATACACTTAATTAGATACTTAATAAGACAAATTAAAGACTTAAAAGCTAATTTATAAACTTAACTTTTAAGATATGCATCCCCATATACAAAATTTACTTTTTATTATAAGAAAATTGGTACTTTATCCTCCCACTATAAAATTTTAAAATATTTTTCCTAATTATGCTTATATTAGACCATTCTATACTAGTATAAATTCACTTAAATGAAATATTTCTAAACCACTATATTTGCTGAATATATGAATTTTTAACGCACTAGGCTTTCCAATCTCCTGTGTCTAGTGAAATAGAAATAACTAATGGTCTTTTAACTAGAAATCTCAGCAATTTAATTTAATAAGTAGTATTTGTGTTAAATTATGCAAATCACAACTGAGGTAAAATGATGCTAGGAGACTAGAGAATGATAGAGCCATTTCAACGAAATAAGTAGGCACGTCAACCTATAAGAATTATTAGAAATCTTATCTTAGTTTACCCCTCCCATGTAATAAATTAACCATGAAGATCGCTTTTCATTTTATAGATTTCCTCATTGCATCGTCCCGCTTGAGTAACATATTTTATCATTGCAACTTTTTGGCATAATTTAAATATAAATAAAATTTTATTTTATTTTATGAAACAAATTCTTTATTTTGGTTAATATATTCGGATGCATATTTTTAAGGAATTCTTTTAATACTATGCAAAATTAGAAAGCTAATTTCCATGCTTATGCTACCACCCATGAATTTCAATGTGCCTCCGCTCTCTATAATTTTTTAATTTTTCAAATTAAACATGCAAACTACGGTACTTCCTTACTTCAATTCATGAAACTGCTAGTTTGTAAAGTTGTCTGTGTTCATTTCTAATCCAAAAAGAGTAAAAATGCATTCACCCAATGCGAAATTTTCAGAGTAAAAGAGAGTTGTATAAAACTGATTAAGCGAATAAAGCCGGGACACTGCATTTCCTACTCCACTTTACTTGTCAGTTTTGGTGTAAAATTGTTTTTACAGTCTAGTCTACCGATATTATTTAACAGAAATAAGATCATATGAAATTAGTTGCTGTTAGTTGAAATTAGTGACAACTATTGGCTTGTCAACGCCAATGTTCTGAAAAATTCAACTGGGATAAATATATTTTCTACTCCATCAATTTATTTTGCACCGTTAATCTGTTAAATTTACAAAATAAAACTGTCAGCTGGTGTGCGTTTTTTCAAGGAAAAATACTATTATTTAGAAACGGACTCCAGTTTTTGTAGATAAGTATTGTTATTTTAACAAACACACTCCATTATTTTTCTTATATTTTAACAAATTATTATCCTGATTCAACAAATGAGCTCTATGTAATAACTATGTCCACATTGTGGTCGGTACGAGACGAGAGCAGACTTAGCATGACCTGTCGACACTTTGATTCGAACCTGAGTCCCCTCACTGAAAGGCGAGTGCTCTGTCCTCTAAGCTACGCAGCTCCAGTTCTTGGCTATGAAGAAAAAGCTTAAGCTGTTTTAATCTTAAAAATCTTACTTATTTCAAAGTCTTACCAAAAAACTTTTAAAACTATATTGGCTTTAGATATAATTTTTTGGTAAGTTCAATTCCCAGACAAATACAAAAAGGTCTGGGAATTAAACTTATCAAAAATTTATATCTAAAGACAAATAATAATCAGTTAGAGTATCAATTCGAAAGTGAAGTCGAATCTTCTTTATATTCATACGATGTTCAAAACCATAAATTAAGTTCTGAAAAGTAAAAGCAAGTACAGAAATTAATCGTCGAATTATTTGAAAAAAGATAAAAAGTTATGTAAGCAAAACTGCCTAGCAAAAAGTAGAATTTGAATTGACAGTATTAGGGTGAGAAACAGATAAAAACTGTTCTAAACCTTCAAATGTACAGTGAAAACTTGTGAAAAAATGGCGGAAATTTTTTGCAGCTTGCGGATAACGATTGAAAACAGTAAAATCTGGTTTTATCTTTAAATTTTTTTTTTCTGTAAAAAATATTTTTATTTTCTGCAAAATTTGCATTTATTTTCTACAGGGTGTAGTTTCTAACTGCTTAAAGATATAGTTTAAGAAAAATTAACATCTGGTTGCGTCATTTTTAGATATAGTCTTAAATTGTTAAAATAGGTTTTGTACCAAGTTTAATATATGCTTTGACGTGTTTTCCGTTGTATTGCGATTTTTAATAAAACCGATATTTCGCACTGTTGGACTATATTTTGCAATACTACAAGTCAAAATGTTTGAATGGTAAGAGAGTCTGTTCTAACTGTAAGCGATGGACACATGAAACCTGTAGCATTGCAAAGGAACATGATTAAGTTTTATACGTTATTTCTGTTCTTAAATCTGATCAACCTACTTAATTTGAGAAAGCTTTACCTAATTTTCGGTAATTTTTAAACCCCTACAGGTTAATCAGTGTAAGAGGGTCAGATTATTAGTCCATCACCACAAATAAATATTTCAGTAAGAAAGAAAGTTATGTTTTAAATATTCTGTATATACTCTATTTTATTCCACCAAGTTGGATAATACCGGTTAATAACATGTTTCCAGAACAAATATTGATCTAACCTCAAAAAATCAGAAATGAAGTTTTCTTTTACATTAAATATTTTTTATTTTTGGAGCTATAAAGTTAATTTATTGTTGAGCGATTTAATTCATGGAGTTGTTTGGTAAAATTAGTTTATTTCAACTTTCAGTTAATAGAATATAATAATTTCAAAAGTTAAAATAGACACCCCCCCCCTCTGTATTTCATTATATTATGCAAAATAAACATCACACTGAAATATGCTTTGACCAACACTAAGTTCAAACTGAAGCCTCAAGAAAATACTTTGAAATTGCTTAAACAGGTGCATCAAGGTTATAATTTTTGCAAGTCAAAATTATCCCTGAGAATAGATTCGGTGTTCTGGAAGAAACGTTGAATTCTACATTTTGAGCAAACTAAACAGTTGGATCTCCAAACCATGTAAAGTCTCTCAATTAAACAAAACAGTAGAATCTCCGAGCTATATTTGCTTCTAGCAGTAGTGTAGTTACTTTGATGAAGGAAAGGTTTGAAAGAATATTCTTAGTTACGTAATGGAATAAAAATTATATTAATTTGAAATGCTACTACTGTGTGTAAATTTTTTTAAAAAATAGAAACATAGTGGGTATATTGAAATTAATGAGCGGTAGGGTAACTTTAAAGTGTCTTAGCGATATTTAAGTTCATCATGGTTTATTTAGATAGATTTTTGCTAGCAATCACTCCCCTACAAACTTTTATTACATTATAGCAAATTTTAAAAGGAAGTGACAGAAAAAGACTTTTAGACACTCCTAGGTCACAGGTTCTCACTTATGGTTTTTAGGTTTGCATACTGTTACCAGCCAAATAAGATAGAAGTGTTCTAAAAGTTCTGAGTTAATAAATGGAAGGTGTGTTGGGAAAAAAAATTCGCAAAAAAAATCTTAGTCAGACTTTACTGGTTGTGTCGATGTCTTGGAAGAGGATAAAAGTTTTCGAATTTTTCTTCTTCATTTCACGTAAAAGCGATTAATTTTACTCAAACCTATCTTCACAGCGGCACACTTGTCGAAAACACATATAAATTTGTCTTTTATCGATTTCAAAACACGATTTAGATAAAATTAAAAAAAAGATTTCAATTTATTTTTCAAATTCTGCACTCATGATTAAGTTATAAAAGAATTAAAAACAGTAATAAAACTAAACATTCAATAAATTTATAAATAAATTATAGGTAAAAATTATGTGAATATAAAAATTCACAAAATATTACAGTAATTCTACTTTCAAAAAAAAACTTTTGTATTTGTTATTAATATTATAAATATCCAGTGTGTACCAGTATATCCAGTATAATCAGTAAAATGCATTAAAATAAGCATCAAAGTATACGTAGCATGAATATCTCTTTAACCAATTTACACAACAAAATAGGGAAAAAAAAGGAAACAATAAGAAAAACTAAAGAAAAGCTAAAATAATTTTTTTTCTAGGAAAAAAAAGCAAAAAAGCAATAGACCGTGGAAGTTAAGAGAACTGATAATCAAATATACTATTTTATCATTCGTTGCAGTAGTTGACAATCCCAGTGACTGTATACTAATAATATTTTCACGCTAAAAAATGCATAACATATTTCCTAATATTTAAAAACTAAATTATTATCTTTTTTAATCCTTTTCTCCTTCTTGGTGACGTGACCAGGATGTATTAATTTTTCTTATGCTTGAGAGAGCAGCAAATATATATTTTCTTGAATGCCTTATCTTTATTTAGAAAATATTTTACGCAAGTTTTGTTAGTTCATATTTAAAGTTATTTAGCTCAGTTTTAATACAAACTCCGAACATTTTAGTTTGCTAAGGCAAAAAAGTTTACATTTCAAATAAAGAAGGAAATGTTTAGTGAAGCAATAAAAATTCGTATACATAATATTCACATTATGAAATCACATGAAAAATATTAACTTTAAAAGATAACTGTTTTTTCTACTGTGAAAGGAATTCATTATATTGGCTTATATAAAAATGTATTTTTTTATATAAGCCAATATTATGAATTCCTTTGACAAAAGAAGAATCTTTTTTTATAAAAAAAATTTATTTCACATAAAAACTTCTCAAAATGAATAATTTAGAAAATTCTATCATTAACAAACAGTATAATTTGCTAAGTTATTTCCTTCATCAAATATTTGCCATATTATTATTAATAGTTTTTCACATTAATCTACGCATATAATATAAAATATTTAACCATATAAGTGCAATTTCTCTTATCATATTCTATATTTATTATTATAATATTATAACTTAATTAAATATTTGTTGATATCAATATTCAAATAATTATAAGTGTCAATATAATTTTTAAATTAGATAATAATTTAATTTTTAAATGCAATGAAAGATGTTATGCATATTTTAGCATGACAAAAGCACATCTAAATTATTCTTACCTCAATATAATTTGTTCAAAGTATAATCTTTATAAATAATAATAATCATTATACCTTTTAACCTACCTGTTTGTGCTAAATTAAGGAAATTAATAAGATAAGCAATTAATTTTAATGATATTTTGCTTTTATTGAAGCGTATATTTTTAAACGAATTCATTTTTAACAGTGAGATTTAATAGTTATAGTTAACATTTTATAGTACTTACTTACTACCACACTGTAAAATTAGCGGATCAAATTATAAAAAAAAATGCACCAGCACTCAGAGTTTCGATAATTTTTACTGTAAAATCCATTTTTACTTAAACATGTTACTGAACAAAACAAACTGATGTACGGTAATAGTTACAATTTAATCACTGAATCACTCTAATTAAATAAATAATATCGTAAAAATAGTATTTAGGTATAGTATTTTACGGTAAAAATGGATTTCACAATTAAATAGATTTTTCGGATGATGAACCTGAGATGCCAGTACTTTATACTATAGTTTGATCCTGAAATTTTTACAGTGTCGGCACTGCAGTCTTATTTGTTTGCATTTGATATATTATTGCGATAGAATGTAGCACTTCACATTAAATCATACCCATGTTAAAAGCCATACAAAATTAATACCCATATAAAGTGCAAAAATATAATATAGCCATATACAGTGAACATACTCTGAGTTAACTTTACATGGCTAGCAAATAAAATTATATTAAAGAAAACACATCAATTATTTTTATAAAAAGGGATGATATATGACACTCAGTTTAAATTTACTTATTTTTTACTACCAGATAAAAGAGGCTTTATTTCATTATGGTAGTTTAAGAAACATTAGGATTTTTTTTTCTTTACTAATCTTGTTAAGCAAGCAACTAGGTCACCCTTTCAAACAATTTTTTTTCGGCTTCTTACTTCGTGGAATAACATTGCGGTAATATATTATTTTAATGATTAAAATTTTAAAAAAATTTTTACAACATTACTGGATATTAAACTTCTATATTTAGCTCGGCTCTTAAAATTAGAAGGGTTTTTTTAAATAATGCATGCACAAAAGAGTGAAAAATATTTAAGAATGATTTTTGACATAAAGAAATTTGTAGAAATAGATCGCTCAAAATTTATAGTTGATCAATTTTTTTAATTGAGTTATAAAACAAAACATGCAATTTTGTTGCCTTGCTAAACAAACATATATGTATAAAACAAATTATATTAGACACATTATAAGTTAAATTTCAAAATACAGAATGGTGAGAAAAAATATAATTAATTATTTAATAATGAATGCCACGCACAGTTTAAAATTGCACAACTGGCAAAATCATATTTTGCATGCATATAAAATAAAGAATTAAATATTATTTAAATATACTGGTTATTCAGTCACGTTTTCTTTTTCAAATTCAAAAATATGTTCTCAAAAAGTTACTAAATAACAAGTACAACTTTCTACTTTATAGATTAAAAAGTGGGCATATAATGCTAAAGCAAAAGGCTGGATACATTTCATTAGCATAAAACTGGGGCTCAACTTTTTTAAATTCATGCATAATGTATGTTATACATTCATTCGTGTTTTGTAAAATTGATGCACAATGCTATTTTATTGGCTTGTTTGGATGTGATAAATAAAAAAAACATCCGAATATTTCAAATAACATAACCAGCTGACTTGCAATTTTTTAGTTTAAAAAGAAATTTAAAAAAAATAAAGTAAAATTCAAGGCGCACTTATCTCCACATGAAATGAAAAGTGCATATATTTTATTTCACATAGACACTCAACTACATTTTTCTTTTTAATATTTTCTTTGCGTTGTTTAACACGCAATTTTTCATCTCTTTCTCTGTATGCATTACAATCTTTGTAACATATATTTCATTGAATTAGTCTGTCTACTTCTCACGTAAAAAAAAAACGGTTTAAAGGAAGATATATAAATCATTTTCTTTTTTTAAAAATATATATATATATTTTAGTGCGTTAAAATGAGAAAAAGAGCATCACTTTCCCAAAATAAATTACACGATTTTGAAAACATTTCCTTTGTGTGTAAAAACTAATTTAAGCATCAAATTTATTTATTTGCTCTTTGCACACCTAGATAAAAAACAAAGTTTTTTTACCAGTTTTTATCAGAAATGTGGAACGGTATTCAATTTTTTAGCTACAAAACAGCAGTCATTCAAGTAAAAAAGAACTTTTTTTACAATAGTTTTTTTTTTTTTTTTCATTTTCTTTCATACCCTTTGAACAAGATAATGTAGATCCCAAAACATTCTCAAGAATGTATGCGTTTGTTATTTTTTTTATTTGTTTATTTTTATTAATGTAAAACTCTGTTTTTCTTACTCGTTAACTACATAATAACTCATGCAGCTATTTTTCATGCTTATCTGCTGTATAATATCACGCATGATTTTAAAATGGAATTCAGTTGCCATAAACATTTTCAAATTACGAACGATCTTTATATATTATATCACATTTTATGAATTATATCGCTGATAGATTCTTTCTTTTAAGAAAATTTATTTGAATTTAAATCGTTTTAACTTAGTCGATGTTTAACAAACAGTTCCGAGTTCTTAAAAACAGTTTTTAGAAACTCATGTACAAAAATGGATTTTCTAATTATTTCAATCAGTTTTAAATTTTAGAATGACAGATTATCTTTATGTACTTTCACAGATCATGTGTTTCTACATAGATAAAAAATACTCTGGTAAATTTATCGGACTATATGGTGATGACATTTCTGGTATAAAAAAAACGATGATTAACCTTCTATTTGGTAATTTTTCTAGTCATTTATGGTAAATGTATACCAGAAATTCTGGTTTTTAAAATTATAGTTCTTATTACCACATATTTAATAAAAAACCCAAACAGAAAATTAAATTTAACCAAATAAATTGTTTCTTCGTGCCATGCTGTAAGGTAAAATAATGAAATTATCACATTTACCAAATTTCAACATATATTATAAAATATTATAACCAAAGTGCTTCAGTAAAAATTACCGAGCTTTTTGGTGTTCCCATAGAGACACAAACTTTGTAAATTTTACCATATTCTGGTAGTTTTGATCATACTTTATTTCTCAGTGTACTGATTATGTATATTTTGTCGAATTACTCCCAAATTAGAACATACTATTCAGAGAGTCGAGTTGATTAATTTTATGCTGTTTATCGAAAAACAACATAATATTTATTTCATTTGAAAAAAATATTTCTCTTTTGGCACTCTTTAGCGATTAGTTTTACAGTAAAATAATTTATAATTCAAAATAAGAAGATATGTGTTTTATTTTCATTAGATATCTGTTAACAGATTTCATTAGAAATTTGTTAACATAAGGAAGGAAAGTTTTGAAAAATTAATTTTTTAACTGCATGACTTACTTTGTTTATTCTGTGTTTTCTAAAAAGAAATTGTGCACTATGTAAACAAGGCATATTGAAAAATTTTGGTAAATGAATAAATATCTCAAAAGCAATGAAAATTAAAAATTGGGCTGCATGCATATGCAAGGAGAGACTTCTTAACTTTTGTTCTAAAAAATTTCTGTAATCCATATCTATGATGTCGATATCTATAATTTCTATATCTGTAACTTATATAAAAAAAATTCTAAATCCTGACGTAGATTTAGAATTTTTTTATAGAAGAACACACTATAAAAATTCCCGGTTCAAATTCAGGTAAAAAGTACCGGCACCCCGGGGGCCGGTATATTTTACTATAATTTGATTCAGAATTTTTTTCAGTGTAGTAATGATGAGTAAGCAAAATTGTGTTTATCTAATGACGTGAATGCAAAAATTCGTGTCAAACGTAAAGGCTGTAACACATAAGCACAAAGTAATGTTACAAACGCGAGTAAATTTGTTTTAGTTCTGCAGAACAGACATTATGAACAAAAAATATGATACCAACTGGTTTAAACGATTACGAAAAGGAAAAGGAACCATAAATCAAAAACCACGTTCGATTCAACATAAAATTAATGTGAATATCGACAGTTTCTAGACCGTTACTGTTGCAAGATACATTTACTAGCGATCGGTAATTAGCAACGTCAGATTATTCAGAAAGATTCGGATAAGCACTGGATCTGTTCCTATTTTGTGCTGAAGACCTGCGATATCTGTGTGTCGATCGATTTCGATTTTCGCTTTCA
This sequence comes from Parasteatoda lunata, assembly GCA_949128135.1. Classification (NCBI taxonomy): domain Eukaryota; kingdom Metazoa; phylum Arthropoda; class Arachnida; order Araneae; family Theridiidae; genus Parasteatoda; species Parasteatoda lunata. The sequence continues at coordinate 67,668,235 of OX421971.1, forward strand.
TTGACTCATTCCAGCAGCTTCACAAATGATTGCAAAAGAGTATTATGACAATCTAGTGTTATTTACGAGGAATAAAAGTTTTTTTCCTGTCTAACTTATTTCGCAGTCTTTCACCAAAGTCTCTGCATTTTGTAGTCACAGTCTTTGCATCTTATAGTTAAATTAGGTTAAACGTTTATTTCCATGTTTATTAAATTTGCATCTTTGGTTTAAAGTTTCATATTAAATTATAAAAAAACATTTTTCATCTAATGGAATTTTATCTAATATTTATAATTTATCTAATACTTATATTTAATCTAGTAAATTCAGTTTATCCAATATTTATAATTTATGTAATATTTCTATTTTATATAATATTTATATTTTGTAAAATATTTATAATTTATCTAATACCTTAATTTTAATTAATACTTACATTTTATCTAATATTTACATATATAATATTCATATTTTATGTAATACTTATATTTTATATAATAGAGCAAAAACTTTGAATTCAAGTTATATCAAATAGACTTCGTACTAATTGAATACTAATATATTACTTACGATTACTTTTTGCAAAAATATGTCAACTGTCATATATGCTTTTACGACAGCAAAATGAAACTAGTTATCTGTAATGTTTATTCAAAAAATTTAGTGCTTTAATACAGGTCCTTTTTACAACTGATAAACTTATATATATATTATATATATATATATATATATATATATATATATATATATATATATATATATATATATATATATATATATATATATATATATATATATATATATATATATATATATATATACATATACATATATATATATATATATGTATATATATATATTATGTATATATATATATATATATATATATATATATATATATATATATATATATATATATATATATATATATATATATATATATATATATATATATATATATATATATATATATATATATATATATATATATATATATATATATATATATATATATATATATATATATATATATTTATATATTGATGACAATAAAACCAAACTAATTTCGATTTTACGTTTATGCAAAAACAAGAACAGGTCCATTTTACAACTAATAAACTTGTTTCCATGAAATTTTAAGAAACTAAACTTTCCAGTTGCTAAGTTTAATTTTTAAAAAAATATGACAATTCACAAAGTCAAACGACAAATAAAAGCAATTCTGGCAGTAATTTCTAATTTAAAAATAATTTCTCAATTTACTCAGTTAAACTATAAATAAAAAAGAAAAATGTTTTTTTTTCTTATAATGTACTCTTTTTTGTCTTAATGAAGTTAGAAATAAATTTAACAAAATTTCAGTGGCTGTTAAGTTAAACTACTTAAACAGATTATGAATTATGTTGATTCGTATTATTTTTAAAAGCAAACTATTTAATTTTTATACAGAATAAACAGCTAACAAATATACTTCCTCTCTGAAACTTTACAGTTATATAGTTGCGCTTCCTCTTTAAATAAAAAGTAATAGCTTATTTTAACTAAATTATTTACATACCTATTCTGTCTCAACCTCTAGAAAATATTCTGTAGACCCTGCAAAAAAGTTTTGGATAAACGTTTCGATGAATTCTTTAAAAATATAAAACTTCCTTTCTAAAATTTGTTTTACAGTTAACCAAAGAAAATTAATGCCGTTTTGTTTAAGTAATTTTTAATCGGTACATTTATTTAGTTTAAAGCTTTTTTAATAAAGAATAGAATTAGGAAAGAAGTTCCGGAAATGACTTTTAATGAAATAAACTCTTGAAAAACCAAGGAAATCATTAAGACTTAATGACTGTTCTATAAATAAAGCGCATTTAACGCTAATTAATTTCTACAGTATTTTTAACTACCACTTTGAAGCGTTATTAAATGTAATAATAATAATAAACAAACTTCAACCTTTATCACTGGCTTCAGAATTTAAATATATCTTTTTGTAATCTTCAAACTTCTTTTGCATAAAAACTATTTCACTTTGAATGAAAAAAAACTGAATCACATAATCAAGTTCAAAAATATATAGCATTGCTGTCCTCCAAATGCAATATCTGTAATTTTTTTTTTTTTTTCAAAAACTACGATTTTATTTATTTTAAAAATATCAATTTTTCTCTTATAACGTAATGCAATTATAAAGTAATTTCAACTTTTACTTTGGTAAAACGTTGTTTTTTATTTCTCGTTATAACAGTAGAAATAATTCTTTATGTTCTTTTTGCTTTGGTAACAAAGAACTGAAATATAAAGTGAGAGTGAGTAGTAAAAAGCCTAAACACTCCAAAGCCAATGTCAGCAAACATGTTTAGTAAAATCAAGCGAATTTAAGGCAGATGGAGCGTTTTTTGTATAAAAGTTGCACCATCTATGACAAAGAATACGACGTCAGTCACACACACACGTCACAGCCCACTTTAGAGACCAAACCAATTCATTCATAAATTTATTCAATCAAGGATCATGATTTTGCTCTAAAACAGAGAACAACCAACCTTGAATTCAGTAACCCCAAAAGTATTGCGTTATTAGTTTGATTAACTTAAAAAAACATCTTACATGAATGAAAATTCTTTTCTTGCATGAACATCGAAAAACTTAACTGTTTATCAACAGTTTTTCATTTTTTTTCCTACACACATATTTTTTTTTAAAATTATACTCATCAATGTACGCAAGTTCAATAATATTTCGGTTTTAAAAATGATTTATAATTACCGCTGGAGAAGTGTATGTTTGATCGACGAAGATTGTGTGGTTATACTTTTTTTTTATTTTCTTATCTTTACCTTATGTATTTATTCATTTTGCGAGATTATAAGATGTTAAGAGTTAAATTTTGCAGTTAGATTACCTAAAGCTATTACATCATTACATTTTGAAACAATACATTCTAAAGTATTCAAAATATTAAATGCAAAACCATTGAAATATCTTCTTTACAAACGTTGTATATATATATATATATATATATATATATATATATATATATATATATATATATATATATATATATATATATATATATATATATATATATATATATATATGTATATATATATTGTAAGAATGAGAATTCTTCATCAATGAACAGATTTGAAATATTTTTCTAATGATTATATTATTAATTTATTTAAAATTCAAAAACTTATTTATTCTAAATAGTATCTCTAAATTGCACCAAATAATTTCGAATTCTTTTCTTGAAATAAAAGCTACTAACTTGCCAAATAATGTAAGTTTTTTGGGGGTTTTTTTTTCTATACGAAGCAAACTAACGTTCAAAAAATCGAAGGAAAAAAAAAGCTTATAAGAGACTACCATCCATAAAAAGTAATATCAGACTTTTAAGAAAATACCTTCTGCGCCCATTCATGTTGAAGCAACTTCAATTGATGAAAATAAAATTTTCAAATACGATTCAAACATTACGATAACAAGCAAATTATTTACAGGAATTACAGGCCATTTCAATGCATTTTTATTGACAGCTAAGGAAATGATTTTGGAACAAGATTGGATTTTTACTGCTTCTGACAAATTTATAGCTAACAGGCATAAAATTGAGCATTTCAGTGTCAAACATAATTACGAATTTAATTAAGATTTTAAACTGTAACATATTGATATATTTGTTTTTAATGGATATATCAATATGATCAAGACCTGTTTTCGCGTTCAACAATACTTCATTTTCTATTGAAATTTTTTGTACTCTGCAAATGATTGTAAGATATTAAAAAAATTATAAATAATGTTTAAAACTACTTAAATTATTCTTTAAAATAATAAATAAAAATAATATTATAAATTATAAAAATTATATTACATAAATTAAAAGTAATACTTATTGCTTTATTTACTACAAGTTTCTTGAATTGTAATTCTAATGATAATTTTTTCAACTTTATCATTTACTTGTTTATTACTCACCCCATTTATTCTCTAAAAAATACTTGTAGACATGCGTCGTTTTTCAAGTAGTTGAAAATATGTGAAAGGAAGTTATTAATTGATTGAAAAGAAATAGTTTTGTCATATTCATAAAATGAGCACATCTGTAATTTGTAAACTAAAAGGACATCAATATTTTTTTTTCTCTATTTAACTAGATTATTTTAAATATTCTTTAAAATATATTTAAATGCAATTATTCAGACATTATAACCTTATTGCCTTATTATTCAAGAAATACATTGTCAGGCGAAAATGACTTTTAATATATTTTCGCTCCTTTATCGACTTTGAAATTAATAATTATTGAAGAATTGTTCAATTGTATATGATTTAACAGCTATCCAGAAAAAATACTAACTATTAAACTATGATTCATTACATAACAATCAGTAAAATATAATACCGGTCGACAAATTAAGAAAGACAATGCCTGAATGAAAATGTAAAAGAAACATATTTCTGAAGAAAAAGTAGTGATACGTTTCTATTCAGTTAGCGAGAAATTATTACTTCATCATAATGTATGGTATTTCGATTTTAGAATGTTTATAACCACAACCAGAATTGATATGTTAAACATGTTATACCTAATAAATATTAATGTGATTTTGTATTCAAAGGACACTTGAAATTGGTAGTGCCTTACATTGTAAATAGGATTAAGGAATCACTATTGCTTAAACAAAAAGAAAGACAAACCAAAAAAACATTATTCATATTTTTGTAACGACTAAAAAGACAAAAAGAGACATCCTAAAGAAAAAAAGTATCCCATGCTTGCAACGGGATTCAAACTTAAGTACGATAACTGCTTGAACATTAACATGTAATACAAGTACTGAATAAATTTTAAAGTAATTAATTTTAAAGTAAACATTATCATATATTCACGTAGTTATTGTTTTAATAAAATATACAAATATTAAAGTAAAAATTGTTCACATGAACAAAAATAAAGCTAAAAGAAATAAACTAATTCTAGAAACCTTAAGCTTAAAATAATATAAAAGTATTTCTATTACAATATAAAAGTATTTTTTTAATGTTAAGGCGTAAAAGGATTTTAAAATTAAATAGTTAACAACATAATTAAATAGTTAACATCAATATTTTTCCTTCTATGATTTCTAACTGCTCTTTGTAATATAAATAGTTTGAAAAAATCTATATCACTGTGACGTATAAATTTTAAATTATAGAAATATATGGAGCTTAAAACATTATTAGATTTATAAAAGTTTTCCTCTAATTCTGCATAATTATTTAAATTTTTTAATAATTTAAATTTTTTAACAATTTAAATTTTTTAATTATTTAAACCACGAAATACAGATATTGTTAAAACGAATTTACAATAATTAACTATCAGTGTCAATAAAGAGTACGAAACAAAAGATTTACCAATTGCAAAGAAACGAACATTTCTTTAATGAAAAGCTTATAACTTACACCAAATGTAAACGCAGAAGAATGCAAATGGCCTCTCTAATTACTGTAATTAAAATTACTGTACTCCACAAATGTTTCAGCGTTATAGGGTCTTAACGTTCCAACCCATTCTTGAGAAATATTACATGACAGAACATAACTCTATAGCTATTCTACAGATACAAAAGATTTATTCCGAATAGTCTTTGATAATTCGAAGATTCCTGTGATTTCTGGAATATCTTGACATAGCTCGAATAAAAATATTTCGAATCAGATTCCCGAAATATTATATTATTATATCTCGAAGTTTATTAGAATTATCTTGCGGCATATTTAAAATGAACAAATGTAACTCTTAAGACAGTTTTTCTTTAATAAAATATATGTAAATAGAATAGGATGAAACATTTTAACAAAAAGTGCTTCTTAGTTATTTATTCAGACTGTTACAAGACTTTAAGCGAAACAAAGTGGATAAATCACAAATAAAAGTGCAGAAATGGATGTACTATAATTTCGGTGCAAAGTAGTTTAACCAGTAGGGACAAAGATACAAGTGTCAATAAAATAATAAAAAGGGACATATGGGAAACAGCCGAGTGGTGGTTTGGGACAGGGTGAATTTTGGCAATGGTGCACTGAAAAGAAATTAGATACTAGAAAGATCATTAACTAAATTATTAGAAGATTTTTTTTAAATATGAAATGATTTTCGGATATCAAAGTCAGTAGATGAATTGTAGTGTTGTATAAATTTGCGATGATTAGAATTCCAACCTAGTAAGAGGATGGAAGATCATTTAATACTCTAATTTTTTACATATCTTTCATATCATTTGATTGAAAACTTAAGAGTTCGTACAGTTTGTCCAATATTCCTATACCTATACTGACATAGAAATTTTATCTATACTCCTGCTATTAATATCAGAAATGGGATTTAAGATTGGGGAAATTTAGTTTGTCTGGAAGGGAAAGAACGACTTTAAACTCAAATTTACTCAAAATCTTAGCAATTTATGAACTGATCTTTGGAAAATAAAATAACACTTTCAAATTGTTTAAAAATTTATAGAGAATAGAAATAGAGAATTTATTGAATTGCATGATTAAATTTCGACGGTTAGATTCTATAACCTTAGAAGGAAATTCACAGCGATAGCTTTAATGTAAAAGAGCTCTTCATTGAGGTGACAACTATTAGAATAAATTCTAGAAGAAAAAGCGGGCGTACGTTTTGATTAGGGGGATGAGATGAAAGGTTGAAAAGGGAGTGAAAAGGTAAACAGTTTCCGATAAACAGTACCAAAGAATTTATCAGGATTGAGAGAAATAAGAACGTCTATGAAAGCTAAAGATTTATCATTCTTTTTTGCAAACGTGAAATCCTATAGATTTCATAATATTGCGAACATGATTAATGTCTGCATTGTCCAGTAATATTAAGCAATCATCAACCTATCGTCAATAAAAAGTTAACTTTAACAAATCAAAGAGTTTTCCTTCATAATAATTCATTAACATGTCACATTAAAAGGGGCTGAGAGGATTACTCATACCAATTCAATTTATTCAACTCACTAGCACTTGGATCTTTAGGTAATACTTGGTATTGTCTTTCATTAATTAATTTTAGATCAATATAATTAACTTTGTCTACAACTGCTATTTGACCGAATAAAAGGCAAAAAGGCTGTCGAAATCTGCGAAGCCATTACTGGGAAGGGCAGGTGTAAATACTTGATTTTGGAAGGAAACAGGGACGACAGAGAGAAAAGGGTAATTACTAGAAACATATTCAAATTTCCAATCAACTAGATTTTGAATAAGTTGAATATCATCCTTCTTCAATTATAAATCGTCATATCTTGATACCGCTTTTGTTTTTTTCTCTCAAATTTACAGAAGTTTTCGACTATTTTTTGACAAACATTCTAAAAATACACATTTACGGTGGTGATAACGGAACACTCTGTATTTATCAAATTTGTTTTTGATTTGGATACTTATTTACATAACAATTACAAACTCAGATATGTTTTTCTTTAAATAAATAAAGCACAGATTAAAATTAAAATCATACACACCTATCATTGCTTTCCCATATCGAAATAATTTACTTGATCATTTTTCTAAAACGCAAAAAAGAAGAGAAAATTATTTTTTAAAAAAACTGAAGAAAATGATCAAAGAGCGGTTTTTTTACTGTTTTGTAGTTTTTAATTTTAAACTTTTTTAAATAAAATTAAATATAAATACCTAGTTTTGAAAGAAAAAATTCAACAGCATAGGTTTGTATGTTGTTCTAAGCATTAAAACTTATTTTACCATATTTCTTATCGAAAACATGAAAACAGTTTTCCAATACTTTATTAACGACAATATACATGATATAATAACCTCAGGAAGTTTGAGATAATTAAATTTTTCTTTCTTTTCTTTTTATAACTTGCTTATTTTTATAAGTACTTGTCTTGAAATTTTGATCAATAAGTACCAGGTATTGTTATATATAAAATTATATTTTTGTAATAAATACAAAACAATGCACTAGAAATAAATGAAAGATAATTTTCTTATATTGCTTTTGGGTTTGCTATAGTTCAAATTAGTTTAATAAACTTTCGCTAACTATTAATTACATTTTAAAAAAAACAGGAAAGGAAGGCTGACTAGATAAGTATTCAAAAAATTTCTCTGCATCGTTAGTAGCATAATGTACCTAAATTCATTATAGTATAAAATCCTCACATGATAAAAAAAATTATTTGTTTTAATTTTACGTCAAAAATATGTTTTCTAAAATATAAATTTAAGAAGAAATGAATCAAATATGTAATATACTTTAATCTCAAAACTTAACAAAACACTATTCTTGGGCATTTTAATTTTGTGTAAGCATACTCTGAAACGAGTTTACTACATCGGCTTTTACTATTTGGCTTTTGGCCATTACTATTCGACTCTTTCACATAACGGAGAAAAAATTAACAGCATTTTTTATACGAAAGGAAAAAGGTTTGTTTACATACATCTCCGAAATATCTAGTCGGAGTAGAAAAATACTTTTTTATATCGCAATTGATCTCTACCCACTGCTTGCTGTCGCTTGACAACCCCCCAAAGACTGTTGACGCAGTTCGTTTTACTTTGCGTTCTGAACTTATTTCGCTAAATCTTTTCTCCTTAGTCTGGTTTGATATTAGAGCATTTATACTTTAATTTATTTTATAGTTTATTTTAATTATATTAGAGGTTACGCCCTATGCTTGTTATCTCACGCTAATTCTCGAAATTGATTGAGCAGTTTATGTGAGATGGTTCACTATTTTTGCCTGCCCAGCTCGGTATAACACGTCTACCGATAGTGACGTAAGCAAATAAAGATATTTTATTTTATTTTACAACTGGCGTTTGAACATCTGACCCAATTCTGATGTTCAATGTTCATCACCACATCCTTGTAATTTTGAACTCAACCAAGAAAACAAGGGAACTAATGGATTGAGCATTGACAGAAATTTATCTTCTTCGAGGACTTTTGAATGAAACTAACTGGCATTCGCGTTAAATGAGGAGAAAAATCCCAAAATCCTCCCATGGTTAGCCCGACGGCAACGAACCACCTACGATCCATCTACCACTGAAGATATTTTATGTTAGCACTGTTGTTAGCGTAAGCCGGGTGCAGAATTCGTATCAACCAGGCATCTCTGTGATGCGAACCTGTTTCACTTCATTGGGAGACGAAAGCTCTTTCCCAAGAGTCATCACGGCTCAAAAAATATTGGAGTAGGTTGATATTCTGTTTGTAGAAAACTCAACTTTGAAGTATGATTATTCCAAAATAAACTTGAAATGTAAACTAAGTAAGGAGCATTGTTCGCGTTCATCATCAGAGCTTGTAACTGGAAGAAGAAAAAATAATACTTCAATTTAATTCCTTAAAGTTGTATCCAAACTAACGAGTGCAGCATGAGAAAAAGCAATTATTTTGACATAAAATATTTCAAAAACTTATGTTATGAATTGTTTTAAAGGCTACACCCTCTGCTCATTGCCGCTCCCCAAATCTCAGAACTGCTAGTGCAATTTTCTTTTTTTCAAATTGCTTTGCAATTTCAGTCTGTTTCTATCAAATTAAAATAACATACATATTTTTAAAACAGCGAAATAAAAGTATACTTACATATATAAGTTTTAAAAAAAAATGGAAATTTAATTCTAAAAAAGCACTATTTTGTTTTAATTTTTCTTTTATTTGTTCTTCTTTCTAATTTTTCTTAGGCATTCAAAAAAGTTTTAATTATTTAATGCAACCTGAAAAAAATATATTTTAAAACCTCACATGTTTGTAATTAAAATTAGAACTTCAAATCTAAAAGCCAAAGTAGAAACTCGAATGGCAGTGATAGTTTGATGTAACGCACGCTCACTTTGCTGAGGAGAAAGAGAAACATGTAGAAAACAGACAAAGCAGACGAAAAGCTTTTGATATTAGTTTATATAAATATTAAAATTGAGCTCCCTTATTTAACTAATTCAATTTCATAAATGAAAGAAAACTTATTGACTTTGGTTGAGTCCAAAAACCGAGAAAAATATATATTTTTATCTAATTTTCTTGATTATATTTTTAAAAAAAACTTTAATTCAACACTTTCGAAACGAGTTTGAAGTTTTTGTTTTTAAAAGGCAAAAGATTTTTTACATTCAGTTATAAGAGTACGTGATTACAAAAATTACTACTTTACTGTGATTAGCTTTTCCTTTGATTAGCCTTTTCTTTTACTGTGATTAGCCTTTCATAAACACCGGCAATGTGAACCGTCTAATTTCTCCAAAATTAACTCGGATTTTTTTTACTAGAGTACGTGACAGCAAAAAAATAGTTATAATAAAATTCTGCTGCTTATAGTTTTTTCTAAACAAAAACACACGATACACAAAAACAACTTCAACTTCCACACAAAATAACTTAAAAACAACCGCATAAAATATCATTTTGTTATATAAAATTTTCTTAAATACTTCCATAGAAATACGCATTATTTCATGTTGCTTCCTCGAATAGTTGAGTAGAGAGAAATACCTCGGTATGCGTTGTTCTGTAACAACAGTGACGTCTGAAAAGTTTTTTTTAATATAAAGAAACTACAACTATTAAGAATATGTATACGCAAAATTAACACAGTTAAAAAGTGAGATTTAATTATCGTTTGATAAAATAAAAATAATATAAATATTTACTATGAATCAAATTTTCTCGACAATAAAAACACCTGACTTATATTACTGAGTTTTATAATAATTACAACTAACTCAGTTTTCTTACTGAGCTTGCTATTACTAATTTAAACAATTAAAATGTCTAACGATTTCAAATTCGAAGTAAAAGAATCTAAATATAAGAATCTCTTGACAATTGAATGAATGTGAAACTGAAAATAAATCGTTAAAAAAGTAAATAACTAAGATATTTATATGAGTGTCACCAAAATTATAATAATTACACTTAGGGAAAAAATTTTTTATTACATGAGCATTTTTTTACAAAACTTAATTTTTTTTCATATCGCTGATTTCAAATCTCTAATTGGTTCCTCACGATTTTTTTAAATGACATTTGTAATCTGTTTTTTGTCAAAATTTGCGAGCTGGGTAATTTGAAGTAATTTGAAATTTTCACACCCCAATTAGGCAAGTTCAAATATTTGCATAAATTCAACAAAAATTTTGTTTCGCTGTGCTACCATAAGCAAACTGTTTAACACGAAGGATCTAAATATCCATTCACAGAATAATGTGTTTACCTCATTGGTAATGTTTATCGATATCGACACTGTTGCACAAATCTCCATAACCGCAAATTCCATTATACACCTACAATCACACATAATACAATTGTTCTAGCGAACAACAAGGAACAGAAATCATGCTCTTAATGGCGTTTACCATGCAACGCTTGAATAATGCAAGATTCCAATATTATTATAGGTAGGTTTCATATATAAATGTTTCCACTTATAACATTCTAGCTTTAATGTACGTCACGACCAAATGTTCTGTGACTCTATGTAATGAGTACTCCTGCATTTAACATTGTATGATTTGTCTAAATTACCATATCAACCTTATTTATTACAACCATATAGTCTAATTTTTAAAGTATTTTTATTTTCGTTCAAAAAAAACTTAGATAATTTTGAATTTACTTTCTTTTTTAATATTTGATGAAAATAATATTTTAAAATGCCACCAACACCATAAATTGAATAACATTCCTTCATAAAAAATAGTTTTTGATTAAATGTAAAGCAAGGAGATCCTTAACATTGAATACCAATTTCATAATTTCACTTTTTAATCATAAACGAGTTAGTCTTAATTAAATGAGAAGCATATTGTCGGATACCATAAACATGATCATGAGATTATCCGTTATTCCTTGTTACATGCTTTTATTAGCAGTAAAAGTGAGGGCTGATTACCAAATATTTAATAAAACTCACAGGTTTGATAATCATTTCAATTGTAATCATTTATTATTATCTCTTTAAAGGAATAGTAGTAACACTTACTGAATAATCTTATTCCAATAAAACAAATGGAAGTTCAAGTATTCAGCAATTAAACAGAATAATTAAAAGCAACACTTAAAAAAACGGGGATGTTTGATAAATTTTTTTCAAGAAATTGGAAAAAATAAGAATGAAATAGTTATAATTAAGAAATAATATTAAAAATATGTATGGAATAGTTTGAAAATTTGTTTCAGTAGTAAAATATAGCTGCAATCTATTTATCCATGGCCACAAAAAAAAATGTTTCTTGTAAAAAAAAAAAAAAAAAAAAAACACCTATTAGTGGATAAAAATTGCCGGTTCAAATTACAAAAAAGTAGGTACCAGAACTCAGGGTGCTGTAATTTGAAATAAATCTATTTTTACCTTTCAGTTTTACGAAACAAAAATTTGATACAACGTAATTTTTTTTTATAATATTTACTGAGAAATCATTGAATCACTGTAGTTAAATAAATAATATTGTAAAAATTACAGAATAAAATATTGTGGTAAAAATGGAGTCCGATGATGTACGGTGCCAGTACTTTTTACTGTAATTTTATCCAGTGTATATGAAAGATTGATATTATCTACCTGTTTAATACAAGTGGATATTTTTTCCGTTACTATTTACTTAAACTTTAAAATATCACTGCACGGAGAAAAAAATCTCGCAAAATTGAGTATGCTAATGAAACTTCTGCCAAAAAAGTTAAAAATCTGGCGATAAAAACCAAAATATACTGTGCTGAAGCCATTTATTTGGTATTTTTTCCGTTTATATGGTAACGGTTTGCCGGAAATTTAAGTTCTTATAATAACAGATTTTGTAAAAAAAAAATAATTAAGTAAATGGGTTTTTAATGAAATGTTCTAAAATAACACGATAAAATTACAAAATTTTGCCACATTTACCAAAATTTATCACTTATTGTAAAACGGTATTTTTATTGTTAATTTTACCAAAATCATTACCAAAGAATTGCGATAAAAATTACCAAGCTTTCTGGCGTTCCCCTAGAACCAAAAACACAGTACTTTTTACACTATTCTAATAGTTTTAACCGTATTTTTTTTTCTCAATGTGTGCTTTCATTTCCGATATGTTGATTGTTTATGCAATTAATGGTTCAATTATGGTACATAAATGATAATATGTTATGATTTCTTATAAAATGAATCCTAATAATGAAAAGCTCCTTTTAAAGGACGCTAGGCACAAATGTGTTCATAAAATTTAAACAGCGTCCCCAACCAACCAGTTCAATACAGATTTCGACGTTGCAATAACCATGTCCAGTGATCAGTTTTAATCATTTCCTTTTCATCTGAACTTATAAGAATCTCCTTGATATCCATTATTATGAAGAAAGTTCTTTAGAGTGATGAATAAATTTTAAAAGATTGTGTCTATTAAATATAAATTGCAAACGTAATGTTCACCAAAATTAAAAAAGTAGGATATGAAGTTAATTGCTTATTTTTTTTAAAATCACAATTATTTTTATGTGTTTTATTCCCTTAAATAATCAAACTGCAGTCTCCATAAAATTATTAAAAATAATATTTTATTCGTTTTTTTTATTTTCGTTGTTAAAATTGCATTTTATAATTTAGAAATTGAAAAAGTTAAAATTACAAACAAAAAAGAAAAGTTATTAAAAATCACAAATTATAATTATTTGAGCTATTTGACAAAATAATAGAATGACATCATTATTAAAGTTAAAGTTAACTAAACTAAGTTAAAGTTATTAAATAACAGCAATCCATCCATCTAATTTTATTTTTAAAAATGGAAATTAATGTTATCATTATTGGAAAAATATTAATATTAAAAAAAATCCCAATTATTAAGCAATTTAATTGCTATAATTAATTTTAGCTACATCATATTAATAAGTTTAGTGCTGCATTCTTTTAAAAAATACATTGAAAAATAATTGCTTTTTATCTAGAATCAATAACATTAAGAAAGTTTAAAATAAGTGAAGCTTTTTAATATGAAAAAACTTTAATAAATATACTTTTCAAAAATGATGCTTATGTAATTTTTTTATTTTTTCCTGTTTATTTCTTCTTGTTTATTTCATTTCTTCCTATGTTAAGAAGAAATGAAATAAACAATATGTTTTGTTATGTCTAGAAGTATGTTAAACCAATTTCTGGGAAACAGGGGAACCTATATTAATTTCAGCGAGATAATTTAAAATATGACTTTTGGGAACTAAATGAAAGGATATCCTGGAAACTTCCTGCAGCTATTCAGATATGATACAAACAAAGAACTTCACTGCTTATCTCAAAGTGTTCTAATATTATCTCCAAATGGAACAGTTTCATTCACTAAAACTTTAATGTTCTTTAATGTTAAAATATAAATAAACTTATTTGCTTCAATTCGAAATAAATTAAAGTTAACATTAAAATTATTGTTGTAAAAATATTTTACACTAACATTTCCCTTAAGATATATCTTCTTTTTATACAGAATGAAGTAAAATGAATTTTTTATAGAAAAAATTATTCTTGTAATGGCTCATTGTATTTAACACTTCCATTAGAAAACGATACAAAAAAATCGTTTTCCTAAATGGTGTGTTCTTACATTAAAGTATCCATTGCTATTAAAATGTGAAATATATTTCAAAACCCTTTTTTAGAATAAAAGAAACGGAAAGTATAAAGTTTTATTTTTTTTATTTGATTGTTTTTTTATTAGATCTTTTTTTTTATTTGTGAAAAAAATATTATTAACAGGGTTTCCTATTTTTTTAACTAAAAAATCTATTTATTTTCTAATATAATACATAATTTTAAATGCTGAACATTCTCAAATATTTTTTCACAAAATCGATTTAAATCGATTTTGTAAAAGCTGTGGCTGTTTTTATATGACTATGTCAAACCTGATCCCCACCATGTTCTTGCATTAAACTTAATTTTTCATCTCGTAGTTGGAAATAGTTTTTCTTCAAATGAAACATAGATGCCGGTGATTGCCTTTGTGTACTAAGAAAAAATTGACAAAAATTTAATCAATTAGATTTCTCGATTACAGCAATCATTTATTCGCAATCTTGATTACAACATATAATGATTTTGATTACTACTCTAATTGTGATTACAATAATCAATTACAGTAATCATTTACTTGTAATTGTGATTATAATCGTATCTTATGTTGATTACACCTGTACTCTCAATTATAAGTAATCAAAATATATGATTACATGCAATCATGATTACATTTAACATGATTGCATATAATAAAAATACACGATTACAAATAAATGCGATTTAATTGTATATATGTCATTTTATTTTTCAATCCAGATTGTAATATGTATAACATAATAATAAATTTTGTACGTATTTACATATAGCGTATATGTACATACGTAACGAAGCTCTACGTACATATGTATTTACCAAAAAATGCACGCATGTATATACCCAAAATTAACGCATGTATGCTTGTGCAAAAATATAGAAATGTGTCTGTATGTAAATAAAATGTATATATGTTATGCACATATTTGTTTACAATATATGTTCGTATTTGTGTAATTTTGTGCACACAATGTACTTGCTATTGTTCGTACAAACATACATACATTGTATGTATAATATATATACGTACATACATAAATTGTATCACATATGCGTACACATATTGTATGCAATATATGTTTCGTTCGCATATACATAAACTTATGTACACATGTATCTGCTTACAATGTAAATACGTTCATGTGTATGTATAAACAAACTATGCACGCAATTATGTACTCAGAGTGTATGTACTAAACTGCCAACCCTGAATAAGTTTTGATCTAATGATTGGACCTTTCAGTTTTAGGACGTAATCATAATGGGTTGAGGGGTGACCTCAAATCTGCTAATTAATTAGTGCAGACGAATCAGACACAAAAACGTACTTTCTCTGTATAAACATACCTTTTTTGACGGATTTGGATTTCTGTCCCCTGCTATAAGAGAGGTAGCTGCAATCTGGAAAATATGGTTCCAATAATTTGGTCTGGAGTGCGGCCTAATGTTTGAATCCCGTCATGTTAACTTTATTTTAGGCGTATTTCGCCATGTCTTGAAAACTTATAAAGTGAATCGACAATTGTTTGTATACAATGATAAAATTTGTTTATTTAAAGTTAATTCTATGCAAAAAATATCTTTTAGTAAATAATTATTATTTTTATTATATTACTTAATAATAGCCTGAATAATCTTTTTGATCAATAATAGTCATTTTGACTTATACAATTTTTGTCTCATTTTAAAGAATGTAATTTTACATAGTAAAATACAAAATTTTAACGAAATCGGTTGAATCGTGCCTGAGAAATGAAATTTTTAAAAAATCGTATTTTTTGAAATTAGATTTCTCAGGGTGAACGACCGATTTCCATCGATCACCATTCTACCGATTTCACTCAAATTTTGTGTGCGTCATGTAAATTTATATATAAATAAAAGGATGTAAAAAATCGTATACCTTACGGTTCCAAAATTGTTTAGAGTATTATTAAATAAAATAGTTAAAAATAATAAATATTTACTAAGAGCAATTTATGCATGCAATTATATTTGGATAAACAAATTTTATAATTGTGTACAAAAAATTTTCAATTCATCTAAAAATTTCTCTAGATATGGCGAAATACACGAAAAGGAAATTTCAAGATACTTTATATCAGTCTCCTGAGATGTACAATCAACTTTAATAGAGGAACATGCAAGCATCTGAGTACAATTTCACAAAGCATTTATAGCAAAAGCGTCTTTATCTCGAGCATTATTTGGCAATTCTAAGTCTTTTGGGGTATCTCACATATCATTCTAATTGTTTGTGTTCAGTTGATGTGCAAGGATAAAATAGAGAATAAGTGTTCTAGAAATATTACACTAAAAGGATTCCAAAACAATTTTTGTATGTGTCTTTCCTTTGATTCAAAATTTTTAAATAATTGAAGAAGCACTCTAGCTTCCATTTTTAGACAAAGAATGCATAGGGGAAAATTTATGAATGCGAAATTGAATATAACACTTCAAAATATAATAGCACATTATAAATTATTCGATGAATATAAGAAAAGATAGATAAAACGTTTAAAGGTAGCTGCAAGTACAGGAGGATTTTGACCACAAGCATCTAATGTGCTATATACTTACAGGTAATGGGGTCTATCCAGACTTTTGAAAATAAAGAATTTGTGAAGTGCGCAACTGCAATTATAATTGAAAAAAAATTTGAATTCGAGTACGATAATACTATATATATAAAATTAAATAATGTTGCAAATTAACTATTCTGTTTATTTACTTATTATTAAGAGTTGCTAACTGTGGTTAAAGTGAAAAATCAAAAATTGGTTAACATTTTTAACATAAATTGATTGAGAGTTTGTAAAATTTTTAAAAAAATTAAAATTGGTAAAAAGTTTAAATGGGTAAAAATTTTAGATCAGAAAATGGTTTCGAGTTTTATATTTTGGGGTTATTTTTGGTTTATAAACTGGGGTTTGATCCCCAGTGGTAAATAAGGCCTTCCTAGCTGCAGATCGATGGGTACCAATTTGCCTGAGAAGTATAAATGGCCTGCTCGTAGTGCTGAACACATTGCCCCAAACATCGTGCCAAAATCGTGGAGCCTTAACCTCCATGGACCCTTCTGGCCTAGAACGAGCTGTTTCTGGAATGCTTTTTTAATTTAATAACTTTCATCTAAATTACGTATGATTTTATTTAAATGCTAATATTTTTGTTGTAAGAAAAAAAATAATCTGCAGAAGAGATTTCATTACATAAAATAAAATATAATTTAAAAAAATTTAAATTCTTATCATTGATAAAAATACTTAAAAAAACACATTAAAAATAAGATTAAAATAATGCGTTAATTCTATTCAAAATCAATTGAAACTCAATCATGAAATTATTTTTGTCAAAATCAAAGAGATTGATAAATTTAACGAAATGGTTTGCATTGACTTCCTTATTCTATTTTACCTTAATTTTTTAATAATGGACAAAACTAGTTTTAACAATATAAAATTTTAATAGTTAATAGTTCAAACTCTCAAAAATAACAAGTAATTAATTGAAAAATGAACAATAAAAACTTTTAAAAATTAAAACATACAGATTTCGAAAATTATATTAAAAATATGTACGTTTACACAAAGAAATATGTACGTTGTCATAGGATTAAAAATATTTTGACACAGCATTTGTAAAAAATATATGGAGCGAAGTGTAAACTTTGGTACCCATCTTGCTAACTAATAAAAAAATTTAATGAGAATATTTAATTACAAATAAGGTAAGATAATACGTTCTGTGAGTGACTTTCATTAATTATGGAACAAACAATTTGTTTTATTCAGAGTAAGACATTACTTTTAAATAAGAAAAAACGTTATTTGATTAATTTATACTACAGAAAAAGTTCTTTTGTTATCATGCATGAATAATATATAGAACAATGTTTAAGAAGTAGGGAACAAGAAAAAATGTGACTGTTTTTAAGTATCGTTTGAATCTTATTTTCAATTGTTAACTTAATGATTAAATAAATATTGGTTAACATTTAATAAGCTATTCTTTTATTTTAATTAAAAATTTAAATTATCGATATATATTGTTGTTGTTATATTTGTTAACTGGAACGGATCCGAAAATTTGATTACAAAGTTGAATTTACTCATTAATTTATTACTTTCATTACTACTACTTCTATTCTATTATAAAGTTATCTGAATAATATATATTACACAGCAATTTAAAACATTTAAACATCGGTTTCTTTATTGTCTATGAAAGTCACAACTTCTAAAAACGTGTTAAAAACGTTATTGTCTCTCTAACAGACGCGTATAATTGAAATATACACTAGATATGGATTTTTATTTAGTATTTTCAATCCTCATGGCGATGCGATTTACTTTGAATTATCGTCTGACATCCGTTTTTAACAATATCGTTTATTACCAGAAAATCTCATATGTTTAGAACATTCAGTACTTAAAAACGATTAACTAAGGCATTTTCATAATATTTTTTAAGTTTCTGTACACCTTGCAGCAGTAAACACTTCTTGCGATTCTAAAAAGAAACATTCAGTTCATGCTGTGGACTTGAGGAGTTGACACTCTATAGTTTATAATCTAGTGTCTTTGTGGCTTAATTCTATTTATTCTTATTAATGATTATAATTAATAATATTTAAATAAGTTTCTCTTTGCTTCTATTATAAACTAAGAACACAAAAAGCTGCATTTAAAATTGTTTTGAAAAACACTTATATATTATTATTTGAGAAACATTTATGTTTTGAATAACATTTATACTTATTTACACATTTATGTGCAATAAAATTAAAAGATATATTTATTCTTCTATTAGTGTAAAAAAAAAATCAGTGTCTATATCAAGCATGTTAATGATAATTTAATATAAATATTTTTTAAAACGAGACAAATTAAAATAAGGTAAATATTTAAATCAAATTGTAATTTACATTAGGAGCTAAAACAAAACGTTCTTTGTCATTATTAAAACTTGACATCATTAAGGGAAAAAATACTTAAGCATTTCAAGGAATTAAAATGAAGCAAATATTCAAACGATTAAACAAATTCCCAATTTCAATCACAGAAATAAGAGAAATTTACTAATAGTTTAACCTTATCAGAATCCGAGCCTTATCATCTAACTATTAGTTAGACTTATTGCCCCAGTCGGGCGCTGAACTAACTTTTTTCATAAAGTGTTGCCATTTTGCCACTCTTTTAAAATTGCTTTGCTTTCTTACATATTCCAGCATTACAGTAAAAACTTTGTTTACTTCACCGTGGAATGTTTTAAATTCGTATTCTATAATTGTAACTCTGCTATGAAATAATTATGAAACCAATTTATTCCTTCCTATATCTAGCCTTCAGTTATTTTGTATTCCATATTACTTATAATTGCAATAATTCAGTTAAAATCCTTGCATTTGTTAATAATTTAGTTAAAATACCAGTGATTTCATCTATTTTAAAGTGAAATCATGTCAGTAAATCTTTCATACATATACAATATTTTCAGTAAATATTGTGCTCCCGTTTACTTGAATGAATTTCTTTCGCAGAACAATTAATTAACCGTAATTATTAAACTTTAAATAAAATACAGAGTGATTTTACTTTTACATCCCTAAAATAATGGCTGTAGGAAACATTCACGATCTTTAAAATTGAAATGGAAATTACGCCTACTGAAAGGTGAAATAAAAAGCTTTGCAAAACTGTATGTTTATCAAAAGTGAATTTAAAAAAAAGCAGTTTATTTCAAAATCCAAATATCAATGCTTCCTTGTCATCGTGAGCATAATAAAAAATACGCTACGTTACAGAAATTAAAAAATAAAGTAAGAAAATACAACGAACGTTATTGAAAATTCGAAAAGTGGCATATATTAACGAAATTTTTACTTTCAAACAAAGCGTGATGATTGCGTGAAAAATGTATGACTAGACGCGTTTTTTAACGTACTAATAAAAATGCCCCTATTTGTTTCCATAACTACGGGCTTATTTAAAATATTCCATCCGAATTCATTTTCAGTTCTTCCTTGAATGATTCACATCAAAGCAAACGTGTTTGATTTTAGTAGCAGCAACTGATATTAGAGATTTGTAAAAATGACAAAGGCAACCTCCATATTTTCCTTCTCTTTCGCTTTCGTTCACAATATTATGTCGATATTATTGATTGAAATTATTTTATTTTCTGGAAAAGTTTTATTTGTTGCAATAACACATGAATATATTTATGAGAAAAATGAAAGGATATTTGAAAAAAGAATACTTTTTTTTAAGTTTATACAAAGAAAATACGTACAGTTTAAATGTTTCTTAGTATTTTTATGCGATACTAAGAATATTAAACATAAAATCCAAACCATTTAATTTGGAATAAGTTTGGCATTTTTTTGTTAAAAAGGTACGAGAATGTAGAATTTAAAACGACACTTATTCAAAATAAGAATTTTTTATTTTTTTTTCGATTTCGAAATGTTGTGATTTAAAAAAATTAGTTTTACCAAACAATAGTAAACTTTTAAAAAAATATTATTTTGATTAGCCATCGTAAGTCGATTTAAGTAAATTCAAACTAATGTAAAATATATGTGATATATACGTAATAATATGTAAAATAATGTAAAATATATGCAAAATATATGTAAACTAATATCAGTTGTATAAATTTCAAACTGTACTTTAGGATTGCAACATAAGCTAATAGAAAATCATTCAAGGAAAGTTGTATTTAAGCATTAATATTTGTAAAACGTTAAACAAAAGTATCATTTTTAATTTTAAAAAAAACTGCAGTTATTTAACAACATATCAGATTGAAAGCTATAGATTTATGTTTTTTTTCTAATTTTTATATCATTTGTTATAAATAGAGATTATCTTCAGACTTAACAATTTCAGTATTACAAAAAAAGCTGAAAGTTTTATTACCATATCTTATTCAGCATTTTGTCATGGTTCCCATCTCACAATACTACGAATCAGTCTGATGCCAATGATGAAAATCTAAGAATACTACGAATCAGTACGAGGCCAATTTGTCATGATTTCCACTGATAATAGTATGAACCAGTCTGATTCCAATGATGCCAGTGATGGCAATCTGACAATACGAATCAGTATGATGTAAATAATGTCATGATGCCAATCTGACAATAGTAAGAACCAGTCTGATGCAATGATGTCATGATGCCAATCAGACAATACTAGGAATCAGACTAATAACACATCATTAAATGTAGTTGGTCATTGTAAACACAAACGAAATCAATTGTTTTTTTTTTTTTTTGTTTTTTTTTTCCTTTACAAAATCATCTCTTGAATCACCAATAAAATTCATCACTTCGTAACTTTTAATTATTAAACTAAAGATGTATATGGACTTCGGAAGTTTATAAATTTTGTGTTAAACTTATATCTCTAAATCATCATGCGTCACATGGTCATGTCCTTTTTTAAGCTTCATAAAAAAATTACCACCGTACCCACCACGATACTAGACTGGTTAACCACTATGTAATTTGTGAAGTGACATAAACTTACGCCCTAGCACATATTTTACCTGATAAGCCTATGTTTATTCATTGTTATGTTTGAATTGTGTTATTAGATACCTGAAAGTGTCGTCATCGGTGGCAAATTGTGGCATTCGTCGATTCAGAAGCCAACGTCACTTACAGGCATCCAATTAAATCTGATTTAAATCATATGGTTAGGCATAGTCACGTCACTTCTTTTTGAATTGCAAGTATTGAATTGTGATTATTGAAAAAAAATGACTACACATGTGATTAGCGATTATAGAATTCATAAATACAAAAAATTTTTCTTTTTTAACCGAGGTATTTTTTATTAGAAATTCTTTAATATATATATATATATATATATATATATATATATATATATATATATATATATATATATATATATATATATATATATATATTTATATATATATATATATATATACACCAAAGAGCCATTACATTATGACCACCCTCCTCCATCTACAATGAACTATAACCCGGTGGTGGGGGTAGTATGGTGTGGGCAATGTTTTCATGGGGCACATTAGGACCCATTATCCTCATAGAACAATCCCTGACATCTGTAAGCTACTTGAACATAGTTGCAGACCAGGCTCACCTATTCATGGCAACAGTCTTTCCTGCGGGGGATGTTGTTTACCAACAGGATAATGTACCATGTCATAAGAGTCGAATCGCCATGGATTGGTTTGAGGAACATTCCAGTGACATTCAAGTCATGTTTTGGCCCCCAAATTCACCTGACCTTAATTCAATAGAGCATTTGTGGTCCTACTTGGTGCTGCCACGCTACTCCCTTGCAATGTGAAGGAATTGCAGGACCAGTTGGTGAGCACTTGGTACCAGATACCTCAGACTACCTATCAGCACCTTGAATCAATGCCATGGCGGGTGCTAGCAGTTTTGAGGGCTAAAGGTGGTATATATAAGTTCAAAATGAAGATAAAACAAAAGAAATTTACAGACTAATTTTAAAAAAAGGGGGGGAGAAAATTAATAAAAATAACAAAAACTAGAAGGGAGAAAAAAAGGATAGAATTCTTTTTTTTAAAAAAAGATATGATCTTTTCATCAGCCCACACGATTATATCTGCAAAAAAGAGTGCTTTCTAATATTGTATTAATATAGCCAAAGCAAAATATATCAATACAATAGTGTGAGGAGTTAGTATATATATATATATATATATATATATATATATATACGATTTAGCCACCAATCTGGTTTCGACACTTACGCTTGACGTCACTTGCAGGTACGTAATTAAATCCGATCCAAAAATTGACTCGGTGTTATAATAAACCAAGCTTAATAGCTATAAAGTCAACACGCCATGCATAACTATAGGATTTCAGTGGTCTTCTCGTGTTGTAGTTGCCTCATGGTCACCCTATAGCATAAATCACACCACACAACTTAAGTTTTACAATTCCGTCTTGTTTTCTTTATGTTAATTTTTTCATTAACATTATGAATTTGAGAACTGGCAACTTCGTAAGAAATAAAATTGTGTTTGATGTACAGAGAAATAGATAATGATGTATAGATGACGTCAGAGGAGATCTTAGAGTGGAAAAAAATTGAGTGTAATTAACATCAAACCATAAATGATAATACTGAAGGATGATCCTAACTGACTTCATCGCGACGTTCTTCTTAAAGTTTCTTCTGTACATACGGGCCCCTTCAGTCTCTAGCAACACTTAAAGGAAATGGTGAGTTGATACAGTAGATTTATATAGTTGACATTCTACGCTTGTACTTAAGTGCCTCTGTCATATTTTTGTTCATTTCTGAATGACTATATCAGGAACGAAGTTTATATTTGCAACACGAAAAATAACATGTACATTTATGAGTGGGATTGGTTTTAAAATTAAGTTATTTTGCTTCATTCCAGATATTAATTATTGAATAAAATTAGGATTGCGTGAATTTATGTTAGTGTTTCGAAATTATTTGTTTCGAAATTATTGAGCATTCATGTCGAAACATGCAATTTTCTAATCGGACATTTCTAATCGAATCTAATCTTTTATTTTAGATTGTAGTTCTATTATATATGGAAAGTGTTTCTGTGATATTTTAGTTTACTCATGTTTATCCCCCCTCCTCTTCTGTCATATAACAAATTCCTCTTTAAACAGAGAAAATGAAAAAAATATACATTACTAGCAATTTTCGGAATTCATTCTTTATTTTGAAAAATGTAATGTTATCCATATAAATATGTCTTTTATTAAACATTTAAGAACAAGAAAATGGTAAAAATTAATTGTAATTTACTTTAAAAAGTGTACTTTTGTCCCCATAAGCACATGCCATTCTTGAAGAATTAACGTGTCGACATTTCTTAGAATAAAAATTAAACAAATAACCAAACGATTGCAAAGAACTTCACAAATTCAATTTAAAATAATTAAAGTAAAATGTAAACTCAAAAGTAAACTTAAAGTAAACTCATATATCTAACTCGAACTTAAAATTTTCGCCGTAACAGGGCACTAAAACGTTATGGCCATAGTGTTTGCACTCTGCGTCGCCTTTTTATATGCCTTAGAGTGAAAACTATATGCTTCTCTATAGTTAAAACTAATGATAAGTTGCGTTATACTATTTTAATCTTCATGATATAGTAATGTGTATTCAAGAAATTTATAAGTATTTTATTATGTGAGAAGCTTTGTTAATTAATTAGTATTTGTCATGAAATAAACTATCTTAAATGAAAAGGTTTTCGGTGTCAAAGAATACCAAAAGAATATCATTGCTTCTGAACAACTCAATGAAACAGTTAAAAGTTATTTTCTTCTAACAGTACAAACATTAATTCATTTCACAAGCTTTCATTATTAATAAACTCATTTAATAATTTATATAAAACTAATATAACTATTTTTTTATTTTTTTCTTTAGCGCAGCAAAAAGAAAAATAATTTTTTACTTTCATTTGTGATGAAAGAATTTTAATAAGATAGTATAATGAGCAAAAAAATCTTTTCTTCGTGGTATTAAAAAGCGTTAATAACATTATATACTTCCTTTTTCCAAAAAATAAAAATAAATAAAAAACATTGAAAGCTATATCATTGACTAATCTAAACCTGGTGCATATTTATAAATATTTTTTCTTCTTTAAAGAAGAAGATGATTACGTGGCATTTCCAAGACCTAGCATTCCTACAAGGCAGCAAAAATTTCAACTCCATCACCATAGCAACGCTTTTGAAGGAAAATACCTAGCACTGGCTTAATTTTAATCTGTTTACATGATTAATTTCTTTTCAATTGATGTTTACTTTCGCAGCTACAGTTGTTAACATCTAGAAAAACTAAATCACTTACGAATTATTGTGTGGTTATTTTCACTATATTTTGCTTTTGTATTATTTTGGAATCGATATAAAAAAAAAAATTGTATAGTTTTCTTTTTTTTTTTTTTTTTTAATTCTTATAAAAGACTCTAATAGTAAATGCACTGAACATGGTAATAAAAAACGAAAAACATTTTCTTTTTAAAAATTAATTGGCTATTTTAGTTTAGAGCATTAAGTAAAACATGTTTCCTGTTGAAACAAAGTATAATAATCTGATTTGCTTTATAATAATAATACACCGAACAATCTTTGTCATTTTACTTCTCTGCATTAAAACATAAGTTAATATAAAAAGTATTTTAAACATATTTTATTACTGTTTTATATGCCTGAACTTGTTTTTAATATTTTATACTCATTTCAAATATTCTAAACTTATTTTAAATATTTTCAAAACATTTATTATCATATTTGAACATGTTATGTGACAATTTTGATAACACAAATTAAAAATGTAAATAGAGCATAAACAAAACTATTCTTAAAATAATGTGTACAAATTAACTTTACTTTTAGCAACTATTGCTTATACATTTATTTTTATTGATTAGTAATTTTAATAGCATTTTATAGCTACATTTAAGTGCTAATTATGGAAAAAAAATTATGGTTTTTCGTTTGTTTGTTTTTTCTTTAATGTAAATCATAGCATCTTTTTATAGTGCTCTAATATTAAATTTTAAGAGTATTTTATACGTCTTTCATCTAAAAAATCTTTGCTACGTAGACTTTTTCAAAATTGGGTGAATTAAGCAAGTGGTCGTTTGCTATTTCTGAAACATGATTTTTGTTTTAAACAAAAATAGTTTTTAAAAATATCATCCTTTATAGTTTACTATCTTCTTCTTCATAGATTTCATTTTCTTTTATTTCATCTTTTTCAACTTCATCTTCTTCTTCTTCATCATCATCTTCTTTTTCTGTTTCTTCTTCATCCTCTTGGAAATACAGCCCAGAGCATGTCAGGGCCATCCCAACGAGTTTCTTCCAACTGAGTGTGTCAGATGCTTGCTTTTGTGAAATTGGTTACTTTCAGTGTTTTTAAGTCACTTTCAATGTCATCAAGCCATCTAAGTGAAGTCCTCGTTTTTCCTTTTTGGTTGGAAAAGTGTTTTGGATATTTGTAATATTGGTGCTTTAAAAATACTGATTTTTGTTCTATTGCTAATGAATCGTGGTTTTGTATGGTTTCTTAAACCGGAGTACCATCTAATTGCCATTATCAATCAGTGATCAATTTCACATTCATTTCACTTCTGTTAGCAAAAACTTAGAATATCAAAAAGTGATTTAAACAATTTAAAAGAGATTTACGAAGTAAAAAAAAAAAAACCTTTTGCTTCTTTTTTAATTTTGGTATTCACTCAAGATATTATACATTGTATACAATTTATTTTTGTTTATTTGATTTATAAAACTCCTAAAACAGTTCGAATAAATATTATTCTAAAATTTTCAACAACCTACAATCAAAGGAGTCAAAATGTCATTTCATGTGTTTTTGCAAGTGTATACAACTAACATCTCTGTCATTATATTAAAATTTAAACAAAATATAAATAATATTTTGTTGATTAATAAACATTTTTTATTGAACTATGCTCACACTTTTTGAAACATAAAGTCTCACTTATAATGATTCAGCAATCCTTGAGTTATATTTTTAAAAATTTTACAAACATTTCGTTAATAAATTACTTAATTTTTGTCGAATCACAAACTCTCAAATTTTAGACGAAAATGTGTCATCCCAGAACTTTCTGTTAATATTAGTCATTTCTCAGCCTGTTTTGAGGAAAAAATATTACTATTTAGAGGTACGCAACCATTTTGAATGAATTGTTACTTGTGCAGCAATTTGATCAATAAATGACCATATGCCCAAGCATTTAGACTTGTTGATTACATGATAGTTTTACTACAAAAATTTGTGTTTTTTGACGCAATTCTTTTTATCAGTCAACTTAGTAATTTATCTGCATAAAATTGAATTCTTTTAAATATTAAAATCTATTAAAAACTGAAGAATACCAAACTGATCATTTTCAAGAAAAAAAAAAGGTTCCTTCTTAAGAAAGACATTTTATCGGAAATATAAAGATGGGGAAAAAGTAATATTCTTTTTTCATCACATCACGTAACACTAAAGTCTAATTTAAAATAAATTAACTGAAATAGTGTGCAATATAAAAAATGGACCACCCTGAACAACTTTTGATCTAATGGTTGGATCTTCACTTTCCATGACTCAATTTTAATGGTTCAAAGGTGAGACCTCAAATATACTAATTAATTATTGCAGTTAATAATTTAAGCTATGAAATCAGACGCAAAACCGTCCTTTTTTTAATAAACGTACCTTTTTTCGACGGATTTGAATTCCTGACTCTCAAAATATAGGGAGTAGCCGCGATCAGAGAAATATGGTCCCAACAGTTTGCTCAAGAGAGTGGTCCATATTTTAAACTCCTTAATGTTAATGTTACTAGTTGCGCATTTCACCATTTCTCGAGAATTTTTTAAGTGAATTGAAAAGTATTTGCGCACAATTATTAAATTAGTTAAACACGACGCTGTTACTCGGATTAACACAAAAAAAGCGTGTTAAAAGTGATTATTAAAATGCGTGATTCAAAAATCGCAAGTCGATATAATACCGGATTAAAAATGTCACGATTTTCAAAATAAATACTAAAAGACCGATAAAAAAAAATCCCTTAGATTTGTGATGAAATCGGAGCTAAAAAACGCACATTAAAATGTCGCATTAATATGAGCTTAAAATATAAGGATTTTCAAAACCATGTGGAAAGCGTAATAATAAGCGCAGAAAAAATCACAAAAAAAATAGCTTGAATTTACAAATCAAAATTTCCAATTGTTTTTTTTTTCCAAAAAATTATAATTATTTTTATTGTGTTTAGATGTTGGCATGGGCCACAAAATTTGAACTAGCTGGTCTCAGGTGGTCAGGGGATTATGCACCAATATATTTTGTAAGGTAAATATCACTGTAAAATGTAGTCTCTACAGTAATATTCAACTTTTACTCTAAATACTGTTGGAAAAGCAATTTAAATTTATATCGGTAGTAAGTCATGGTAGTTTTCTTTTAAACTATTATTATATAATCTGATTCTGCCTTTTTTTTATCTGACTTTAAAAGTATTTGATAAATATAGCGGGATGAATAAGAGTTAGTGCGCTCGCCTGATTAACAGTTTTCCCTAATTCGATTTATGGATTAGTCATTCATTCATGCTTTTTATTATTATTATTTTATGTTGTACTAATCATTTTTATTAATTTGTCTTATTTCACTCTTAAATTTCTATCGAAATTCGTAATCTGAAACAAATAAAGATGGTCATTTATTCAGTTTAACAAAATGTTCACTAGGATCTTTTCCAAGGAATCGGTTTCATCAAAATAGAAAACAAACGATTCTAGTGAAATTTGAGTATTCGTTTTTAAAGTACAAGGAAAGTAACTTTATTGCAAAAAAACAGA
The DNA here is from genome assembly GCA_949128135.1 of Parasteatoda lunata. Taxonomy (NCBI): domain Eukaryota; kingdom Metazoa; phylum Arthropoda; class Arachnida; order Araneae; family Theridiidae; genus Parasteatoda; species Parasteatoda lunata. The sequence goes on from OX421971.1 coordinate 67,697,254, forward strand.
CAGTTTGAAGTTCTAATAAATCCGATGATAATGCTTGGAGCAATATATAAGTTTATTTTTGGAGCTCAAATCTCAAAAAAGAGAATAAGAAACTGAAGTACACGTAGTATTGTAGAAGAGGATAATAAGATAAAAGAGGGTATTCTTACATTTTCCTCCAAAAGTGAAAATAAAAGAATCCCACTGAAGTTTTTACAACCTATGAAAGTTTTAAATGAATCTCATTTTTTAATAAAATAATAATTGTTACAAAATAGTCTTACCAAGCAATAAATAAAACAAGAAATTTAAAATCTTGTATCCTAATTAGATATTAAATTGTTTTTAAAATTGATTTTTTAACTTTTTTGTATATTTTTTCTGCAATTTTAAGATGTGTTTTTTTTTTTTTCTTCTGTTTTTAGAGTCAAATTTTAATAGACAAAATCAGCCTTGATATTTTCAACAATACAGAAAGTGAAAAATAATGTATGTAATATTGAAATGCAAAACAATAACATTAGCCATTCGTGTCCAACAGTACACAAAGGAGCTAACAATGTGCGGAAGATGAGCTGAAAAAATAAGATAAATACATTCCAATGAATTTACAAACTGTTTTTATAGTTGCGCTGAATAACCAAGGGTGTTGAAGCAAGTTTCCGAACAACTTTTATGGACAATCCTAAAATTTTGCTAACTGATGTATAAATGGCACTGCTAAACTTCCTGATCAATTGATCAATTGAAGTTAACTCAATTGAAACGCAAGTTTAATCGCAAAATTTACAGAAATAGCAATAGTGCTCTAAATTGAACCATTTTATACAACAAACATTATACACTATGTCTGTCGCGAAAACAAAACAAAAGGAATAAAGAATAAGACAAAGTAAAGCGTCAAAAAAGTCAATCTGTTTTCTCAGTGCCGTGGGCAATCGTCTTAACTAGCTTAATGTGTTAAAAGAAATATCTACTTTCTAAAAGAAGATTTGATATTTTGATGATATAAAATTTAGTAGTGTTTTTCTAAGCAGTTGTATTACCATACATAAATTTTCTTAGACTCTGTTTAAAATAATAAACAATCATACTTGTTTTCTCTGTGTAGCAAATATCTACCGGTTTGTGTCATTAGAGTTGAAGTAAAAATGTCTTTAAATGGCAATATATATCTTTAATTTGTTGATAAATGTTTAAAAGAGTTTAAGACACACAAGAACTATCTCAGAAGACATATTTATTTATCTTGCTTTAGCATAAATGCCTCTAATTTTTAATGCAAAATATTGAGAACTTGAATATAATTGAAAAATGCAGGATTATTCATCAGGGTTATTCAAATAACTATAGTAAATATAATTAAAACGAATTCAGAGAAAAGCAAACTTAGCTCTCACTACAGAAACAATTTGAATTTAATTTTCAGCCTTTGCAGAAGTTCTATGTGGGAACCCTTGCACTCACGGCAAACATCAATTTGATAGTCCAGTTTTTCCCAAATATGGCACTATCAACGATATTGAGAGCAAGCTTGATCCTTTAATGCAGTTCTGCTAGACCACGTGGTCTGCAGTTCAGCTAAATCAAGCTGCAAAGGGGTCAAGACAGCAAGGCTATACACTCAACCTTAAGAGAACCAGTAACACTATGTCGAAGTGTCATGTTGAATGGAGTCTAGTAAAAACTGGACTATGGTCTTGATATATCCACGTGACCAAGAATTCTTTAATAAGAGCTGCAAAATATAATTTTCTGTTCTTGTACTTTTGTTATATGCGTCTTACTTTTTTTTACTACAGTTTTCTGAAATCACGAAGTTAATTAAGAATAATCCTGTATAATATCAATTTAATAAAATTGCTGCACTTAAACTCGAAAACTTTATACAAATCCTTTTCGATTACTATAATTTTTAAAACAACTTACTTCCTTGCAACTATATATAGATCATTTACTGATTGAACCAAAATAAATTATGAAAACAAAACCTTGAACAAATACATTAGTTATCATTAGTTGTATTAAGTTTCTCATTATTTAATAATGTTTGAAGCTGATTAAAAAAAAGTGATTATTACTTGTTCAACAAATGGATAATTTATTAATTAATCCTTACAACATTTTTTTAATTATTTTTATTAATATACAACAATATTATAAAACCGAAGGCACATCTTTCTTACTTTCTTTTGCTATTTTGAACCTACTTAAATATTTTATATTCCATAAATGTAAGGGATTAAAACTAGTTTATTTCTATAAAATATACATTTTATTGCAATTGAAATCTTTTAAAATCATTTCAATCTTTTTTCCCATGTTATAAAAATTATAATCTACTTATATTTTACCTTATATGTAATATATTCATTTGCACATTTAATACTGATAAAAGTATTTTAACACCAATTGAACTGATTTTTAAAAGATATAATAATATTACATGATATAGATTATATGATATTACATGTTATAATATTATGTGATAGATATAAAAGATATAGATTTATAACGATAATCAGCAGAAAAAAACACAATGGTAAAAGAAATCATTTTTCTTAAAAACTGCAAGGCATAAAATAAGGAAAACGTATCATTAGAAATATGTTTAAGGTAATTTTCATAAAAGTCAAATCCACTATAAAAGAACTTTTTTTCATATAAAATCGTTTTAAATAATGTCTTTCGATTTTTTTTAATTACGTTTCAAAGCTTTGAAGAATTAAAAAGCATTCGATAATCTACTTTTTAATTAAGAATTAAATTACTTTCACTTAGAAGTGATAAATTTATTTAATTGAATTCAGTTTGAAGTGAAAGCATAAATTACATTAATAGCAACAGCAACTTTAAAGGATATATGATTTTTGAAAGGGCCTCTTTTATTAATAATTGATATCCATTTATGTTGTCCTTTTGACTTATCCAACGTCATTAATTATAAATTAAGAAAAAAATTTAAATAAAATTTTTTTAATATTTAAATAGTATTAGTAATTCCAATAGATTAAATTTAGACAGATTTAATACATCCTTTTCTTTATTTTAAATGTCTATGATTGATTATTAGTGAAACAGTATTAACATGTAATATAGTAAGTTAATTATGTATACAAATTTTAGTAAAAGTACTTTTTAAAAGTACTATTTAAGTAAAAGTACTTTGAATTTACAAGAAATTAATGTTATTATAAACAATGCAAAAAAAATAAATGTCTTTAAAAGTTGTAAAATAAAAGACATGAGTTTTATTTATTAACCTTTAAAGTTAAACTATTGTAACTCTTTCAGAATTAGGAAACTCATTGAGATATTTGAAAAATCTACCATGTGTTTCATAAACACATTATGCATTGAAAAGTATAAAAATTCAGGATAAAGGATATATTTCTTGAAAAAAATATTTCATTTATTATTTAGATTTTACTTCAAAATGTATCCACTGGATGTAGTTAAAAGTATCGTTATTTTCTGAACTTGTACTGAACATAATTTTTAGAATCCGTTTATCATTTCCTTATCTTTAGGAATTTAAGTGCAATATAAATGCTCGACTAAATTCTAGTACGTTTTTAACATTTTCTCGATTTTAAAAAAATTAAGTGAAATATTTATATACAGCATGATTTGTGTATTTTTTTAAAAAAATCATACTTAAAAATAATTATTGCGAAAAAATTTTAATTATAAAATAGATTTTTACTATAGTTAAAAATTATCAGAAGTGTTTTTATACCTATGATTATGTCTTTTTTTTTTATAATTTTCTGAGATCTAATATAATCTAAAATATAATATCTTCCAATATGATTGAAATAGGAACCAGTATATCGAACCAGTATAAAGGGAAAAAATATAATCATAATAAAATAAATTTTAAAATACTATTTTTTGAAAGGCGTCTTTAATCAATGGTTTTGTTATATCAGGAGCTGTTTCTTATCTTCATATCATTCTAATAATATGAAACGTAGATAATTATATGATTATTTTTTCTAACTATTTTGCCTCTTTTTTTCTAAAAGTTCTATTATGGAAAAAAATAATAATGTATTTCTAACGTAATTCTAATCTAATAAGAATTTTTTAATTGATATCAATCTAGTTGAGATCTTTTCATTTTAGAATTTAAACAGAAACACTCTATATTTTTTTTAACTATTTTATAAATACGCGAACAAAGGAATTCTGGTAAAATTACAGTACTGTATGATTTCTGGTGGAAAAAAAACTATTCTGGTTAATAAAATCAAAATATACGATATTTAAACAATTCATTTAGTAATTTTTCCGTTCATATAATAACGGTTTACTGGAGTTCTGGTTTTCAAAATTACAGTTCTTTTTACCACATATTTAGTAAAAATTCAAAAACTGAAAAATACCTTTAACCGAATAAATGTTCTCTTGGATATCATGGTAAATTACTAAATTTACCACAGTTACCGAATTTTATCACACATTATAAAACCATATTTTATTGTTAATTTCACTAAAATCATTACCGAAGCACAACGTTAAAAATTACCAAGCACTTTGGTGTTCCCATAGAGCCGTACTTTTCTGGCCACACTTTTTTTCTCAATACACAAATTATCTCTACACACCTCTCAGAAAAATACTAGACTGTTAAGTTATCTAATTTTTTCACTGCACGTAGTCTTTTAACCCGAAACTGTCCAATGCTGCTCATTAATGGCAGTATGATTATTCAGACCAATTCTACGGCATGTGATGACTGAAATCATCTTATTATTTTGATCACATTTTTTGTTGTCATATTTGCAATTAATTTAAATAACAATATAATAATAATTAATATTATAATTAAACATTGTAATTTAATCTGATGGAGTCAACTTAAAAAACTTCCCGGCTGTTAAGGATTAAAAATAGAATCAAAATAAAACTCATAAACTCTCGAAATAGAATTTTATCACTTACCGTGTTGTTGTTCGTTTGGAGTGGTTGGCGAAACACCAAATTGGACAGCTTCCGGAGATGAACTTTCGGCAGATTCTTGTCTTTTTGGAATAGCACCATTGGATCGTTTAGCAGAGAGAGCTCGAAATATGGCCACATCTGGTCGAACTCTGGTTTCTGTTTCATTAAACGAGAGGCTTTTTGACAGTGGAATGCGTCTAGTAGTAGTAGTAGTGACTATGTCTGAGTCGTCCGAAGTCACTACCACAGCTGGTGGTTGTAAATGTTTCACTGGTGTATTGTCCAATGTCGGTAGCCTTAAAATACGCGTATGAGCTTTTCCTTCTTCATTTGACATGCTGGTACGTCTACCAGCTGCCATAGGAGAAATTTTAGCAATTTTGGATGGAATTTAAAATTTTGATTTTAAATGTTTTGAATTCAATAGTTCCATAGCTTTAATATGGACTTTTAGCGAAAAATAAATAGTTCAAATATTGCAAAGTGGGACGAAATTTGTTACATTACTCTACCAGAGTTAATAAAAGCGAGCATCGGTGCTAGTTTGGTTTGGAAACATAGCAATTATAAAATATGCTAAATAGCAGATTTTATACTAGCATAACTTTAAAAAATGAACTTAAAAGTTCAGTTAATATTGTCCCCTATATCTCGAATAATGTTACATTTAAATATCTAAGTTCGTTTAAAATGCTAACAATATTCAACAATATTATTCTCCTATTTGAAGTTTAAATCTAAAAGATTATAATTTTTTTTTTATTAATCTGATCTTCAAACACTTCTACAGCATATTGAAAAAGCCTCATGGGTTTGAGAAACTCCGTAGGATTTTAGGCATTTATTGATGTTCTTATTTAAAGACTCAAATTTCTTAACATAAGTTTGCTTTGAAATCCAATCAAAATCCTTGTCTTATCTATAAATATTTTTTTCTATAATGGATTCACTACAGCGAATTATAATTAAAACATTTTTGGAATCAATTAAAATCACGTAAAATTTAACAAACACAACGACCAAAATCGTTTATCGATCAAACGATTATCATTTCTACAGCTGGTATAACTTGCTTCAATGATCACTTCGATAAATCTAACCAGGTATTTCAAAAGCGAAATACAGAAGCCGTAGAAATGTTAAACCTATTAGCTTTCTGACATATTCTATTCTAAAGAAATATTCTTAGAGTTCTTCTAAAAACTAGTAGTTAAAAAAATTTCTGTCTGTAACCAATCCATTTACTTTTTAGTATTTCGGTTCTCATATGAATCTCACGTGATAAAGCTATAGAATAAGCTACTATATTGCGTCACGACGCCTTCTAGTTTCGGTCTACCCATGCGGTCAGACAATCGCAGCGGTTGAATTTTAACAGATAGCGGGTCGATTCTCTTTTCGGATTGGTTGAAAATCGCAGCCCTCGTGACTTCCGACACAACAGGCGCCAATCTTGGCGATATATCTGTTTCTCAACAAAGTTGAAACGCTCCAAAATAGCTTGAGATAGTAAAAAAGAAAAGAAAGAATCTATTCCTTATTCAGTAAAAGGTAAAACTTTTTTCGAAAACTTTAATTGAAGACAAAATTTTATTGTCTTAGAGATAAAAGAATAAAATGTTTTGAGAATAAAATGATCTAGTATTTTTACATTTGGATTTTTGATTCGGTTTATTAGTTTTAGATAGATAACTTCAATTGTTTTATTCAGTAACTAATGAAAGTATCATTAAATAGTACCTACTAAATTAATAATGATATATTTTAATTATTACTGTCTCCATAAAAAAAAACATTCAGATACAAATCCTTAAATAAATTTATAATAATATTTGATTTTATACGAAGATTCAAAAATTGCATATTATGGATACATTAAGAAAAGTTAGATAAATATACCTTAAAATTTAAACATTCTTAAAAATTTTAATTATGTAGTAAGGATACCTTATCCTTTTTTCGATATTATATGGTAATGATTTTAAACTAATTAAAAATCAAACTTAAAAATTTTAATTTCTCTGAAAAAAAGTACCTATTTTTTATGGTTTCTGATTTTTAACCCTCAAAATATAGGAAAAGAATAGAGAACACAATCGAGACAAAATATCAAATTCCACCTGGAAATTATGGTCCTAAAAGTTATTCAGGATTGTGGTCAAAATTTTTTTCTCCTCCGTTAAAGTTAAATTTACTTTTTTTTTCTAATTTTGTCACATTGCTGAAACGATCTAGGCCAGGATCCCCCTAACTTTCTACCTTTAAACTTAGGGCACAACAGTGTATACACGTTACATATAGAGTACTCTGGGGTGCTGCAAGGTGTTCATCACTTCATGTATAGGACGAAATTAGAAATACTAGGCAATGGCCAGTTGTAACACTTTTAACAATAGCCAATTTTTCAAAATATGAAAAATTTTAAATGATCAAGAAAAACTGTTAATATTAAATATGTAAACTTTTCGTATGAAGAATTTCTCAAAATATGTTAAACATTTCAGGGTTCGTTTATAAAAGGAAAAGAATATTTAAAAAAACAAGTGCGAAATAAAGTAATTTTCAAAATATTATAAAATATTCTGAATAGTTCCATATTTATGAAAAAAATAATAAACTGCAAATGGAAGGAATTTTCAACGTAAAGAGTTGGTGATACCCTGGCAATTTTTTAATCATCATCTGGTATATTTAGTCACCCAGCGACTGACGACCGTTACTTTTGCCCTTTAACTTTAAAAATTTAATCTTAACAGTTTAATGGTAACTTGCTTCTATTTTTTAAAAAAAAATATTTCGCGGTAGCTTCTATAGAGTTTTGAATACATCTGAGATATGAGTATCCTGTCTTAAATGAAAATGCTTTATGTGTTCTCAATCCCTTTTCTTCATTTATATTGGAATCAGGGTATTCAAAGATTAGTGTTCTTAGGAGCAAATAGTAAAATGAAGCATTCTCTCAACAGCCCGTTATGTGCCAAAAGACTCATAAACTTCTAGGCCCCACAATTTCATTGCTGCATATTGATGCAATGTGCATTGCACACATACCCCCTTCATTTGTCAGACAAGCTGATACTCATCTATTTGAAGTTTTATAGATTTCAAGCCGTCTTTGGAGATCGAACCCCAGTCCTTCATAATGACAGTTAAGTGCCTTAACCACACAGTCATAGTGGCTCCTAAACAGCACATAAACCTTAAGCAAAATTACAGAAGTTTTATCAGGGTTTTTCCATATATTTCAAAAGTTAGATAATGAGCCGCAAGTTCACTCATCACTTTAAACGGATTCTCACTGTTAGAATTTTCATTCTAGAACTACGGTATTTAATTAAGCGTCAATTATCGGTAATTATGCGGTATTTAATTAGTCGTAACTTTAATTAACCATGAAGTCTATGGAAAGGAAAAATGTTTGCTTTTACGTTTTTAAAACCATTTACAACTAGTATGGTAAAAAACCATGAATACAAAACTATAAGGAATTTCACCATTTACAACTAGCATGGAAGCACCAGATATTTTTGTGTTTAGCAGCTTTATGGTCCTGCCATCTATACGTGAATTAGAGTATCTTATTCTAATAGACCAGGGTCAGAAATTGGTGAGTGCAGACACTGAGGGTGAATGCTGGGACTCCGATTTTGTCGGCCATGAGACTTAGAGAGCCATCCATTTCCATTAGATGGTCCTAGTTGGTGTGATAAAATTTCGGTTGTTGAACCGTATTAGGTGAAAGCAGTTAAAAAGCATTTTTTCTCACAGTTAACAGTTTAAATACCATCTTATTTACGGTTATTTTACTCTTTTGTTTTAATATAATAAAATAACAATGACAAAATAACAAAATTGTTAAATTATTATTTAACCATTTTTCCGAGATATTTCTAACAGTGCGCACTACTATCTTCATGCGTGGATGATAATTTCTTTTTATTTATATTTCTCTAATCTTATTAATACTTATATTAATTTATATATCATTAAAATAACTTTTTATTTATTAAAATTAAAGCACTTGAATGGGTTTTAAAACGGACTTACTTTGCAACACTTACTTCCATAATTTCTCTCTTACAGATTTGAAACATATATTATATGTGATAAAAATTATACCGCAGATAATTATTATGTCAAAGGTGTCTCGTGAGTTCTTTTTAATTCTCATAAGAATGTAGCAGCTTGGATAAGTTCGGGATCTCCAAGTTCAAGTGGAAAAAATAATTTCCTCTCAGTTAATTATAAAACTTGGATGATCCTTTAATTCAAATGATAATTTTTAATAATTACTTGATTTATTAGTCACCGAAAAAAATTAATTGCATGAAATAAAAATTTTTAAATCATCAACTAGATGACAATATCCAAAATTTTAACGAAATTGTTCCAATAGATTTTTAGTGAGAAAGCTTCGAAATGGAGTCCATTTCTAGGTAAATATTATAAGCAATCAAGTAGAAATACTTTGTTTCTGATAATTAATATTGAAGACTTTTCTTTTGTTATTTGAAGTCAACTTAATTTCCACTTCTAGACTAAATTAGAACAGAAATATTTTGTCTTAATAGAATATACTTTAATTTTCCTGAATATCACTGAAATATTACATTTTATTTAAACTAGTCAAGTATTATCTAGGTTAAAAAAAAAACATTCAATTCGATTAAAATGTGCCCCGCGTAATATATTTTTAACACTTTTTGATTCTTTTTAACAAATCTTCCACAAAGCTACAAATTTTAACAATAGAAAATTGTCCGATTTAATATTGTTTTATTGTCAAAAGAAATCAATTTTTATGTTCTATTAACTATTTTTTTTTTCTTATTTTTGTTTCATTTTCAACAATTCCTATCTCTTTTATTGGATTTTTTGAGTTAATTCATTCTTTTCATTTTGAAGGCAATAAGATATTACTTAGCACTTTTTGAATCAATTCTAGATACAAAAAATTTTTTATATTCATAAAGACTGCTATATTTTCGATCAATACAATAAATTGAAAGCTATGAAACGCAGTATCAATTTATACGAACAAATATGCATCGATGTTAAAAGCGATTTTTGTTCACTACTAAGCATTTTTTTTTAGATTTGGAAAAATTGTACACGCAAATAATTTTAAATGCTATTTCATTCTATGAAATCTTAAATACTTTTATATGAAGAAAAATAAGATATATATATATATATATATATATATATATATATATATATATATATATATATAGAGAGAGAGAGAGAGAGAGAGAGAGAGAGAGAGAGGTTTAAATGTAAGGTTTTAAAATGTAATGTAACAGCTTTTGGTACGCTAAGTATAAAATTCTACTTATCCTTAAAATTTTCATGCTGATGTATACAACTCAACAAATGCACTTTTACTAAACTAGTTATAATTTAATTCTTTTCTTTAAGTTTTATAAGAATTTTACACTTAAAGATAGGATAAAAAAATATTTTCTTTTAAATTATGCAAGAATGATCTCTACTTATTTCACCTTGATGTAATATATTATCCATATGTCATGAAACAAATTACTTCAATTGGTTTTTAAACTCATTCGCATAAATTTATGTTAATTTCTAGTGGTTTTTTCTCTTAAAATTATTTTGAACGTACCTAAAATTACTTTGAACGTACCTAAATATGTTTTGAACGTACTACTTTGCTACTAAACAAATGCATGTGAACATTACATTCTTAAATATACATAAAAATTAAATATCTAATGTGACTTTTATTTAATAATATAAATAATATAACCTTCTCATAATTATAAGATTGAAAATATTTTAATACATTTAAAACAGATTATGACACATTTTCTTGCACGTAACACATTTCTAAGATTTCTAAATTTTTTTAAATTGTTTTGAACGTACTGCTTTGCTACTAAACAAATGCATGTGAACATTACATTCTTAAATATACATAAAAACTAAATACCTATTGTGACTTTCATTTAATAATATAAATAATATAATCTTCTCATAATTATAAGATTGAAAATATTTTAATACATTTAAAACAGATTATGACACATTTTCTTGCACGTAACACATTTCTAAGATTTCTAAATTTTCTAAAATTGTTTTGAACGTACTGCTTTGCTACTAAACAAATACATGTGAACATTACATTCTTAAATATACATAAAAACTAAATACCTAATGTGACTTTCATTTAATAATATAAATAATATAGCCTTCTCATAATTATAAGATTGAAAATATTTTAATACATTTGAAACAGATTATGACACATTTTCTTGCACGTAACACATTTCTATTAAGAAATAACATGTTTTCGTGTTGTTTTTTTTCTAAAAAGACTTTTATTTATTTGACGTTTAACACTTTTCTCAAATACCATTATGAGGTTGTAAAATATTTTTGCTTTAATTTTGATGCTCTAAATAAAGGAATAAAGCTTGCAATTTGAAATATATTAAATCAGTAAGCCCATTGAGAACGCAATTAAACCTGAAACTTTGATCGATTAACCACACGTTTGATTCCGAAGGATAATTAATCCTTAGTCGCGCTGAAATTAACTCGTATTCTCAAGAAGACATTTTAAATGAATTAAGTCAATAAAAGCTAATAAATATAATCTAAAATGTTTTTAACAGTTAAGAACAGAAATTATTAAACGAGTAACAATAACTTTTACAGATATTTATAGAAATTTTTTTAATCTTAATAGTTTTATGAAGAATTTTTCTAAATGTTTAACGATAACACTTTTAGCGATACTTTTAATGTCACTTTCTCTTTATCTGTATACTGATAACAAGATTGTCATAAAATTTTGATAAGACATTTAATAGTCTATAAAAACACTCTATAAAGTAAGTAAAGCCAAACACTAAAAACTTTTAATACTTTTTGACATTCTACTAAAAGAATTTGTAACTGGCACAATACAAATAAAATTTATTTTGAAATTAAGATATAAAATTAACACTTTAAAATTGAGATAAAACCTTTGCCCATACTTAATTTTTTGATAGAAATATTACTTTCTACATAAAATAGAATTCATTGTTTAATGTTCGAAGTTATAAAGTCATTTTAACGATAGCGTTTGGGTATATGAAACTTTTAATTTTTAATGTAATAACTTTAACTGAACTTAAACTTTTTAGTCAACTAAACAGTTGTAATTTATATCAAGACAGTAAACTCATTTGAAGTAAATATAACTATTATTATGCTTTAAAAATAGTAATTCTGCTCTTTAAGCAAGAATGGCTAAAGTATATAAAGCCATGATTGCAATATTTATCTTATTAAGTGCAATTCTTCTTGAAGTATTGCACTTAAAAAGAGTATATGAAAATTTGGTTGTTGTCCAAGCCAGTGACCCCAAAGTGATGTTCAATAAGATTGATTCAAATGGTCCGAGAAGTGGAAGCTTGTTCTTAAAAAAAATTCCTATATTTTAATAAAATTTAAGCCTTGTCTATTATTGAAAGACTTAACTTTGAAATGATGGGTAAATGGAAATAGATAAAACAATTATAATAATTTTTCCTTCCTCCTACACTGTTAGAAATTTCTAGGAAAAAATGGTTAAATAACAATTTATTGAATGGTTATTTTACCATATTTAATAAAAACAGTCAAATAACTATAAAAAAAAATGGTAATCAAAATTGTTGAGTACTGAGAAAAACTGTTTATTAACTTCTTTCACCTAATACGGTTAAACAACCAGAATTTTATCACACCAACTAGATGAAGCTATTTAGTTCTTTGAAATTGCGTACACACCATAGCCGAGTGGGCTTATCTGTCAATCTCATGACCGGCTGAACTGGAGTTCGAGTCCTAGTGTTGACACTACAATATTTTCTACAATGTCTTCAACAGATTAAGAATTTGCAGTTTCCGGCACTCTCCAATGCCTATTACCTTATGAAAATGAAATTATGAATTTTTTATTTATTTATTTTTTTTTTTTGCGTTTTTGAAAAATGCTAGTTGTAATTGATTAAAAAACCGTATAGTTTTGTATTCATTGTTTTATAAACATACTTTTTGCAAATGTTTTCAAAACCATAAAAGAAACAAATTTTCTTTACCGTAAACTTTACGGGTAATCGGATGGACGAAGAGCTGCCAGTTATTTTACCATAAATTTAGAGTTAAAATTTTAACAGTGTAATTCTTTCAGAATTCGAAATATATGAACTATAAATATATTCGTGTATCTGAACATCAAAAATGGTGGCAGCAACTTTATACCAAGGACAGTTCTTGGAAACTCATGGATAGTTCCTGGTGCTGTGAAACTCCTAGAATTATCTTTTACACTTCTTGATGAGAAGTAACAGCCATCAACCACTATGTTTGTCATTTACTAATACTACATTTTTTTAATTACAGTAAGATATGACACCATAGATTCATTTTTACGGAACAAGTTACTTGTTACGAGACAATATAAAGTGAGAATCAGTCATTTATGTTGCATGCTCATGCTAATTCTTAAAATAAAATGAATTCATGAAACAAACATACGCATAGCAGAGAGAATGTTAAGAAAAATTTTAACTAGGCTTAACAGAGCAGAAGCAATATATATACCCTTACTACGCAACTGAAAACATACATAGATATTTTCTAACGGTGAACTTTAATTTCTGCAGATAAAAACGCTCGGCAAACTAAGCAAAAATAAAACTGTTAAAAAAGGGTTAGTTCCTCAGTTGCTCAAACATTAGCTAAATCAATATCGAAGAATTTCAGACGAAAACAAAACTCGCTAAGAGTTATAGTTTTTGGAAGCAAAAATATTTAACACGTTGTGTAGGCAAGTGATCTTCGTGTAAACTTTTTGAATTTACGGTGTTCAGAGATTTCATATAACCCCTTAAATTGCGTATAAATGTTTGATTTGGTGTCAACATGAAAAAAAGTATTCCTTTTTTCAACTTTTAAGGTTGTTCAACATGAAATTTGGAGATATATTACACCACAGTTTTTACAGTGTGATAAAGTGTAATAGTAAAAATTATCATCAAACTTGATGATTTTGTTAAAGAGCTGTATGTTTAAAAACACTAGACAAAATCACAATGCGAGAACAAAACTATGAAAAATGGTTAGTTCTTAATTGCAGAAAAAGACACAGATTCTTAGCAAAAAATGTAGATTCCAAGTTTCTATTTTTATAGAAAATTATCTTTCTAGTCAATTTGCATTAAATTTCAAAAAATTAAAATAAGGTAAAAATGTAAAAGAGTTTAGCTACTTAGTATCTGGAATTTTACTGTTTCTTTATGAAAAATATTCTGCTTCTATAATTTTTAGATTTATTTCAGAACGTTCTACGGATAATAAAGAATTTTAGAGTGGAATTCATCCATATTCAGGAACTGGAAAAATTCTATGAAACAATACGAAAAGCACGGGTGAATGAACAAGTATGATTTAAATTTGGATGATGATATTCAAAAGTACGGTTTGTTAGCTGCCTAATTTAGTTAAACTTTTCAAGTAATTAAAAACATTTTTGAAAAAACAATACAGGAAATATTCGCAAATATAGCGAAATTTTTTTTTAAATATTTCCCATTTGAGGAAAAACTTTATTTAAAATCATAAACTAGATTTTAAATATCATAAACTAGAATGAAAATATTAAAACGTAGTGTTTAAGAAACAATTATCTTGCATTATAATAGTTTATAATAGTTATTTGAATTTATAGTTTTATACTGCAGAGTCATAAAACTATTCTATCCGATAATACTTTTATACTCATTGCAACTTTCCATTGCATTATATAATTTCAATGGAAAAATAAAAATAGATAGGAACCCATGTAATGAAATGATCTGAGTATTTGTTAAAGAGCATCTCAATTTTTTAATTTTAAATTCAATTTTAAAACACTTTTACACTATACTTCCAATTTTTTGTTGTTTTTTTTTTCAAAAGTAAATTCTAAATATTTAATATTATAGTTACGAGCAAAATATATTGTTTTATATTTTTAACGCAAAGACTATTGCTCATTTATTCTGTTTTATCAACAAAAAAAAGTTTCTATGAACACCCAAATTAATAGCATGACTATTTTTCTCTTAAAAATTGCGATCATGCTTAAACCCTTTGACTGTTTTTTTTATATACCGGTTTATATATTTTTCCGCGCGGCGTCCCTTTTATGTATACTTTTTTCTGACTTTCTAATAAGAAACAAAAGCATATTTTTTTAATTATAAAAAACAGTCTAATAGTTATCTGAAAAAATCTGTTAGATTATTGGAATTATATTTGTACTAAAATATAAAATCCATAAAAAAGTGTTTAAAAAAAATTTCATTTATATTCACAAATTTATCGAGAATTGGTTTATTTTGAATCTGAATCGTAAATTAAGGAAATTTCATTGATGAAGAACTGTTTCTCTTAAATTTAAATTACTGTAAATAAGGGCAAATTTATAAAATTACTGTTCGAAAGTAAGCCGTGTTTGAAAGATTTTACCCTTAACGCAGGAAGAGACACCGGTGTTTCAAGTTGTATTTCATAACTACACATTATTAAATTCTAAATATAATATTTTTTTTTTACTTATTTTGACCTAAATTAATACAAAATAATGGAAATGTATAAAAAAAATACATTTAATAAAAATTCCGTGTCAAATTAACACTGTATGTCATTATACGATTTAAAGTGTGTAATTTAAATCTAAACACTTAAAATTAAATAATCTTACACCAAAATCTGACGCTTTCACACTATACCAGAATTATATTCCTTTCCGAAAAAACGTTGTTGACTCGCTTGGAATATCAAAAATTATTTTTAGCGTTCCAATTAGAACCAAGTCGAATATCGCGAGAAGTTTATTTACAATCTAAACAGAGCTGGCGAGAGTTCGTTAACGCTGTTATTCATCAAACGAAACAAAAATTTGTCTTTAAATATGTACGTATATTTTTTAATGTGTAATAAAAATCATTATGTTTTCAAATCTCTAAGATCCGTATCAACCAATTTTATAATGAATAATTTCCATCCACTTCCGTTCAATTAAGTCTGGTTCGAATTCGTTTTAAGATTCTGCCTGCTCTATTCGTATGTAACTAATTTTATTTTAAGAATTTGTGTATACATGCATTCTAAATTAATGATTTTTATTTAATATTGTATTATAAAAGTATTACTTAATATTGTATTGTTTGATACTTTATTGTCTCACATATGTATCTTATTTTACTGCAATTATAAATGCGTGTGTAATTGAAGAACAAAAATGGTGGTTACTATTTTACACCATGTGGTGCAAAAGAACGTTGGTGTCGCGAAACCCTATATCGTGATTCCCCTTCACCACTTTGTTATTAAGTAGGTGCCACCATTTTTGATGTTGAGATGTTACGGTGTAGAGAAGAATATGTTTGTGTTAAACTGTGTACAATCATTTTCACTTTTCATCTGGACTAATGAATTAAACCTTTTTAAAAAGAATAAATCACTTTTTCTTAAAAATTAGGATATTAGTATATAAAGCATGATAATTTAACATTATGATAGTTTTGTTTAGCATATAATTTATGGTTGTTGAAAATCATTTTATAAAATTTACCAAAATAAATCAATATTGAAGAAAAATTGAAAAAATGCATCTTAACTTTTAGTAGGCATTACTTTTAATTAAAATTGATCACATAGAGTTAAATTAAAATAACTATGGTATGTCTGTGGGGAGAGTAAATATCAACAATGTCAACCTTCATCTATGAAAAGGTACCCCGACAAGAGTCGAGTTAACATGTCTTATATACTAGTGAATTGCAGTTGTAATTTTGTAGAGGTAGATACGCTACAGTACTCCCCCACCAGAATTATATCTGTGATAGAATTCGATACATGGATACCACTAATTGCTGTATTTGTGACAGACTGGGAGGGCTGGATTAAGGTCACTGGGTTTTGAACATTAGTCATGAGAGCTGTATTAAGATCATGGTCGTAGTCGCTCCTGTGTTGCCTTTAGCAGTCGAGTGTATACAGGCCGACGTTGTGTTTTTAATCGAGACTGTTCAATGTGGACCATCCATCGAAGTAGGCGTTTCCGGATCGAAATGGGCGTTACTGTCAAGATAGGCGTGTTAAAATCGAAGAGGGCGTTTCTGTCAACGTAGGCGTCTTCACATCACGTCCGAAGGTCACCAATGTGGGGGCGGGGAGTAATCAACGATGCCTCCTTCATCTATGAGAAGGTACTCCGACATAGAGTCGAGTTAACATGTCTTATATACTAGTGAATTGCAGTTGTAATTTTGTAGTGGTAGATACGCTCGCTACATGTCTTGTGCGTTATGAATATTAAAAAAAAATTTATCCAGCGCAATGTTAAAAAAAAGCCGTTTATATCAAAAGTAATCCTATTACCCAAAAAATACACATTTTTAAAATGTTTCAGCTTGTATTTTATTTTGTGTGTATACAGGTATAATATCTTTTTTTAATAGATTATTAAATGACTAAAAGTTAATCGAGAAATAAAACTGTAGGAAAAATATTGGAAATAGCTTATTGTATCGAAAGGGGAATTAAGGGGAATTGGTAGGACATATATCAATGATACTACAACTGACCTTTTTCGATGTACCTTTTCTCCGAAACTACTTATGATATCGCTTTGAAATTGTTTGGAGATATTTGAGATTATATCAGTTGTATGCTGCAATAATGTCTTAGAGTTAACAGAAATACTTTTTTGAGTTATGAGACTCTTTAATAAATTAAATTTCTCAGTTCGCAATTTTTTTTAAAAAGAAATTCTACCAAATATATGCATTAACAGTTAACACACTGAGTAAACGTGTATATGTAAATTATGAAAAAAAAAACTGAAGCAATATCTTGTTTAGAAGCTGAGAAAAGGTACATCGAAAAAAGTCAGTTTCAGCCTTATTCGTATATCTCCTACCGACTCTCTTTTACTGAATTAAATGAAACCAATAAATTCTACATGAAGTATCGTAAAATGTGTTACGTGAAAGATATTCACATAGATCTTCACATAAGTACATAATTTATTAAGCGCGAATTGAAAATTTCAAACGTTATTTTTTTTACACATGATTTCATTTATTCTTTTTTTTTTACATTCGAATAACATTCTCTTAAAATAATTAGATGTGATACTATTTTTACATTATAAAATTTTAAAACAATCTAAATATTGTGAATGTATTTTAGATGCGCTTTAAAAGTAAAAAAAAGTGTTGCAAGAAATTAAACGGTTTTACATTTTAGAAAGTAAAAAAAATATTTCTGGAATTTTTTTTCTTAGCTGTAAATATTATTAAATTTTTTAAGTTTCTAAAATGTATCACTCGTGCTTTGTGAGAAAATTACTAAACTACCAAATATTTTTAATAATAATCTGCTAAGATAGTAACCTAAACTGTATCATTGATATAAACATTAAAACTATACAAAATAGTTAATTGATTGAACAGAAATTGATCATGTAATTCATTGTAAGTTTTTATGAAAATACAGACTAGATGCTCAATCAAAATTAAAATACAGTCAAAATAGTTATAAATATGGTAGAAATTCACTATATACTTCTTGGTAAGTTTTCATAAAAAACAGTCAAGCTGTTTCAGACTTTGCACATAATGAGAAAATTAATAAGCTACGAAATATTTTTAAATGAATTCAACTAGTATTGTAACCTAAACAAATCATTTTACAAATACTAAACTGTTATAAAATAAGTTATGTGTATATTAGAAATTCGCAATATAAATATTTGTAAGTTTTCATTTTTCAGCGCTCAAATCTTTCCTGACAAAATTTCAGTAGTTCATAAATATAGACTTTTCATGATCATATTTTCATTTATTTATTTTTTCTTGAATTTGTTTTCAATTTTTAAACTATAACTAAGATTGAAGTACAGTTATTTTAAGCTATTTTACCATGCATAAACTAGTTTAAACTTCATATAAACTGATAAAATATTATACCTAAGGTAAATTGAATTTTTAGCAAACAATTTTTATAAGTCTACCTAAGAAACAACAGTTTTATTTTTGTTCCAAACTCTTATTTGTTATTTTTGTGAAATTTACATTTTATTCAGTGCTGTCAAAATTGCCATATTTGAATCGTGAAATCCGATATACGCTTGCCAAAAAACGGTATTGTGCTAGGGGTGTTTGATAAAAAATGAAGGGAATATAGAAAGCTTTTTAAAGTTAAAAAGAAATTTTTCAAATGTCGCATAATTTGTGTCAAACTCCAAATTGAATTATGTCACAAAAATTTACTTTTCATCCCACAGGCAGATGCATTGTATTTCTTTAAGGAAAATTTTCGGTTTTTCTGTTTTTAAATTTTTTATTCACATTTTATCCTATATATCATTCATTTTTTAATACGTAACTTACAAACAGATAACTCGATTTGAAAATTCTTTCTTTTTATCTCTAAATAAATATTCAGCTTAAATGCTAAAATATTTTTCTTCGCATAAAAGTCTGATATCATTTAATGAAAATTATTGATTTTTGTAAAAGTCCATCGTAATCCAATATGACTTTAAGGTATAAAGTTATTTTTAGAGTAGAAATCTAATGGTTTTAATAGAGAAAGTAAGGTTAAAAAGTTAAAGGTGAAAGGCTAAAAAGTTTATCTATAGGATGACATAAATATAACAATTCAGTATGATCTATAATGATCGAAATATTTTGTAGTAAATAATAAAACGAAGAGTTTTTGTTCGTTTTACAGTTTATTTAGATCTTCATTTTTGAAAAAAAAATAGTAATTTATTTTATTAATTACATTTAGTAAAGGGTGTTTGTCATTACTGATAATAAATATCGCAGTTATAACGATCTCAAAATTCTAACTTTGTAATTTCGAATTTGATTTAAATTGCAAATGAATTACAAAGTCAAATATCAAAACAAATAAAGATCAAGACAAAAGAACGAATAGTGTTTAATTTTCACAAAATTAACGGTGAGAAAGCCATAAGTAGCCTTTTGAGGACTGCTAAGTTTTGACAAGTTAATAACGTGGAAAATCGGCTCTCCCTTAGAATTATTACACCAAAAGTAGCACCAAACACCCGTATAATATTTTAATGATATCATAGTTGTTTGAAATTATTTTCGAGAAATAAAGCAAACGATAATTCTTTTTCACTTTACATTATTACCAAAATATTCTTTATTAATTTATTTTATGAAGAAATTAAATATTGATTTAAATATTTTCACCATTACATTAAAAAACAAAAAATCAAAGTTAAAATTAAAACCGGACTGATTTTAGAAATATAAACGAAATATCATTCAAATATCACAAATTGATATCACCAATTTATCTCAAAACACAATACAAAAATATTAGCGGAATATCTATTCTAATATCACTTAAATTTGTATTTAATAAAATTAAATTACAGTATTTTTTTGTTCTTATTGTGTTTGATAATATGGAATAAATTCTGCATCTGAAAAAGTATTTTTCTTTAAATAGCTGTGGCAGTAGTATTTTATAAATATTTATACTAGTATTAAATTTATGCACTTTTAAAATTCTAACCATTACCAATTCGCAAAACTAAATGGATTTATTGCTCATTCTAATGATATTTATTTGTCAACAAATCAGTTTCTTACATAAATTGTTTTTATTTATTAAATTGTTACATAAGCTGATATGAATTTATCAAAAGATTGAGTACTTTGTAATTACTTATAACTAATGAAATATGAAGAAAAAAAACAGTTTTAAACACTAAATAAAGAAATTTTAAATTTTAATTACCACCTTTTTAAATATTTTTAGATACATTTACAGTATCAGATATACTTAATACAGATACTCAAATTATGTGTATTATTAATTCAATGTATATGTATATCATTTATTTGATACTGCAACGACTTTTCTTAGGTTATTTTGCAAATATTTATCTAATGTATAATGAATATTTTACTGGCATGTTCACTATTGTACAAACTTTAAAATTTTTATCTGATTTATATTGAATGTTTGATATGCAAAGTGCGACTTAAAATTAATAACTAATGACAGATCTATTGGTGTTACCAGGGTCTGATCTAGGAATCCGGTAGCTGCAGGCATAGAACTGCTGGAACCCCCACTGGTCGTAACTTAAAGCCAAATATACTTGTTGCTTATTAATGCTTATTTATTATTGCTTATTAAAATTCTTTTAAGTTATATATAACACAAGCAAATTATGATATATCAGGAAATTTGAGCTTATATTTCTTTCAATTTTTGTTAACTCATAATTTTAATAACAATAATTTTTAAGAAAAAAAATCAAACAACAAAATTTCTAACATTTAGGGGGTGCCAGAAAATACTGTGCCCTTAACAAAGGCCTTTAAGGCCTCCTGATGAGTGTTAAGCTTTTGTAATAAAAATATGTCATTTTTCCAAAGTAGTCTTTATCATGCATTAGATTACTTCAAAAGACAGTGATCTATTTATTTTTTGTAAATACTTCATACTATACTAATTTTTATTTCAGGTAGCACCTTACACACCTGATAAATGCTTAAATATTTATTGTATCAAAGCTTAAACCCGTCCCGCCCCGCTAGGGGGCATCCGGAGAATACTGAAGACTCTAAGTGCGCGCACGTTGACCTCTCAGCAAAAGAAAAAGAGGATTCAAAAAGATAGGCTTGGTGGCGATCCATGGCGACACGTCGGAAAAATGGACTAGGGAGGCAGAAGCAACTCCATGGAAAACCCTGGTTGATGTACGTTTGGCACCGCGCGCGCAGAGTAGCGACCTCGCCAAGATCCAAAGATTCCCTGTCTCAAACCAGAAGGCCTTAAAGAACTTAGTGAAATCTTAAAATTAACGAAAGTAGTTACTCAGAAAATAGAATTTAGGAGTTTGAGGGTTCAAACAAAATAGGCGAAGCATCAATAAAAAATTTTAAAAAAACGAAATATTTATCGTTTAAATATTTATAACATATTCGTACAATAATTGGATATAATGGTAAAATAATTAACATGATTTAAATGAATATTTGTAAAATATTATGCACATCAAATGTCGGGCATTGGTAGAATATCAAAAAAGTTGTTGCGGTAATATCATTTTGAAAATTTTTCCAATATTACAAGAATATTATTGCAGATATCCGTCGCATCTTACTTCATGTATGATATTTCAAAACTGGCAGATATGGCTGAATGACTTTTGAGGCAATGTAATTTATCAGAAAAAGATATTAGAATCTATATTTTTTTGAAAAAAATTTCTGATGTTCGTGTTACTTGGGACCGTGAAAGTAGGTCGTGCTGTGCTGGGAAAAAACAGGCCCTGTCAGCGAGAATTTGTTATTTTATTATCAGAATCACCTTTCATGGATTATGAACTCCTGATCTTCAAACTCATTTTGAAAGCCAGAATGACACCAGAATGACATCATTTTGAAAGCCAGAATGAAAGCCAGTGGAAAAAGCATTCACCTCCCAGTGAGGTGACGCTGGTTTGAATCCCAGCAATGGCTGGTCAATACGAATTCTGTACCCGGCTCACATCGACCAGAACGCTGACATAAAATATCATCAGTGGTCAATGGATCAAGGGTTAGAATTTCCTTGCTATTGGGCTAATCATGGGTTTTTGTAGTTTTTCTCACCGCAAAGGCAAGTATCGCAAAGGCAAGTAAGTTCCATCAGAAAAATTTCCACAAGAGCTAGTTTGTCCCAATACTTGATCCAAAAATTCCTTTGTTTTGTGGGTTGGGCTGAAAATTGCAAGATTACGGAGTAGAACATTGACAGTTATAAACTCAGAATGGGGTCGGTTGTTAAACACCGGTTGTAAAATAAATTAAAATTCGTTTTAGGGTATAACATATTGAGAGAACGTTAAACTTGCATTGCATTAAAAGATAGGAGAGAAATAAGGAACCACGGTTAGTCCCGATGATGAGGTTTCTTTTGTTTTTTCTAATTTGATTTACGAAATTCATTATTTGAACGCAAAACAAGACTAAGAGTTTTAAAATAAGAGAGAAATCACTTTTACAGGCATGAGAATAGAGCTAACTCCATTTTTGATTAAGTGAAATTAGACCATTTTGCAAATAATGCCTTTATATACTACATGAGTTTACAAGATATTTCCATAAAAATGAAAATAATGTATTTAACCTTCCATGTCTATCTGGTCTAGAAATAGTAGTTTAAAAATAAAGTGGAGGAACCATTTTATTGCATAACTTTAGAGACAAAAATTACACAAAAGTAATTAAACCAAATGAGTAACTGAAACTGAAATTTGAAATACAAATAAAATTTCACAAAGGAGAAATTATTTAAATTTAATTCACTATCTTGCCTTTTTATTTTCTTCTTAAGCAGAACATATACTTCGCTGGTAGAAATTAAATACAAATATTAATCTTCCGCACTGGGAAAAACTTGACAGTTTATTTGTCTAGCTTTTAACAAAAATGTATGAATATTTCACATAATCATGACAGTCATTAAAACACTTATCTAGGCTTTTCATTTTAAACTTTTTTGTTTAAAGCTAATTAAGCATCTCTTTATCCCTTCATCATCGAACAAGGCTTCTTAAGTTCTTTAATCTCTTGCATCAACAAAAAGAACGAGTAGTTACGGAAAGAACAGATAAAACTACTAGTTTAAATCCCAAATTTTAATTAAACAGCTTCCTTTTCCTTTTGTCTATCTTTACTCTTGGGAAAACGGTATGGAATAAGTATTATCTCAAAATTTTAAATCGAAACACACTTTTATTTGAGAGTAAAAAGTTTGTAGAGTTTTTTTTTTTTTTTTAACCCAAACTAATTTAGCCAGAGTACTGATTATTTTTTAACCTTATCATGAATAAAATATATTCTTTTTATTTTTCTTCATGAGACTAGAGGAACTCTTGGGTAATTTGTAATTGTGATTGATGTTATGTTAATGAACTATTTTTATTTTTAATTGGAGTTTTTGTTCAAAATACTTTTTAGTAAAGCCCAATTAAAACAAAATAAAGTTTTTAATTCTTCACTTTTTTAAACACTAAAATAATATACAATTTAAAGTGTTATATTAAAAAAGCTTCTATTATATTCAATTTGAGTTTATTGTTTGCCAATGATAAAAAGTTGCAGAAAGTCTTAAGGAATCCAAATTTTAAGAAGATGAAAAAATTACTTGCGTACATTTTTATTTACATCTTTGCAAGCATATACCTTTTTGTTTATGAATCTTCCGAACATAATTCTAGCTGTCCGTGAATAATTCTGTTTATGGAAAGAAGTCCTCTCACCATTCATTCCGAGCAGTGGTGGTGACTATGATAACGAGGTTGAACTATTTCAAGTAAAGGTGTTGGGTCAATATTTAAGATAGATTTTGACTCGAGTTGGGAGGGAAAGAGAATCAGGGATTTAAAAAGCTCCCCTCTTTGAAATGCGCTATTTCTTGTTTCCATGGCATCAGATGGCCCTAAACTTTGTGATGAGGGGAGTTCTTTCTATAGACAGTCCATACTTTCTAGCTCTTATTCTCTTCACCGAGGAAACAATACAACAAAGCATGTAGACTGCATTTGAATATTCATAAAAAATTTAAAGTCTTTAAATAAAACTAATTTTGTTTTAAATCTTTCGTCAGATTAAATTTCAACACATTTTTTTTAATTTTGAATTTACAAACAAAGGAATAAACATGAGAAAATCCAGTAAAAGGGCATTGATGTTTCGATACTATAAGGTACTGCAGATTTTTTGCTCAAGTTTCAATTTCCTATTTCAAATGAAATAGCCATGTTAAGAATATTAATGAAATAAGTATAATATTAATTAATATTTACATTCAAGTATAAAATAAATATAAATAGTAACCTATTAAAATGCAATGCATTACTTCAAATAAAATAGTAGTGTAATAAACATTAACAAAACAGTTAATCTGGTTTGATGATGTCCGGATGCTGCATACTATTCCTTCAAATACAAAATACTATTTTAAATTAAATAGTAATATAATAAATATTGATGCAAACCGTTAAAAACAATCGATGTTTTTCGATGTCATACGCTCTGAGAAAAAGTATGGTCAAAATTATCGTATTTCTGACTCTATGGGAACAACAAAAAAACTGGGAAATTTTACCAAAGAGCGTTGGCAATGATTTCGGTGGAATTAACAATAAAATATCGATTTATAATTTATGATAAAATTTGGCGGATAAGTGGGATAAAGTTTGATAATTTTATCATGATATCTTAGAGCATGGCATAAAAATCATTTATTCGGTTAAATTTACTTTTCAATTTTGCATTTTTTTACTAAATGTGTAATTATAAGAACTATAATTTTCAAAACCAAAATTTTAAGTGAAGCGTTACTGAATGAACAGAAAAATTACCAAATGGATTGTTTAAATACCGTTATGAGCCAGAACTTTTTTTTTACCAGAATTATGTTTTCTTACAAGAAATGTCATTACCATACAGTACGGTAATTTCCAATTTTTTTTTCTCCGTGTCGTTGAAGGGGATAATTCATTCAAATGTATTGACGGATTTCGATTGAAATAGAAGCGTAAAAAGCTCTAAGAAATAAACATCAACATCATATACATATTTAGACGCTATTGTAAAAAACGTCCTAAATTTCGAGATTAATACTTGATATTGTAAATGAGGTTTCATCTCCCATTTTAATTTTCAACTCAAATAGAAACCTAATACATATTAAAAGTTTTCTTTTGTTTATATTAATAATATTTACGTTCGAGCTTACAGTGAATATAAATATTTACCATTTCAAGTACAATGCACTGCTTCAAATGCAAAAGCATTAATAAAAGAAGTTAAGAGTTTACAACTAGTTCGATACTCAACTGGTGCTAAGGCTTATTCATTCAAATACAATATATTATTACAAAATAGATAAATGTTAGAAGCATTAACAAAAACTATTAAAACCGAACCGATTATTGGATAACTCTACATGTATGGTTGGATACGCTGCCTCCCGCCAACTACCATTTTATTCTTTTTTTTTTTTTTTTTTTTCTATGCTGAAATGTGTTAGCAGATTTAATTAACATGGACGACATAAATGTATTCTTAAAGAAATATCTTTATTACTAGAACAGTACTGTTTATCAACCGTGTAAAAATGCAGAACAAACTATCAATAAATGGAAAGAGATAACTTTACTTCTCCTCTCCAACAACAGAAGTAGTTGGGAGGAGAGGAAGGTGCAAACTCGTTTCATGAGCATCTACTGTTGTGCCCCAAAATGTTGTTTTTTCTCTTTACACACAGGGACCACACCAAACCTTGGGGAACTGGTTTACATTATGTCTATGAAAACTAGCCTTCTTCCCCTATTGATATTCTTTGCTTGAGGCTCGATGCTAAAAATAATGCATATTTTGTTGTGTCTCTGTTATAAAAATTTTAACACGTAAATAACAACTCATTCTATTATATTTAAGTTCATGTTTACAATGAGTTTGTGTTTGGCACATCAGTTAGATTATTATTTCTTAAAAACGAAAAAAATGATTAATTAAAATGAATTCTAAGAGAATTTTATAATTCCGTGACCAATAAGAACTTTTAAGTGTTCACACATAAATCTTTACAATTTTAAACAGAACATAATTGTTTTTAAATAACCCAGTTCTGAATTAGACAAATTCGTAGGTTTTTTAATCTTATCTGAGTTGAAAGAATCTGCAATATCATGAAACAAAACTAAACATTGTATTTTTAAGATAAAGTAGTTATCTCCTTATTTTATTTCCTCTCATATTTTAAAATTATATTACTTGGGGTAATAAAATTTAGTAACTACAACTTAGACTTACTTAGAAAAACGAAGCCGTTTCATGACATGTTTCATTAATAAATGAGTTTATAAATTTGTTTCAGTCTACTGTAAAATAGTTTTTAACTTGTTTATTCAATTTTAATTTTCCTTTATTTTGATTATAAATATTCAAACTTTTTCCTTCGCTATAAATTTAAACAAATTCCAACTTTTATGTCTATGTTGAATTGTTGAATTGTTGCTATGTTGCTTAAAATTACCGAACTATATATTTTACTCAAAAGTTTACAGCTTTATTAAGTTTTCTCTATACTGAATACAATATTCAGAAACATATCATTCAATACTCTTCAATGCCAAATTCAATTCAATGCCAGGATGACATATTGAACCCTTATTTTCAACTGTAATATATCATTTCATGCTCAAAATATATTACAAACTATAAATTTAAGAGAAAAGACTTCTTAAACAATTACTTACTTCAAAATTGAAAAGAAAAGAAATTGGCAAACTTTTTACTACAATTGTTTAACTTTTTACATTTATACATTGAACCAATTAGAAAGTAAAAATTACAAAAATTTAGTGAAGTTGGTATATGTTAATTTAATTGAAATATCCTTCATATATCTTTTTGTTTTAAAAGTCTATATTTTTTATAATCTAAAAGAAATTTTAATTACAACCAATATCAAATAATATTATTAAGTTTTATACTTAATTTTAGAAAAGGAAACAATATTTAAGAAAAAGACAATACTTGAACAATATTTTAAATTATTTTAAAAATATTTTAAGAAAAGAAAGAAACATAGAACAACTACTATAAACAATGGCTTAGCTGTTATGTTTTAGATTAAAAATATATTTCTTAATCTTTCTTTTAATTAATATTGTAGAATTTATATCCAATATCTTTTCAATAATTACAATATACGGTGTCAACTGAATTTTGTTCAAAATGATGACTTCTCATGCCAATAGGATTATATTCAAAATTAGCATATTCATTATTAAAAAGATTTCATTGAAGATCAGGACATTCTATCTCAATTGCGTCTTATTAAAATTAGAACATTCTTTGCAAACAGAATAATTTTCAAAAATTTAAGTATTCTATGCCAACTGGACCAGTAGTAATTTCTCATCTAATAACTAGATAGAACCTGGCCGGTATATCCTGATTGGTAGGGCGTTGGGCCCATGACCAAAAAGTCGTGAATTCTATCCCCACCGGCCAAAGACACCTCGTGTAGTAAATGGTGACTGGTGCACGTTAAATATGTCAGGTTACAAGTCCTCCATAATCGTTCTTTGTTTAAAATTAAAATTACGATCCGTGGACTTATGAATGGATGTATGAATGAGTCGGCCCCATAAACGACGTGGGACACATGTGTGGCTGAAGTCGTATTCTTGGCCATAGATCGCATCACTTAAGAACAAAAAACGCAACCTCCGTCTTAAACTCGCTTGGTTTCATCAAGCAGGCTAGCTGGTATTGGCAAGTAGCATTCGAAACAACAGCAACAGATAAAACCTTATTTTTCTGATCTATCAAACAAAGTTGCACACAAAATATAGTTTTTGTACACACAAAAGAATGACAAATTAGATACATGTCTAAGAAAACTACTGTTTGTTTCGAGAGCAAAAACTACCACTCTGATACGATTTTACTTCGAAAAGTGGTGATGCGCTGAGATGTGCATTTTCTAAGACCTCATCATCCCTGAAGAAAAAAGTAAACAGCCCACCATCTTTTCTCTCATTCAGATTAAATCGAAACAGGCATGCGGAAAATCATAGAAGGATTTCGAATAAAAAAAATATACTGTATTGATATGCATCGGGATTGCAAACTATAATAAAGACAATTTAAACTCGAAGTTAGTCTCATATAAACAATAACAAGAAGAGGATTGGTCTGCTAAAAATCAAATAAATTTCCATTTATCTTTGTCTAGTTTTTTTTTATTTAAATTCTTTTTTATTTATATTATTTTTTATTTAAATTATTTTTTATTTAAAAATTACATATTTATTTTCATTATGACCTCATGTGTTACTAAATTCATAAATGCAAGATGCAAGCAAGATGCAAAATAATATTTTTTATAAAAAAAAATGGCTAATATAGAACACTCTTATTAAAATTTTTAAGGACAGTATTTTCTATTCTTTGCATCTTTTTATTTTTTAGAAATTTTTCGATCAACAGCATACTTACAAAGGCTCAATATTACTAACATTACCGAGTTACTAAAAGTACATATAAAGAAGCACGTGTATAGTTAGCAAAGTGTATTAGTATTACTAGCATTCCTAAATATCTATCATTACCAAAGAAAACAACTTTTTTTAACAAACTGGCGAAATTGTACTTCTCAACTCTTTTAATTCTACTATCAAATATCTAGTTGTGTTTATTATAAAATGACATGACTGATGTTAGTAAATAAGTGGGCTTTCGGCATTTTTCGATTGATTACCAGGCTGTGGAGGGTAAAAAAATATATATATAATAAAATATAATATACATTTGTTTTAAGATTGTGAACGAAATGTTCTTATAGTTCTTTCCATAATTTTAAACCAAATTTCAAATCAGATAATTTTTCCGATACAGTGAGGATAAGAAAGATATTTGTTGATTTTGCTAATAGCTTTAAACATTTTCAAATATATTTTTACATTGCTGGGAATAAATTTTCAGAGTACAACTTTATTCTTATTTAAAGAACTGTCCCAAGCTTTTGTCATCAGAATCTTTACTTGTCTAAACGTCATCGCAGATTTTATACACACACCTAATGTTTATCAACTAGGTCTACGTTAGTAATGCTGTTATTTGCTTTATATTCTGAAATTTTGCAGAGTTCAAGAGTTCTTCTTAATACAACTGATGTAGAAATATGGTCTTATGGGAGTCTGTTATCAAAAGATTTTACAAAATAGCAAGTGAAATTGAAGTGAAATTCTTATATCTTACATGACGCAGAGGACCACAATTAAAAACACAAATCAAATTGCGGGCCGCAACTTTATCAAAATTTTATGTATGGCACTTTTATGTTTGAAGGAACATTAAATATTACTGTCAGATTTCTACCAAGTTGAACAAAACAAAAGTATTGAATTACAAATTAAAATAAGAAGTAGATTTTTAAAAATATTTAATTGCATATTGAAAAATTCGGGCTACAATAACTTTAATATTCA
This sequence comes from Parasteatoda lunata, assembly GCA_949128135.1. NCBI lineage: Eukaryota > Metazoa > Arthropoda > Arachnida > Araneae > Theridiidae > Parasteatoda > Parasteatoda lunata. Next base: position 67,727,273 of record OX421971.1, read on the forward strand.
CCCATGTATTAAACAATTAACAGATATCTAATTGTTAAGATATAAAACTTTAAGGTTGGTATTAAAACTTGCATAGTAGCACACAAAATGTTCAGTGACAAAATTGGGGTTTGTCTGCTGCAACCACCAGAGAATAGATATTTACATTTTAACAAGTTCACGCCGGGTGTTCAGGCCTGAAAGCGGGACGGAAAAGAGAAAATACTGGTAGAAGAACTATTTCAATATTAGATAATATTCGGGAGGAGTTAATCTATTCTCAACAATAATTCACTGTAAGGAAATTTATCACGGCGAAGAAGTAATTCAATATAAAAATTGCATCCGTTAAAAACAATTGGTAGTTATGAATTTTTATTATTCCCGGGAAAAAAACTAAAAAATGAAATTTATTTGTTACCAGTTTTTACTCCGGTGCGCATCCCGATGAGTTCACGCCGGCGTGAGCCGACGGTGGGTCACGCCGGCTTGAACGTGTTAAATTTGAAATTTACAAATGTGTCTAAATATTTTTATCCAAAATGAGTGGTTTCAAAAAGTTAAATCGGAGAATTTCTTCGAGAAAATTTCTGATACACACACACAAAATACAAAAAAAATTAAATAAAAAAGAGCAACATACACGATTATTTTTGTATTTGAATAAATATTTTCTTGGATGCAAAAGCTGAGAAATTATTTTTTTTTCACCGTTGGTATGATAAATTTCACAGAAGCGAAGAAATTAGGTTTTCATTAACGAGAAAAGTATTTTAAGCCCATGTAGATTTTTTACGAAAATTGTCCGCAAAAAAATAACAACTAATATATTTTAGTTCGCGGACCACAAAAAAAGGCTTCGTGGGCAGGATGCGGCCCCCGGGCCGCCAGTTGGAATCCATTGTTATATATTCTTTGAACAAGGAAAATTGTTTAGACATTTTCAATTACCCAATATTGAGTGAGTGCCAGGAAAATAAAATATCTTAAGGTTGTTCCAAGATACATAATAGCATGAATGACTATGTAACTCCAGATGCAAGTGTCTAAATCATAAAATTTATCGAGAGCTCTTAACTTGAAATGTCGCATATATTAACTGAGATAAATTAAGAAAATACTCTAAAATGACTGTTTAAAAAACGACTGGTAAAACTTTTCAAAACAAGCAATATTTCGATAAAAAGAAATACTGTCAAAGTAATTTTTGACAAAACTACCTTATTGATCATAATTTAAATGAATCTGACATGGAAAACAACCACTAAAAACACTTTACGAAATTGTTCTATTGGTTTAGTAAATAATTGTACATTCTTTTAATTATTTTTATTAAGAACTTATAATTATTAACGTTGAATAACTAGCATTGATCAACTACAGCAACATTGAATCGATGCCATATTTGCAGCTGCACGAATGTTTAACTGTTGTCTTATAATTTTGATCAGACTGATTTGTCCCAATGGATAAAACATTGGGACAAATCGGTCTGCGAGAAGGACTTTTTGAGTGACACTGACTTGTATTTGTCTTAAATTGAGAGAAAACCGCTGAAATTTCCCAAGAATAGTCCAAGAACAGTGTGATCCGAACCCATAATCCGTCAAACACTACGGTGAGAGCAGGTAGCAGTATTCGAATTGGCCAACCATCGTCGGGATACAAACTTTTAGTGTGAGGCGAATACTCTATCCCCTTAGTCATCCTGACTCTGTATCAATCATTTTGGAAATTTGCTTTGGCGATTCTTCTATTTAAAAAGTTTTGATAAACTATTCTTTGCAAAATAGTATTCTTACATCTGATTATCATAGCCAAGAACCTACCGCTCAGATCCTTCTATTAACCGTATCGAACATTCATGCTATCCATCAATCAAGTTTTAAATTGATCTTATTCAGTTCAGTGGAAAATATTCAGTAAAACCTGTTTTTGTTCGGTCCTTTTTCATGCGATTTTGTTTTTGTGCGATTGGTTTTGTGCGATTTTATTTTTGTGCGATTTTTTTTATGCGGTATATGAATCTTAGCGGCTTTAGCACCAGTTTAATGTTTTCTATCAATGTACATATACATGTTGTGGACGAACTCTGATTACGTGGCCTCCTTGACAACGATGTATCTGGATTTCGCGATGCTCTGTTCATTTATTTTAAACAATCTCCTGACAAGGCAGAGTCAGTTACGTACATATTGTCGCTCGACGCGCGAACAGTAAGCGCTTCGTATTCAGAGTTTTATACACGATTCACGTGATTAAGGATTCATTTTATAGTGAGATTAAAGATAAATAAATTAGTTACTTTTGTTTCTATTTATGTTCTATTATGTAGTTCTATTATGTAGTTATTCTATTATGTAGTTTTTATGATTTTTATTTTATTTTTAGACATAAGTACTCCATTAAAATGAATAATTATAGCCAAAAGAAAGTAAAAAGACAGACAATTCCACTATTTAATGTGTAATTTGAAAACTTCTCCAGGTATATGTACAATGAAGAATTAAATATTTTTAAAATTTCTTTAGGTCTAATTTAATTATTTAATTTAATTGAAAGCATTCTCTCATCTATTCCATAAATCATTGATATATTTTCTAAGTCCGATTTTTTTTATGCGATATATGTACCACCGCATAAAAAAAGTTTTAGGTAGTATATCCTACAAACTTGTTTATTATATGTAAGAATTTATAAAATTTTCAAATTTTTTTTTTTTTTTTTTTTTTTTTTGTGCGATTTCTTTTATGCGATCCCTATCCACAGCCCAAAAACAGGTTCTACTGTACATAAGAAAGAAAACCACCCTATCGATAACTAGAATTAAGTCTTATTGAGCCGCGATGGCTCAGGGGATAGAGCGTTCGCCTTCCAATGAGGCGAACCGGGTTCGAATCCCAGTCGATACGAATTCCGCATCCGGCTTGCACTGACCACAGTGCTGACGTGAAATATCCTCAGTGGTAGACGGATCATGGGTTAGAGTCCCCTTGCCGTCAGGCTAACCGTGGGAGGTTCTCGTGGTCTTCCTCTCCATGTAACGCAAATGCGGGTTAGCTCCATCAAAAAGTCCTCCACGAAGGCAAATTTCTCCCAATACTCGATCCAGGAGTTCCCTTGTCTTCTGGATTGGGTTCAAAATTACAAGGCTACGGAGTTGAACATTAGTAGCCGTAAACCCATTAAGTTGGGTCGGCTGTTCAACGACGGTTATAAAATAAAATTAAGTCTTATTTGATTCGTTGTAAGAAAACAAATAGGAAATAATAGCTTATGATATAACAATACAGATTGTATATGTCCAAATAGCATTATCAGATAAGAAATTAGACATGAATAAAAAAATTTGCATTTTATATTTAAACACTCTCTACCATATAATCAACTCGAATATCAATCTTATCAATCATTCCTTCTTCCCCTTAATCTGTCCAACTTGGATTTGAACTCAATCGATTTAGCATGAAAAATACATTCGAAAGATTGCCCCTCTATATACCAGAAAAGCACATAGAAAATTTACACATGTAAATAAGCATAGTATATTATGCCATTTTTGCATAAAACCTTAGTGATTTCTAAACTATCAATTCTTTTGGTTTGAGTTTAGTTCTATTAAAAACACTGGAAACAATACCTCACATGTCTAGAATATTTTTCCTTTTATTCAGTAAAAAAATAGTTGAAACTCGCTTTTGGGGCGAAGAGCAAACTTCATTTATCCATATTGGGCCATCCATAACTCTTGCAACAATTTTAATTTTACCTTAATTATTCCTATCGGTATTGATTTCGCTATTCAATTTTAAATATCAATTTGAATTAAATCTAAATTTAAATTAAATTAAACATCAATTCAATTTTAATCATCACATTATTGATTAAAAAAATAAATTATATATTACAATAACGATAACTTGTCATTTCCCCATTCAATTATTTGTCCAATTTAATAAAATAATAAATTTAAGTAAAATATATTGATTAAAAAATTATTGATTAGTAATTCATGAGTAGTAAGGATCTATGGGCATTGAATCAAATTTCAAACGTAATTTTTTTCTGAATTGAATAAAAACGTAAACAGTTTTTTACATACTATGTAAGATAAGAGCATTAGAGAGTTCTATAGTGGTAAGGAATGCTCACACAGAAAAGAAAATTCTTTTTAAATTACGATACTGTTGGACATTTCTTGTAAAAAAAAAATAATTAAAAAACATAATTTCGGTACATAAAACTCAGGTACTTAAACCATTCATTTGGTAATTTTTCCGCTCATATAGTAACAGTTTGCCAGAAATTCTGGTTTTCAAAATTATAGTTCGTATTACCTCACATTTAGTACAAAATACAAATCTTAAAAGTAAATTTAACCGAAAAAATGGTTTCTTTACCTTGCTCTAAGTCATCATAACAAATTTTACCACGTTTACCAAATTTTTATTAAATTTCTAAAAACCATATTTTGTTGTAATTTTTTTCAAAATCATCACTTTGGTAAAAATTACCATTTCCGTAAAGTCAGAAAAATGATAAATTTTATCATATTCTGGTAATTTTGACCATTTTTTTCTCAGTGCATGAATTTACGATTGTTTTTTTCAGTTATGTAATTCATTTTAGAATTAATATCAGTTTATTGTATTATTATTTAGAATTAGTAATCTTGAAATAATAAAGTGAACTGAAAGCCATAGTTTGTTATAAAACTTATTTATAACTTAAGTTAGCTTCATAAATAGGATAACAATATTTTATTTAATTAATAAAGTGACCGCACAGTTTCTGAATAAATAAAATATTTAAAAAAAGAGTTTATTCATTCCATAACTCCTAAATTTTAAAAGACTTTTTTAAACAAATTTAACTAAATAACGTTTTCCAACTCAATATTAATCTTTTTCATATTATTTCTAATATGCTTCACACATAAGACCCTTCAAACTTCAACTTGGGTTACTTTCCGACAAGCTTTCACTTCCTATTAAACACTTCTCATTTTAATCTCTTTATTTAACTAAGCTCTCTTAGTTTCTACTTTTATTCAAAGAAAAGCTAGGTAATATTCTTTCAAAACACAGAAAGTAAAATCCTTAACTCTTGTCATGCGTTATAAAATCTAATGACATTTAAGAAGAAAGTCCCTAATTTGAGACATTGGCAATATCTTTTATACACATTAATATGTTACTTGTTGAAAGTAACTAAAAACAATAGAGAAATTAAAAATGCACTAATAAATAAGGAAAAGAAATTTCATGGAAACGTATCCCAAAAATAAAGAATGTCTTAAATTTATCGGCTTTAATAATAGAAAAAATTATATGCCTAATCACGTTAATAATTCTTTAAAAGATATTTTGCATATATGTTTCGTTAAAAATCGCTTGTTTTAAAAAATTTTGTCGGGACGACAGTATGTTTTTATAATATTATTATTAAATTTTTAGTTTAAAACCAGTTTTTTTTTGCTAGTTGCTATTATTTTAATTTAATTTGAATATTTTTGTAGCTAAAATGCTTTTATTTGAAAACAAGTATTATTATAATTTTTTTATATATATGAAAGCCTTATATTAACAATTTTAGTGTAATTTTAAAATCGATGCAATGAAGAAATTTTTCCTACTGTAGGATAACAATTCAGTAGATCAAGCATCAAAACAAAATAATCAATGAAAAAGGAAAGTAAAAAAAATTTAAAATAAAACCAGAAACTGAAACAAAAGAATCAACACAAAAAATGGAGAGAAATACTAAAAATAACAACAACAAAATGCAATATAAAAACTGCATTATCTAGACAAAGACATATAATATAAGACAAAAATTAGTTCAGAAAAAGAAAAACATCTGTTAAGAAAAAAAATGAAAAAGAAAAATTGAACTTATTCTTAACCTGTAAATTAATTAAGGTGATCGGTTAAGGTGCAAAATAAAGATTTTTTCCGCAATTTACATTGCCAATATGGGCACTAATGGTTACCGCATTGCAAAATGGTTACCGCATTGCCGATACTTACCGTATTTTTCTATAGTGTGCTAATTCTCGAGTGTCGTTAATATTCATCTCACCTGGCTATCCTGCAAATTAATTTGGGTAATCCGTTAAAGTGCAAAATTTAAAAAAATTCCGCAATTTGCCTCGGTAGTATGCGCAATAACGCATTCAAAAGTTTGTTCCTCTTATTCCATCAACTAATATGTTGATTGTTTGATTGTATTGAATGACTGAATTATTTGGATACTGAAAAATAAGTAAGTAAATGACTTTATGCTAATTTGCTTAATCACAATAATATTATATATCGTTTGGTTCATGGTATTATAGATTTCAAAGTGATTGATTCTGTCAACCATTGTGTTTTTGATTGTTTAATTGTAGTAATTTACATTTTTAGATAACTAAAAATAAATAATAAAACAATGTTATTTCAAGCATACAGAAATGTTGCCTTCAAAAATCGTATTTTTACTTTAACGAGTGTAATGTACTATGTAGTTTGCAGATTACCTGGGGAATTAAAGTATTGAATTTTTTTTAACACCTTAACAGATCACCCTATTTAATAAGAACATTAGCTAGATAATGCGTAAAACAAGATTGGGAACAACACTTCAGCTGTAATACATATATTAAATAACCACCCGTTATCCCCGAAAATACCCGTTACCAAGAATACGAGAAATCATCAGTTGCTGCACATTGTTTGAATCTTGGGCATAAATTCAGTTTCGACAAAGTCAAAATTACTTCGACCCCAGTCACATCTTGATGAAATATCTTTTCTTATTCATATGAATGCTGATTTCCTTATTAACGACATTAGTTACTCACCACTTCTCCACAGCTCGCAGAAATGCATTTTATCCTGATTTTTCCCTTTCGACCACTGTAAGTTTTCTTCTGCTGTTTTTTACCTTTTTTCTCTCTCGGCTACTGTTATTTTTCCAGTTTTGTTTTGCACATTTATTTTTGCTTTTCTCGTTGTCAACTTTATGTTTTATATTTCAAATCACTTTTTTTCTTCTCATTCACGTCTGTCAAGTCTTGAAAATGAACGCCTATTTTTGAGCGCTTGAAACATGTCGACTGTTATTTCGACTATTGTTGTCGACTATTTATATATTTTTGAAGCAAGTGAAGTGTTTTTAATTAAATACTACAATCACCTATAGTTTAGAAAATTGGACCTATGCATACGATCGTATGTTCGCAACAAACTTGTGTGAAGTTTCATGTTTATCAAAATATGACGGACACAGTTTTCTAAAAATTTACTAATTCTTATAAAAAAAAAAATTCAAAATGTGGTTAAAAAGAGTAAAGCTTTTATTTATATGAAAAGTAAAGTGGCGGAGGATAAAAAGTAAATAAATACAAAAAGCAAAAAAAAATTAAAATCTTTTGAGTTAAGTATCCAAAAAGTTTCGTATTTTCTCTATTGCTTTCGTTCAATGAATAAATTAGGGCATTTGAAAAACATCATGTGAATAAAACAGGCTATTTTTAGAAAAATAATAACTTTTAAGGTAACGGACTTATTTCAATTTTGAAACTTAGTCAGATTTTACCAAAGGCTGGTAACGTCAATGCTACTTGATAAGTATTTATTTTGGAATTAAGTGTTTATTTTGGAGTAAAAAATCTTCTCCCGACGCTATTATGGAATTGCAAGATTTGATTCACAAAATTTTAAATTTAGTTTTCTAAAATGAGCATTCTGAGTGATTAAAATATTATTATAATTATCTTCTAATCATTATTGTATCGTCTGAATGTTATTGCAAACTTATTAAAATAATCTAAGGTACAAATTTTATGTATGTGAATTTCTACAATAATTATATTTATTTTATGCATTAAGGAAGTGTAAATGTTGATTCATATAATGATTTATTTTGTGAATGACATAGATATTAATGAATGTTTTAATACAGATTAAAATTCCAATTATTTTTAAAACTTTTTTATAAAAATACACAATAACATCCAAAATCAAATAGTGAAACTTCGTAGTTAGACACAAATATTTACAAACAGCAAAACCGAGTTACATTTAATTACTCATACTTGAAAAATATTTTTAAGGAACTGTTTTTTAGAAAATATCTTTCGCAAATGTAGAAAACATAGAGAAAATTTTTTAAAAAAGAATGCGCATTCTTCAAAATAAAGATATATATTCCAAGCTTCCACATTCTTTTATTGTCGCACTCCTGCTAGAGTAATAAGCAAACAAAAATGATATGAACAAATTCCACCTCGTGCTACAAATTGCCTTTCTTTCTCGAATAAAAGTGTTGAACATGAATATCTTATTTTTCGCCCTTACCACTTCTAAATTGCTAAGTTTATTTTAACATTTCTCTTTTATTTTACATTTGTAGCTTTGTTTTTTCGTTATCCGCGTGTGGAAGAATGTGGACATAGCTCTTATGCTGACATGATTTTTTCTGATATTCTTCCTTCGATTTTATGTAAGTATCAATTTGCAGAAAGGGGCTAAAGTAGTTAATTGAAGCATCTGTAGGTTTTTTAACTAAATGAACTACTATTAAATAAAACCATTTTTTCCTATTTTGTGTAGGATTAGAAATTAATCCAATTGATTCCAACTTTTTATTTATTATGGAGATTAAAATTGAACGCAGTGAATGCTCCATTTAAAAGACATGAAAAGATGTACTAAAAAAATATAAAATTTCGAAAAAAGAAGGAAGCAGCAAACCTTAACAAACTATGTTTTAAACATCCAAGATAACAATTTTTTAATCTCATTTAGTAACTTATAATTTTTACGTCTTTTCAACATACAATACTTAATAAAAAGGTTTTAATAAAAAGGTTAATCTTCTTTTTAAAAAATCTATTTATTTTAACAATATAAAATAGGACAAAAACTTGCCCTTGTTTCTTGTTTCATTGTATTAGGATTGAAATCATTAAATCAATTAGGTAAATCGAAAATTCAATGATTTTGGTTGAAAAAGACTGTATGGGATAAGAATTTCATCAAAAAGAAAATACTGCTCTATCTAGGATGTAAACAAATCAGAAAAAGCATTTACAAAAGAAGGGTACCATCTCAGGTGCTGCCCACGTCATCTGTCACTCTTTCTAAGTGAAAATTACGTAGTAGAAATTAAGATAGAGCCCTAAAATTGGAGCTAGGTACTTGGTCCATGTTTCGGTGATGATGCCACAACTCATGAGATGGCATCGAGGGATGGATCCCTTAAATAGAGAGACCCTCAAATGAACACACTCTCTTGTATAAAATCATAAAAGCAAGTGCATCAAAACGTAAGTTTTTTTTTCGCAAAAAAAAAAACAAACAAACAAAGAATTTTTAAATTCATGGATTAAAGCCACCAGAGTCGCATCAAATTAAAGTCACCAAACATGAATAAAGTATAAATAAAGTATTTATCTGAAATACTTTTAATTAAATACCTTTCATAAAAAATTTTATAGCTTATATTTGTTTTCGTTATTTTGAAACAAGTTAAGAAAACTAGTTGTTCGAAGTTGAATTTGTCACCTTATTAAGGAATCGATAAGTTTTCACCACATTATTGTTTAAAATACAGATATTAGAATTTTACGTTAAATCGAGCTTTTGAAGAGTGAATGTTTTTAAAAAAATTATTTTTTTAAAAAAAATCGGCTGAATAATACCATCAAATCCCGTTTCTTGAATAGAGTAGCGCGTTTAACGATTTTTTAATTGCTATTTTTAATTTATTTAAAAACCCCATAATAACTTCAAATAACTAATGAATTTACGTTTATTTACCACATGATCAAAACATTTTATTTGAAAAAGTAAACTTTTTAAGTGATTACAGTTGTTTACTCTTAGTAATTCATATTTAGTAATTAAAAGATTGCAAACAAAGAATATGTAAATAATTAAAAGAAATTTTTTGAGCACTAGCATATTTTTAAAAATACTTTTAAGTAATTTCATTTCATTATTTTTTCATTTTAACTGAAAAATGTACCTCCACAAATTCCTTATTTTAATGTCATCATTAAAAATAGCCTTCCTACTTATCTTGTCTGCGTATCTTAGGTCTGAGTAAAACTGTTTCTGGACATGTTTAAGGGAAATGTCATTCGTAATTTAAGTTTCTGCATTATATTAAACTTAAAACATATTCGAACTTTTTGAACAAAATTTTTAACCTAAATTATTCCTAATTAATTATTTTTAAAATGTTAAGTGTTCGCCAAAATAATTTCGCGAATGAAGAAAACCTAAAACTTTAGGGAATTCTAATTCCCTGTTTAAAAAATGGAATTAATTTCAGAAAGAATGAGTTTGTAAAATCCTTTTATTTACCATTTTTATCATTTTCTTGACTATTCTTAGATCTTATATTATTATTTACATACACTTTTTTAGATCATGTATCATTATTTACAGTTTTTAATATAATTTTATATCGTATATTTATTGTTTTTTTTTTCACATCATATACTAATATTTAAATAATATATCATTCAATTATTTTCTTTTTCGTTTTTAAGCAATGCTTAATCTAAAAATTTTGAAAGAACCCACACAAACAGCTTAAATCAAATAACGTTGTCATTTTTTTATTTAATACACCAGTTACTTTTTTACAAAAATACACAAAGCAATAGACTTGCACATGAATATAATCTTGTTTTAATTTTTTAACACACTTCTATTAAATTTACTATATATATATATATATATATATATATATATATATATATATATACATATATATATATATATATATATATATATATATATATATATATATATATATATATATATATATATATATATATATATATATATATATATATATATATATATATATATATAATTTTTTTATCTCAACCGGCGTAAGCATTTCTAGAATATACGCAGAGGGTATTATTTACAAAAACTTCGTTTAAATTAATTTTTTTTGTCAATAATTTGTTTGTCCCAAGAAAATCTGTCATTTTCCTGGCTACTTTTATTTAGTGGTTTATAACGAAAATGGATAGAGCCAGCAATCAATATCTTATGTTAATAGATTTATTAGATACTTTCCTATATGAACATGACTTGTTGCATGAATAAAGAACCAATTTTCTGGTTCAAGATCTATTTCAAAAAATTTTTCTAGGAGAGTAGGTTTTTGTGTTGTCATTTTCCTGGCTTCTTGAAACCATTAATAACATAAACTACATAGATTTATCTGAGTTATTTTAAGGAATCCTGTTGTTTTCTATAGAATATAAACGTCTTAGGCCAAAGTATTTATTTAAAGTAAAGTTATATGCTATAAAATGGCGAATTTTTCATATACCTGGCTGTCATTTTTTTGGCTTATGAATACCAGGACATTGAAGTGTTGCCAGAAATTTTTTTAACTGCCAATACTGTAAGAAGGGAAAGCAAATATTAACCTAATACCAAGTTTATGTATGATTGTAATAGGCTTGGATGTAATCAAAGTTATTAATTTATTTAATGACTGATTATTATCCACAATTTTATTCTGTACATTTCAGCAACAAAATTTTTTTTGATTCTTTCTACAGTGAATAAAAAGAATTAATTTAAGCAATTTATGGTCCATCTAACATAAGGCTTGAGTTACTTACTGTTTACTTAAAATGACTGTTTTTTAAACTTCTAAGCTAATATGCCATTTTCCTAGCAATCAAGATTTGGTAAATTTCTATTTAATTTTTTTTTCCCGAGCAAATGTCAATAAACTACACTGCTGTCTGTAAGATATTAATAAGTGTAACTAAAGAAGTATACAAAAAGAAATTTAGTAGATTATTTTGACGACTTTAAATTTGAAGAAATTTTTTGGTCCGAATTGTCATATTTCGTGAGAATCACCCATACACACATATATATATATATATATATATATATATATATACATATAGCCTAATATTAATCCAGTACCATTGAACCACTTAACATTGAAGACATTGATAACTTCCAAATGAGTCCTCTAACATCCTAGGCAATTTGAAAACAGTGATTCTGTGTGAAGTCAGTACAGTAAGGGTCTTCAATTGTGGGACCTGTCCATTAATAGTCAGCCAATTATATTTTGGTGATGTGAGAAACGTAGAAGTCTATAGAAAACAATTATTTCAGTTGATAACTGGAAGTGATGCTATTCAGTGATGCTATTAATGTTAAAAGATTTACATTGCTTTTACTAGCATGACCATTAAATACGATTTTTCATTAAGCATGATTTTTTGAAGGAAATTGACGTGCTAAAACAAGAACTTAACGGCTATAGCTTTAAAGCAATTCGTGCGACAAAAATTTCACTACTATAAATTTTTAATAAATTAATAGTGAGTCGTGATAGTGATGAGGAGCAAAAAAAGTGCAATCATTTTCAAGAAAAATTAGTCTCTGAAAATAGGGAGTAATTCCAACTTGGAATGAAAGTGCAGCTATATGAAGATTGAAACACCAAAATGCGTTATGATACTCACCAGATTTTGAGTAGCCGATGTAGTTTTCTAAATGTATTGCAGTAGCCCGCTGGCACAAAAGGTTTAAAAAAAACTACTATACAGTGAACAAACTTTAGAGTTGGACAAAATATATTTTTAGCTTTTATTGTGTGTTTGATACTGAAATTAATGAAAGCAGTTTAATAAGCAACAGCAGTGTGAATGTTGAATTAAAATACTGTATTTTGCATGCTTGAGAAAAAAGTATTAAAAAAACAAGGGTTTATAGAAATTGATGAAGGTTGGTATACGTTCATCACTTTCTTCGAAAAAAATGTTTTTTAAGCGAAAATTAATATTTTTATAGAAAAGCATTTTTAATATATGATCCAAAAAATAATTAAGATCCTTTCTGAAAAAAAAACCTATTTAATTAAAGGCTGCAACAAAATTGCTTGAGTTTTTTCACTAAGCTTGAAGTTTTTCTTTTCATAAATAATTTGTTCATTATTAGTACTAGTCAAATAATAAAATAAATGAGTTTAAAAAGTATTTTTTTCTTTCTCTTAAACTATCTAAAAAGAAATCCTGTTTCTCAACCTTTATCTTTCGGCTTCGACAAGTAAATAATAAATAACAAATTGTCGTTATTCTCTTTCTTATTTGGTTTCAAAGGTTTGGTTCAGTCTGTAGCTTTTAATAATTCAAAAATATCCAATTTGTGAAAAAAACATACTTCAAACATATTGAAAAAGATAATATTGTCTGTTTCACTTCAAATCACGTACATGTTTCTTCTTGTCGTACGCTGCTTTGTGATTCTAAAGAAAGTTGCACTGGTTTGGTTTCTATTTTACATTTTAATGTTATTTTAACTGATAACTTAACTTGGTTTATATATTTGCTCAACTTAATTTATATATATATATATATATATATATATATATATAAGTTCAAAATGAAGATAAAACAAAGGTAAATTATTGTTTTTCTTAATTTTTCTGGTTTTTTTGTATTTATTTATTTTGCTGTATATATATATATATATATATATATATATATATATATATATATATATATATATATATATATCAAAGAAAAGCCTCTTTATTTATATAACTGGAAATAGCAGTATTTTACAGTTATGCCTAGGTAGCTTTAACTGTATAATACATACTACTTTTTAACGAAAAAGGTTAATGGTAAGTTACCCTCACAATTTCTTGAATATTGCAAACTATTGCCATTGTATTTTAATTTTTTTAAAGTGGTAAAATTTTGAAAATTTTTGTTGAATTACTGAAGCACTTTCATTTTTCATAATATTTCATGTTTATGACAAATGGTGATTTACTATAATGTGTCGGAAAAACTTGAACAATATAAACAATAATTAATAAGTTTTGATTATTTTTTGTAATTCAGAATTAGAAGCTCTTTTTTATCTCAATTATATAATCTTAAACTGGAAATATTTAATTTTTCTTAGGAAGTTAATAAATTATACCTGATGATGTGTTTTTGCTCTTAATTTCCTTACAGCACAAAGGATCTAAGTCATGTAAATAATATCTATCATTAAAAAAAAACATGTAAGAAAAAAGGGAGTTATTAAAACTACTAATTATTAAATGTACTTTTTTACTCATATAGTATTTTTTAACAATAATTTGAACGTTTTACTATATTCTGGTTCATATCTGGACTTAAAAAGTTGTTTAGTTTTTTCATAATAATTTCTGTAAAAAAAAGGTTGTTTTTATCCATACTGTCCACACTACTCGAGATTAGTGTTAGCAAACTTGAAACTTGTTAAGCAGTCATTCACTACAACTCAAAAAAGTGTATCTAAAGCCAAAATGAAATTAATTTCAATCTAAGCCTTATTGAAGAATAGATCTTGACATGCATTAATAAAAATAATTATTTATAATAGAGCATTTTACTATACTAAGAAAAACATTTTGATCGAAAATTATTATTCAATTTGATTTATTTAATAAATATTTTTAATTTTTTTTTACTTCATCACGAAAATTTAAATGTCAACTTTTAATGTGCATTACGTTACAGTCCTGGTAGTACTACCAGTTACTGCGATGGAAGTTTGGTAACTATTTTTTCTCTTTCTTTTTTTTCTTCCGAATTGTATCAGGTATGAATATCATAACCTCCAAATCTGTAAACAAATTTCAGTCTACAAACATAATGCACCCGTTTTTAACTTTTTTTTAAAAAAATTAAAGTAGCACTAGGTCATTAACTCTTATTTAGTCAGTAATGCCAAGAAATTTAAATGTATTTATATTTTTCTAATATCATTGCTATTTAAAAATGGAAAAAAAAATAATGTTTATTAGTTAGAAATGAATAAAAATCCACTTAATGTATATCCTCACTGAGCTCACGACTATGTATCTACACTTGCCCCACGAAAACATATTTTTATGCCTAACGCTGCTTAAATGAAACCATACAGAGCGAAAGTTGATATTAAAATAGGTAAAAAACAGTATCATTTATAACATATTATCCCCTTCAGTTGAAATTCTGTAAATAGAATGTGTCAAAAAAAGAGTAAAGAGAAAATTTGAAAGTTACTTTTTGCACCTTGAAAATCTTCTTTTACGGATTTATACCAAATTATTCACAGTGTTATTAAGCAACTGTACATGAAAGTGTACACTAGTGTTGCCAATTTGCGATATCTTCTAGAGTAGATTTAACCAGTAAATAAAAAAGTTAGTTAAGATGTCCACTTCAGCTCCATGTTCACACTAGCCCCCTCTTCCCTACATCTTAAGAGTTTAAATGCAACATTTGCATTTACTCCATGAAGCTTAGAAATGTTTGGTGTCTTGCTATCAAATAAAATTTTTTATGTTTTAGAAAGACCAGATAAGCATTGCAAAAACATATTATATTTTTTCAAGCGCTATGCTTTACGAAGACCTTGTTGCAACTTTTTTATATGATAATTTTTTTTCTATCTGTTAATTGAAAAAAGCATATACTAAATGTTCTAAGCATAAAACTATTTAAAAAAATTTAGCACCGTGTATGTATCATATTAGACTGTAAAACCAATACGTATGAGACTTTTGTATTAAAGCACATTTTCACATTTCTTTTTTATTCCATTGATTTACATTATCCTTAAACATTATTTATATTAGCCCTTTGAATTTTACCGAACATCACTTAGACTTCAATAAACTTATTTCAAGTTTCATAGCTTAAAATAAACAGTCATTGTTTTTAAATTAAGCCATATAAGAATCATTTATTTTATGTTCATGTTCATACGCATGACAAAAGTTTTGAAATGAAACACGCAGTTTTGCTTGCAAAAAAGTGATGTTCAATGCTCATTTTTTTCATCGTTTATTTTTATATTTTAATCAAAGTTCTATTGGGTACAAATAGTATGATATGTTACAAAGTAAATTTACTGTTTTTTTTTCCTTAAACGTTGTTTTATCTTATTATTTTGAATGAATGTTTCATATTAACCCGATTTATGGTATTTGTCTTTGACAGTATCAAACTTATTCTAACTCAATACATAAATTGCTGCGAACTTTGACGTATTTTAGGAAATTTGATGTTTATAAAATATTTTCCAATACTAAAGATCTCTAAAATCAAAAATAATAATAGAAATATCAATCATGTTAAATAATTGCACCCTTGTAACTGACATATGGACCTAATAAAAATGTCTCTCAATAAAAGCTTTTAAAACAAATAAGTTAGATTTGTTATCCATTTATTAATTTCAAAGAAGCTAGTCTCACAATATACCTTTCTACAGAATGATAAGGGGGGGAAATAATATACACCTTTCATAAATAACTTCCTGCTTTTGAAAGCTCACATTTTCACGAAAAATTGAACTAAGGTAACAGAACCGACAAAGATAAATACTATAATTATATTAATATATCTCTATTATACTATTAATATATATAATATTAATATATCTCTATTATACTATTAATATATATAATATTAATATATCTCTATTATACTATTAATATATATAATATTAATATATCTCTATTATACTATTAATATATATAATATTAATATATACTATTATTAATAAACACTATTATTAATATTAATATTATAATATCTAATTTTTCAAGAAAATGTTTGAGTTTTTTAATGTCTATTTCTCTTTTTTATTCCGATTATCTAATCTGAAATCTGTATTTAAAAAAGTCGATATTGGTACTGGTAGAAGTTTTTTAAGATCGCCGTATTATCATTTATTTTTTAAATCTTAAAGTGTTGAAATATTTTTCATAGCTTACATAGCATAGCAATTTTACAGTGCTTACAAAACTTTAAATTCTAACTAAAAGTTTTTATTTGTTAAATATATCGTTAATGATTTTTGATGCATCTTTAATCCATCTGATTGATAAAAAATGCACAACTAACATCATATAGATTTATTTCAAAAGATATACTTTGCCATTTAGTTAAGAGTTATGTAAATATATTTATTTGAAAATTTTTGATGACATTTAATGAATAAAATGTTATCAAATTATCAGTAAATTCTTAGCTCTTAAAGCTCTGTACTTAATGATAATGCATGTTTCAATCATTTTCTAACTAAAGTATAAATCCTCTCCATATTATGACAGTTGTGAATTTAACTTCAAACTAATATTTGACTATTTTCAGAACAGTTAGAATGCCGAATGCAGCTAGACCGAAGATCGGTGTTTGATGAAAATACAAGTTTCAATCGCTTCCTGTCTGCTACTAATTTTATTTCGCTATTTTATCGCAAAATCAAATTTATTGTCAATCGAAATTTCGATCATTTCAATTTTTTTCTAAATGGTGTAAGCAGAATTTCATCGCAAATCAAAATTTCAACCACTTTCTGACATGAACAAACAAACACAGACAGATTGACTCAAACAGTCAAACAAACAGATTAATCAAAATAAAATTTTTCAAATCTATAATTTTCTAATAAACTAAAAAAAGAAAAAAGGAATTATTTTCATTGAAGCTTAAACATAGAATATATCACCTTCTTAATAAACT
Organism: Parasteatoda lunata; assembly: GCA_949128135.1. Taxonomy (NCBI): domain Eukaryota; kingdom Metazoa; phylum Arthropoda; class Arachnida; order Araneae; family Theridiidae; genus Parasteatoda; species Parasteatoda lunata. The sequence goes on from OX421971.1 coordinate 67,744,791, forward strand.
TCTATCACCATTTAAAGTAAAGAACACTACATTTTTCGCTAAAGAGTCTTACAAAAATTTCGTTTCTCCTCTTTTATCTACTTTAAAAACAAATTTTTCAAAAATTTTGTTTTACTCTATTATTTACTAAAAGAGTAAGTTACTAAAAGAGTAAACGAATTTATTTTATTTTTATAGTGTTATAAAGCAAAAAATTATATTAACTATAATAGTATACACTATTTAATAGAACATTCTAAGAACAAAGACATATCTTTTTTTTATATAAAAAAATACCCTCCTTTGCTTAAAAAAGTATTTAATAACTTACTGACGAGAGAATAGTACTATATTAGGAATATATAGAGGCACATTTTAAAACATTCTTTAAAAATTAAAATTGCTTTAATTGTTAAGGACATTATAGAACATTGTAATAAATTATATCAAATATTATTTCCCCCTTAAATTATGCATTAAATTAAGTAACAAACATGACATTTTGTTCCGTACAAAAATAATTTCTTTTAAAACTTTATTTTAGAACAACTTTTGTTGAAGGAGTATTATTTCTAATTCATGCTTAAAATATAAGAATTACTCAAACATTTATCCTGCACATTTCCTAAAAACATTTAGATATAGAGTAACCAAATTTAAAATACTTTTAAAAACCTTCCAGTAAAGGGTTTTAAAATAATTAATAACATCAATAATAGATTTCAAGTATATTTAAAAGCATAAAAATTCAGAAATAGGGTAACATTTTAATGCATTTGAAAAATAGTTTTTACGAAAAGCAGAGCATAATAGAATACAGGTAATTACTAAAACCATGCCGTTTTAATAAACCTAAAACTCTGAGTTTAATTATTAAACTCTTGCAAAAATTAAATTTCCTTAGCGTTTCGTAATTATTGAGGCCCCTAGTAAAAACATTTTTTAAAAACATATAATTATGTTTTGAGTTATATTCACAATAAAGCGAGTAATTCTTTCTAACGAATGAATACTCTCTATACAAACGAAATCATTTCGTTCCAATCCATCACTTTCACTTGTATTACTGTGTCAGAGGTATTACTCCGCCGTAGTTCGGTAGTTATGATTTGCATAAAAGTATCATTAACACGAAAGTTTGAGGTAGTTGTTAGTGTAACGACCTTCCAGATTTTCTGCTTCTCTGTTTCTGAAGAATAATCATATGCAATCCTTTGTATGCCTTTCTAAATATAGTTTGATCTCGATTAGAAATGCTGCGGATTCTTCTTATCCTGCACTCTCTCTCGCTCTGGATCTGCGGATTTATCAAAACAAAATAAGAATGAAATGTGACGGGCCTATACTTCCATTTCGCATCGGTATGGAAGAGAGGTTTCGAGGGAATGAATTTTGCTATTTTTATTTCTCCAAAGAACCTAGAATTTTAGAAAGCTTTGGTATTTCCGTTTCTTAGAATTTCGCTCAACTTTGATGTTTGTTTTAATGGATTAAGGAACAGTTGGATTCTTAAAACAACAAGGGATTTTTGTGAAATAATTTTTATAAAAATAGTTTGTTTTTGATGCTGTTTCTTTAATTTGTTTGCAAAATTTGTTTTATACATTATGTGTCAGTAATAAAAATATTTTTACTATTCTGCATGTAATTTTTTTGTTGTTTTTTTGTCAAATTCTGTTGAAATTGCTGTACGGTATATGTAGTTATAACATTTGTTGTAAAATAAAATAATAAATTTTACTTAATGAAATCGTAATAAACCGTACTTAAAGTAACGGTTTACCGCAAATTCTGATTTTAAAAATTATAATTATTTTTACACAAATTTTGTTAAAGTACTAATCTGAAAAGAAAATTTAACCAAGTAAATGGTTTTTAGGTGACGTTCTAAGGAATCAAATTTTACCACAAATACAAAATTTTATCGCACATTATAAAATCGTATTTTATTGCTAATTCAACCAAAATCAAACCAAAATCTTTATCAAAGCGCTCCGGTAAAAATTATCGATCTTTCAGGTGTTTCCATAGAGCCAGAAACATTGTAAATTTTACCATATTCTGGTAGCTTTAGCTATAAAATGTTTCTTCTTAAAAAAATAGTGAAAAAAGAATAAAAATAAAACTTTTAAAAATTTCGTTGTATATATGTATTTTTTTAAAAAGCTTTTAAAAAGTTCGTCTTATTTTATCATTTAAAAGTTTTACAATATTAAACGTTTAGAATTTGACAAAAATACAATCTCTTTTTTTTTTTCCTTTTCCTTTTTAGTTGACTAAAAAAATATAGTTTTTAAAAATTATATTGCAAAAAATTATATAAGCAACGATAATGAATAAAGACAATTAGCGTTGGAAACATAAATTGGATTCTTAAACCAACAAGAAATTTTTGTCGAAAACATTTATTTAATAATTGTTTGTTTTTTAAATGCTTCTAGAAAAAAATATTTATTATATTAATTTTGAACACATGCATTGAATTCTTCAAACGGCAAGGAATTGTTGTATAAATAATTTGTATAAGAACAGTTTGTTTTCTGGTTTGCTTTTTAATTGTTTCTCTTAATTTAATTAATACTTTTTAGTAAAATTATTTAAGGAAAATTTATTAAGTAACGTCAAAAATAGTATGGCGAGTTTTTTGTTTTTCTCCTAAACGATTTAGCGCAATTTCTCTATAAAATTTGCTTTTCAGTGCACGGTCCATTTTAAATTTCAATTAATACCTATTACCACAGCCGTGATGGCTCAGGAGATAATGCGTTCGCCTTCCAATGAGGCGAACCGGGTTCGAATCCCAGTCCCCAACCACAGTACTGACGTGAAATATCCTCAGTGGTAGACGGATCATTGGTTAGAGTCCCCTTGCCGTCAGGCTAACCGTGGGAGGTTCTCGTGGTCTTCCTCTCCATGTAACTCAAACGCGGGTTAGCTCCATCAAAAAGCCCTCCACAAAGGCGAATTTCTCCCAATACTCGATTCAGAAGTTCCCTTGTCTTCTGGATTGGGTTCAAAATTACAAGGCTATGGAGTTGAGCATTAGTAGTCGTAAAACCATAAAATTGGGTCGACTGTTCAACGACGGTTACAAAATAAAATAAAAATAATACCTGTTACCAAAATTAATTAGGCATCATTGGTTTCAATAATATCATAGCAATTTTTTACGTTTTCCCTAACTGAGTTAGAGCCATTTCCCCAATTAATTTAAAATTTAGCGCATAGCTTATTTTTAATTAGTACCTATAACTAAAATTAATTATGCATCACGGCATCAAGAATAGTACGGCGATTTAGTACTTTTAGTACCCTGAATGAATTAGTAGCATTTCCCCATTATCTTTTTCTCTTTAGTAAGTAGCTTATTTTTTTTCTTCCAATTCGTACCTTTCACCAAAATTAATCATACTTTCATTGGCGTCAATAGTAGTAAATTGAATTTTTACCTCTTTCCTCTGTGACTTAGTACCAGTATTTTTAGTTTTCAGTACATAACTTATTTTTCTTATTTCAAATCCGGCTGAGTTTAAAGTATTTAATTCTAAAAAAAATTATTTGAAAAGCCCAATTATTTAAGAAAAATTAAATATGGGATTTCTTATTACTTAAGGAATACTAATTTGGTGCCGTAGTCCGTCCATGCTACCACACTCTCGTTGAGCATTGAGTTTATCCGATATGACGAATAATAAATAAATAAATATCTAAGAATGTGCAATAAGCTCTTTATTTGATTAATGAGAGCTATATGCGACCATCCCTGATACAATCTTTAAAATCGTCTGCAGTGCGTCATTTACATCAATGGCTCTAGCTCTAAACCAATGAAAAAAATTTTATTTTTCAAATGTCTCCCCTGAATAATCTAATCAAAGTTTTTGAACGAGTTTCAGTTTCGGAAGCTAAAACTGTCAGTCATCCCCTGTCCAAATTTCTAGACACTCCTAGAGTTATAAAAGAGACGCACAGATACACAAACTCTTCACTTTGTTATTATAGATTTTTAAAAAATAGATATTTTGTTTAAAATAATGAATCATTTTTTTTCGTGAAACAATGTTTAAAGAATATGTCATATTGAAGAATTTCCAAACTACATCGATACAAAGAAACAATTATTCTAATCCAAGCAAAATGTTAAGTGAAGCTCAAGTGGTTCGAGGCTGTGAGCTTGCTTGCGTTAGCATACTTACTTGCCTTAGGGGAAGAGTCAAATTAATATTTCAAGGCCTAAGGCTCTTAAATTTAGTCGGTAACTATACTTCAAAAGCTTGATGACTTGACAAATCTTAAGTTTAACCAAGAAACATTTGACAGATTTAATTAAAGATGTCATCAATAATTACTTTATAGAACTGTCGTATAATTTCTCACCAATGCTTGTTCAGTGGTATTTCTCAGGAAAAACAATTCATATCAAACTAATTGTTCCTCTAGTCCTCTTAAAAAAGTATGAAATTTCTAAATTTTTAATATTTTTGTTGTTTTAGAGCGAAGTTAATACACATTAAAAGGAAGATAGAACTTTTAAAAAAAATAATCGCTTCAAACTTAGTCAAAATTCAAAGATCTCTTAGATAATTTACAAAAATTTAGCTAATGACGTGATAGGTCAGAAGATAATAATTTGAAATTATTCTTTAATGCTCTTAAATTTTATACTTAAATAAAAAAACTATTCAACATAATATGCATTCTTGTAACGGATTTGCCTTCTGCAGTATTTTTTACTTAACTAACTGGTTTATTTTGTTTAAAACATTTAAAAAGATCTTTTTTTTTCTTAAAATCCAAAAATAAATGTGTTTTTTAAAATAAGCCTCCCAATTTATAAAAACCTTACATTAGCTTTTAGAACTCATAATGAATATAATAACTTTCATCATATTATCTTTCATTTCATATTAAAATTTATATTTTCATTCCAATTTTCAATCTTAGAATAAAATCATTTTTAATTAACTGCTACGAAAAATAAAAGATCTATGTACCATATGCGTAATCCTATTATACTATGTTGTTATAAAGATGTTTCATTTCTATGCGAACTACACACAAGTTGATAGCTTTTGTCAACAAATATTCTTCTAAAAAAAGTAAACTAGTTATTTTAACGTGATACTATTTTTGCCACTTTTAATTTTAACGTGATACTATTTTTGCCACTTTTAATTCATAAAAATTTGAAACTAAAAATTTGAAACTAAAATTTGAAATTAAAAAGGTTAATATATTTTATTTAAGTAGGGTAAAACAACCAATGAAGGAACACTACCCAGTGAAGGAACATTTCATATATATTGATTAAAAATAAGAATTTGATAATTTTTCTTTAGATTAATTGGTAACAATAGCTTACTACCAAACAATAGGAAGTCATCTAGCAATGTTTCGGATTACCTGGACAAATAGACTTCTCTGGAAAAAATTTTGAATTTGTTACCTTGTTTCTTTGCAACACCTTGTTTCTTTGAAAAATTATAAGGTGAGTGTTTGTATTTATATGTTTGAAGAGGAATTGATTGCATGTAATAGTTTTATTTTTCTCACTGTGAAAAATAGAATTCAAAATATAGTTATTGAAGTTACGTTTTATTATTTTTTAAGCATCATAGCATAATAAAGTACTGAGATAAGGGAGTGTTTATTCACTGGATCACCAAACGATGAAAAACCAGTGAAGAAACAAGTGTTCTTTTACTGGGTTTTTTTCTAAATTAATGAAAATAAAAGATAAACTTTAACTTTTTTGTACCTTTAGTGATGTTCCGCATCAAAAGTATGTTAAAAATACGAAAAACAACTTCTAACCAGTGAGGGAACAGGCATGTTCCTTTACTGGGCATAGATTTCCCAGTGAATGAACAGTATGTGTTAATATGTTGACACTTTAATTTTCAATTCATGATTACAAAAAAAAATTTAACATTTTCCAAGTATTTATATGTTATAATTTCAAGAATAGGCTTGTTTTTAAATATGCGTATGGCTTATTAATTCATAAAGAGCATTAAAAAATATAACCAAAATTAAGTGTTCTTTTACTGGGTGTTCATTCACTGGTAAGAGCTGTTCCTTCACTTGGTCTTCTTACTACTTGTTATTTGAACCTCCAAAACTTTAAAACAATATTATGTAAGTTCTCTACAATTTTATTACATAATTTGCAATTAGTAACAAATATGTTGACACTGTCATTTAACTAAAATTACGAATTTGGAAATTAATATGATTTTTTAAAAGGCAAGCGAAGCTTAAGTGTTCCTTCACTGGTTAGTTTACCCTACTTTTGACCAAACTTATATCAACAATGCAATTATATTTCTCCTCTTACCACCACCAGCATTTCTTAACATCTTTTCAGTAATTGAAAAAATTAACGAAAACACTTTCTTGTACACATTTTACAATTCTTCATCCTGAATTTACTTTGATTCATGTACAACTTTGAAACTTTTTATTCTCTTTTTGTTTTCACAAAATATAAACACATCATAAGATTGAAATTAAATAAGACTCAAAAAAGCTTTTGAGTAATTGAATAATTTTAATACAAAATTATCTTAACATACTGTAATAAAAAAAAGGCAAAAAAGGCTTTAATTTATTGAGTATTTCAATACAAAGGTATCTTCACATAATGTAATTAAGTTAAGATTTAACTCAAATATAACACAAAAAAAGCTTTCAGTAATTGAATATCTTAATACAAATACATCTTGATATATTCTAATTAAGATTTAGAACAAATAAAATAGAAAAAAATGGTTTCAAGTAATCAAATATTTTAATACGATTGTATATTTACATAATGTACTTACGTAATCCTTTACATGTAAACCACACTGTTTCGTATATAATGAATTATAAGAAATTCGTTTTCAACAAAATATTTTTAGCAAAATGTTAAATTTTTTAATTAATTTTTCAAAAAAAAATCTTCCCATCTTTACATTTGACCATTCTTTTCTTTCAATGTTTAAATCTTAAAGTTTCCATATTTCAATTTAGCAAAGAAATAATTTATTTAATTTTACCATCGACACATTCTGAATCTAAAAATAGAATGTTCTTCTGTTGAGTGTTTCTATAAAAATTATATCTGTCCCGGACCAATATTCTGAAAAGAAAATTTATCAAAAATTTCTAGTTTATTCTTCTTTCCTTTGACAATTGCTTCTGGCAGTGCCTAATCTAATTATTAGAATTTTTCTCGGGCAATTTAACCTTTATCAAACATTTCCCTGAGATAGAATTCCCGTGATTCTATCTTTTTGATAAAAAAAAGAGAAATATATTGAGGAAGAAAATAGAAATAACACAAGATAGAACAATTATTTATTTCATAATGATTTCTTTTCATAAAGCTATACAATGAATTATTCATATTTACGCCTTTCTCTTTTAAATAGGAATCGAAACCCTTAATAAACAACAATTCATTATTTCATTATTTATTTATTTATTTATATATATATATATATATATATATATATATATATATATATATATATATATATATATATATATATATATATATATATATATATATATATATATATATATATATATATATATATATATATATATATATATATATATATATATATACTTGTAAAATAATAACCAAACAACCTTTCATAAATAACCAAATAGTTTTTAACAAGCTCAAAATTTATAGCTTAACTATTATAGCTTAATTATGTATGCTAAATTATAAATTAATATTTCATCCTTTTTAAATATCTAAAGAAAGAACTTTGGTACTCAAACTTTGAGCATTTGCACTGATAATAACCAACGATACCTAGATTAAGAATGCTTATAATACAAAATTTTATTTGCGAAAATTACAAGCGCAATAGCATGATAAATGAAAATACTAAGCAAAATTAATGATATATCTCACATGAGCGAGAAAAGTGATAAGACGCACAAATATTTACCCTTTCACACCTTAACAAAACAAATGTGATTGATTTGAAATTTCTTTAATGGTTACAGAAATATTATTTTAAACTAACACTGCTTTAGTGTTAATTAAATTTATCATGTGATTTTCGTACTCACTTGTAAATAATAAAAAAAATCTTTTTTTTTTCAACTATTTGTTTTTTAGAGATTGATTGGCTACATAAGGGGAGAGGGAAAATAATTCTTTTTCATTTTTTTTATTTTATAATTTGATAAAATTTTATGTTTGTTTATTTTGTATTTTATTTTATTTTTAAACCGGCGTTGAACAGCTAACCCAATTTCAAAGTTTATAACTATCAATGTTTAACTTCGTGACTTTGAAATTTTGGTCCTAACTCAGAAAACAAGGGTTCTCCTCATGCACTGGTCCAAACTAGCCTTCATTGAGGACTTTTTAGTGGAACTAACCTGAATTTGCGTTAAATTTGGAGAAAAATCACGAAAACCTCCCACGATTGGGCTACCGTAATGATGATTATTACCCATGATCCGTCTAACACTGAAGATATCTTACGTCAGCACTGTGGTTGGTGCGAGTAGGAAGCAGAATTTGTATTTAACCAGCTATTGCTGTTATTTGAACCTTGGGCCACATCATTGGGAAGTGAACAATCTATCCCCTTAGCCACTGCCGCTCGTATTGACGATTGTTTGGTGATTTATACGAAATAGAGCCTAACTAAATTCGTTTATTTTAAAAAATGAGGGAAGAGTGAAATTGCAAAAGATATTTACATTTAATGGCAAAAGAATAGAACAGAAATCAAATAAAATAAAAATATTAGGGAAAATAATGTTATAAAATAAAAAAGTCAAACCAAAAATTTAGAGCTCAAAACTAAATCAACATCAAATTCATGTCGAACATTTTCTTGCCTAATTGAGCTTTATGCTGTTCTCATATTATTGTATGACAAAATGCCTCGAAATTTATAGCCAGACAAATTTAAAGTTTATCTAAGCAAAAAGATTTATATCATGATTTATTTCTACACAAGATAAAAAACTACACCACAAAAGTTAATTTATTTTCCAATAAACAGCCCATTTATTTTGTCAAACAATTTTCCTCGTTAACTTGCTTAAACGTCAAACGTTCTCTTTTTCCCCCTGATAACATAAAATGATCATTTGTGCTTTTCAAACTTTTGTTGACCTTTAATATTATGATAGCAATAAAGTCTTTTCCTTTAGATGAAGGGAGACCACATTCGTTTTTCTTGATACATAGTTATGAGCATTTAAAGCACTTCATGCAACACCTGCTGGTCAGTTCCCACGAATGTAAACCTAGAGTCGACACGCAAGCAGAGGCAGCAGACAATCATGAACCAGACGTTTCCATTACAAAATGCTCCCAAATTAGGGCTGCCAACTTTGATATAGCAGTTTTGATAATATCTGTAGCATTCTAGGAGACTATATTTTTAAAGTCAGGATGATTGTTGGTAAACTTTGTTTGAGGAATTAATATATATGTTTACTTATACAAGAAGATTTTAGAATAACAATGTTTGGAACAATATTTCTAGAAAACTATTGGGTAAAATAAACTGAAACTTGTTTACTTAACATTCAAAAATAAAAAAAGCAACAAATCGCTTAAAAATATTAAAGTTTCAAACAAAATCTTATATATATATATATATATATATATATATATATATATATATATATATAATA